>CM034156.1:61690015-62894908 GCA_019776745.2 Taxus chinensis | reverse complement strand
AAGGTTACCTGGCTCTAGCTAATGCCCATGCCAGGTTTCCATGTGAAATCCGGGTAGTGTCTGTAGAATAAGTTTTTCCTTCTCCAGGCTCTGGATATCTGCAATATCTCTTTGTTCCTCCTTCCCAATCTCTTCTGCTCTTGCAACCTCTTGTAATCGTCTCTTCATCAATTCCCAGATGATAGAAGCAAAATCAAAATTGTCTACAACAATTGGAAGTGGAAGAAAGATTGCCCCCAGCACTTGTTCATGGCATTTACGGCAATTAATAAAAAGAAGAAAAATTCTCCCAAGTTTGTCGAACAACTTTTATTCAATATTAAAATTAATATTTATTAATTAAAAACCCTAAAATTTAATAAATATTAATTTTATTAAATAACAGGGTAAATATTAATTAAAATAATCAAAATATAGTTTGTGTTGTAGTGGGATAAGGTCTTATTCAAAATGAATGAAACGAAGACCAAAATGACCGTGATAATAAGAATATTGTAATGGAAGAAAAAATCTTGCAAGATAACACATTTGAATTTTTTTTTTAAATTTTTATCTTAAAATTTTCATGTTTACTAATTTTGCGAAGTCAAAATTAGTTGATAACAATCCGCATGAGGTTTTGGAGGTTGATCTGCACGCTGAAGCTGTCAGAAGCGTTAATACTAGAGTAAGCCAATTTTTAGAAGCACAGATCGCTGCCATGGAAAAGAACCTAGAAAAGCTGTCCGTGAACTCAACTCATGAGACTCATAGTTAACTTTTGTGCACAGATTGTGAAATAGAAGTACACACAAAGGAAAACTACTCATGAAATATGGTGCGCGTTGTGTTATTGGATTATGAAATGTGTCATGGAGATCATGATCCAAGTAGATGCCCATTATTATAGTGCGTGCTATGCAAAAATGTGTCTTCTTATTGTAATATTTTCTCATCTATGACTCATGGTACAAAGGACTGCTGATTGATAGATCAAATACATGATGCCATTGATATCGGTGTGCGCCAAACTGGCATTGGAAGAAGTACTAAGAATGAAGGTCATCAATATGAAGGGTGTGGAGATGGAGGTGTTCAAAGAAGAGGTTTTTGCAAAGGATTTAGAGGCCAAGGTGGAAATGGAGGTAGGAGTGAATTTCCCCGTGGAACTTTCTACAATTATGGATCTACTGAACTCTACAAGAGCGAATGTCTAGATTTGCTTCACTGCTCATGGTACAGAAAGAAGAATAAGTATGAGGAGTGCCCTGAGATGTATGAACACATGATTCAAAACTAGAAGAAGGATAGGGGTGCGGGGATGGTGAGTTTGAAGCGAGCTGATCCACAGTGAATGCCTAGGGTAGCGTATAACCTTGAGTTAGAACCTGTCCTAGTAACTACGTGGATGTAAGCCACATGTGTCAGGGAAGAACCAAAGAGAAGGTACCTCATTACAAGAGAAGAAGTATTACATGGAAAGTATCCTTATCCAAGCCAATCAAAAGGATGTCTAGCAAGAAACCATGTAGGTGATTAGAAAACTTCAGGGGGAGATTCAATGTATGAAGGAAGAATCATAGAATTTGGAGAAGAAGAAAAACATTGAGGTCCCTTAGAAGGACATGGATGAGGTCAGAGAAGTGAGTAGGATGTTGTGCTAGGAGAATATTATCCCTTTTTTAGGAGAGTGGATAAGAGAAAAAGTACCGAACGCTAGAGGTGAGTGTGAGAGGTAGGTCTTGTATGCTAATCTTCCCCCTTACAGTATTGATTATGAAAAAGAAATCATATTGAAACTAGTTGTGGGTGGATGGCTCTTGAACAACATTCTAATTGACATGGGTGCTAAGGTCAATGTTCTCACTTTAAATGAATGGAATCAGATGCCCCCCCATTACAACCATCTTCAAATGTGTTGTATATGGAGAATAATAAAAATGCTATACACATTGGGGATTTGAAGGATGCATCCATAACCATCCAAGGGGAAACATTTACTGGAGATTTTGAAGTCTTAGCGCTTACCAAGGAAGATAAATTTCCAGCATTACTTGGATGATCCTGGTGCTATAAGAATAATGTTGACTTATGCTTTAACAAAGGGAACATAAGCTTCAAGAACAAAGGGGAGCATGTCGTTATTCCACCGACAGATGGGAGGTCTACGCCCTATGTGGAACCCTTAGGAGAAGAGGATCTGGACATAATATATGGGCACACGATCAGGGACCCCGAAGTTATTCATCCATTGAGAGAAGGAACCATTCAGTGGGAGGATGCTTAGTCCATGCGTGATACAAATAGCATTACATGTGACAATTGGGTATATGGGACCTATGAATTGGTTGGAAGACAAATGAAGGGCACTGTGACTTGAGTTTCCAGGTCGCATTCGGTTAGGCACCTGGGAGCAAGGTAATTACCTTGTTACATTGGGGAGGGAAACCATGGTGTCTTTTTATGTGTGATAGAATTACAATGGAAATGTCAAACATAAATGAGGAATATTCTTACTTATACCTTGTGTGGAACAATAACGTGTTGGTGGGTGACCCATCGAGACAATCTTCTAGAGTGGCGTGAAGTAAGAATCATATTCTCTGTTGGGTTTTTCTGGAGCAATGCACTCTCTACAATACACGACTATCATGGGAAGGAGTCTGCCTCATTCCACATCCAAGAATGTGAGAGATCTTGGATGGTAGTCCCAGAAGCCTTACGTCCTTCACTATGGGTGCATAAGTTTTATCCCACCTTGTAGGGTTGTGCGCACACATGGTATATCTATTTGGAGCTATGTCGTCAGATGAGAAATTGGCAAGAGTTGACGATGCATATTATTCAAGCTTTTGAGTATCTAAGTCCTAAGCCATTGGTGAACGAGGCATTACAGGTAGTCAAACACCTTACCTTGGGAGATAGTGCCATGGATGAGGATCGAATCCTATATTTGTTAGGGGAACCTGAGTTGGGGGTGCACTTCGTGGAAGAAGAGATAGAGGAAATACAGTTTGAGCGTGCGTACTTGGAGAAGGAAAAAGGAAAGTTGGTCTACCTAATAGATGGTGATGAGGTAGAAAACTTGGATATTAACCATACAAAAGGTACATGTGAAGTATTGGACAAAGCAGATGAGAAAGTGGGTGCCTACCATGAGCCCTTGAAAATAAATAAGGTTAACATGGGTACATAAGTAGAGCCGAAGGAAGTTGTCATTAGAGATTATTGGTTAGAACAAGAGGTTTCAAAAATAGTTGATATGCTACGTGACTTCCAATAATTGTTCCCATGTGGGTACCATGAATTAAATGGAGTTCACCACTCATTAGGGAAAATGAGGATTAAGTTAAAGGAGGGCCCATACCTGGTTCAGAAGAGACCTTACATGATGAACCTAAATTTGCACGTAAAGGTTAAGGAGGAAATTGATAAGATGATAGAATTTGGAATCATAGAGGAAATTGAGGAATCTGAATGGGTGAGCCCAATGGTGATTAGTATCAAAAAGGATGGGAGGATAAGGATATGTGTAGACTATGGAGATTTAAATGCTTCATGTGTGATAGATCCTTTTCCAACCTCGTTTACTGAGGATATTTTAGAAGTTGTCGCAGGGTGAGAGATATATTCTTTCACATATGGATTCTCCGGATATCATCAGGTAAGAATTGCAAAGGAACACTAGGAGAATAATATTTTCATGACAAAGTGGGGAATTTTTTCTTACACGGTTATGCCCTTTGAGCTTGAGGACACATCTACTGTGTTTTTGAGCATCATGGTACAAACATTTCAAGAGTTCATCCAAAAATTTCTACAAGTATACCTGTATGAATGGACGGTGTATGGATTAGTAAGGGACCATTTTGAAAATTTGAGGCTGATGTTTGAGAGGTGAAGGTAGCTAAGTATCTCTATAAACATTAAGAAATGTGTCTTTTCTACTCCATTTGGCACATACTAGGTCATATCATATGTAAAGAAGGCTTATTGGTAGACCCTGAAAAATTTGTTGTTGTCTTGGGTTTCGAGCAACGTACCAGCCAGAGCATCATGCACATATTATTAGGGAATACAGGTTACTACAGGAAGTTCATCAAAGGCTATGCTAAGATCTCCATGCCATTGGAAGATTTATTAAAACATAAATGCAATTTTCATTGGGGAGAGGCGCAACAAGTGGTTTTTGACACATTGAAGGAGAAACTTACTACTGCACCCATTTTGCACTTTCCATCTTGGGATAAGCCCTTTCATGTGCATATGGATGCATTAGGTATGGAAATTGGAGCAGTTATAACATAGCCTAGAGAAGGGATTATTGATCACTATTTGTGTTTTGTAAGTAGAAAGTTAACTCCGGTTGAGAAAAATTATACAACAATGGAGTGCAAAGCGTTGTCCATGATTTATGCATTGGATAAATTTAGAAAATAATTGTGGGCTACTCCATTTACATTTTACATAGATCATATGGCACTCATGTACTTGGTGAACAAACCTATCTTACAAGGGTACATATGCCGGTGGATCTTGATGTTTCAGGAATTCAAAATTTTGGTCGTTGTAAAACCAAGAAAGAGCAACTTGTGACCTGACCATCTAACATAGATTAACTCAGGCAAGGATGCACAAAGCATTAAGGACACAATTCTAGATGCACAATTTTTTAGATTGCAGTGCACACCCTCTGATTTAGAGGATATTGTTTTTTTTCTTGTGGACGAGTGTGGCACTTGAAGGAGTGAAGACCTTGGAGAAAAAGTAGTTGTCTATATGCGCCGCACCCTATATGTTGATTGGTAAATACTTATACAAGATAGGTTAGGATGAGGTTTTGTGATGGTGTGTGTTGGAACATGAGGCTATTATAATCATGGAAGAAACTCATGGTGGTATTACAAGGGGACACTATGCAGGGAATGCGACCGTGTGCAAGATCCTATTGGCGGGCCTTTGGTGGGAGATGATTTATAAGGATTGTATATAGTATTGCAAGGCCTATGACCATTTCCAATGCCTTGGTAAGCTAGGGTGGAGGGATGAAATGCCATTAAGACCTATTGCTAGTGTAGATCCATTTGAAAAATGGGTAATTGACTTTATGGGCCCTATTTCCCCAGCCACGTGTAGGAAAGGTTCATGCTATATTATCACTTGTACAGACTATCTTACAAGGTGGGTAGAAGCGGAGACTACAAAGGATTACACGATGGCTAAAACATCTAGGTTATTATGGGAGAATATAGTCAACATGTATAGATTCCTGTTTAGTTTAACAAGTGATAGGGGTACTCAATTTTTGAATGAGACTGTTAGAATATTATTGGCAGAGTTTATGGTGGCCCATCACAAAACTACACCCTATCACCCTCAGGTTAATGGGACTGCTGAGGCCTTTAACAAAATTTTGAGCCACACATTAACTAATATTTGTGATGTCAGAAGGAGGGACTGGGATGACAAAGTCTTTACAGTGCTATGGGCATATCGCATGACTTATAAGCATTTGAACAAGGCCACACCCTTTCAATTGGTGTTTGGTGTGGAAGATGTTATTCCCCTTGAATTCATGTTACCATCTCTGGGTATTACATGCGTAGGAGGATTGGATGATGAGCAAGCACTTGAACATTACATATAAAAACTAATGCAGTTGGATGAGAGGCATGCTATAGCTAGATGGAGCCAACAAACGGAGAAATAATTCTTGAAGGCATGTCATGATCGACGTATTAAAAACAAGAATTTTGAGGTTGGGCAGATGGTTCTTTTGTAGGATTCAAAGTTTTTGTGCCATCCTGGGAAGATTAAGGTGCATTGATTAGGACCATATGTTATAACCCATATAATTGATTTAAGCACTTTCCAGTTACAAGTGATAGATGGAACAATGTTACTTGGTTATTTCAATGGGAGTAGGCTGAAGCCCTACTATAAATAAGTTTTTGGTGTGTTTGTAAATAAGACAGTATTTTCATATAACTTAGGTTTCCCTTAATACAATTTCCTTTATATGTGTTTCCTTTTAACATCGTTATGATTTGTTTTTTCATTTTGTTGTTGCAGGTGTGCTTGCGTGCCGGTAGCTAGTTACTATATAGAGGGGTTTTATGCACAGAGGATTGTGTATCTATTTACTGTGGGGTGAAGAGTGTAAGGAAGAGTTTTAATGAATAGTGTGGTAAGAAGCAAGTGTTGGGAGTGATGTTGATTGACTACTCGAATGAGAAAATCAAAAGCACATGGGTTTAGAGGAGCGCGTGTAGCAGAAGTGAATATGGGTGAAGATTGATGTCAAAATATTTATAAAAACCATGTATAGGGATAAAATCACAAAGAAAAATGAGGTAGGATGCAACATGAACTTGATATGAGATGCAGAGGAAGACATACTTTGGTGGTGGAAGAGCATGTAAGGAAGTCTGTAGTCGATGAATTTTTGCTCGCCAAAAGGTTGAGGAGGTTACATGTAAGTTGGTACATGGAGGAAAAGCTCTAGACACAATGTGCGAGATGAAAAGCGTTGGAAAAAGTTGACTTTAATGTGGAAGTATGGTGGTAGGTGGCATAAAGATTAATGTGGAAAAAGAAATAAACTATAACTAGAAGGTCAGGGTAGTTTATTCTCTTTACCTTGCATTTGTTTGTTGAAGAGCTCTTGCAAACTAGGGTATCCTTACGAGAAAATTCATGGAAAATTGTGTGCAAAGTGGAGAACTTGACAAATTTTTGAACCAGAGGGGAACAAAGTACTTGGGTATGCATGGAGGAGATTGTTTGGTGGATTCCCACAGGTATTTATGTTATCTTTTGGAACAAGAGTTCTCTAGGTTAGGGTTTACAAAGCTAGGGCATGGGTTTTGAAGAAATTTTGCAAAAGGAGTGGAGCCAAGGGACTGAGAAGTGTTGAAGAAAGAAATGAGGAAGAACTTACAAGGACTTGATGAGAAAAATGGCACCAAGGAAAGGAACGAACATTTCACCAAAGAAGGGGAAAGGCAAGGGAAAAGGAAAACCAGCCGTATCAATCATTTTTAACGAGGAGTTATACACGAAGATGCAATACCCAGATGACATTTTAATGGGGATGGAATGGGTTTCTCACATATGAAAGATGAATATAAGTGATTATAACCATAGGATGAGCACCACTGTGAAAGAGATGGTGTTAGAGATAGTTTTCCCTACAGGGGAAAGGAAACATGATGAAAAACCAGTGTATCATGACTCTGTGAAGACCATATTGGAGAAGGCTGGACTATTAAAAATCTATGAGTTACCATATTTTAGTAAAACTAGAAGGTTATACCAATGGATGATGTCATGCATGGATGAAGATTATGTCTCCAAATACAATGGGCTTATTTGCACATGATAATCACTCGATGATGACTTAGAAGACAAGGAAACTGTCAAGGAAACTACCAAAGAATATGAATATAAAAAGAGATAACGCTGTTTTGATATCACCAAGATCACCAACCCAACCATGAAGATGGTCGCGCACCTATTCACAAAACTGAATGGAAAAGAGTGATGGACACAAGTGAACAAGAGATGATTGAACATTTGTAGGATGATTTCTGAAGGAACGATCTATAACCTCTCAGCCTTCATTGTGGAGGATATCATTGATGTCGTGCATGACGGGGATAAAATCATGTATGGTAATATCCTTCTTACCATTGTATTTTTTGAGATTGGAGTGCTTGATGGGCCAAATAGCTATGTACGGAAGTACTTGAAGAGGACCCTTCCCCTACTAAGAGGTTTGAATCATACACTTGTGATACAATGACTGCTGCATATAAAGCATGCTTGGAGAAATGGTACAAGTGAATGTGAGATGCATTTGGGGTAGAATGAAGAATCCCTAAATAAATTTTAGCCTTGGTGGATGGTGAGGTTGATTTTTCCATATACCAACACTTCTGCATAGGCAGGTTCAATTTGACCGATGACATGAAAATTCCATGGTGTAAACTACCTTTTTCCTTCGCAACGCAATATTTTCAAAGCACAGTTAACATGTTCAAGGATTCCAAGAAACTTAGATTCAATCTAAGTGAGGTAGATTAGGATCATCGTTTAATACACTGAACATCGTTGTATCCTAAGAAGTATACATATGTGGAGAAGTATGTCTCTCACAATGTACATATGTTAAAATATGTGTCAATACCTATTGCAGGAAAACTAAAAACAAGGGTATGTATACACCTGAGATCCAAGTTCAAAAAGGATGCATATGTTGATGATGATGTATCCATCCTAGAATACCCCGCCGGAAGAAATAAGGTAGTGCCAAATAATAGAGGAAGAGAGGAAAATCTTACAAGCAGGGTGTTGAGTGCGCGCACAGTTTAGACTGCAGGGGCATAGGAGTTAAGTAGAGGCCCAAGTAATTACACTCAAATGAAGAAATCCCCTGTGAAGGAGATGTTTCCCAAGAAGGAAATGTCCCTTGTGATGGAATATTCACTAGTAAAGAAGAGAAAAAAGATGACACAAAGTTCAAAATCTAAGGAGACAGAGAGCATGAAGGGTAATGAGACCGAGGAGGATGAGGAGTGTGAAAAAGGTGAGGATCCCCCTATGTACAATTAACACAAATCTGATGAAGACTAGGATGGATATGAAGAGGGTGCTCAGAATATGGGAGGAAGTGAAGAGGTGAATATGGATACATAGGAGATCCCACACTTGGCCAGAGGGAAGTTGGATGACACTGTGGAAAAGGAAGTGGAAGATATCATAAAATACTTGGTGGAGCATGAGGTGTAGCACAATACTGAATGCATAATGATGAAGAAAAATTGAGAGAAATGGAAGGCAATGTAGACAAGGAGAAGAGTCTATTGGTTGACTTCCCGAAGGCAGTGCGCACCGGTGGCAAGGGCACGACAACGACACAAGGAACCATGATGACTTATGCCAATGACCCAAATAAAGTCATACATGTGCATTTTTAAAGCACGATGCCCACAAACCAACTCTTTTGTTGGTCATCATTTGGGAAAGATAGTGCATACACACACACACACGAGGAAGATGTTGTCATGGACCTTCGAATCCCATGTTGCTGAGCCTGAATTTGAAGTTGGTGTGGATGCAGTAATAGAAATGTAGAACCTGAATGAGGTGAATCCTATTGTGGATACCCAGTGGCTAACAAATGAGAAGGATTGTAACACACTCAACAAGGTATCGGTAGAAGTGGAGGAAGGATTATTTAGGAAGAATAACAAAATTAGAGCTTTGGAGGAGGAATTGGAGGAAAATAATAAGGAGATAATAGAGAAAAACAAGGAGATAAAAGGGAAGGAGTCTATAATTGTGTAGTTAAAGGATGAGTTGAGAGAGGAAAAGGTGAGGGTGTGCGAAGCTTATAAGAAATTGGAGACTATGTCAGACTCCATTATTTTAGTGCACCTAGACTTATCCCCCTTTGAACAGAAGTATGAGATAGCTTTCCATTACCAGGAGGATTTAACGTGCTTGATCACAATGGAGAAACAACCACTTGCACTCGAGTCAGAGTCATATCCTGCTGATATGTGGCACCATCATTTTTAAGGCCAAAAGGCATGACTTGATAGAAGAAGGTCCCCTAAGGGGTGATTAATGCAGTTTTGTGTTGACCCTCTGGGGTAAGAAAGATTTGGTTATAACCTGAGAAGTCATCCATGAGTGATAAAATCTCGTGACCAGTGGTAAGGTCAACCAATTGGTCAATACCGGGTAGAGGGAAATCATATTTTGGGCAAGCGAGGTTGAGGTCATAGAAGTCCACACAAATGCAGAGTTCCCCCATCACCTTAGTGACAAGGACAATGTTACATATCGAACGAGGATAATCAACGGGTAATATGAAGGAAATGGAAAAAAGGCGTTGAAGTTCTTGTTTCATGAGAAGGGCAATGTGAGGGTGCATTTTCCTCAGCTTTTGTTTCATGGGTTTAACATCGGGAACGGTTACGATATCGTGGACCACTATGGTGGGGTTAATACTAGGCATGTCTACGTAAGACCAAGTGAAATTTTGGTTATGATATTTGAGAAAAGAAGTGATGGCTTCCTGTTCAGCAACATCTAAAGATTGGTTGATCTTTAGGATGTGCGGGTCGTCCTGAGTATGGATGTTGATTTCGATAGAAGATTCATTCAACTTGGTTTGCATCTTAGAAGGTAACGACTGATGAATATATGAATCTTCTTCACCAAGGTAGGTGAGTATAGATTCCTCATCCTGACATTGTACACTGTTAATGGAAGGTGTATCATCATCGATCATTTTAGGATATAGGAAGGGAAGAGAGGAAGGGGCCTCGTCCTCATGTTGATAAGTCAAAGGCCCTAAGGAAATAATGTTTATGAAAAAAAAATAGGAGGGATAGATTATGGATCCATCGAATCCGTCGGTGATGGTGGTGATGAAGGCGGAGTGGGTGAAGAAGGTGGAGAAGGGATGATGACCTTGTTGAGTTCAATGCGAGGCTGTTTGGTAGATGGTTCAGGAAAGTCGATACAACTATGGTCATTATGTTTGTGAGTGGTGCATGGAATAATGGTATGGCGGCCTTACTCATAAAATCCAAAACCAAAACCCTTCCATGCACATTGGTTCAGGAAGGTGTGGGTAAAATGATGATTGGTGAGAGATTGGAAGTCAGCGGAAAATGGGTGGGTTTGTGACAGTGGTTCAGGTGTGTAAGTTATAGTATCAAGTCCCCCATAGGTGAGACTAGTACGAAGGTAGGGAGGACCATAAAGGAGGCACTCTCCTATACGGTGATCATAACAAGGGTGTTGGTGAATAATTTTGTACTCTTGTGGAGTAAGGAATGTGTTGACACTATATAGGTGGTACTCCCCCAGAGTGAGGTGTTGAAAAACACCTTCTAAGGGATCAATGGTTGGTATGTAGGTAGCTAGAATGGATGAGGTGTCAAAAGTCGATGCGGAGGTGGAGTTAATGGATTGGGAGGCTGATGGGTCAGCTGTGGAGGTTGTGGTAGTGGTAGGAATGGAGGAGGTATGAGTGGTTGAGGTAGCGACTATACTGGTAAGCGGAGGTGTAGACAAAGCAGTGCTACTCACAGAGGTAGATGATTTAATGGGTATGAGAATGTCATTGGGTTGGTAGAGCTTGCTACATGTTTTGAAAGGTGATGGATTAGCTGGGATAGTATAGGTGTGCCCTTCGTGCTCAAAATTTACACAACGATGCAAAGTGGAAGGAACGTAACCCATGACACGAATCCAAGGTCTGCCAAGAAACAAGTTATATTGGAATTCCACCTCTAAGATGTAGAGTAATTGTGGGATAGTGTGGGGGCTCACGCAAATGTTGAGGATGACAGTGCCTAGTATAGAGGTGATAGCATCATTGAATGAGCGCAACATGATGGGATGTTTTTGCATGCAATTTTCAGGTATGCGCATTTGAGCGAATGCATGTGATGAAATGATGTTAATGCTAGCACCCCCATCAATCATCACACATCGTACCCATATGTCATTGATGTGGACAAAGATGAAGATGGCTGGGTCTGGGTTATCCTTTTGGTATGGTGCGGTCTCTTCCTTTGAAAAGCTAAGGGAGGCTACTTGGTAAGTAGGTGGAGGTGCGGATAAAGGTGGTAATTTGGTGAGAGAGCTACATGATGGGGTGTGATGATGGAGGTGACGGGTGTAGGGTCATTGGGTAAAACCTCAATAGATTGAAGAACCTCCATGAGAGCTTGATGATGAGATTTCAATGTTTAGATGAGGTCATATAAGGACATTTTGAGGGGAGACTGGTGTAATTTTTTGAGCATGGTGTGATGTGTGACTCCATTAGAAATGGGGTATGTGGTCCCATGAATAGTGATTTTAGGTATGGGTATAGGATTGGTCAGTGGGTCAGTTGCATTTTCTTTACCTTTGTCTTTCTCAGCACGTGTAGTGATGTGTATCATGTTGATTTGAGGGGAGTCATTAAATGGAGAAGGTGTACGATGAGTGGTATAACGACACGACGGGAAAAAACCTATTGGAGGAGAAAAACCTTATGAGGTGAGATGAGCACACTGGCATTTGGGTGGAGGTTTGGTAAGTTATCTTATGCAAACCATGTTAAATTAAAATCTTGGAGGTGGCTCTAGGAGTTGTGGAGGTGGAGTTCATGGTTGTTGAGTGGGTAATGTGGGAATGGGTGTCGGTGAAGCAGGGTCCTCATCTAGAAGGTCATCATCGTCAAAGTTGGCTTTCAGAGGACACAAATGGATAAGGACGGTTTTCAAGGCCTTACAATTCTCTACATCATGCCATGTCACACAATGGTAGGCACAAATTTTAGTGTCATCAAACCCTTTTGGCTTGGGTTTGAGGGGGTCATAAGGTCTGAGCATCGGTTATGTAATGACAGAAGTTTCCAGGAGGTTGGTTAAGATTTTGGCATAGGACTCTGCTAGTGGGTCACAATGTGAAGTAAAAGTGGGTTTGGATCTAGGTGTAGTTGATTGTTGAGGAACGGTCCTTGCTGGAGGGGGAGTAGGTCAAGCTATGGTTTTGGGTGCTAGCGTGGTTTTGGGTGTCGGTCATGTTTTTCTAGGTAGGGGTATGGTAGATGCATGAGTAGGAGGGTGTGTGGTTGTTTTAAATATCTTATTGGAGGGTAACAGACTTTTGTTTTTGGGTTGCACCTTCTTGGGTAAAGGTGACATGGGTGTACGAGGTATAGAAGGAAAAGTAGATGGGGGAAGAGGGTGAGTTACCCATGGGGATAACGACGGTGTTGTGAAGGTAGATGATGGTGGTCGTGTAGGTGCTGTGAGAGACAAAGACTAAAGTGTAGTGGGTACTGAAGGAGCTACAAAGAGTATTGGTGGTATGGGTGGTAAAGATGTTGTAGGTGTGGGTGTAAGTCATGTTGGGTGCCTAGGTAGGTTAGAGGTTTGTGAGGAAGGGATGGGCTGTTGTGTTTTTGGTTTACTGATGAGTGGAGGTTTCTCGACCACACTAGGAGGTTGAGGTCCTAAGACGGATGGAAGGGGTGAAGATGTGACTGGTAAAGTCAGAGTATGAGTTCTATGGGCTTGGTTCTTTGGTTTAGGTGCCGGAGTAGGTGTGGTGTTGACTGTGGAGGATGTAGCTAAACCTAGTTTGACAGGTGGATGAGTAAGGCTGGTGGTTGGGGTGACCCCTAAGGTGGTAATAGGTTTAGTCGAGGTAGATGCTGTAGGTGTGGGTTTGGGTTTAGATGTAGTTTGGGTTATGGGTAAGGGTGTATGTTGAGTTATGATGGGTTTCATCGAATAAGTTGTGATAGAGGTGGTTTTGTTCGGTTCAATTGGTCGAAATATTTTTGGGTAGATAGTGGAAGTATCAGCAAGCGACAGCTGCATCTGCATTGAGATGGGAAACAAAAGGTGCCCCCATAGTAAGGCCCTATCCACATAATCTAAGTGATCAGATAAACATGAGAATGACATGTCTGTAGGTGGAGTTGATGAGTACCTAATGGAAATTCCTGTAAAATGTGTCTTAGAGGCGAGGAATTGGCTAGCTTCAGCTTCTGTGGGTAAGAGAGCTGAAAGTAGGTCTACAAGATCTTGGGTAGCTAATGGAGAATTCTCACCAAGAGGTAAATGTATCTCGACAGGTTCTGTGATAGGGGCAGGAGATGATGGGAGCTCATCTGTGGGTGGAGAAGGTAAATAAGTATCCTCCATGGACTGAAGAAGTACTGTGGGTATTGGTTCTCTAGGTGGAGAAGCCAAAGGTGAAATGATCTCGATGTTAGCGAAAGACTCCTCCATAGGTTAGGAAGGAGGTGAAAGGTGTTCACTGTGGGTGAAAGAATAGGGGAGGTTGGTTCCAATGTGGAAGGAGGATTACGAGCTAGAATCTCTTCTATGGACGGAATATGGGAAGCAATAGGTACGTCACTGAAAAAAGCATGGACCTCACGGGTATGGGTATCATGAGTTGAGGTCTCACCAGTTTGATCAAACGAAGGGGCATGATTAGGAAATGGTTTCTTGAAGATGTGTGGGTTTTGGTTGGTAGGTGCATTAGGATTATCCATGGTTAACTCGCCTTTCTCGAGCATCTCTTGGACAATATTTTTGAAAGTGATAAAATTGCTGTCACTATGACCCTTTACTCGATGATAATTACAGAAGTCATGTTCTTTATACCATGCGGGCATGGGGCAAGCAGGGTCAAAACCAGTGTGTGGTTTTATAGGCGAAAGGGTGATGGATCTGAATTCGATAATATTTTCTAAGACAGAAGACTAAGGTTCCCCAATTGGGGTGTATTTCCACTGTTCTCGTCTGAATTGAAAAGTCTAGAAGGGTGAGAGATTAGATGAGGGGGTAGCCTGATTTGATAGATGATCTGGGCTGGCCTTGACTACCACTGCGTTAGCAGTGCCTTTAGCTTTTGAATAATTGTTTTGTGGTTTAGAAGAAGAAGAGGTATCATTTGACTTGAATGCAGAATTATTATTGTGTAATTGGATTTTCTTATCTTCAATGGCTCGAATCTCTAGCTTTCGTGACATGGTGAATGATTCATCAAATGTTCGAAAGGTTTAAAATTGCAGGGTTTGTGAGATATCTAGCACAATCCTGTGTGAAGAGCTCAATGAGTTCTATTTTTGGTAGTTGGAAGGTGAGCTGATTAATCAAGCTATGCTAGCGAGTGATAAAATCTATGATAGATTCATCTTCATACTGGCGCATGGAGTATAGGTCGGTCATGGTAACCTTCTTGACGATGTTGATGGAGAAATGATCGAAGAAGGCTTAGGATACCTGATTGAATGAGAATATAAAGTGTCTAGATAACCCACTACACCAATCTAATGTAGGTCCAGTCATAGACATGGGAAAGGTTCTTAGGAGCAAAGCATCATCATGAGAAATCAGGTAGCACCCATGTTTGAATGAACAAAAATGTTGTTGTGGGTATTCCTTGCTATTGAAGTAGTTGAATTTAGGCATCTCCTAATGCATGGGGTATGGATGAATAAGAATGGATGGGTGGATGGGTTCATTGCAAATATCATCATAGGTGAGAGTGTTGCAGGAGCTGGAAACTGATGCCTCTAATGTCTACATCTTGTCCATCATTAATTTGATTAGGTCATTGGTAGGTTGCAATGATTGGGTTCCTCTTATAGTGTGAGAGGATTGGTTTTGGGCATATAACGAGGATGGCACTCCAATAAATGGTACTTCCATATAGGTTGATTGAGAAGAAGGTAGTGAAACAGGGGGTACGTATCCAGAGTGAATAATAGATGAAACGAGAGGCTACTGATAGTATGTATATGGAGGTGGAAGGGTTGTGGTAACCCTAGTGGTAATGGGGGCTAATGATTGTGGAATGGAAAGGACCACGTTCTGAAAAGGAGTAGGGGTCACTGACACCGGAGGTGGTAATGTAGCTACAAGTATGTGTGAGACATTAGAGGTGGATGTGGTTACATTTTAGGTACTTGTTGAAGGTATGGTGGATGTGGCGGGTGCAACAGAGGTAACAGACACAGTAGTCATAACGGGTATAGGACCTAGCTGTGAAACGACTAGGGGTAAGGTGGAGGTAGGTAACATAGAACCAGATGGGATTGACGCAGGAGTGGGAATGAGAGCTGGGGGGATAGATATGGGCATGCCATATATCAACTGACGCGAGGCATCTTGAGTGGATTAGTGGGAAAGGTAAAACTGTAAGGTGGCAGGGTTTTGATCAAGAAGTCATGTGAACTCCTCATCTACGGTAGCGATAGTGATAGGATGGATAGGATCCATGGCTGGTGATAAAATGGAAGGTAGTGAAGGACTAGGTGGGAGTGGTTGACAACTGGAGTGGAATACAAGTGCGCTTGCTTGTCTTCGAGTCAGCACCATGTGAACTGGTACTGATCGGGTTGGGCCGCTTCTCTGTAAATGACACAGAAAAATATCAGGGATAGGTGAAATAGGTGGTAAAAAGTGGATTAGGTGCCAAATATTGGATGGAAAGTGACACAAGCTAACCAATACCAGTTATGGTAGACCGACGCCAGTTAGGGGTAACCACTGCCAGTCACTGTAGAAAATGGACAGTGAGTCAAAAACAAGAGTATAAGGTGAAATTTGACAGGTATGCCAAATCTGATGAGTTTTATACGTTAATGGGAATGATAGCAGTGATAAGGACTGTGAAAAGTGGAATAAAATGAATAGATGTCCTTTTGGGTAGGTTAATAAAATGACTTGAAACTGACGCTAGTTGGGTATAACCGACGGCGGTCGTTGAACCGACACCGGTCACTGTGGACTTGAAACAGTGATGAAAGAAAAGTGGTTGTGAATTAAAATATGATGGGGAATCAAGTCCATAATTCTGAGAATGATGAGAATATGGTCCAGGAACACTCAAGAAGAGTCGAAATACACCAACTATGATAAGGAGCGTGTAAGGATGAGCAAGAAAAATGGAGAATGTGACCTCTCACCTCAAAATGCAAGCCAAGTAGAAACATTAAGAAAAATGTGATCCTAGGAGTGCCTTTTCTATTATGTTTGTTTAGCTTATGCTATTTAAGGACTGACTAATGAACTATAAAATAGATTTTTTTGGTGAGGATGTCTTCCTACGAAGAAGGATATCTAAAAGGTGAGGTTTCAGGTATGTTATGGTGGGGGTGGGCTTCGCTTTGAAGTATGACTCGAAAAAGTAGTGAGTTGGGGAGTACCTGCTAATCCTCCGATCAGTGTGATCATTGACGGGCATTCCCAAGAAAGATGTTGTTTAAGAACATGTATTTGTTTTGAATTTATGCAATGTGGCAAGACTCAGAGAGGGAGAGATGTGCTTTCTATGATTCGTTTGTCAACCATCAGCTGGTCATGACTTCTAGCGTATAGGTTGCCCTCAATTAATGTGAGATAATGTGATAAATCAGAATGCAATGCACTTATTTTAAGCCCAAATCGAAATATGAAGTTGGATGACACAAATAGATGGAGAGGAAGATGGATGCTATTTCACTAACAATGTGGAAAACATGAAGAAATGGTTCTTTTTAAGTACACCAAAAGAAAGGTTTATTTTAGAGCAAATAGAAAGAAAAAGAAGGTTACCAAGGAAGAAAATTAATGTGTATGCTTTTCAGAAGAGAAAAAAACACACAAATTTTCCTAGGAATGAATAAAATGCAAGGAACCCTGGATGGGTCCCACCGGGTGTGCCAAAATGTTTCACTTGATTCTTAGACATTTCTTCGAAATATTGACAAAACAGATAGGGTAACAGGCGTAGGAGGAATACCTGTTCAAAAGCTGGTTGGTTGGTTGTTGCGCGCGTATGACTTCTGAATCCATAGCTGATCATGAGAGCTTCCTTTTGGCTAGGAGGAGTTACCTGTAATGGAAAACAAGACCACCAGAAAAGAGTTAAATAATATGTGTATTGAACTGCCTAGCGTGTGCTAGATCTGAGAAGTGTGATACTCCCTAAATGGCTATCAGTCCACTATTTAAATTTTTTTAATGCGGGTAGTAAAATAAATCCTATTGTAATTTGAAATGATTTAGGTATCTCACTTAAAACAAAATAAGAAAGATCTAATCTAATAGGCTAGGTTAAAATGTGATCCAATAGGTCAAGTAGTTGGTTTTGGGTCTCTGCAGGTCTGACAAAGGTCTCAGGAAAATCACAAGTGAATAAGGGTGACGTGGAATTAGGTGGATAGGTCACTATGCTGTATGGAAAAATACAGATACCAATGCCGGTTAAGGGTGACTGACGGTAGTTGGGTGTAACCGGTGCCGGTTACTGTGGAATTTTGGTAATGCCACATAATGAGTTTTGGATCTTCTTTGTGATTACACAAATAAATTTGGTTGGTCAGAATGAGGTGTTAGGTGGTTTAGGAGGGATTTGGCGAGGTTTTAATGGGTATATGGAGGGATGAGTATTAACAGAGGTCTGTGGATGGCCAAGAGAACAATGGGTGACAATATAATGATGAAATGAAATGAACCAGAGGAGTACAACGTTCCACTTACTTGGATTCTAGTCCTAGGTGCTTGTGAGTGATAAGTGAAGGTGCTGGTAAGGGTTTAAATGTTGTTGAGGATCACCAAACATTGGAACGCTCCTGCATGGGCTGCATGTGCTCTCCTTCTTACCTGTTCTGATCAAATCCTTGTTGGGGTGATTACTAGATGGCTAGGTAGGAAAACGTGCTCGATATCCTTCCTTGCATGTGTGTTCTTGCTGAATTTTGTTCTCAGAAGATGTGATATCTCTCAAGAATCTACCAACCTCCAAAATAAAGTTGTTTTGGGGATTAAAAAGGTGACCGATGGCAGTTCTAGCTTAACCGGTGATGGTTAGGGGTAGCCGGCATAGGTCAGGGTGGGATTTCCTGGGTTTACTAAACTAGGGAGATCCTCTTGATTTTATAGGATCTCATGTTGTTAACCCACGGATTAGACTGGAAGCATCTTGTACGCATGCAGGAATGTGGTTAGAGAGAATGTAGGCATTTATTTTTTTAGAGTTTGGGTAATTCTTAGTTAGTTATGGCAACTTACTAAGAATAGGTCTTAGGGTGAGTTGGCTTGATGAGGTGTCTAGGTGAGGTGTATGTGTGGATATTATCTAAATTAAGATATTTAAATAATAAATATGGCGAGGATAATGAATTAATTTAAGTAAATTAATTAAATTAATATTAGTGGGGTGAAGGGGGCCATGATTGGGTGAATGTGATGAAGGTATTTATTTGTCGAGGGACCAAAGGGGAGTGTGACCTAATTTTAGTGTCTACATGTATCATTACTGTAATATCAAAATTCAAAGCTCTTAAGAAGTAAAGAAAATCACCTTGAGGGGTTGGTCTTAAGAGAAATGGAATTCTATCCCATGTTTTCTGAAATATGAAGTTGGAGTCATCCGTGAGCTCATTTGGATCTCTCTTGATAATTGTCAGTTGTTTTGATAACTATATGTTGTCTTTCTTCTCCTAAAATTTATTGCAAAGTGTAGTGTCAAGTCCAACCTTGTTGGTTATATAGGCAGGTCTTAAACTTCTGTACCAATGAATTTATTTACCTTTAAGTTAAGAAGCAAGTAGCATTATAGCTACATCATCTTCTGTAACTAGATGAAAAGAGAATACATTTTTAATATCTTGAATGTGCTCAACAGGGGTAACTTGATTCTCACCAGTAAAAATGGAATGCTTTTGGCTGCAACTACTCGTATATCATGTTGCGTGGGAAGAGCCATAGGACTTCTACCATTGAAGATGAAAAAGGGTAGATTTGTCTACTGCACCATTGTTATAATGGGCCTGAATACCTTGGTAGAGTGCATGGAATGCCTAATATGAGGAGGGTAGATTTATACCTACATGTGGAAGATGGAGATAAGAGGATGGTGGTTCTGCTACTTCTTCTTTTTAGAGACAACTGAATATATTCAAAGGAATCTTCAACTGATGTGCTCTATCTAATATGTATCCTTCTCATAAAATATGTGCATGGACTATTGAAATTAGTAGATATGGATGTTAGGAGTCTACAAATTTGTTAAAACAAGCCTCTAAAGGCCGGATCTTAACAAGAAAAAATCAAAACTTGCTCAAATAAAGATATATAGCTCTTTAAACCTGTCCTAGCAGGCGTGCCAAAAAATGTTAAAGCTCAAAATTACACCCATCCTCGATCAGGATGAACTGGGGCTTTGATGTAACATTGGCATTTCTCCAACTTGTGGGACTTGCACTTGAGATATACCTCTAGAGAAGGTTGGATTCCTCTACCTATTTCTACTACTAAAACTACTCCTAGGAGGGAAAATGCAACTACCTAACACTACTTTATGATTATAAGGGACCAGGGTGAGTAGGAGATGCATGAAAGGAATACATAAGCTAAGGGGAGGTGATAACACTGTAAATAGGGGGATGGACACTCTTAGATGGGTGAAAATGAGGGAAAATGCACTTGGGGAGGGAAGGTGTACATGCCATAGCTCAAAACAACATTTGAGAGCTCATTTTCAGGGAACATGACAAACTAAATCCCTATAAGAGATATGCAATATGCACAAAAAATCAACAATGAAAAAGAAGGCAATTAGATGCAATAAAATATGAACTAGGGTAGAGAATAGCCACAAAATAAAACTTATATTTCTTCCAAGTGATGCATAGTCAATTAAAAATATGAAAGAGGCAAGGATCTACATGTAATGGCTCAGGTCCGAGGCATGCAAATTAGAATACCAAGGAACAATACTCTGAATAATTCTCTTAGAAAACCAAGAGGGTCAAACCTTTACAAATGAGCATTATCCAACAATATATATGACAAGAAGGGGAAAAGATGAGGGAAAAGAGAGGGAAAATCAGATTTTAAAATCAACCACCAACAACCCACATTGAATTCCTACAAATCCACCTGTAAAATTGTCAGATCTACCTCCCTATGTTATCTTATCTTATAAATGAAGGAAGGAGAAAAAAATATGATCTAATCTGGGTGGTTGAGTTGACTAGATGTGTATTAATGACCTAGGTCACGTTTCCCTATTTTCCACCTACTATATTCTACAAAAATATGATTTTGAAAACTCTAGAGTATAACCCTCATCAACATTTTTCCTACAAGGCCAGATGTATCTGAATATGAGCTCAGTAGAAGAAATTATGGTGATTTGAAGATGTGTAGTACATAATGAACACACAAGAAACATGTCACAACCTGATCAATAGAAGGATTCAGATGAATGTTTTTTTATTTTATTTTTTCTTTTCTACCATGTGTTATGCATCTATTCATCATAAAGATTCAACATGCAATTGACATGTTCTGATATGTTGTGTGTTTGTGTACCTTAATTGATAAGTTCCTAGAAGTGAAATGTGGCACTCAGTGACTAGTGCAGAGGGTTATAACATGGGGTATGTGGAAGCAAGAGGCATGAAGGGAAGAATGTAGAAGTATACAAGTACACACAAGAGGGTGCACCAAGAGTGAGAAGAAAAGGTGCATATCTACAAAGATATGCAAATGTGCACGAAAAGGAGAACTTAATACAAGGATACAAAAAAGAAAATACATAGGGAAAATGTGTGAGGAAAATATGCGAAAGGAGAATGAGTGTGTGTGAGAGATGTATAGAACTTAGGAAGAAAGGCATGCATAAAGAGTGCATGTAGAGGGGAAATGGAAGGAGATAGAAAAATAAAAGAGGAAGGCAGAAGTGTTTAGAAGATGGGCAGAAGGAGGTGAAGGGAAGGGAAAAAATAAAGAATAAGAAAGAAGAGCATGCGAGGGTGTGTGTGAGGAATTGTAAACATGTAGCTATGCCCAAGAAGAAAACTAGTGGTGAACGTAACCTAAAATCTTAAAAGTAGAGTCAGAATGAAATTGTAAGTTGTCTAAATAACCATGGTGGTTATTTTGGAAAAAAATAGTTACATTAACACGGACCCACTCATACAGCGGGATAAGAACATGGTTAACATCAAAAGTAAAGATGAATCACACTACAGAACCTACATATGAAAATTTCAATGGGGAAGAGATCATCATTGCATCTTATAGCTCCACTAATGAATCCTGACTAGAATTTGGTTCCTCTAAGATGAAATATGCCACATAAATGTCGCTAAACCCCTTATCCCTCCATGATAACACATGCTTATACCTTGAATAAGACTAGCCAAAAATTTATTTAATTCCTCCAAAGAAACAACACACGATACCCCTTATTCCTCCATTCAATAACAACACCTTACTCCTCCAATAACAATGATGCAATCTCACCCCAGCTTGATAAAACTCACACACAAACATGATAACACAAGATTCACATTAATGCCATATTTGATAAAAAAAAATGAAAGAAAATACAATGATATAAACAAAAATAAGGACTTGAATATAATAGATGTTCCAAAATACACAATTTTCATGTCTTACATCTTTATTACAACTGGATTCCTTTGTTTTACCTCATTGATAGTAAAAAAATTAACGTACACAAAAAATATGATCTCATCTCAAAAATACACTTTTTTCATTTCATTAGAACATTTAACCACAAGAGCATACATAATCTATTTTCATTCTTTACCACAATTAATTTCTATACTTCAAATATTAGTTGGAATCATTTTACAACACTATGATTCTCATAAAACTCATTTTCAAACTATGGATTCATGTAACCAAAAGACATGTCCCACATGACAATTCCTTTCACTTTCATTACATAAGGAGGGATTAACATGGAGTGAAAAGGGGGAATCTTAGGTTTAAGTGTGGACAAATTTCCAATTTCCCTTTTCATTATAATGTTTAAACACTAGGGATACACCCCATTTACTTGTAATGTTATTACAAATAAATATGTAATTTAAATATTTATTTTGAAATGTTTGTGATATGAATATGAATCACATACCATTTTTTTCAAGTTAGGATCCCACATTTTCAAAATTTATGGTCCCACATGTGATAATTCGTTTCAACTGTATTAGCATAACAAGGTTTAATTTTTAGTTAAAAGTGGAGATCTCAAGTTTCATCATACAATTTTGGATACATCATATTATACACACTTCTAATAGTGTTATTGATTGCAAATTCCATCCACATGTATCCTATTAAGAGGTCTTAGGTTTAGTTTATCCCAAATTTCACTTAAGAGGTATATAACCTACTACGGGTCAACACTTGAGTAATCAGGACATCCTTATTTTGCAAAATGTTCATATAAAAAAATGTATTCCATTGCTACTTGTCAAGGTAAAAATTTTATCTATGAGGGCCTTATGGGATCAATCAAAATAGTTTAATGTGTAGGTAAATTGGTACACTGAATCCTGCATCATTTAGATCTCACAATAAGATCATTCATGGTGTTATCACCCCGTACTATCTTCATAAGAACCTAATCACCCACTATGGTGTAAAGGACAATTACAAACATAATTAATTAAAACTTATCCATGATGTGGTTAGACATGTGATACCTATAAGTGAAGGTCTTACTCACCCCAGGTACACTAGAGTATACATATTACAATCATGCCTCGTGTAAATTCACTCAGGATAAGGAATAATCTCATTGTAGGTTCCTCATATGATGATACGTGTTTGATCATCTAATCAAGATTCAACTGAGAGGAGGAATATAACAATAAAGTTAGAAAGCTTGTTGGTATTCACTATTTATAGGTGTTTAATTTACTACCTTACATTATGAAAATGTTGTAAGGGATCTATAATAATAACCAACGTAAAAATTTCTCTAATGCATCCAAACCACATAAGTACAACATATAAATGTAATTTCATATCCATTACAATGCATGATATAAACTAAATTTTATCTCCTTTAAAAATGTACATAAGGCACGATTATTAAAAAAGACACTGCATTTCAGTATTATTGAAATAATACATAATTTACAAGTTAAATACGACTTTAAACTCAAAATTCATTCATTCATTTCTATACTGTCATGCTACCTGCAACCTGCATCAACATGGTGTTAGTGTAATGTTGGCATAGACCCCACTCTTCCCACATAAATCACTTGTAAGACTTGCATCAAACATAAATAATGAGAGAGAGTAAATTTCTATTTTCTACAACTTATCTATTCATAATAACACATTCCGAGTTTCAGAGAGAGAGAGGGGGGAAATTTCATACATTTCCTCTAGATAAGAAACCAATTATTAAAACATAAAAGATGAGGTGAGAAAGATAACTATAAATTTATTCCATATGTCCTTTGGAGTTTAAAACTATTTCAAATATTGGTAGAGTTGTTCAACTTCAACATAGTCTTGTTCTTCATTATCGCTAAGGCTATACAAGTAATGTGATATCCGCGTAAATCAATGTTCTTAGTCAATTGTTGACTTAAGCAGTCAAACCAACATATTCAGGGTTGATATTAACTTTTCAAAAAAATCATTTTTTGAGCCTATCGGAAACACATTGAAGGGGTCAAAATGGGTCCACAGTGCCTAGTTGTGCTCTTATACAATCTAGCTTGAGTGGCTATAGAATGGTCTTGTAGGAAGGGAAAAAACATCCTAATGGAATGTTTAACATTCATAAACTATTATATACTATAAAAAAATAAAGGGACTGATTGGACCCAAAACTGGTAACCAGAGCTTAAACTGGGAACAAATTTATGGTGTTTGTTAGCTGAATTTTGTTGTTGCTCTCAACAACATAAGCCAAGTTGGCTTTGAAACAAATGTGGAAAAAGTGAATTTTGGTTCATATGAGAAAAAAAATGGAAATCAATTCCCTGTATGACAAAGAAGGGGTTTTCAGTGGCAAAATATATCTCCAAAGTCCATAGGCACAAAAAACAAGACAATTCTGGAGGGGTTTTGTAGTGTTGAGTAGTTGCCTCAAGCAACCAACTCTTTAAAGTGGTCTAGAAACCCACTTTGCAAATCATATGATTTTTTTTATAAATGTATACTGCATACAAAAATGTCCTCATATAATAGGGAATGAGTTCCAATAATTAGAAAATAGAAAAAGGGTTGGGAGACGCCTTTTGCGTGTCAATATTGGAAGACATTTAACATGATTGAGGGGTTGTTTCTCATTGCAAGATTTCAATATTTTTAACGTTTTGATCATTCCAATTTGACTACCCATTGACCATAAACAATGGTGAACACATTTATGATTTTTTTAAAGAGAATTCATATGTACGTGCTTTATCGTACCACCCACAACTAGCTATTTTCATGATTGGCTTAGCTCAACACAACAATTGTTTTAAAGACGTATAAAGATCTAATTTAATATCAATGCAATAATTATAAGTTTTGGTCTACGTTAACAATTTTCCTCCCCTTAAATTATAAGTATAATATTTTGAAAATGAGTAGGAGAGGAGAAGAAGATCCTTGCCTATTAAATGACGATCCAGGGTATGAAGGTGCTCTAGGCAATTCCTCATGCATTTCATAAGACCTCATTTCAATGAGGTATAATGTGAAACATTTTCTAATAATTTTGTATATTTCCCCATTTTTCATACATATCCACAAGTTCATTTAAATGATAACACCCAAAACATATTCTTTGCCCATTATAATTTATGGGCATCCATACCCTACTCCAAAAGTCTTATTTAGGCATAAGATGAAAGTACACTTGCAAGGTTGTATATATTGACTTTACACACATAAACAACATCCAAAATTTGATTTGGCATGAGTTATGAGCATGTTGACAAGTATAATGGAGAATAAATTCGAATCTTCCCATGTCATGTCCATCAAAATCCTCCCAAGCACCATACACTTGCAAATCCGAACATAAGATATGACTCCCATTTCCAAAATATTTGTTACATGTGTCCATAACTTGTTTGAAAGATCTCATATCATCATATGCTGGGAGGGCACAACATCCAAAAAAATTATTATCCTCTAAGTGTGGTGTTGCAGCTCCCAAGGCGTTACCACAACCCATTTTTCTTGAACATCTATCATGGCACCACCACCAAAATAATACAAAAGAAAACTATTTTCAAATCTCCACTCCTATTCTAATGCTATTAGAAGAGTAGATTTGAATAACAATGCACATATTTTATCCCATCATTGACAATATTTTTACATGGTGTTGGAATATGCTTTTCCCCATAGCAGGGTAACTGACCCCCCTAAAAAACCATAGATATTAATTAGTGAATTTCTAAAAATGACTTTTGAAATCTTAGCGAATGCCACTAATTGAAATGAAATGTTGTCGGCTGATAGAATAATGCTAACGACTGACAATATTATGTTATTGACAAATAGTATAATTCCACCGATCAATAACATTATGTTATTGGCCAAAAATATTATGTTGTTGGCCGGTAGCAAATTTCTCTTTTATGCACATGGTAAAGGAAATTTGAATATAAAAATTTGGATATTATTGTAAATGCTAGGAAAATCAACCCAAAAAATTAAGTTTCACCCAAAACATTTAGGTGAAATAGAGAGGGACCTAACACCTCAACATTATCCAAATCCAAATCAAAAAACCAAATATTCATGAATTAACGAAGATTCACCACTAAAATTTACACTATCCCATAGGCCTTCACCTACACATTGATTGATTAAATCAATGGATAAGGTTGACCCATAATACTAAGATCGCCTACAAATTCAACCACATTTTGTATATATATAAGCATGAAAAAAAAAATACAATCAAATTTTCCATCGAACACAATATGGAAGGGAAATTTGAAAGGTGTAGAGTTTTTCTTTACACACATCATTAGTATTTGGTTACCTTTTCAATAGACCCATTCTATGTGTTTCCTCTAGGCATGTAGTTGAGTAGTTCACATACCAAGTGTATACGTCTAAATTTTGCATACTTGTCTACCATAACACTCGCAACTACAACATATAACATAAGTCCTATCCCTTCCCCACATGGATCCTCCACCCACTGCCCCACCACCATGCCTCATTACTCTAGATCTACTCCATTGCTCCTAACCAATCTCTTAAAACATCACTTACCACTTTCCATTTCATTTTTTATATATATTTTATTCAAAACTCATTTTATTTATATTAATATTTTAAATTTTGAATTTCAATATTCTATTTTAATTTTATTTATTCTATTATTCATACATTTTTTGTGTTTTTCAAATTTATTGTTTTAAAATTAAGTTGTAATATCAGAATTATCCATAAATTTTTGTATTTTTATAACCTTTATTATTTTATTATTATTATTATTATTATTAATATCCTCATAATTAATGGTTTGCATTTCCAAATTAAAAATGACCATGGTTTAAACATGCTCACAATTTGAGGTCCAAAACGTACGACATCACCCAATAAGAAATTGGTGCCAAATGAGGTGTTTAACCTCATACAAAATGTGATGACATCCTCATAATGAGGTTTGCTGCTCAAACATTATCCCAAGATGTTTGGAAAGATGATTTCAACTTCCTCTCTCTCTCTCTCTCTCTTGAGTAAGAATAGATTCAAATTAATTAATTCTACAATTTTTCCCGTAGCTAAACACATTGATCGTGTTTTGAAGTTTGGAGACCCACTTCACTTCACAAGAAGGGGTCCACATCTTCACCGATTAGGCATAACGGGATGGGTAAATGATTTAATATAAATTGAATTAAATCTAATTTAAGAGTAACTACTATGATGAATGGTATACAAGTGATAAAATACAGTAAATGGACAAGCAAGAAGAAATTAAAGATATAAAACCCTAAGAAATAGATGAGGGAAGGTGACATATATTATTTTTAAATGATTAAGAAGTGGTTTAGATTGAGGTGCTGCTGGAAAAAAATGAGAAGAGTGTCGTAAAGGATCACTAGAAGTTTTGGAACTCAGAAATGTGTAGGATAGAAGTTCCGACGAGAAGATAGGAATGCCCGGGTGCTAGTGACTAAATCTGGGTGTTATTGTCCACCCAAATGCTTAAGTTATGATCCTTTATGTGCAGGAGGAGCTTCATTGTTGATCTATGTTTGTCACTTTGGATTTGTTCCAATGTCTCTGTTTGCACCCGTAACCTAAAAAATAGATACCTAGCTGCACATACCCACAAACCACATCAAACCTAATAAATAAGATGCAGAATGGGGAATCAAACTGAACCCTTAGTACCAAGCACTACACTACATTTCAAACTCCATGAATTTCTATGTGAATGTGTGTGTAATGATGCCCTAGGATGTCCTTGTGCAAGTTGCACAATGATAACATGATAGATCTAGAATGAAAAAAATGTGTAGAATGTCTGAGATGGGATACAATTAACTTCCCCTCCTATGTTATGTATGCAGAGTGAAGCATCCCTTGTCCCTTGAGTGAATGTTCTAGATGGACACTTTGTAATGATCTCGTGCCTTTGGATGCAAGCTTAGGTGATAATAGATAATACTTAGTGCTTGGCCCTTTATTTGAGAGATATGACTATGTATATATATGATTCCCTTATTTGAATTTTGTAATTGACAACATGAAGGTCAACCTAAAAGTGAAAAATATTCCTAAGAAGTAAAAGAGACCTAAACAATGAGAAAGGGCTAGAGAGGGTCACGAGCACCCAAAAGGAACATGAGTGCTTGAGTGCTTATATCCTAGGTAAATGTTAGTTTTCGAGGCCATAAAAGATAAATCAATCAAGTTCCAGAAGGGTTGTAGGGTGTGTAAGATCAATAAAAATATAAGAGACAAAATAAAAGGCCTAAAATACGTTGTCAATTACTATTTTTCTTTCTTAGGAATCATGTATATATTAGTATGCTCTAGGACCTAAAAATGTACCCAAATGCATCGGTTTTGTTTCTACATTCCCCCCCCCCCCCCCCCACCCCCCCAACTTTATCTTGTTGAGTGAATACTCGAAATCATAATGTATATAGAATATGCATACCTTGTGATCATGTAGAGAAGAGTATAGCTGATAGTGTTCTGAGTGTACAAGTGAAGCATGGAGTGATCGCAATGTGACGTGTGGAGACTAGGAAAGGGAAGTAGACCCTAGGGGTGAAGTGTATGCATAGCAGTGTACTGTTAGATATTTTTCTTGGTGATGTGAGTTGCTTCTTGTTGCATATAAGGATGAACCTATAAAAGAAGAGAAAAAGAGTAGTCAAAGTTTTGTATATGAACAATCATAGTAATATGTGTACAAGCAAGTAAAAGTGTAAAAGCGTGTAAAAGGAAAGTATACACCTGATATGTAGGAGAGTATAAAATAGAAAATTGTCATGTTTTATTGGAGTTTCTAGATTTGAATGTCAGTGGTGAGGTTTTTGGGCGATGTTATGCCAAGAGTAATTTTTTGGACAATCTCACACTAAGAGCAATTTTCTTGGGTGATCTCATGTCAAAAGTAATGTTTTTGGGTGATCTCACGCCAAGAGAAGAGTGTTGGGGAGAGAGGTATAACTTTTCTCTCCTTCCATGATGCTTCCCAATAAACACCATTGCATATGGTACATCCATGATTTTTTTATGTTGTTCCTTTTGTTCTGATTATAATAGAAATGTAGCTGATAGACTGAATTCTATAAATGGAGGTAAGTGCATGCTACTGGAGAACTTATCTAAAGACTGTGATGAATTGAGAAATTAAATATTTTTTCCCCCAAGACATAAGCACTCAGGGGGACATAAGCACCCATTGCTACTGTCCAGGTCTGGGTGCTAGTGTCTGCTATGTATTTTGGACCCAAGTCTGATTTTGGGCTAGTTTGTAATCATGTTCTTGTACTGATTATGTATTGTGATGGTCTATATTGAAGCCTTGAGTTGCTGTAGGGGTAATTTTTTCACCCAATAGATGCCTCCCTTGTTTGGGGTGCATGTGACGATTGTAGGAGAATGCGACCCAAAGGAGAGGACCTGAAGCTCATATGCATATATGATATTGGATACCTGCAGGGGGTAGGGGATGGGCATGGTATAAACCAAGGAGCACACACAAAATATGGAATAGTAACAAGTATTAGTTGTAAAAATAGATAACATGCAATAAATAACAATGTAACAAAAAACTAGGAAGATACTATGGAACACAAAAAGTGGGTTTCAAACATGGGACATTGCTCACAATGTCACAAGATAATAAGGGCTGAAGTAGCCATAAGCATACAATAGTCAAGCAAGACATAAGACATAATCCACAAATAATAGTCAACAATAGAAAGAAAAGAGTTAAAGGTAACCATGGTTGTATTGGATATCATAAAGAAAATGCTATAAATGAAGCACCCGTTAGTATGTTAGAAAGATAAGTCGTATGCCAAAACATGTATATATATAATTGAAAATTAAATTGATAGTAAAATATTATAACTGTATGACCTGCAAGTGTGTAGAGTATGAGATTAGTAAGTCTAGATACCCTTAAGAGCCTTGATGGGACTGGTAAAGAGTAGTGTTAATCGTCATGCATTGTGTGAGAATATGTGAGAGTCTTGCATTCAACTCAAGATACCAAGTGAACATGTATGTGTGTAAAGAAAAAGATAATGACATACTAAGTATCCAACTAGCATGGAAAACAAAGTGTTGCATGTAATTAACATGAGTAAACAAGAGTAAATGCAACCAAGATATGCAAATGATGTGCGAGTGTGATGAAATGTTGCGGTGTGTAATATGTGAAGAGGGGAGGAGCCACATTTCCCTCCAGAAAATGTGTATGATGTAAGGCTCATGTAGAAATGCCCCCTCAACATTCAAGAATGAACCATACAACAAGAGTACGTCATCGGGTAATGAGTGTGTTAGATAAGAGTATATGCTATAAAATATGTATCGTGAAGTAATGAGCATGAAGTGTAGATGATGTGAGGTTCATTTAAGAACTGGACCCTCAATAGTCAAGTATGAACCATGGAACTAGAGTGTGTCATTAGGTAATGAATGTATTGCATGTGATTGAGAATAGATGCTATGAACTATGTCTCGTGAAGCACCGAGTGTGAAGTTTAGCAAGAGTAGATAATTTAAGGTTCATTGAAGAAGTGTGCCCTCAATAGTCAAGTGTGAACCATAACACTAGAGTGCGTCATTGGGTAATGCAGATAAAATATGTGATCTAACGACATATTTATGCTTAGATAGATAGTTATGAAGAACAAAACGAGAGAGAATAGTAGCTATTATAAAAGATGTATCACGAAGTATTGTTCTCAAAGTAAAGCAAGAGTAGATGATGCATGGTTTAGTGATGAAGTGTGCATTCAATATTCAAGTGTGAACCATAGGAATAGAGTGCATCATTTGGTGAAGATGGTAAAATGTGTGTACCAAAGGTATATGAGTGTTGAGAATGATTGGACATGAAATGCGAAGCGTGAAGTGTAGTAGTAGACACTAGAGATAATTGATGGTGGTGGAAGGGGGGCAGAAAGTGTGATGCCCCCCAAGTGCATGATGGATATGATACTATATGATGATAGTGAAGGGTGAGCCCCCCAACCTGATATTCGAGGAGACAAAGGCATGTGACTGTGATCTAAGATTGGTGGTGTTGGGGAGTAACTATATGCATGTGAATGAGACCAATGTGGAGAATGAGGAAGAGGACACCTATAATAATGGGATTCCCAAATAAGGGACTTAGGCCGATGAGGTGGACTAATGGATTGATGAAAATGTTGTGATGGAGGCCATATGCAAATAGGAGAGATAGGTGTAGAAGTGGCTTTAGAACTGAGAGGTGTAGGAGGCCTAGATATCATGATCGGTGCAAAGATATCAACAAGAGTGGGCTGAGGTAATGGTGTAAGTGGTGGAACACATTTGATAGTGAAAAATTATTTGTTATGAATGAGCTTGAGACACAAGTGATGCATTGAAGGGATGACCTAGGTAGCACAGAGCCAAGGAAGACCTAAGAGCATGTCACAACCTCTGATTTTAGAGGTAACCAAGAATTGTGTATAGAAGGTAATATATATAATTGTGATGTGAATAATGACACGAACATAAGAGTTAGGAACAAGAAATTTAATTGGATATGTTGGGAATTTGATATCTAAAAGAAGTTCCATGAATCATGCATTGGTAAAGGCCGATGGATAGATCAAGGTATTGTTGACGGTATAAGTACCAATAGAAGCATTGATATGTAATGAAAAAGATAATGTAGTGTGATAATCATGATACAAGAATGTGATGACTAGCAGAGGTGCGTTAACAGTACCAATAAGAAATTCAAGAGGCCCTGAGGAAGGAGGAGGCATAACACGATATGTATGGTTTGTAGAAGAGTAAGTAGATTTATCGTCATGCTTGGGAAATGGGTCATTGAAGTTTTTTTAGCTTTTGATTATCATTGAATGGATTATAAGTAGATGAATTAGGGAGCTCGATTATATTGTTATTAATAAGATCTTAAATTAGGTGTTTAATATTAAAGAAATGATCAATAGAATTCCCAATGCATTGGTGGTAGTCAGAACATGCATCTTAATCGTAGTTGCAGCCTTAAGGGTGAGAAGGATTATGATTGAGCGGTGGAGGAAGAGTAATAAGATGGATTTCAATAAGCTGCAGTAATAGAAGTTGAGGTGCTTAAGACAGTTTAGTAAAATTACACCTAGCGAGTTGTAATTGAATCTTTTCAGGGGTAGAAACAACATTAACAATGGCCTTAGCTTTAGTGGGCTTAGTAGATGGTTTGAAAGTAGATTTAGCTCAAAACCTATTAGAGGATGAGGATGAAGTAGTATCATAGTATTTCAATTTTCCCATAGATAAAAGTTTTTCTTTACAAAATTTGAGTGCATGACATGATTGGTCAAAGGAGGGATAAGTCTCAAATATAACACTCTCTTATAGTGAAGGTAAGAGACTTTGAATAAAGAGATATTGCAATTTAGAATCAACTAGCACATTGGTCATTATAGCAATATTGTTCTTATAACAAAAAACATATTCAACTAGAAATTCGTTGGATCTTTGTTTGAGTTGAGAAGGTTATGAATAAGATATCTTAGTGCCGATATTGATAGAAAAATGAGCAAGGAAAGCATCATATACATATGTAAAATAGGTTACCGAATGAACAAATAGATCATAAAACCATATCATAATGTAATCTAGTAAACTTTGAGGAAATAATTTAGCTAGTAATGTGAGATAATATGCATAATTGGTGGTGCAAATCAACTTGAAAAAATTAATATGGTGTATATCGAATCACATTCATTTAATCATCAAACCAGGGAGTGTATACTTGAAATAATTTTAGTACTGTATGCACAGTTACAGTGATTTCAGAGGTCAGAAAGGAAATAACTTGTCACAAAAATATTGAAAGCAAAATAAAAATCCGACTTGGAAATAAACGACTGTTAAATGATTTTAACTAAAAAATAGTTTCTGATTCAAAAAGTAAATTTTTACTAAGTAAGTATGCATAAAACAAAACAAGGGAAGTGATGTCGCAGACCAAAAGTGGGCCCTTACGTGGATTCTAATCCCGTCCTAAACTCTGCAGATAAGAACTAAATGAAATAACTCTAATCTTTATTGATTCTCATAAAGCATTACATTTAGGAACAAATTATTCACTAGCTAACTCTCGACTATGAATATTTGATTCCAAATCTGATGCCCTATTACCAGGAACAATCCTTCCTTTATAACTTCATTTACAACATGGTGTGAGAAGAAGATTACAACAAGGAGTTTCCAACAAAACAAGTGGGAAATATTTTGCAGAACATTGAGAGATTCAACACATATTATGAAACTCATTATAGGTGTTCAAATAATAAACACATAAAAAATGTATAGCTAATAAATCCGTTTTTCATAACAATTTTTCAATGAAATCAATCAATTCTCGACTAGTTTATATCAATAACCAAATCAAAGATTGATTTGTTTCCCAACTTTTCACATTCTTGTTGTAGTTGCTTCTCCAATTACACGTACAGACTTGAGTGACATTACTTCACGTTTCAAAATATCTTCATAAATGCGGGCTCTTTCCTATGAATGATTCCCTTTGGCTACAGATGAGTGTTGGAAATTAGGACACTGAGAGGGGGGGTGAATCAATGTCCATCCAATTTTTACTTCATAAGTTAATTAACTTAGTTTTCTTCATTAATATCAAACTAACATCCACAAACAACTAAAAGGAGAAATAACACACAAAAAAAAAAAAATTAATGTGGGAAACCCAAACTAGGAAAAAAACCACTGGAACCAAGAACTATGATTAGGAATTTTTTTTCCTATATTTGTTACATTGATTTTATGGTTGAGCTTTAACTCAACATGGAGCTGCAACTACAAAATTTGACCAAGTAGCCACTTATTCTTTGACAAGCTTCAACCTATCTAAAAAATTCAACTCCCAAGTTTGGTTCAAAAACAACTGACCTTTATTCAGATCTTCAACTCATATGGAAGCTACAACTCCCCACCTACTAAGCTTGCAACTTAGACTTTTTGAACAATATTTTGTCACTCAAAGTTTGTTGTCTCACACAACTGATGGTGATAACTAAGTTTGATTTCTCTTATACTCAAATCTACTTCTCAACTAACCTCTCTCCTACTTATCAAATCAGTACTCTTTTCCAGTTATGCATAATTTGATACAAGGATCTCCAAGTACTATCATACCCCCAATCATACTTTGTACAATTCCAAGGTCTTTGTTTCATGTCAACAGAATTCAATGTATAATTCATCTCACTTTTAGATTTTCACAGTTTCAAAGTACATTCTATTTTTACTATATCTCTATGCTTCACTATTTTATGAAAACACATTACTTCTCTTTGCTTCAAAGTACTCTACCTAATTCAAAATCTGATAAGAACACGTTTTCTTTAGTCATTTTTCAGAGAAATTATATCATATGAATGCTCATTTGATTATTGTAAGAGCACCATCTTCAGTACTCAACCCATCATTACTATGTCTTCCATCTTCACTTTATAACTATAGATCAACCACTTCATTACTTGTTCATTTATTCTCCAGGTAACTTACACATGCTTTAGTTCATACACTTCAATGTATTCATCTACTCACTGGTTTACCTACTCTATGACACTTTTAAATCCATGTATTCTATCACAATATTATCATGTCTTTCAAATCACTCTTTAAGATTGATGCTCTCATCCAATTTCTTAACTCACCCTCTATGCATTACATAAAATTCAAGTCTCAATTTTTACAAGGCTTCAGCTTAGATCAAACATTCTCATAACTAATCTGCAGTTCATTTTCTATTCAAATACTTTTTTGATCTTCACCAATATCTTACCATCCACACACAACCACCCAAAATTTCTCTGTCTTACTTGTCTACAATATCCTACAGTGCATTCAATATTTCAACTATTTTTCATATCAAGCTTGTATCTTACACTATTCAAAATTATCAACCTATGGTATTTTTTATTTTCACCTTATTATGCTTCCCTAGACTGGAAGACCATTTACATCTCTACAATTTCATCAAGCTACTATCAAGACTAAAATCATTTAACTTCTTTACTCATATTGCATTTCATATATGTACTTTTAGAGATTTCATCATTCTTATTTTTTTCTAAGGTAATCAATTATAATAGATGACCTTCCTAGAAAGAATGACTTTCAGATTCTCCTTCATCTCAATTTTATATGTCAATTCCTATTAGACCTTATATCACCTTGAACAAGATGAGACCATGTGCATATAAGGTCTAGGAATACTAACGACATATAGGTTTTGAACAATGTACTGAAAAAGTTAAAAGTTACTAAAGACTATTTTTTTAATACACTTAGACCTTTGAAATTCATCCATAAGAAATCAACCTAATTTTATTCATAAGATTTTGAGGAACTCGTGCACTTGATCAGTTAGCTTCAAGCACAATCCAACAAGATTTTTTGCAATTAACTTGGTCACTATCATGACTTTATGAAGATTGATAAGACAAACCTTGACAACCACTCCTTGATACTGCCTTTTATCCATTTATCTATCCTAATAAATTTCTATTCAGGATCCTTTTGGGTCCAAAATACAAATTTCACACAATATTCTTTTGATGATAGTTGCATTGGTCTAATTCAACTAGTTAGGGCAAGCAGCAATGTTATTGACTAGTTTCAATATCTTCACTGGACATGCTTATCACAATTGCAAACCATTTTACAGCTCTCAAAATGATTCAAAAACATTCCTTTTTTATTAGACATGTAGATAAGTTTTTTTAAGGTTACATTAGGCTCTATGATCATGATTAACACTGGACAGAACCTTGCATTAAATAAATATTACTAAGAACTTCACATACTGTTGAATGAAACGATGAAGCCCTACTTTGAGACAACTGTCACTAGAAATTATCTTTCGTGACATTAATGAAATCTTGTCTTAGTTCTTTTTACAACATGATTTGACCACAAAGCCCCATAGAGAGTACAAATAAAGAGTTTCAGGCATTTTTCATTGGAAGTAAATTTTGAGTTTCAATGATTTTTTTCTTCCAAACCCCAGATTCGAGGGTTTTTTCCAGTCATGTGCATGTGCCCGAGAGATCTAAAAAGAGATTTTCTTGCATCATTTCTTGATGAAATCTCAAAAATTCCAGTACCTCCTGAGACTATGACCACATCCTACAGAAGATTTCTTCAAGTCATTCAATTTACTCTGATTAACTTTCAATGAGTTACATCCCAATCTTCAAGAAACCAGTGATCAGTAGTCACAAAGTTTCTTGGAGTAGGGTATGTACATACTTCATCAATATTTGATTAATGAGTTGGCTTCTCTCTTAATCTATGGAGATGTCCTTGAATCCTACAAGTGTCTCCAACATTCCTAGTTCATGTTCTCCTTAAGCAAGAGATACCTTCATGCCTTGATTCTCCTACAAAATAAGCTCTTTAATCCAACTATGATAGGGACTTTTTAGAATAAGAGAACCTCTACAGTCTTACCAATTTTCAAATAGTGTAAGCAACACAAGAAATCATTAGATACTTTATCACACTCTTTCTATCATGCTAGTCAATCCTCATTCTTCCACATCACATAATTTACAAGGATGACAAGTTTCACTTTTACTTCAAAGTTTATACTAGACTCATAGTGAAGCACACTAATTTAGAAGTACACTCTTCTTGATGAGATGATGTAGAGAAGTTCTAGGAAATATTATTCATTAAATATTCCTAAATTCATTACGATTACAAACACTAATAGATTCATCAACACTCTTTAAAATTGTAGAAGGATTATAACCATCTTCCATTGGGGCCTCACACACAAGCAGTCTTTAACCATCTTCCAAGTCTTCATAACAAGATTGACATAACTTCACTTTAGTGGTAGGAAGAGAAATGAGATGAGTTTAGTAAAATACCTAATGAAATTACTTGAAAAAATTTGAGAGTAGAGAATAGGAATCAACCTCGTGCTTCTACATTTGAAAGTTAACCTTGGAGTCTTCAAGAACAACTTGGATATGCAAAACCTACATAATCAGACCAATCCAATACTACACAACCATGCCTAGAAAGTTTTTATATACCAAAATTTTGTCTAGGAGAGAGTATTTTATAATTATGAGAGGTTTTTTAAATTTTACACAAGTCATTTGGAGTCAGAACACTACATTTTATGCCCACTGCTTCAAGAAGAAGGTCTAAAAGGAGAAAACACTTGTTAGAAAAACATTCATAACTTTCTTATTTTTCATCCAATTTACCTCAAAATTTTTGCAATAATCTTCAGGCTTGGAGTTGAATCTATATAGAAATTCCTATATGATTTATCTGAGGAAGGTTCCATATTTTTTCTTGGGTGCTAAGAAGACAGGGTGCTCAAATTGTATTCCTTAAGAAGCCAATCTTAGGAAAAATTGCATAACTTTCACATACCTCTTCAATACTTTATGAAATTTAGCATGAAGCACTAAACAACACCCTTATACACACTACATAGGTTATTTAGCCATATATTATCCTTTACTACTCATAACTATCTCATTTACACCAACATACACTACTAGTCCTCAAAGTCAATTTTTGGTGAACTTTTGAATTTTTACCTCTAGGAGAGTAAAATGAAGCCTTTTTGTTGCTTCACACATGTCCCTAGAAGCCATCAATGTAGGATCCTCCCATGCTTACATAGTATTATCTATGACCTGTAATTAAAGCTCTTACACCTCATTAGGCTCTAGAACTAGGCCTAAATGAACCTGTTTCGACTCAAGACTTCCAAAATCTAACCTGTTACTTGCTCCACAGAGCTCTTTCCCATGCTATACACTATCATTTCTGACCCGAATGACATCCGAGTCCAAGTAATACCAACCATATAAATGCTTCTAGTGGACTGCTACCTCAAAAATCCAAGATTGTAGCATCTTAAATTACCCTGAAAACTCTTTGTGAGCTTCAAACATCATTAGAAGGCACTACCAAGCAACATTCATGTCCCTTATAGAGCCTCACTTCACTACTCACTCCTTTTCCATCAATGCCACGTGACATCAATGAAAACACTAATGGACAGGGTTCAACAATGAGTTGTTATGGATAGGTTCTGTGGTTACAGACAAGTTATTGTGGATGGTTCCTTTGTTGCATATTGGTAATTTACTTACAGCCAAGAGTGACATCAACACATCCAAATAATTTATTAAAAAAAAAAAATGCATACATAACATCAAAAAATAAATAAAACTAGATATAACTATATTAATTAGTCATTATGCCATAAGTTCATAGTTGTGATGATAATGTGTAGTAATGTTCCTTGAAAATACATAGACATGTTTTACAAAATATTATCAAAATATAAAAGATAAGTTGTTATGAAATTAATTTATACAACTCAACACACCCCCAAGCTTACAATCTTGAATTTCCTCATTCAAGGGCTTCATATCTTCTCTATTGGAAGATTTATTCTTACCTAAAATCAATGGGTGTATCTGTGCCCTTGTCCTCTAATAAGAAATAGCCACCATTCCTCATGAATATGTCCCAAACTCTGTCTTGGATCCTCTAATTGATAGGTAAGTTTCCTGTCCATGATGGTATTGGAAAATGAAATATTGGTGGATGATAACCTATATGAAACCACACATCATCACATTTATTAGATATTTCACTGTATTTATTTACTCTTCAAAAAGTTGGAAGTATGTTTGGATAGGAATGGATCACTTTCCTTTGGATTATAGAGGATAAATCATTCCATCTGATTCGACATGCTTGTATAACCTGAATTCCATGTTCCCTGATCATGTTCCTTACCTCTGCATGGGCTTCAATCTCATTTTCAACACTTTGTTTTTTAATTTCAATCACTTCCATATAATTTTCATATTGCTCAAAAATTTCATCTACATTTGATGCTTTAGCCCTGACATATAATGGTGTAACCTTTTCCAGATGTTTGTGTTCCTCAATCTTCTTAGCTCTCTCTAATTCATTTGAGAAATAAGAACATAATGCTTTCACATGTACATCCCCAATATACAGAATTGGGATCCAATTTCTATAATATGGAATGAAATATTTATGCAAATAAAGTTCACACATCAAATTTTGGAGCTCATGTGTACTGTTCTGATACAAATTAAATAATTTTCTTACTGAAATAATATCATATACCATGTCAGAATTGATGTAAATAAATTTGTGATGTAACATTATTTCTTTTAAATACATTACATATAAACTTGATGGAGGCCTGAATTTCAACATTTGTAAAGCTACTTGTACTGTTTATTCTTATTTTTCTTTCAGAATCTTGATATATTTGTCTTTGTTCTCTATTTCCTTCTTATGTTGAGATATTAGGTCTTCTTTCTCCTTATCCCATTTCCTCTTAATCCTGTCAATATAGGCTTCACATTGTAGCATTAGATTATCAATATTTGGCCTCATGGTCTATGTTTCCATTTCAATGCAAGATGGTTTTGTGGGTTCCTTGACGAGTTCTTGAATAATAATTTGAGGTTTCATTGGTGCTACATCATGTTTTTCTATTTCAGCAACTTATTCAATGAATTGTTCAGAAATTGTAGGAATTTGCTGGTATGTAATTCCTCCTTCTATTGTCTCCTCTTCTTGTACCTCTTCATGTATTTCCTCTTCATGTACCATTTCCTCATTTTGAGTTAGTTCCTCTTGTTCTTCCATGGGTTTTTCATGGTATTTTGGATCATGAACAATAATATCGGTATTTCTATGCTCTGTCTCAAACCATTGAGCTCAAAATTTTCCTCTTTGGATTCCAAATCACTATCTAGTGAGATGGGTTATGATTGTGTTGGAATGATTTTTTTTGGCATTTTTCTCATAAGCCTATGATAAAACATAGGGTTTTTGAGAGAACAATGAGAATATTTTAATTTGGCCTTGGAAGTGGAGGTTTCAGGAGAGGAGATTTCCAAAAGAGTTTCAACTACAAAAAATTCTTTCTAGAGAGATAGGTACAAGGATTTCATCAGTAGGAGGCAAACCTTTAGAAGTTAGGGGTTCTTGGGTTTGGAAAGTGGATGGTGTAGCCTCTGGAACATGTGTAGAGGATATTTTAGGGTTGCTCCTTCTTTTTCCCTTGTTTCCCAACAAAGTCTCAATAGTGTTTACCCTTACAAAGTCATCCCATGGTATTTGAGGGTGCTCCTTTTGTAAAGTGTGTTGGAAAAATAGGGTTATGAGACAATGGTGAGATAGTTCTTCCCTACCCCTATGGACTTATTTACTATTTGGGACATTTACTAGACTATTATTATTCAAACAATTCAACAATTTGAAATGGATTGCATTTAATCTCAAATATTTGGTTTCAAAAGTAAAGTACTGAATAACAAAATTGGTAACTTGTGCCCACAAGATTTTAAGATATGTTCTAAATGTACCTTATTGGTTAGAGATGAACTCATCATCAGCATCTGAAAACTCCCTTCTTGCTGCCTCCTGATTAGATTTATCTAGAAATGGCTATCCTCATGCTGGTAGACCAATAAAATCTTCTACAAATTCATCACTTACTATAATGGTTAACCATTTTAATCTTGCCTCACCGTCATTCAAGGTGTTTACAAATTTAGTTATAATTGACTCATAAAAACTATGAAACTTGTTGATGCAATCTATCCAACCATGAGCCTCAAAGTACTAGATGATATCAAGATGATTCTAGAGTTGCAAATGCATTGAGGGATCATGTCTTATTAAGTCACCTCCCATGAAGGATACACAACCTCTCCTTGTTTGAATACACAACGACATAACTTTCTCTTAAAAGAACTTGCAAAATTTAATTGTATTGATTGTTTTTCATCATTTTGAACTTTATCACCGAAGGAAAAAATACTTTTTTTAGGGGTTATTAATCATTAATGGATGTGACAATATTAAGAATATAAAGCAAAGTGATATGAGAACATCGACTTATGTGGAGGAGTAAAGTGGACACATCATAGATTGAAAGGCAATGGTATTTTAATGTTACACATGCATGATGACTTGATATAAATCCTAATTAAATATAATTAAGATAATTATACTTTAATAAAGTGATAGATGGATGTACTTATCTTGTTGTTTGATTGCAATAATGGATGTGAATGCTTTATTAACTGGAGTCTTGGTTGTATGCAAGTGTGATTTGATGTTGCAAACATGGACTTAACTTATGTTGGCTGCTCCTTACTACAAATAGATGATTATTGGACTTGTACTCAAATTGGTTGGGTGCTAATCATTCCATGGATATCTTCAACATTGTGCATTCTTCCTTTATTTTCATGAGTTATGCCAGATGCTACAAACAAACAGGGGCTTATTTCCTGTGGCTGAAAAATGGAACTTTTAGTCATTGCACTCTCTCCTTATGCTAGAGATCACGCCCTTCTACAATCACTTGTCATTAAATCCTGTAAAAAAAAACTTACATAAAATAAATAGGTTAGTAAAGTGATGATGATAACTCGGGAAGGTAGATCACAACACTTTTATTTGGCCTTGAAATATTCAGCAAGCTGAATGCTCCAAGGCTACTAAAATCTCCTCAATATTATACAATCTCAGAAGGTGATCCAACATGATCAACCTCTAGGGTCATGTTTGATGTTTCTTTATCCTTTCTACTCATATCTCCTCTGAAAAATTTCTTGAATGAGCTTTTATAAACTGGATTTTTGTATAATCTCAACCTGTGGCCATTCACTAACAACTTGAATCTCACATGATAAATGGTAGTAAGCTTCACAACTCCATTAGGGAAGATATTATCATTTTCATATGGGCCTAGCCACCTTTTTATGAGATTTCCTTTATGTTCTTTGTATTATGAGTCAAACAAGAGTGCCTAGTCACCTTCCTGGAACTTTATTGTCTTGATATACCGGTCATGCCATTTGATCCTTTATTTTTGCACTACCTTTGTGTTATGAACTGCTTGCTTCTTTACTTCATCAAAATCATTGAGTTAGATAATTATTTGTCTTTAAGCTTCAGATAAATCTATGCCCAACTCAAGAGTAGTCCTCAATATTTTATGTTCAAATTCTATTAGTAACACAACAATCTTTCCATATAGTAGTTTAAATGGTGTGAAGCCAGTTGTGGTATTACACATTGTTTTGAATGCCCAAAATGCTTCTGGTAGACTATCTACTTAGTATTTCCTATGGAGTGCTATGGTATTTGTCAATATGGATTTTATTTCTCTATTTGTGACCTCTACTTGGACATTAGACTAGGGATGGTATGGTGTAGAATTAGTATGCTTGATTTCATATTCTCTAACCAAATCAGAAATTACATCAGCAATAAAATGTGTACCTTGGTCTATTACAATCTCCCTTGGGATGCCATATCTGGTGAAGATGTTCTCATACAAAAATTTGGCTACCTTCTCACTTTTCTATTTTGGAAATGATTTCACCCCCATCCACTTGGTTAGGTAATATGTGCATACTAGGATATATTCCTTCTGTTGAGATGGAGGGTCTATTGGAAAAAAAACATCTAAGCCCCACTTATCAAAAGGTTACATAACCAATTGAGATTGTAATGGCATCTCATCAAACTTAGTGGTCTTGCCCATTCTCTGGCATTTTTCATATCTCTTAGTGTATAGTGTTGCATCCTTGTGTAATGTTGGCCAATATTAGCATGTAGTCAACACCTTATGCACTATTCTCTTTATAGAAAAATGCCCTCCACAAGGTTTATTGTGGCAGACTCTGACGACATAAAATATATCCTCATCATCTATAAACCTTCTCATTACTTGATCTTGACCTATATGAAAGAGAAATACAACTATCCAACAAAAGGGTAAATTATTTTCAACTAAATGACTTTTCTCAAAAGATGAGAAATGTGGAGGTGTTTTACCTAAGACCAAGTAGGTGGCTATATCTGCGTACCAAGGTGTTCTTGTAGAAATAGTAAATAATTTCTCATCTGGAAATGAATCATCAACTAATTTCTCTTGACTACTAGTTTCCATCCTTGAGAAGAAATATGCTACCACATTATCTTTGCCAGGATTGTCCACTACGGTGACATCAAATTCTTGCAAGAGGAGCAACCATCTTATGATTCTGTTGCTTACTAATGATTTGTTTATTAGATACTTGATGGTAGTATGATCAGTGTGAATAAACACTAGATATCTTGTGATATAATGTCTAAATTTGTTTATAGAATATACAATTTCCAAGAATTCTTTTTCTATAACTGTATAGTTTAATTATGCATGTTACATATTCCTGTTAACATAGTATATTGCATAATTCAGAATTCCATTATTTTGTCCTAAGATAGCTCCAATAACATGATCTGATGAATATGTGTGAATGTTAAAAGGTTCCTATTAGGTCCTCTCAACACAAGAGTAGCAGTTAGCATCTTCTTTAAAGTTTGAAAATAACTTTCACATCTCTCAATCTAGAAAAAATCAACATCCTTTCCTAACAATACAAAAAGTGGTGCTATAATTTTACTGAAGTCTTGTATGAACCTTCTGTAATATTCATCATAGATTAAAAATATTATAACATCTTTTTGTTTCCTTGGTGTGGTTAGGTTAACTACGACAAACACTTTGGATGGATCTACTTGAATTCCTATCGAGGAAAGGTAGTTCCCCAACACTACACCTTCTGAAATTGTCATATAAAACTTCTCATTTCTCAAGCACAAATTGTGATCCTTGCATCTTCTTAAGACCTTGTCCATATTTTTCATAGCCTCCTCAAAATCACTACCATGAACAGTGAAGTCATCCATGTAGACTTCAAAGGTGACATGGATGATAATATTGCAATGAAGAAGCCAAGTATGCAAAGCTGAAAGAGATCTCCCTAAATATCCAAATTTAAAGTAAAAGATCTCCAAGAAGAATCTAAGATGGCTGCAGTATTTGCAAAGATACTAAAGAATGAAAACAAGATCAAAATAAAGCTTGAAGACTCCAAAATTACACCTTGAAAAAAAGAGGGGTAGGGGAAAATTAATAGAGTTGAAAGTGACCTGGATGGGTCACCGCTGATTGTGGGGACCCATCAATTTGGGCAGTGGGAAGGTGGTGAACTCAAGACAAGGATCCCATTTGATGTGAGATTAGGGTTTAGAAGAGATAAGATGAATTAGGGTTGTATATGATACGTAAATAAGTGGGTGGAAGGATGAACATATTAAATAAAGGCCATTGAGAGACAAAAACATTAAATGATGGCCTAGAAAGGATAAAATAACATATTTAAGAGGAGGAAATGAATTAAATGAGGGTTTAGAATTAACTAAACATGATTAAGGATGAATAATTATTGAGAATAATGATGGGAAATGATAATAGGTGGGATAAATTGAATTTAGGAGGGAAGAAGGAAATTTGAAAGTAGAAGAGAGCTATGTATGAAAGAGAGTGAATGTGGGGTGCGAGGTGGTGATACCAAAAATTGGTGTCTACATTGCCTCTTTTTGACGAGTGGTTTGCGTTGAGAAAGCCATGAAAAAAAATGAAGAGAGATGAAAAGATGATTGATGAGGTGCTACCCCTCAAAGTAGGGTTTGATGATATGAAGGAATTCGATCATGATTTTTAAAGAGATATGTGAAAGAGGAAAGTATGGAAAGGATGAAAAAAATAAGATAATGAGATAAGATATCCCAGACAAGGATTAAACAAAAAGTAAAAAAGTAAATAAAAATATGATGGTGATTTCAGAGTCACTTTGGTAGGGACTAAAGTACGACCTCAATGGAGATGTCAAAAATGTCCTACAGACCTATGATTTGGAAAAAAACCACAAAAATGGAGGGAATCCAATATAAATCCTCTCAAATGGATGTGCAAGATGTGGGACCAACGGGTCAAAGGAAGAAATTAAATATTTGTAGAAAAATGAGAAAAATGCTTGAGACAAGGGTCACAACAAAAAGGGATAAAGGGTGGTTCATGCAATTTCCTTTAGAGGAGGAATCAAAAATATGCATTCAGAGTGGGACGAAAAAGTGGTAAAATAATGGTGCCCTAAGAGGAGTACGAGGAGTTTCATAAAGGTGAGATGATGTGAAATAAAGATACGATAGATGAAAAATCCTGGGTGGGGCACAAGAAGGATGTGAAATGAAGAACACACTAGGAAAAAGTGGAAGAAAAGATAATTTGAAAGGAAGGATTGATAAAAAAATATAGGGTCAGAAGTGACCAAAGATGAAGCAGCGATGACCCAAGGGGGTTGCAGGTGACCGGGGTCAGTGGGATATATAAACCCGTAGCTCGGTCGAATATCATTTACACTGTGCGAAGTGATGATTAAGATCTCTGAAGATAAAATGGAGAGTGATATTTTGAGAGAAATGGAGACTGGAGGAGCAATGAGGAAGCACCTGAGGACTTGCAACATGGTATGTGTCTAAACCCTAGGTTGTTTTTAAGCATTTTTCTATTTTTTAATTTATTTTTTACATTTTTCCAAATTTTTGGATTGGCGCAAGGGGAGGTCATCGATGACTAGATGTAGTCTCTATCGACCAAGCCTAAAAGAGTGTTAATGCTAACTAGGAGGTGTCGACCAAACCTGGGTCAACATCAACTTGGGATGAGATTTATAATTTTTATTCTTAATGAGAATTGGTTGATGAGAAATATATTGTTTGTGTGTTTGATTGGTTTTATAGGACCGATAGACCTCATATCTTTGATATCAAGTTTCAGCTTTGTATGATCAGATTAGAGGTGATGTTTTAGATGCTGAGTGGGATAACTTAATTGCAATTGGATTGGGTGGATTCTGACTTTACCTTTGGATTCCATGAGATATTCGACTCATGATTGCATTAGTGGATAGATGGGATGTGTGGAAAATCACATTTTGCTTCAAGAAGGGCAAGATGACTATAAAATTAGAGGATGTATACCACATCCTAAGGCTATCGATATAGGGTGAGAAAGTGTAGATTATTAGAGTGGATAAAATATTGTGGGTTTTGACATGGCTGTTTGGAGCCGATGCTCCATAGATTACTTTTTCATCAGGGTCATTTCACATAGAGACCCGATATGAGTAGGGAGTGGTTATGATCCTCTTGATATGTTTAGTGATGATGGTGATTTTGATCTATGCACTACCAGATTAAGGGGGTATGAGGTTCCCATGGACATTGGAAGGAGTGGTAACAAATATTATGGATCATATGACAATATTTTAATTTGACACTAAACTATTATAGCAAATATATCATGAGCTATGCATGTACACTAAGAGGAGGACATAATTATATGTAGGATTCCTGTTGTATTACTGGGCCTACGAGCATATAACAATGATTAGGCCACTAGGGCTACCATGGATCATAGGTGATCACATTGAGATGGCCATTGGATTCTTGAGATGGTGAGCCAACTAGGCTCACAAAGATAGGGGAGAGGGGATCAAAGTGGTATGAAGAGAGATTAGTGGAGCTTGATTTGGATAAGGTGAGATGATGACCATACAATGACTATCCTACATAGGCTAGGGTGGATGTGGAGTTGACAGGTATGAGATAGACTATATGGGTGCAGGGGCAAAGGCTCGAGATGATAGAGGCCTAGTCCAATTTGATAGGGTTAGGATGATCAGTTTGGCATCGTAGAGATAGTGCCTAGAGAGTCCTATTATATATAGGTGAGATGAGATGGGAGAGGGATCTTTTGAGTCCCGATATGACCAAACCATTAGAGGAGGTGGAAACACCATAGGAAAATGATGATGATGTAGGAGTTGGTGTTGGATTTATAGATTAGATGACTACCACGCATACAACTTGAATGGCAGCAGATGGATCCAAGGGTGGTGATGAGGAGGAGGATACAACTCCTAGAGGGAAGGAGAATGATGATGGGGTTGCTGCATAGATAGCCTAACTACACATAGAGCATGATTCATCCCGATTAGAGAGAGATACATAATTATATGAGTGATAGGAAGCTCTCCAGGAGGCCTTAGTCCTTCTCCAAGAGAGGGACATGACCATTGAGTAGATGGATCAATACAAAAGGTAGTGAGAGGCGTATAGAGATAGATTTGGAGATATCACACCAATCTTAGTAGTAAAGTCAAGCAGTGGTGCTCTAACAACATCATAGGGAACAGGGTAGATGATACCTCAAGGTACCATTCCCTGATATTTTTATAGATCACTCACGAATGAGGCACGATATTATGAGCATATCATGACCTTGAAGCAGCCACAAACATTGAGATATCCAACATATCTAGCTTCATAGTGAGGAGTAAGTGGCGTAATACCATTTGGGAGTACAACAAGTGTGGCACAAACACCATGATTTTTGGGCCAAAAGAGAGATGATGAAGTCTAGGGATTGATCCACACACCTACCCAAAGAGGGAAATATTTGAGACTTTCTGATTTACAATTTACTAATTTGCATGATGTATCTTCTTTAAGATAGGACCCTTAGTGGCCTATGACTTAATGTGTCATGTCTATTCTGATTCATGGTTTTGATGATGTGATGTGTGATATTTAGATGTAGATGATTATGATTATGATATTATGGATTAAATTTAAATGATGTGGATTATAGATTAGATATAGATGGATTATGGATGATGGAATAAATATTTATATGGTTGTAAATTGGATGTGATATTGGATTGAGATGTTATGGGTTTGATTATGATTTTTAGAAATAGAACATGATGGATGTGATTAACACCGATAGATAGTTTTTATACATGATGAAATAAAAACTACATACATAGGAATGGATGAAATGTTCAAGTTAATAAGAGGATGACAATAAAATATGCAACTTGATAAAAGGAAAAAAGGAGATAAATGACATGTGATCATAGTAAGGAGCGGATGACGAAGAAATAATGCTTTGAACCAGATTAGAGGTAAACAAGAAAAGGAGCCAATCAAGGCAATGCACTTGCTACCAATAGTAGGTGTTAACATAGATCCATCGATAGTTATTAATACCAAGGATCATGAGGGGAATATATGTAAACTATACTTGCTAATGTCGACACAACACAAGGGGTTTGGATGACACTTGTACATGGGAATACAAGTTATCCATAGGTGAGCTCTCTATATGTATGTGGGATGACATTTGTTGAAACCTGGTCATTGGTGTTGTCATTGATGTCAAGTGGCATTCATGGTAAAGGAGTGAGTGGTGAAGTAAGGATCTATAAGGGATGTGAAGGTTGATTGGTAGTGCCTCATCAGTGGTGTATTGAGCATTAAGGTTGGTTTGAGGATGGTTTCAATGTTCTGTAAGCTTGGTTAGTGAGGTAGGAGTCCACTGTAAGTATGAACATGGTTAGCAAACCTATTACATGTGTTCTATAGGCCATACATGGTGATTCTAGCATGAGAGAGAGCTTCTGGAGTGTGTGACAGGTGAAATGATGGAATTCTTAGTTGAAAATGGATCATTTGGGCCTAGTTTCGGAGCCTAATGAGGTGCAAGAGCTAATTGTAGGTCATAGCAATACCAAGTATGCATGGGATCAACCTAAGAAAATTTCCTACAGCATGTATGAGCATCCAACAGGTGTATTTTAGTTCCTGGAGGTAAATTTCAAAAGTTCACCAAAGTTGGCCTTGAGGACTAATAGTGTAGGTTGATGCAAATGAGTAGGAATGAGTTGTATAGGAAAATTATCACTAACCAACACATGAAATGTGTAGATGGGTATCTTGCAGTGCTTCATTCCAAATTTCATCAAGCTTTAAAGAGGTATGTGGATGCTACACAATGTTTTTCTAAAATTGGTCCATTGAGAAATGAAAAATGATCTATCTGTTTTCTTAGCACCAAAGAAAAATTGTTGAGACTTCTTCAAATAAATCATAGAAGGAATTTTTTAAAGAAAAATCTAAGCCTGAATTTTTATAAATTTTTTGAGGAAATTAGCTGAGAAATAAAGAAGTTGAGCATTTTTTAGACAAGGTTTCTCATCTTTTAGATCTCCTTGAAGTGGTAGGCACAAAATGTGGTTTGTTGACTTAAAATGACTTGTTAAAGTTGGAAAACTCTTCAAAAGTGTAAAGGACTCTCTCATAGACAAAATGGTGGAATGAGTGCTTTCCAAGTATGTTTGGGGTGTACGGATTAGATCTATTTTTGCATATCCCTCATTTCCAGTCTCGTGTTGAAGTCTCCAAAGTGAACCACCAGGTGAAATATCTTGTGCACCAAGACTATTCATTTCTCTATATGGTTTCTAATAACTTAATGTGTTCATTTGACGAAAACTTAGTTCATTTTTAATATTCCATGAAAATGCAGTCTTACAAAGCAAACGACAAAGGATTGGAAGGTTCTTCAGGAACATCTCAGTCCAATAACCTGATATGTGGAATAAGAAATGAGTATGGTCATTAGATGAAAATTTAAACTAAAATTTTGAGCATCCAAATGGATTTTAAGAAGTAAATTTGTAGTCTCAGTTTGCATGGTTCAATCTACCCTACATTATCGCTCAAGTTTTCAAATATCTATAGATTTACTAATCCATTCATAAGTCTTGGTTAATAAGTTATTAGAAATAATGTTATTGATCTCCTTCAAGTAGTATGGATGTGAATGGTTGAATACTCTAAGGATCCATTTTAAAATTTTGTTACTCCACTTTTTGAAAAATGTGAATTAATCTATGTTGCAGTCAAAGAAAGGACTGTATCTTTCCTCAAACTCATGAAGCTAGTTTGCCACTCTTTGGGGAATTAAAATTTAGTGAAGATAATTAATAAATACTCTTTGCAAATGTGATGGAAGAAGGTTGAATATTGAAGTGATTTCACTCACTCATGAAAGATTGTGGATGTGTTGTCTATAGAAGTAAAATGGTAAAAATTCTCAGACCAAAATCACAAAGTTAAATTAGAATTCAAAGAAAAATAATATTTGAGATGGGTTGAGAGACTCTTGATAGAAATTATCCTCATGTGAATTAACACAACATTTAAGGAAAACATGTGAAAAACATTAAAACTCTTGACTAGGGTTTGAAGCTTAGAAACCACCCTTGTATGCAAATTTAGAGAGAAAGAGCTATTTCAATGTTATTATGCAAAGAAGTAGTATCTCTAAGTCATGTAAGGCATGAAATCCTCAAAATTGTATTCTACATGCTATGAGAAAGATCAATAGTTATCCTTGGTGGCATTTCAAGGTTTTTTCTAACTGTAACGTGTTCCCCATACTACATGTGTAGTCAAACAATAGAGTGTATTCATGTGAACAATCTTCAAAAGACCCCTGAAACAAAAACATGACTATTTTGACCACAAAGAGAGTTGATGAAGTCCTTTAAGTGCATGACAGAGTTGATGTCTTGTAGTTTCAAAACACTAAAATGGTATTGAAAGTGCTAAACTTGTGTGTTTCTCATGTGAAGTTGGAGTTCAAAGATCTTGAAACATAATTCACAGTTTCATATTTGAGTGGAAGAAGAGATAAAAGGTCTTATTCTCATATAGCTCAAGGTAATAAGGTGAAGAGCCTTTCCTTGGTTAAACATAGTAGTCTAAAAGGAAGAAGAAATCAAACAACATGTAGAAGTTGAAAATACTATCTATAAGAGACATAATTCAAGAAAAAGTGTTGAAAATGAAATGAAAGGAATGTAGAGAAACTATTGAAAAGTGCTGCAGGGTGTATATATATATAAGAAAAAAATGAAGAATGTGATATAAAAAGATATAGTAAGAGGTTTACAAGGGTAAAAAAGTTGGAGTTATGAGGATTGAATGCGAAAGAGATTGAAGTAGCAATATGCTATGAAATAGACATATATGTCAATATTGAGAAATGAACAATATAGTATGAGAAGAATACTGAAATAATCAATCAAGAAGAGATAGTGAAAAAAGGTGTGTTTTTTCTGAATGTAACAGGGTAGAGTAGATGAAGACTGATATAGTTGTAAATGTATAGGAACCAAATGTACATGTTGATTTAGAAATAGGGTGCTGGTTGTGAAGAGATCTGTTTGGTGAACTAGTGTGTGTGAATTACATGATGCAGGAGTAAAAATAAAATAGAGAATCAAGAAAATGTCTAAGTAAGAAGGTGAAAAGAGAAAAAACTAATCTTTAGGTTTGGATGTAGAAGATACAAATTGAGAAAAATAGTATGTTGGAGGTGTGACAAAAGATAATATAGATGCATGATGAAAATGGGTAATGAGTTGAATGCAGTAGGTTTAAATGATTTTGTGAACCTTATATGAAAGAAAAGGTGTATTGATTTGATAAAGATAAGAGAGATCAGTTGAGAAGAAGAGTTGAGTAGAAAAGTGTACAAATCTAGTGTCACTACCAGTTGTATAAGAATACATTTTTTTATGATAAAATACTGTTGAAAAAGTATAAGTTATAGATTAGAATATAAGGGGTTATAGCCTCCTTGTAAGTAGTAGCTTACATAAGATTAGTTGTAGTTGGTTAAATTGTAAGGGGTTGACCCCTCCTTGTGAGTTGAAGCTCACTAACTTCTAAAGGTTACTTCTTGTTGAACCAAATTTTGGAGTTGCTGCTCGAGGTTGAGTTTCATCTCAACCATGAAATCAATTTAATAGATATAGGACAATTTTTTCCTAAGCATAGTTATTGGTTTTAGTATATTTTTTCCTAGTTTGGGTTTCCCACATTAAATCTGTCTTTGAGTGTCACTTCTCCTTTTAGCTTCTTATATATGTTAGTTTTATTTTTTATGGTGAAAATTAAGTGAATGAACTAATTAGGTAAAAATTGTATAGAAACTGATTCACCCCCCCCCCCCTTAGTTTCCTAATTTCCAACAATTGGTATCAGAGCTTGGTCTTCTAGAATCGAGCCTAACAAATTTGAGGTGATCCTGAAGACAAAAGCATGGGTACATTAGTATAATCAATGTTGAAAAATAAGTACGATATTTCTCAAGCTCTTATAATTGAGTTAAAGACATAAATCAAGCTCAAGGAATTTAATCACAGTTAAGAACTAAATGAGATGGATTCATTTGTTGAGAAAGTGTTAAAGGATTTGAGAGACAAAGAAAATGCTTGTCTTAAATTTGAATAGGAACTAAAGACCTTGAAGATTGTTTTAGAACAATTCACTAACAAGCTTGATGGCTTACAAAGAAAACATAGGATTGAAGTATAACATAAGTCTTGTCAGGCAACTATTCAAGCTAATAATGAAGAATGTGAGAGATTAAATGTAGATCTAAAGAGTATTAGAGAGGAGCTAGAACAAGCAATAAAAAGGGAATTGAAAGATGAATCAAGTCATACATCTTCTCATGGATGTTCAGAGAATAAGAAGAAAAATAAAGAATACAAAAATACCATTAGACAACCAAATGCAATAAGAATCTCAGATAAGTTTCATGGAATTTTCTTTTCATGCAAAATTTTTGGACATAGAGCTAGGGACTGTATGAGTAAGTTTGATAAAGAACACCCTTAAGGAGATTGTAGCATTGAATATGAAAATAATATGATGTGTTTTAATTGTGAAGAAAAAGGACACATAGCCAAGTACTGCTTAAAAGAATATTTAAATCAATATTGGGAAGAAGAAGACTCCAAAGGAAAGAAACAAGTTATATGCTTCAACTGTCAAGGTCTAGGGCATTTTTCTAGACACTGTAATGAATTCCCTAGATATAATTACAAGATGAATTAATTTAAAAGGAAATAAAAAAGGACATTAAAAGGAAAGGAAAAATTTAAGAATGAGACCAAGGCAACCATGGTTGAGAATGACATTGGAAATAAGAAGGTCAAGTACATTTATAGAGTCAAGGAAACTAATTCTAATCCTGATAAGAAAAATAAAATGACAAGAATATATCATGGGAATATTATGTAGAAACTAATCCATGAATGACTATCAAGGGAGAATATAACACAAATAAGACAATAGGAAGTTATGATATAGGCAAGAAGAAGGAAAATAATTCTAGTATAAAGGATGAAGAACTTCTTCCTCAAGCAATTTTAGAGCAGTTGTATGATTTGCAACATCTATTCCTATCAGGAACTCAAGAAGAAGGTGAGATCTCATATGGTATGGTTCTCACACCAAGGAATTCATCTAAGAAGATTAACAAGGTTTTGAGGACAAGAAAAATAATATTGAGTCATCATGTTGTTTTGATGACTTCTTACTGTTTTAAGATGATATAAGACACATAATATGCCTTCTCTAGGATTCTAGGAGGCATATTTCTTTGAAAGAAGCATGGGATGTCTCTGAGAGTACACTAGAAATAGTGGGTGCTAATTCAAACTGTACAAGGTGCTGCTATTAAGAAATAAGTGAAGAGGTTGTTGCAGCTTATATATGTTTTTTGAAAGCCTTAATCTATCAAAATTTGGGCTGAATTTTTTTTTTATCTCAGTATACATATAGTTGAGTGTCAAATAAGTGGTCAGAGTTATGAGTTTATACCTATATTCAAAGTACTTGTGAAGTAGCTATAGTTTTGAAAAAGGAAGATGAAGTGCAATTCTAATGTTTATGCAAGAAATACTATTAAGATAGTCTATGGATGAATTAAACTATATGTTAGAGGTACATAAAAATGCAAAATCCCTAAATGAAGTATATTCTTATCAAAAGGTTGAAGTTACTGAGCTCATGAGTCTGTATATACTGTTCATCAAGTGCCAAGAGGATTCATTCTCAGATCTGTCTAGGTGTGTACAAAATGAGTTTCTGAATGAAGATGCTCTTACAAGCATGATAAATGAAATGTGAAATAGAATTATTCTAACCTATCTTTACAGAAATATGAAGATATATGCATCTGGGTTGATATCCCATAGGCTTAAGGGTGATGTTAGAAAGCTATATAAAATATGTGAATGCTCTTCATAGTTCAAGGTCAAAGGTTACATGTGTCAAAGTAGAAAAGATCAAATTAATCATATTTGAGGGAAGAAAAGGTAAGATGGGGCATGGAAGCAAGCTAAGAGCCCATGAAAAGACTATGTAATGTTAATATGAGTCCATACAACTATAAGAAGGTATGAATGGTACATTAAGAGACCATGAAAGTCAAAATTACCTAAGATGATATAGTACTACAGATAATTCACAATAAAAGTCTTAGAGAAAAGAGAATGGACTCCTCAAGTTTGAAGAGGAAAGAAAGAGTATGAACGCCTTTGTTTTGATATCTAAGTCTTATCTAGGAGATCATAACTCCAAATTGGTTGCAGGTTTTAAATGATCACTGGTTTCCCAAAATAAATGCATGTGGACTTACTAGAACATATTCCCTAAAGAAAAATGATGAACATGAACAAGAATCAGAGTGATTTCACGGACCTCTAATAGGAATATCAAACATTGAAAAAAATCTCAACCAAGTATCACAATATATGAGGGTTTAAGAGCTCAAAACCCTAGTTACTCAGTTTAGAATATAAAGGAATTACTTGAACCTTTCTTATTAGTACTTATGGGACTGACATTCAATTCAAACATGTGAGATTGGTCATGAAAAACCTATAGCAGAAATTTGAAGGATTGAACATGAGTTTATAGAACTTGGTGAACTATTGTGCATTCTTGAGCTCATCTACAAGACATGGTAGGTGAAGGGTTGAACTAAAAGAGAAATCTCGAGTTCCTCAAACTATAATGGTAAATATAGCATGAAGCAAAGTTTACGAACAATCTACAGTTCAAAATTTTTGCCTTGAAATAGAATATATAGAAAGTTATAATCCTTTTTAACCTCTCGACCTCCTAGAAAGGGTTTTTAAGGGGAGTGAGCTAGGGCTTAACATTTAAAGGCCCATAACAAAAGATATTACTTTGAAACTCTTAACATTCCATCCTCATAGTCTCTAGAAGGATATTTAAGAATTTTTTTTTGCATTCATAGGGTTGGATCTTTCTATTTCCTTGAAAATCCATGTTAATGCAAAAAAACACAGTTAGAAGCCTAGTTTGATGGGCATTATTACAAAGGAGGTACACTTTATCTATGGAGTTAGGAATTGAAACTATGGGATGCGTATAAATGAATTAATGGGTTCTCAAAACTACTTAGTTTGTGCTATGGACCCCTTTAGGAATGAAATTATGCATGAAAATACCTGCACCATGCCTAATTGTGAGCTAGTTAGCTACCAGGGAGTACAACATATTTACAAAAGGAACTTAAGGGTTCAAAGGGTGATGTCTGGAGTTTTTATAAGAATGATGATGTTTATATAACATGGTTTTTGAGTTGTGGCACCAGAATACTAAGAGTAATTAAGATCTTGAGTGATTAGTTGTCATTTTATGCATAATTTAAGCCTTTTTGGGATGATTTGATTCTTAAGGGAAGAATCAGAGAGGAAATATTTTTTTTGCATATTCTTGGAATGAAGGAATGGATGATTGTATCTTAAAAGAAAGCTCTGTATCATGAAGACTCTTGAAGGAGATAATTTAACCATTCATTCTACATCTACATGTGAACCAAACACTCATTATCTCAAGTTAGAAAAGGACAATTTTTTCCAAAAGGCAAGTTTTGTTGTTTTGCATCATTTTGTGGTCATATAACTATATGTGAGGTGTATCAACATGGAACCTGTTAGAGGAAGCATCAAAGAAGTAAAAAACCATAGGTTTCCTTCTTAAGCAGTGGCTAGTATGTAAGAGATGGAACAAGCTAGTGAAATAGAGTAAGTTTCAAGTAAAGGAGGATGTATTAGCCCCACAGGGAGGTGTATGAATATGTTTCATGAAAAACATAGGTTTATGTGGAGCACCAAAGTTTAGTTGAAAAGAACTTAAAGGAAGATTCAAGAACTCAGGGTCAAAATAGAAGAATTCACTAGTTTAAGACAAAATTGAGCTTGGTGTTCAGCATGGTGAAGTGAGAGGGCTAAATATGGAGAAAATAGGTCCAGGGGGAGATATGAGGCTGATTGGTGGACACATGTGGCAAGAAATTAATGTTAATACAAGGGGAGCTTCTTGAGGTAAGCAAGTGCTTTGTAAATGATTATTTTCTTGTTGTTTGTTATGTTGAATGCATGCTTCTTTGTCATATATGTAAAAGGGGGAGAGTGTACTGTTAAAAATAGTGAATAGTGGTTAGAAGGTGCTAGTGTGTATTAGCCATCAAAAGTTTCTAATTTGTTTCCATCAATGATAAAAGGGGATATTGTTGAGCCCTGGTCATTGGTATTGTCAATGATGTCAAGTGACATTGATGGAAAAGGAGTGAGTGGTGAAGTGAGACTTTATAAGGGACATGAAGGTTGATTGGTAGTTCCTCATAAGTGATGTATTGAGCATTCATGTTGGTTTCAGTGTTTTACAGGCTTGATTAGTGAGGTAGGAGTCCACTGGAGGTATGGACATGGTTGGTAAACTTGGAACAAGTGTTCTATAGGTCATACATGGTGATTATAACATGAGAGAGAGCTTATGGAGTGTGTGAAAGGTCAAAAGATGGAAGTCCTAGTTGAAACTGGATCATTTAGGCCTAGTTCTAGAGCTTAATGAGGTGTAAGAGCTAATTACAGGTCATAAAATGACCAATTAAGCATGGGAGTAGCCTAGGAAAATTTATTAGGGCATGTATGAGTATCCAACAAGCGTATTTTAGATCCTGGAGGCAAATTTCAAAAGCTTACCAAAGTTGTCCTTGAGGACTAACATTGTAGGTTGATGAAAATGAGATAGGTATGAGCTATACAGGAAATGTTTTGGCTAACCAACACATGAAATGTGTAGAGGGGTGTCTTTTAGTGTTTCATGACAAAATTCATCATGTTTTAAAGAGGTATGTGGAAGTTATGCAAGTTTTTCTAAAACTGGTCTGTTAAGAAATGTAAAATGAGTTGTGTGTCTTCTTAACACCCAAGAATTTTTTTTGATCCTTCTTCGATTAAATCATACAAGGATTTTTTGAAGAGCACTCCAATCCTGAAGTTTTGTAATTTGTTTCAAGGAAATTGGCTGAGAAACAAAGAAGTTATGAACATTGTTCATATAAGGATTCTCATCTTTCAGACCTCCTCCTTGAAGCAGTAGGAAAAAAATGTGGGTTGTTGACTTCAAATGACTTTTACAAGCTGGAAAATTATTCAGAAGTGTAAAGGACTCTCTTTGGGACAAAATGGTGGAATGACTACTTGCCAAGTATGGTTGGGGTGTACATATTAGCATTGTTTTTACAAATCTTGCATAACTAGTTTGGTGTTGAAGTCTCCATAGTGAAAAATTAGGTGCAAGAGCTTGTGTACGAAGACTATTCATTTCTCTATAAGGTATCCAATCACTTACTATGGTCATTTTATGATAAGTTAGTTCATTTTTCAATTTTCCATGAAAATGTATTCTTACAAACCAAGTGATAAAGGATTGGAAGGTTCTTAAGGAATGTCTTAGTGTAATAACCTAATATTTGGAATAAGAAATGAGTATGGTCATCAGATGAAAATCTAAACTGAAATTTTAAACATCAAAATGGATTTTGTGAAGTGAATTTGCAGTCATAGTTTGTATGGTTCAATGTTCCCTACATTATCACTCAAGCATTAAAATGGCTATACCTGTATTGATCACTTCACAAGTCTTGGTTCATAGGTTAATATAAATAATGATATTGATCTCCTTAAATTGGTCTAGTTGTGAATGGTTGAATACTATGAGAAGGATCCTTTTTACAAGTTCTTTTCTCTAATTTTTGAAAACTATGAATTAATCTATGTTACAGTCAAAGAAAGGACTGTGTCTTTCCTCAAATTCATGAAGCTAGTTTGTCATTCTATTGGGACTAAAAATTTAGTGAAGATACTTAATAAATAATATTTGTAAGTGTGATGGAATAAGATTGATGTTATGTTTGTGGAGCCTATTTTCATGTTAGAGTGTGGTACACCTTCTATGTGTTACACTCCGGTATTTTTACGGCGGTCCCGCTCGCCGGTGAGTGGGTCAAGGGGGTTTGGGGGGGTGAAGCCCCTGAAGAAAATTTTCATGGGTGGTTTATTAACCCATGGGTAATGGGTAACCGTTATGGGCTATTTTTGGGCCCATGGTTTTTTCGGTACCCATTGTTTTGATACCCATGGTTTTGATACCCACGGTTTTATATCAAACTGCTTAAGAAATTGTCTATTTATATGGTCTTATGCATATGATACAAAGACAAGTAAATGCATTGCAGATGTGCTTTGAATTCAGGTGTGAATTCTGTAGAGTTTGTTGAGCATAGCTCCAAATGGATATGGGTATTGTATTGAGAGAGTGGAGGCTTGTAATAAAATCTGAGAAAGTGATTCTTGGTGGACGTATCCCAAATTGGGTGAACCATGTTAAATACTGTCTTTCTATGTTGTGTTATTTATTCTACACTTTTATTTGAGATCTGTAATATTTTCTGCATATTAGTTTATATTGTTGCGATTCTGTAAGGGATTATTCCGCATATTTTATCTCTTATTTCCTAACAATTTGTATCAGAGCCTGGTTTTGGTTTGCTGAAGTGTTGAATCATAGGGAAAGTTTTATCTTGAGTGGGAGCTATGGTAGATGATGGAAGATCTAGGGTTGATAAATTCAACGGGCATAATTTCAGTCTTTGGAAGATGCAGATGGAAGATTACCCTTTATCAGAAGGATCTTTATACTCTGTTGTTTGAGAAGGTGAACAAAACCTCGAGTATGACAGATGCGGAATGGGATTTTTTGGATCAGAAGGCATTTGGAATGATCTAGCTGTGTCTTGCATCTTTGGTATTATTTAATGTTTCAAAGGAAAAGACTACAAAAGATCTAATGGATGCATTAGGGAAGTTGTATGAAAAACCCTCTGCCTCTAACAAGATATTTTTAATGAAAAAGTTGTTTAATATGAAGATGTCTGAGAATAGTTAAATAACAGATCATTTAAATGATTTCAATATGGTTGTGAATATGCTAGCTTCGGTTACAATAGAATTTGATGAAGAAGTTAGGGCTTTATTAATTTTGTGCTCTTTACCTGAAAGTTGGAATAACCTGGTAATGGCGGTAAGCAACGTTCCAGCTAACTTGAAGCTGAAGTTTGAGGATGTTGTAGGGGTGATTCTAAGCGAGGAAATGTGAAGAAAAAGCTCTGGGGAATCTTCTACTTCAGGGAATGCTTTGACAGTGGAAACTAGAGGGAGATAGAAGAATAGAGGAAATCATGGAAAATCGAAAGATCGGGCAAGGTCAAAATCCAAAAGCAAGATTTTATGTTAGAACTATGGAAAGTCTAGGCATGCAAAGAAGGACTATTGGGAGCTTCGGGACAAGAAGAAACAACATGAAGAAAACAAGGAGGCAAATGTGGCATCGGGTAATGTATGCTAGGATGCTTTGATTCTTTCTTTGCATAATATTACTAAATCTTAGGTTTTAGATTCAGGGGCTTCTTTTCATGCTACTCCACATAGGCATTATTTTGTTGATTATGTTCAAGGGGATTTTGGGCATGTTTTTCTTAGCGATGATGAGCATTACAGTATAGTTGGAAAAGGTTCTATTTAGGTTAAGATGTAGAATGTGAATACATGGTTGTTGAAGGATGTCAAACATGTGCCTACATTAAGGATAAATTTGATATCGGCGGGGAAATTGGGAAGTGATGGTTGTACTGTGATATTTACAGCTGACTCTTGGAAGGTTACCAAGGGTTCTCTTGTGGTAGTAAGAGGTAAGAAGGTTGGAACCTTGTATTTATCGACTGATAGTACTAATGATTGTAATATTATGGCTTCAGATGTAAATACAACATTATGGCACTATAGGCTCGGTCATATGACCCATAAGGGCATGGAAATCATAAAGAAGAATTTTCCTGGATATACAAAAACAAGTTTGGATTTCTGTGAGAACTACATATATGTGAAATAGAAGCGAGTAAGGTTTCTCAAGGTTGGACCTACGAAGAAAGAGAGTAAGCTAGAGTTGGTACATTCTGATGTGTGGGGGCCAGCTCAAGTATCATCTCTTGGGGGTTCAAGTTATTATGTTACTTTTATTGATGATGTAACAAGGAAAGTTTGGGTTTATTATATTAGAAACAAATATGATGTATTTGATACTTTTGTTAAATGGAAAGCCTTGGTAGAAAATGAAACAGGTCTTAAGTTAAAATGTCTCAGGTTGAATAATGGAGGGGAGTATTACAACAATGAATTTGATGATTATTGTTATAAGAATGGAATCCATAGGAAAAAGACAGTTCCAGGAACCCTGCAGTAGAATGGGGTGTCAGAAAGGATAAATAAAACAATAATGGAATGTGTTAGGAGCATGAGGATACATGCAGGATTGCCTCTTTATTTTTGGGCAAAAGTGGTGAGCACAGCTGTATACTTGATAAACAGAGGACTCTCAAGTGCCTTCAATGGAGGCATACCTGAGGAGGCTTGGTACGGTAAGAAAGTTGATTACTCATTTCTTAGAGTCTTTGGATGTGAGGTGTTTGTTCATATTAACAAGGATGATAACACCAAGCTAGAGGCTAAATCAAAAAAATGCACTTTTATTGGTTATGGTGGTGATGACTTTGGATTTAAATTTTGGAGTATTAAGGATAAGAAAATCATTCGGTCTAGGGATGTGGTCTTTAATGAGAAATTCATGTATAAGAAATAGTTGCAGGAAAATAGGGAAGAATCTAAGAAATAATATGCAGTGATAGAGGATCTTCCAGATGGGACAGTGACCCATGAATCAGTTCAGGAACCTACTCAACAAGAACCCCAAACTCCTATAATGAGGAGGTCTTCTAGGGTAAGAAAAGAACCTGAACATTTTTCTCCTTCTATTTATTATTTATTACTCACTGATAGTGGAGAGCTAGAGAGCTTTGATGAAGCAATGCAGGTAGATGTCAATAAGAAGTGGGAGCAAGCCATGGATGAGGAGCATAATTCTCTCATGGAGAACTAGACTTGGGATTTCGTGAAGCTAATGGAAGGAAAAAGAGCATTGTAGAACAAGTGGGTATAAAGAGTTAAAGACAAAGAAGGAGGAAAGAAAAGATATAAGGCCCGGTTGGTGGTCAAGGGGTTTGCACAGAAACAAGGAATATATTTTGATGAGATCTTTTCTCTTGTAGTAAAAATGACTTCTATTAGAACTGTTTTTGGAATAGTGGTAGTAGAAGACTTGCACTTAGAACAGTTAGATGTAAAGACTAAATTTCTCCATGGTGATTTGGAGGAGGAGCTATATATGTAGCAACCAGAAGGATATGAAGTCAAAGGTAAAGAGGAGATGGTGTGTAAACTGAAGAAGAGCTTGTATGGCCTGAAACAAACTCCATGTCAATGGTATAAGAATTTTGATAGCTTTATGATGAAGCAAGGTTATATCAGATGTCATTCTGACCATTACGCATGTATACAAAGAATTTTAAGGATGGAAGTTATATTATCCTATGTTTTTATGTTGATGACATACTGGTTGTAGGTAAAAACATGCAGGAAATAAAAGCACTCAAGAAACAACTAAGTGAATCCTTTGATATGAAGGATTTGGGGGCTTCCAGACAAATCCTTGGTATGAGGATAACTCGGGATAGGAAGGAACGAAAGCTGACTTTATCTCAGGAAGAGTACATTAAGAAGGTATTGGATAGGTTTAACATGCAAGATGCTAAACCGGTTGGGACTCCTTTGGCAAGCCATTTTAAGTTATCAAAGGAGCAGTGTCCCAAGATAGAGCAGGAAAGAAACCGTATGTCCAAGGTACCTTACTCATCAGCGGTTGGCAGTTTGATGTATGTTATGTTATGCACTAGGCCTGATATTACCCATCCAACAGGAGCTGTGAGTAGATTTATGAGTGATCCAGGTAAATAGCATTGCCAGGTAGTAAAGTGGATCCTTCGGTATTTGAGAGGGTCCATGGGGACAATTTTATGTTATAGTGAATCAGACACCACTTTACGTGGTTATGTAGATTCAGACATGGCTGGAGATGTAGATAGCAGGAGGAGCACGACATGCTATATTTACACTATAGGTGGGACAACAGTAAGCTAGATTTCATGACTACAGAAGCTGGTGGCTTTGTCAACCACAGAGGTTGAGTATGTTTCTGCCACAGAGGCAAGCAAAGAGATGATTTGGTTACAAAAATTGCTTGAAGATTTGGGGCATAAACAGGAGGAATGCAAGCTACATAGTGATATTCAAAGTGCTATACACCTAGATAAGAACTTCGCTTTCCACTCCAGGACGAAGCATATATAGTTGAGCTATCACTTCATTAGGATAGATTTGGAGGAGGATAAGTTGAAGTTGGAGAAGATTCATACTAGTCAGAATCCTGCAGACATGATGACCAAGGTGGTCACAAGGGACAAACTAAAGCTATGTTTAACTTTGGTTGGCCTTTGCGGATGACAGTGAAGGGTTGAGAAGATTGTTTAGTGGAAATTAGTCTCCAAGTGGGAGATTGTTAAGTTTGTGGAGTCTGTTTTCATGTTAGAGTGTGGTACACCTTCTATGTGTTACACTTAGGTATTTTTATGGTGGTGAGCGGGTCAAGGGGGTGAAGCCCCCGAAGAAAATTTTCATGGGTAGTTTATTAACCCATGGGTAATGGGTAACCGTTATGGGATATTTTTTGGGCCCATGGTTTTTTAGGTACCCATTGTTTTGATACCCATGGTTTTTGCCCATGGTTTTGATACCCACGGTATTATATCAAACTCCTTAAGCAATTATCTATTTATATGGTCTTATGCATATGATAGATAGACAAGAAAATGTATTGCAGATGTGCTATGAATTCGGATGTGAATTATGTAGACTTTTTTGAGCATAGCTCCAAACGGATCTGGGTATTGTATTGAGAGAGTGGAGGCTTGTAATAAAATTTGAGCAAGTGATTCTTGGTGGACGTAGCCCAAATAGGGTGAACCATGTTAAATATTGTATCTCTGTGTTGTGTTATTTATTCTGCACTTTTACTTGAGATCTGTAATATTTTATGTATATTAGTTTCTATTGTTGTGATTCTGTAAGGGATTATTACGCATATTTTATCTCTTATTTCCTATCAATTGAAGATTGAAGTGATTTCACTCACTCATGAAAGATTGTGGCTGTGTTGTCTATAATAGTAAAGTGGTAATCATTCTTAGACCAAAATCATAAAGTTAACTTAGTGTTCAAAGAAAAATAATAACTGAGATGGGTTAAGAGACTCTTGATATAATTTATCCTCATGTGCATTGACACAAAATTTAAGGAAAACATGTGAAAATCATTAAAAATATTGACTAGGGTTTGAAGCTTAGAAACCCTCTTTGTATGCAAATTTAGAGAGAACAAGACAATTTAGTGTTAATTTGCAAAGAAGTAGTATATATGAGAGATGTTAGGCATGAAATTCTTTGAATTATATTCTCCATGCTATGAAGAAGATCAATAGTTGTCCTCAGTGTTAGTTTAAGGTTTTTTCTAATTGTAACATGTTCCCCATGCTATGTGCAGTTAACCGTAGAGTGTATTACATGAATAATCATCAAAAGATCCCTAAAATAGAGAAGCATGAATATTATAACCACAAAGAGAGTTAATGAAGTCCTTCAAGTGTATAACATAGTCGATCTATTGTAGTTTTAAAAAACTAAAATGGTATTAAAGGTGTTGAACTTGTTTGTTTCTCATGTGAATTTGGAGCTCAAAGATCATGAAACATAAGCCACAGTTCCCTATTCGAGTGGAATAAAAAATCAAAGATATTATTATCATCTAGCTCGAGTTAAGAAGGTGAAGAGACTTTCCTTGGTCAAACACAGTATTCTAAAAGGCAGCAGAAACCAAACAACATGTAGAAGTTGAAAATTTTGTCTCAAAGAGACATAACTCGAGAAAAAGTGTTGAAAAGGTAGTGAAAGGAATGTAGAGAAACTGTTGGAAAGTGCCACAAGATGTATGTATATGTATGTATATATATATATATATATATATATATATATATATATATATATATATATATATATATATATATATATATATATATATATATATATATATAATAAAAAAACAAAGACTGTGATAAAAAAATATAGTAAGAGGTTTACAAGGGTCAAGAATTTGGATGTATGAGGACTAAATGTGAAAGAGATTGAAGTAGCAATATGCTGTGAAATAGACATATATGTCAATATTGAGAAATGAATAATATAATATGAGCACAATACTAAAATAATCAGCCAGTCAAGAAGAGATAGTGAAAATTGGTGTGTTTTTTTGAATGAAACAAGGAAGATTAGATGAAGACTAATATAACTATTAATGTATAGGAACCAAATGTACATGTTGATTCAGAAATAGGGTATTGGTTATGAAGAGAGCTGCTTGGTGAACTAGTGTGTGTGAATTGCATGATGCAAGAGTAAAAATAAAATAGAGCATTCAAAAAATGTCTAAGTAAGAAGGTGAAAAGAGAAAAACCAAAGCTTTAGGTTTGGATTTAGAAGATACAAACTGAGAAAAAAAGTGAGTATGCTGAAGGTATAACAAAAGAAAATATAGATGTATGATGAAAATAGGTAATGAGTTGAATCTAATAGGATTGAATGATTCCATGAATCTTGTGTGACATAAAATGTGTATTGATTTGATAAGTAGAATTGAGATCGATTGAGAAGCAGAGTTGAGTAGCAAAGTGTGCAAATCTAGTGTCACTATCAGTTATATAAGACAACATTTTGTGTGACAATATACTATTGAAAAACTCTAAGTCACAGCTTAGCATATAGGGGGTTGTAGCCTCCTTGTAAGTAGTAGTTTATAGAAGATCAATTGTAGTTGGTTAAATTGTAGGGGGTTGAAGCTTACTTGTGAGTTGAAGATCACTAAAGGTCAATTGTTGCTGAACCAAATTTTGGAGTTGTAACTCTAGGTTTAGTTGAAGCTCAACCATGAACTCAATGTAAAAAATATAGGAAAATTTGGTCCTAAGTATAGCTCTTTTCCTAGTTTGGGTTTCCCACATTAACTCTATTTCTATGTGTCATTTATCCTTTTAGATTCTTTTATATGTTAGTTTGATTTTGATGGTGCAAATTAAGTGAATGAACTAATGAGGTAAAAATTATACAAACACTGATTCACCCTCCCTCTCAGTTTCCTAATTTCTAACACTGGGAGTACAACAAGTGTGGCACAACCACCACGAGATGTGGGCTAGGAGAGAGGTGATGAGGCCCAGGGATTGATCCATGTACCTATCCCAAGAGGGAAATATTTGAGACTTTCTAATGTACAATTTAATGATTTGGATGATGTATCTAGTTTAAGATAGGACCCTTAATGCCCTGTGACTTGATGTATATGTGATTTTGTATGATGATATATATATTATTTTTGATTCATCATGTGTCATGCGTATTTTGATTCACGGTTTTGATGATGTGATGTGTTATATTTAGATGTAGATGATTATGATTATGATATTATGGATTAAATGTAAATAATATGGATTATAGATTAGATATAGATGGATTATGGATGATGGACTAAATATTTATATGGTTGTAAATTGGATGTGATATTGAATTGAGATGTTATGGGTTTGATTATGATTTTTGGAAATAAAACATGATATGGATGTGATGTGATATGGCTATGATTAACATGGATAGATAGTTTTTATAAATGATGAAATGATGTGATGGGTTTTACTATTATTATACTTAAAAGTACATACATAGGAATGGATGAAATTTTTAAGTTAAGAACAATATGATAAGAAAATATGTGACTTTGATAAAAGGTGAAAAATGAGATAAATGACATGTGATCATTGTAAGGAGAGGACGAAGAAACAATGCTTTGAACCAGATTTGTGATAAACAAGAAAATGATCCAATCAAATGCACTTGCAACTAATAGTAAGTGTTAACACATATCCATCGATAGTTAGTAATACCAAGGATCGCGAAGGGAAGATATGGAAAGTGGACTTATAAACCTAATATTGACATGACACAAGGGGTTTGGATGACACTTTTACATGAGAATATAGGTTCTCCATAGGTGGGTGTTCTTAGGTCTATGCCCCATTTTTAGCAATATGACACAAACTAATCAATGTGGGAATTTTGCTATGGATGAAAAAATTGATCGATGTGAAAAGATTTCTTGGGATTCTTAATTTTGAATATACAGAAGGTTGATCAATGATGGAAGCCTTCACTTCCATGGGTATGAGATGGTAGCCATCCTTTGAGGGAGTGGTATACATTTTAATTTATGCTTTTAGATTATGGATATTTTGCTTTTATAAATGGAAGGATAAGATATGCATGATAACTGTCCTTCGAGGAATCAATCTATACTTTTGGGTATTTTTTATTTTTTGAACAACTATCCTTCGAGTGAGCAGTCTATTTTTGGATATGATAGATTTTTGAGATGATCATCCTTGATTTTGTTGATTTTTTTTTGAAAGACCTGGGGATAGCTAGGTAGATCACTTAGGAGGGAATGAAGAATGTACTAGTGACACTCATGGATCCTTAGTGCAGTTCCAATATGTAGATAAGAAGGAAATGGATGTAATGATTATGGAGTTATCACTAATAAAGAATAACATATCCATAAATAATATGCTATGAGAAGATATGTGGTGCCCATATTCAAGGTCACAAATAGGATAGTGATGGTAGACCATAGAATTCCAAAGCATTATGATGAAATATGGAAGATGCTAATGATGGATGGATGACCACTAAGGTAACTAAGTTAACAATGGTAGGTATGTTAACAATATAATGTCCACAAGAGCAATGCATTAAGAGGTTCCATTTCCAGTTTATCATCAAGGGAAGCTAGATGATAGGATCCAGATTCATACTTATGCGTGATAATATAATTTTGAATCCAGTTGGGAGAAAACTTTCCACGTTGACTCCTTTTTAGAGTAGTGAATTTTTTATTTTATTTAAGGACAAGGTCACCAATGTTAAATTCACACTCTTTGAGGTGTTTATTATAAGCATGTTTTATGTGCTCTTGATAGACATGATGATGTTTAAGAGAGAGAATACATCATTCATCTAACAACTCAAGATATGCTAGACACTCTTGGTGATAGTATTCATCAGAGATGAAGTTGCGAAGTGAAACACACAAAGATGTGATTTTTACTTCGAGAGGAAGAAATGCCTCGGAGCCATAGCCAAGAGAGAAATGAGTAGTTCCTGTAGAGGTGAGAATGATTGCCCGATAATCCCAAAGAGAAAAGGGGATATGATGATGCCAATTATGACCTAATTTATCAATAGTCTTAGCGAGGATGTTGTGAAGAGTTTTGTTAGTGTATTTGGCTTAACTGTTATCTTGAGGATAATATGGTGATGAGAAGCTAAGCTTAATGTTGAATGAGTCACAAATATTCTTGAGATATTTATTTTTGAAGGAATTTTCGTTGTCTGTGATGATTTTGTGAGGGACGCCAAAGCAGAAAATGATATACTGATAGATGAAATTAACAAATTGGTTAGCCTTGGGTGATGCTAGTGGAATTTCTTCCACCCATTTAGTGAAGTAATCAGTAGTAGTGATTATAGAATAATGACATTGATAGGAACATAGATTGATGAGACTAATGAGGTTAAGTCCCCATTGTGAGAAAGGCCAAAGATCATGTGCCAGCTGTAAGGTCTGGATAGGAATGTGGATGAGATTGGAATGCTACTGGCATTTTGATGTATTTCTTAACATATTCACAACTATATTGATTAAGAGAGGAATAATAATAACCCATGTGAAGGATGCATTTTATGATAGCCAAACCATTAAAATGGCCACCAAATATTTCATCGTGGACTCCTTGTATAATGCGAGTGGATTCATGAGAGCTAAGGAAACAAAACAATCTGCCATCGAATCCACTCTTATAAATAATTATGCCAAGGATGATATAAAATTTATCACATTGAAGAAATGACCTCCTACCATATTTAGATAGATCGTGGGATGATTGATTGAGAGAGATAGTTGAAGATTTGAGAATACCAAAGATCACAAGGATTAGATTTGATAAGATTGATACCAGGGAGTTTAGTAAGGTGAGCTGGTTGGTCAATGTAATGAATGATGATGGAGATTTTATAATCTTATTTAGACCAAGGGATGAGAGATGCGAGATAATCCATAGTGTTTACAAAGAGATTAGATGAATGATGGATGGTTTGAAGAGTGTATAAATCGAATGCTTTTAGTAGGAATTTGACAATGTCCTTACTGATCTCATTATTACATTGATAGATGCCTTTGAATTGATTATTGACGAGTTGAGAATCCCTTTAGATGTTAAGGATTTAGACACAAAGTAAGATATTATTTTGAAGGCCTAAGATGAGAGATTCATATTTGGCCATATTTTTCATGCATTTGAAATTAAGGTTGTAAGCAATGAGAATGAGAGTGTCCAATGGAGGAATGATAATGATGCTAGTGCCTCCCCCTTGTATACACTTAGAGAAATCAAAGAAGATAGTCATTTTGATAAGATAAGATTCATGATCAAAGTTATTTATAGATTCGTCTAGAAATTACTCGTGAGGAAGATGGTTATCAGAAAGAGAGGCATTTGCTAATTGATTTACGATAGCTTGGCCCTTTATTGATTTTTGAAAGATGAAGTCTAGGTCAAACTTTGTCATGAGCATGATCTAGTGAGTGATGTGATCACTATGAAAAGGCTTGGAATGCATGGTTTGGAGAAGATGAAAGCTAGTGGCGATGCAAGTATTTTGATTAAGAAGATAATGTTAAAGCTTAGAAGTAGCAAAGAAAATGGTGCAAAATTTATTTTTAGCTTCAGTATAATGAGTCTCATAATTTTTAAGGGCACAAATAATATAATAGATAGCCTTCTCCTTTCCTTTCTCATTGTGATGTGCTAACATGGCATTGAGAGCATGATCGGAGGTAGAGACATAAAGATAGAAAGGCTCCCCCTCGCATGGAGGTGTAAGAACATATGGGGATAGGAGATACTTGTTGAGATCATCAAAGGATTTTTGGTAGTTATCATCCCACTTAAATTTGACGTCTTTACAAATAAGGTGATGAAAGGGTTAGCAATGGTCAGAAAGTTGCGAGATGAAATGACATACTAATTGAATTTGGCCTTGAATATTGCGAATCTTCTTTAGATTATAAGAAGGAGGAATCTCGAGGATGGATTTAATTTTGGAGGGGTAAACTTCAATATCCTTGATAGAGATGATAAAGCCAAGGAGTTTACCAGTAATCACTCCAAAAACACACTTGGCTGGATTGAGATAAAGGAAGAAATAGATAAGACGCTAAAAAAGGATTTCAAGGGTAGAAAGGTGGTCGCGATGATTCTTAGATTTTCCAAAGAGGTCATCAACGTAGTCCTCTACAGTGTTATGGACGAGATTGTGAAAGATGTAAGTCATGGCATACTGGTAGGTGGCTCCAACTCTTTTCAAACCGAAGGGCATGCCATGATAGAAAAATCCCTCAAGGAGTGATGAAAGAAGTCTTATGTTGGTATTCTGGTGTAATAATAATTTGATTGTATCTAGAGAAACCATCCATAAGAGAAAACATCTCATGGCCTGTGGTAAGGTCCATGAGTTGATCATTGTTAGGAAGAGAGAAATCATCTTTAGGGAAAGTGAGATTTAGATCTTGAAAGTCAGTGCAGATGCGAAGCTTTCCTGAAGCTTTGGAAATGGGTAAAATGTTGGAGACCCATTGTCGATAGTCGATAGGGATGGTGGAATTGGTTGAAAGGATGTGTTTCAACTATTCTTTGACAAGGAGGGCAACTCGAGGGTGCATACAACCAAACTTATTCTTAACTAACTTGGTATTAAGAAAGGTGACAATGTTTTGGATAAAAATGGAAGGATCAAGGCCTGATATGTTAGAGTATGACCATGCGAAGGATTGGTTATGGAGAGATAGGAACGTGGTGAAAGACTTAAGATTCTGTGAATCAAGGGATTGACCCACTTTTAGGATGCAAGGATCTTGCAAAGTCCTGATGTTAATTTTGATGGTGGATTCATTAAGAAGGGTGGATGTGTCTGGTATTAGGGTCTTATGAAGATAAGAATATTATACCCCCATTTAATAAAGGATGGATTCATTTTTAGTGAATTGAAGAATGCCAATGGTAGGAGAATCCTCTTCTACCATATAAGGAAATTGAAGAGGGAGAGATTGAGATTCATTTTAACATTGATAAGTTAGCAGTCCCAAAGTGATGGTGGAAATTAAAATAAAAATCCATAGGTGATAGACATGGTTTCATATGTATCCATAACCTCTTGGGATGGAGAAGATAGACGATCAATGTCTATAAGAGGCAAAGATGGTGGAAGAGGGTCCTTAGATTGTCCTTTATAGTCCACCTTGAATTTTTCACAGGGTTTGTGAGATTGATTAATGAAAAAGTCATGCATGCCTTATTCATAATGCCCCATTCCAAATCCTTTCTAGGTGAAATGATGAAGATATGTGTAGGAAAAGGATTTATTATAAATAAAATCAAATATGTTGGTGTAGAGTTTTGTGTGTGATTGTGTGTCAATGTGTGAGGAATGGAAATCGATGCCACCATAGATAAATTTTGTGTGAAGATGAGGTAGAATGAAAGGAATAATATCCCTGACATTTGGTTGCTACATTGGAGCTTTTTTAGGTCTACCAAGTCTATGAGGCGTGGAAAGAGTGTTAAGTGTGAGAAAGTGATACTCCCCCAATGAGAGTTGATCCATCACTTTGTGTAAAGATTCATCATTGGGAAGTTTGGATACAGAGAAAGATGAGCTAGTGGATTCCTTAGAAGAATATTCCATGGGAATAAGCATGTCATTAGGTTGATAAGTCATATTACATGACCTTAATGGAGGAGTTTTTGTAGGGAGAGTTAATATTTTTTCCTCATGTTCATACTTGATGCATCAATGAAGGGTGGAAGGAACGTAATGCATGACACAAATCCTTGGTCAAATAAGGAGGATATTGTATTGGAACTCCCTTTCTATGATATATAAGACCTCATGGAGGATTTTTTCACCAACACGGATAAGGAGAATAATTGTGCCTATAGTGGGGGAAATAATATCATTTAATGCACAAAGGACTACAGGTGATTGAGAGGTAATGTAATTAGGGATATTAAGTTGATCAAAGGTGTGAGATGAGATGATGTTTATGCTAGATCCATTTTCAATCATAGATCAGTGATTAAATGTATGATTGATACCCAAATTGATTTAAAGAGGAAGGTCATGCTCTTTAGGAGTGATGTCAGGAATTTCAGTGTCGTCAAAAGATGTGGAAGTAAAAGCATCCAGTGCTCTAACAAGTGATACAAGGGGGTGATCCTCATCATTAGGGGTGGGAATGCATTTGAAAGCTTCAATGAGAGCTTGCTTATGGTCCAAAGAGATTTGGGTGAATTCATAAAGTGAAATATTAATTGGGGCCTAATGAAGTTTTTTGTAATGCTTTGCTCAATAGTAGCAGGACGAGGGGAAGCTAAAATAGACACATTAGGTTTTGATGAAGAAGTGGGTGGAGTATAATCACTAGGATGAGAGAAATGTTGAATTTTGATTTATATTGAATGGGTGGTTGGAATTCATGGGGATGAGAAAAATTTGTGACCTAAACAACATTGATGAAGAGAGGTGGACCCTCTTTAGGAGAGGTCAAACTAGTAGAAGGGATGATAACACAAGCCTTAGATGAATGAGGAGATCTAGATGTCTTGGTGGATGAAGATGAAGGAGTGAGATTGGCCAATGGAGGAGTGTGGTCCCCTTTAATGATAATTTCATCCTCATCAATAAGATTATGAATGATGGATTTGAGGGCTCTACAATGTTTTGTGTCATGACTTGGTGCACAATAGTATGCACAAATAATATTGGAATCAAACCATGAAGATCTTGGACCACATGGATCAAATTGTTTGATTGGTGGAAGAGTGATTATGGATGCTTGGATGCTTGGAGTGTGGCCCCCTTTAATGATAAGCTCATCCTCATTGATAAAATTATGAATGATAGATTAGAGGGTTCTACAATGTTATGTGTCATGACATGGTGCATAATAGTATGCACAAATAAGATTCGAATCAAACCATGCAGATCGTGGACCACATTGATCAAATGGTTTGATTTGTGGAAGAGGGATTACAGATGCTTGGAGTAAACGTCGAAATATTTTTATGTAGGGACGAATGGTATTTTTTGAAGTAGAAGCCATTCGTGAAGTGGATTTGAGAATGGTTGATGAAGGTAGAAGGGATAATTTACTTTGATGAGGATTTTTAAGGGCATTTGATTCTACCTTGGGCGTTGAATAAGAAGATGATGATTGTGTATTAGTCTCAATTTTGATGATTGGTGACTTAGATGGCTTGGATTCTATTTTGACAATTGAGGGGGTAGATGATTTGGAAGGAAAATTGGATTTGGAGGAAATATTAGATGGCTTTGACTTGGAATTGTTGATAATGGAGGTCTTGGATGAAGAGCCTGGCCCTAAGATGGATGGTGATGCTCCTAAGAGTGATGATGTGGCACTATATTTCTTAAGAGGGTTAGAATTTGGAGGGGTGAGCTCCATATTCTTATGTGGATGTGTGAGGGTCTTTTGGATGGGAATGCTAAGGTTCTTAGTCTTTGGTCATGAGGATTTACCTTTGGTAGGGATGATGAAAATTTCAACTAGAGGGTATATAGTAATAGAACCGGATGATGTGGTTTGTGTCATAGATGAGGATATTGTAGGTGGAAGTGGTTTTTGAATGATGTAATTGCTGAGATCTAAAAGGGTTGTATATTGTGTAGATGTTGGATTGGTGGATGGAGGGATGATTGGAGTTGCAAATGTAGTGAGAGTATCATTTGTAGATGTGTTTTACATAGTGGAGGATTCAAGAGGTTGTGGTTTTGATGTGATTGTAGACTCAGATGTTGATGTGGGTGTAGTGATAATAGTAGATGTGTTTGATGTGGTAGTAAGTGTAGATATGTGAGATAAAGGAATTGAGGTAGTTCTAGATGAATGATTAGATGTGATAGATGAGGGTGTAGATGATATGGATGGAGAAGTGGATGTGATTAAAGTTAATGGGGATATAGTGGTTGTAGTCATAGTTGATTTTGATATAATAGGAACATATATTGATGAAGTTGTGATTGTAGGGGAAGGGTCTGAAATAGGAGTGGATGTAATGGATGACGAGGTGATGGGTACAGGTGATGGTGTTGGATTTTAATCTATGGTGTTAATTGTATGGACATTGAGTGCCTGTAATGTGGAGGTTGGATTTTTATTTTTGGGTGCATGATTAAGAAAGACTCACTTGAGGATGTCAAGGGTTTGATTAGGTGGTGCATTAGGATTGTCCACTTAAAGGTCACCAGAGTCTACAAGTTTTTAGATGACGTATTTGAAAGAGAAATACATCTCAATGTCATGGCAATAAATTTGATGATATTTACAGTAATGTTCCTCATGATACCATTCTGGTTTGGGTCGTGATTCACTAAATGGTTAGATGGGAGGAGGAAGGATGAAATTTGCCACCATCAACTTGTCAAATACCAAACTATAAGATTCCCTCAAAGGGGTATAGTTAGGAGGTGGTCTACAAGCATGTTGTGGAGGCTCTGTGTGGGAAGTGGATGTACATGATGATTTAACTACGATGAAATTAGTGGTGTTCTTATATTTTTCACCATTTGTGGAGGATTTAGTGAACTTGGCTTTTGCATTTTTTGATCGGAGTTTAAGATGGCCCTGCTCAAGGGTGTGGAGTTCAAGTTTATGAGCCATAGTAAATGCATCTTCAAAGGTTTGAAATGATTGGATTTGAAGAGTGGAAGATATATGATTCGCATAAGAGTGTGAGAATATTTCAATAAGATTAGTTTTTAAAAGGGAGAATGATAGTTGATTAATGATGCCATGCCATCGTGCGACAAAATCTGCAATAGATTCTTCATCATATTGTCTAATGGCATGGAGGTTGGTGATTTTGATGTTATGCAAAATATTGATTGAGAAATGTTCTAGGAATAATTGTGTGAGGTCGTTGAATGAGAATAAATAAATGTTATAAGATGTCATTGTCCTAGTCTAATGTGGGTCTGAATAATGACATGGGAAATGTGTGAAGCATGAGGTCTTGATCAAGGGTGATAAGATAACATGAATGTCTAAATGTGTGAAGGTGTTGTTGGGGATCATCCTTGCTATTGAACTTGGAAAATTTTAGTAATTTTCAATGAGGATGATAAGGATTCATGGGGATGAATGGGTTGATTGGTTCATTGCAGATTTTTTCATATGAAAATGTGGTTTTGGATCCCAAAGTAGTGACTTCAATATTAGCCACTCTACTCCATAACGATTATATGGGATCATTTGATGGATGGGTTTGTGATTATAAAGGATGATATTGTGATGCATAAGAGGTGGATGGGTTATGTTGATAAGTTTTATATGTTTGAGGATGTGTTGGTGTTAGAGGAAGTGCTTGATAAAGGGGAATATAATTGATAGTTTTTGATTGGATGGGTTGTGATAAAGGTTGTTGTTTAGAAATGGGGATGTGATAATATTTGTTAGATTGAGTTGGTAATTGCAAGGTGGGGATATTTAATTGGTTTTCTATGGGATGAGTTGGAATGTAAGTGATAGGTGGCTGAGATACATGTGTTGAATGGTTGGGAAGTGTTGATGCCCATTATGAGCCCTTGAATTAAATTTTCCTTTCTCATAAGCTTTTAGTTATTATAACTTCTCTGTGTGAAAATGTAATTTTTGTATGTGCTTCATATTTGATCCTCAAGCTCCAAAATTCATTATAAATATAGAATATGGGTCAATCTTAAAGAAGCTTTTTTCCTTAGCCAAATAGAGCTTGAGATTTAGTAGAAATGTTGTGGAAAATGATTTAGTGGATTGATTTATCAAATTATAAAGAGATTCATACTTGTAGAAGATCAAGATTTGTTTACAAAGGAAAAGAACTAGAAAATCAACACAAAATGATCCAAACTGCTCTAGAAATCCGAAGCTCCAAAGGCCCAAAAAGAAGGAAACCCAATCACAAAGTATAAAGTTGTAAAAAATCAGTCAAACTGGACTTATCCGTTTTGAATTGTAGAAGATGTTCAAATAAACTTCAAAATATACTTCCCAAAAGCATTGGCCATTAAAATATTAAAACCCGTGGGAGATTAAGTTTAAAATCATTTTGAAAAAACTGACAGACGTTTTTTTGACTTTTAAATTTAACATCAACAAGACATGGACCATGTGGCGGTAGATCAACGGTCAAAGTAGAGGGAACATATCAAAATTCCATCAAAACCTCAAATAGATGTGCTTGATGGACCTCAAGTTTTTTGGAATCAACTGAATTTCAAAAGGTTTTGGGTTGGAATAGTTTGACAAGCCAAAATAGATAGGTGGCAATATTTTTATAAAACCAAAAAGTTTCTAAGTCCGCCCAAGTTTAAAGTTGTGATGCGAAGGAACATCCAATAAAAGGTGAATGTGTGCCATACGTGGAGATTTTATATTGGTTTGCATTTCACATTTGTCAGTAGAGGTTAAAAAAATAATTGACATTACAAAAAGTATGGAGCTTTTTTATTTGGTTTGTGTTTCGTGTTTTTCAGTTGATCTAAAATTCTGACACAATGCAAGGGTATGGAATGATCTTACTGGCTAGAGCTTCACACTTTTTCAAAACGGATGGATTGCAAAGTATCATGGAACTTTTTGATTGGTTTGTATTTTGCATTATGATAGGGCCGATAATGTAAAGGTGCATGGAGCCATTTCATTGGTTTATGCTTTGGATACTGACAAGGCCTTCATAAATAAAAGTAAATTGCAAAAAGTGTGGAGCTTTCCCATTAGATCAAATTTTACTGGTGTCAATTAAGGTTGTCAAATAGTCTTAATTACAAAGAAAACGTGGATATTTTTCATTAGCTCATGTTCCAAGATGGTTAGTACAAATCAAAAGAAAATCCCGACACTATGAAAGGACATAGAGCTTTTTAATTGGCCCATATTTGAAATATCTGGTACAAGTAAAAGAAAATTTTAAAGAAGGCGAAGGAACATGGAATTGTCTTATTGGCTCATATGTTAAAGGATCTAATTTGCATCCAAAGCCACATAATACACATGCAAAAGAAAAATAAATACACACATAAGAAGAGGTAGTTCCCGAGAAAATAAAATGTTGCAATGTGTCACTCTATGGTTCATCCTGACACACATAAGTTCAAATGGACATAACTTTTGATCTAGAGATCTAAATCAAGCAAAATTGGTCTCGTTAGAAAGGTATATTCAATCTCTTCAAGATTTTCAAGTTCACATTGTTAGATTTAGAAATTGATGGCATTTGAAAAGATAAAATGAGAGAATAAAAATACACAGATGCACATGACAGATTTAGCTAAATATTTTTATGTATGCAGAGATAAAGGCATGGAATTAAGAATCAATCCCAAAATGATAACAAAAAATCAGATATTTTTAGTTACACAAATTACATTCCCGCTCTAATCAAAATATCTTTCTTCGTGAACAAAAAGAATATTTACTTGTTATTTTGGGGGGTAAATTAGGTAATATGAAGGCATCAAATTTGTATAAATATGGGGATTGTCCTCATAATTAAAGGAGTTATTTTTGGTATTCAAATCAAATGGGATTATTCTTTCAAATTATAAAAGGTTAGAGATATAATTATGAGTACTGTATATTGCCCTCGTGAAATGCATACTGATATCAGTTTCCCAAGCTTTTGTGTCAAGGTGGTTGTAAGTGTACAACCATTGATAAGATTTGAGAGCATTCATTTGATGTTTCCTTGTTAAGAAATTGAAAAACTGAATAAAGTATGTCCACTTTGAGTATAAATTTTGTCTTATGGGTTCTATATGTTAAATTACTGATTGAAGAGTGATATTTTTTGCTGCAGTCTTGTGTTTATTGTTTCTCTTTGTCATACACTAGATTTTCCCTTCATGTTTGTACTTTGGTCATTAAGTTTGATATTGTGTTGTGACATTTCTCTCTGTAATATTGGACTAGATTGTAAAATCCTTGTCATAAAATTTTTGTGCTGATAGATTTTTGTAAGTCCTTGAGTGTATCTTGGGCATATGAGAGATGAAGCAGTAAACACCTTATTAGAATGCTTGCACAAGCTCTTGTTTTAGGTATTTCAGATATTGTACTAAATATTTTACATCTATTGAGATTCACTGAATGAAAATAATTCTTAGTATATATTGTCACCACTTGATCTAGTTTTATGCACTTTTCATGATTGTAGGATACTTTGAGTGTTAAATGCTATGTCACAATGAACTTCCCTTCATATAATCCCTCCTATGTGAAGTCACAATTGCCATAATTGTCTCCATCCCACCATTTTTAATGTCCATTTGTTCTACTTTTACTACCTTATTTATCTAAACATCACTGAAGGTGTATTTTAGCCTTAATTTCATTATCAAGAGAACACAAAAGCAATTGAACTTAAATATCTTTAGTTACCCATGTCTAGTGTGATAAGCATATGCAATAATTTTTGTGACAACTTGTTAGAGTGAAGTGTTGTGTCCTTATCCATTTTTGTACTAGATCAGTCCACCATTTGAAAAAGAAACTTGAGGAAACAAATCCTCCATCTCCCCTCTGCATTTTAGGTTACACTTTGGGTCCTCTCACCCTTGTTCAAGGCAGGACCAAAAGTAGCATATTAAGGCCATCTCCTTTGTATGTGCCCCTCAATATTACCAAGGCTTGATCCCAAGGAATGTGTTAGACCCCGCAATGGCCACAAAATGACATAAAAACCCGGTATACCACCATTTACAAGAAATTTCCCCATCCTTAGAGAGAATTCTTGTTAGTCCAACAGGGGGTACAAATTTGAGGACCAAAAAGAAGTATGTAGTGATAAGTACCTCGAGGAGGTGGTTAATGAATTTGTTTTGATTCAGATGGGCGAGGTTGTGATGTGATGACATCGGCATGCATATGATAAGTAGAGATAATATTCAATGTTGTGTTATGTTATTCAGATATGGGAGGAAGTTAGTTTGATTCTTGAGATGATTGAATAGGAACACAAATGATCATGGTAGAAGATGAGGTGATGGGAATGGAAGGAACAATGGTAGTATTGGCATGAGGAAAATTAGGAGGGATGGGGACCACCAATTGAGTGGTTTGATGATTGTTAGGGATGGAAGAAGAAGGATGATTAGGCTCAAACTCACGTTGGGCCATAACAAGCTCATTAATATATTTAGAAAAGAATTCACCAAGTGATGTGAGGACTTGTGTGGATTCCATATTGGAATGGTAATTATAGATTTATTGCAAAGGATGTCTATCAATGAGGAGTTTTGTGGTCTTACAAAGGAGATAGTCATGAAGAGTAACCAGATTAGCATCGAAAAGCTCCTAGAATTCCGTACACCCACAAGGGATGATAAGAGGCCCAGAAGCATCGATAGAGGTGGTAAAAAAGGGTGTTGCTTGTCTAGATGGAATCGATTGATGAAAAAGAAAGGGATTAGTTTCGACATGAGTATTAGGGTGGACCAATTGAGTGTCTTGAAGGACAGGAGTGGTAACAATAGGTTGAGTAACCATGGAAGAAACAACTAATGGGTGGAGGTGAGAAAATAAAGTGTGGAAGTTTGTTAGAAGGAAGTGGTGGAAATAGGAATGTTGTTTGATGACATGTTTTGTTCCATTTGTTTTACTTGGGATCTTGTTATAAATGACATGAAATAAACAATAAAAAATATATTCTTATTTTTAATTAAATAAAACAGGTCAAGCAACAAAGTTTTTATTATCTTGATTATTAGAGATGTGAAAAGAAAAGAAAAATGGGCTTGAAGGGTGCCTAGGAAATGGCAATCTATGGATGGTTTCAGGTAGTTTTGGCTAGAGTCCTCGATATACCTAAAGGTACATAAGGCACAAATATGTAATGTATACTATTACGATACTTGGTATTGGGGCCTACCCCCTCAATTCATGGTCTCACAATGATAAGTGAGTCGGGTGCTTAGCCAATATATCAGTATACAATTTTTTATAATGCGGCCAAAACACTGCAGCGGATTTCTTATTGGGTGATGAAATCCCAATAGGTCCACCTGGGAATAAGTGTTTGGGAATTTGTAAATTAATACGTGTGTTTTAGGATGTGTGTGATGAAGTGTGTATATAAACTGTTAAACCCTTATTTTGAATAAATTTCCAAACAAGAATGAAAACGTTCTTTTCATATCCAAAATGAAATGTGTAGATTTTATGAGGACAACAAACAAGTGATGCAATGTGATAAATGAAATAGATGGGGAATAAAAAAAAGGAATACTTGGATAACGCTTTTCCTTTTTATCTAGTTTTTTTAATTTTAACCAAGCAAACAAAATCCAATCCAAGACTTATGATCCAATGCACACACGCAAGTAAGTAATGCTCCTTCTTACGAGGTTAGTAGAAGAAAAATAGAATAAAATGAAGATGAAAAACACAAATGAAATACTCACCAAGAAAGGGTGGGTCCCACCGAGCATGCTATAATGTTGACCAAATTCCCTCATTCCTGTTCATATTAGGGAACTAGTACTAAAGAAAATAAGTAACTCCAAATATGAAAGGGTTTAAGGTACCTTGAGATGGGATGAGGATGGATACATGCACAAAATGATAGATCTTTCTCCGCAGTGAGCTAAGTGACTTCCAAATCAAGTGAACTCAATAGAAAAAGCTTAGATTAGTAGATAGGATGGGTGGTTTTCTTGACATAGTCAGTTCTGAGAATTGAAAATTCCTAAGATAGATGTCAACCCACGTTTTGATAAAGATAAGATAAAATCAATGATTGATAAATTGGATGTAGCATACTCTGAACTAAAACAAAAACTAAAAGCTAGATGTAGGATATAAATGAAGATCTGATCTAAATGTGAAAAAATTAAATCAAACTTGGGCGGGTCGGCAATGACCTAAGACTGCAAATGGATAGTTGATGACAATCAAGGAAGGATGAGAATAAAATGTATAAAATAGGTCTGTAAATCCTCTTGTAGTTGGATCTGAAGTTGATTTGGATATAAAAGTGCATCTGAACTAAAGAAAAAACATGCAGAACAATATGTAAATAGAAAGGATGAAAGAAAATTTAGTAAACTGATGATAAATGTCATAAGGAGATATCTAGTCGATGATGACTAGGGATTGACAGAACAGATCCAAGATGGCATAAAGGTAAAATGACAAGATTTGGATGCTAGATGGATGTAAAATCAGAATGATGATAATAGAGGATTTGGATGATAGAAAAATTGATAAAATGAAGGTTGTGTCGACGACGACCAGACAGGGTCAAAGATGACTGGGGCTGATCTAGAGATGGCCAAAAATGGATGGGCTAAAACTAATACCTGTAGATGAAAATAAAAGGATGAGAAGGCTGAGGTTGAGCTCCTAATGACAGTTAAAATTTCACAAGATATTAGTGATGGATATGGATGATAATATTACAATGAATAATCCAATCATGTAAAGGTGAAAGCTGTTAGGATAAATTTTATTATCCTAATATTTAATTATGCATAGTTTAATAATTATTTAATTTCATTAATTAAATAATAAATGGTTATATTGTTATATGGTTAATCAACCATATTTGTCTGTATGCATACTTTTTTAAACAATATATTTGTTTTTATGTAATTGTTGCTTCCCAGGTGTTATTGGAAGCTTGTTTATTCTGGTATTTGGTCACACCTGTGCAACTCATTTTCCCGGATGTATTTGGCTGTGCAATATCTATAAATATTGCAGCCTATTCACTGTAATTTTTTAGTTGATTGAGATTAATAAAATTACACAGGCTTCCATCCCTGTTTTTCAATCTACATTTGGTACTAGAGCGAAATTCTGGCCCTGTGAAGGTGTGGAAGAGAATGCAGCAGAAATAGAGAAGATTAGAGAAGAGTATGCAGCAATAGAGAGCCTGTGCAGCCTCTTGCAACCTCCCAGCCTCATCTCTGCCTTTCCACATCCCCCAGTTCGTTCTAGGTGTTTGGAACGAATTTTTTTTTGCACTGGCGCACTCAGCACCAGGCAAAAATTGCTACAGATCAAACTGAACATCATTGGCTTGAGGATCGAGTCTTTTCTCTGCAAAAACGGCCTCTCCACGTTCTGATCTGCATAAGAAAAGAAAACAATAAAAGAAGGGGGGCAGCGGCTATTTGATACTCTGCCACGGACCTGTACAAAAGAAGGACAGCAAAAAAAGACGTGCCCAAGCAAGGAAACGTTTTGTTTAAGCAAAAACCGCGCCATTTGCTACCTCCATCGACCTGTACAAGCAAACAGCAAGCAAACAACATTAAAAAACATGGCCAAGGCAATAAAAAACACGGCCAAAGGGAAAAAATGCACCAAAGGAAAAAAATACGGCCTGTACAGTGCGTGGCAAGCTCAAAAACACGGCCAAGGAAGAAATGCGGCCTGTACAAGCAAATAACCAGCAAAATCTGTGCGTGCAAAGCTAAAAAACGCTGCCAAAGGAGGAAATACGGCCATACAAAGGCAAACAAAGCTTCAGATCCATTTTTTAGGCAAATACAACCCTAAAAACACCTCTTCACCAGCATGCGCCACGTGGAGGCTCACCAAGTCACATTTTTTTAAAGGTAAGTCAATTTTACTTATCATTAAATACAAATTCCTTCCTTTCATAGCCCAAGCGCCCTAAGTGGGCAAGTTGGCTAGTGCATGCGCCTTAGGAGTGAGAGGTTTGAGGATCAAATCCCACAAAAAACACTCAAAAACACTCCTTTTGCATTTGGTAGAAATTTTGGTGGAACTGCTAAATTTAGCAGGCTTTTTTGAATTTAGTTACAACTAACTATATTTAGCGGAGAAATCCCTAATTTAGGGTAAAATTTTTTTTTCTCCCATCTGGTTTGTTTTATCATTCCAGACATTTTTTGCAAAAGGAGACCCTTCTAAAAATTGCATTTTCAGCTATTTTTTTGCAATTTTTAGCATTTTGGGTCGTACTGGGCTTAGGAGGTCACCAGGACCCCGAAACTGAAATTTTTTGCCTATTATTCAAATTGTACTGCATATTGTACTAATTTGCAGGTTGCCATAGTCAACTACAAAACTTTGTAACTGCTCAGAAACTGGTAGAATTGTAATAAAAAATAGGAAAATTGGTTCTGTAACACTCACGAGATCCTAGATCTCATTCGCAGCGTTCGGTATATACAGTGCCTCTGGGAAGCGCTTACGGGTAAAGCCATTGCGACTACTACTGCACTTAACGCCTAATATAGCTGCAACAACGTCGTCTAGGCATCGTCCCTATAAATCGACGGGGAGTAATAAGGTCACAATGCACACACTATGAACCATCCCATCCGTCTGTGAACGATTGCAAGACATAAATCCAGACTGAGAAATTATCCGAGTATATAGCGAAGTTACGCGCGCGTATGAGGATATTTCTTTGAGCCAGTGTCAATAATCACACAGACCCCATCAGTACTGTCTTGGTACCACGTATCGAATTCTTTCACGTACGTTAACGCCTCTTTCATGTACTGCCGGGTATATAGAACGGGCGAGCTTCTTCCATGTACTGATGGGTATATCGGAAGGGCACATATATAGAAAGGTTCGGTATATCGGACTGATGGTATATAGATTGGGAGACCTAATACCTAGAGTGATAAGAGCCAAACCCTGTCAGTGATCTCTGCAAAATGGGCACCAATGCCCCCAAATTTTTTCTTCCGGATTCACAATTGCTCAGAGGAAGCAACTATGCTGCATGGAAGACAAAAATAAAAACACAACTTGAGTTTGAAGAAATCTGGCCTGTTGTGACTGGTACTCTAACCAGATCACCAACGGATGCAACACAACAACGACAATTTGATAGAGCAGATCAGAAAGCAAAACTCATCATCTTGTTTGGAGTGTCCGACGATGTGCAAGCCCACATTCAAGATGCCACATCAGCAAAAGAAGCTTGGGATAAACTGAGCACAATATATGAGGCCAAGAACAAGAATGTCATACTCAATTTGCAGAGTCAGTTACATACATTGAAATTCAAACAGAATGAGAAAATTGAAGCCTTCATAAGAAGAGTTGTAGAGTTGAGGGCTTCACTTCTAGCCCTAAGAGAAGAGGTCAAAGATGAATCTCTCGTTCCCATTGTTCTGAGAGCTCTCCCTTCTTCTTACCGCATTTTTGTCACAACTCTAAACTTGTCAGATACAACAATTAGTTTTGACAAGCTAGTAAACCTACTGTAACAAGAGGAAGCAATGCACAACAAGGATGATGAAGAGGAGCAGGCACTGTCTTCACATCAAAAATGGAAAGGAAAAGGTAAAGGAAAACCTAAATCCTATCAGAAGTCCCCACATCAGAATCAGTATCATGGGGACAATCAACAGAAGAAGCAATGTCCAATTTGCAAAAGAGGACATGACTTGCAAGAATGTTTGTTTAACACATATAAAAAAGGTTCATCAAGCAATTATGGACCACAACAACACCAAACTTACAAGGGACATTCAAAAAACTATCACGGGCAGAAAAAGCGGAACTGGAAAAGAAGACCCCACCAGCAAGGTAATATTGCTGAGCAACAAGAATAGTCAGACAATGAAGACTTATTGTATACTGCTTGATCAAGTGAACCATCCACGTCATCTAGTGATGTCTGGTATGTTGATTCGGGAGCCACTTGACACATGACTAGCCACAGAGACTGGTTTATTTCAATGAAGGAAATTCCATCAAAAAATCATGTTTCGTTGGGAGATGATTCTTCACATACAGTTCAGGGGATTGGAAACATTTCTCTACCCCTTGGTTCACGAAAATGCAAACTATCAGATGTTCTATATGTCCCTGGGTTGACTAAGAACCTTCTTTTGGTCAGTCAACTCCTAGATCACAAACCTGAAAATTGACTTTGATAGTCAATCCGGCAAGAAAATGTGTTTGATTTGAGATAAATCCAGAGGCTCGAAAATAATTGCAAAAGCCTCAAATGTGGGACAAATGTTTCAACTTGATTTCATTCATAAAAATGATTAAGCACTTGTGGCTAAAAAACTCCACCTCAGCCCAGTTGTGGCATCGGAGATTTGGTCATGTAAGTTTCAAATATCTCGAAACACTTCGCCGGTGTAATATGGTACATGGGCTACCATCTCTTCAGAAGGATACAGACAAGTGTCCTCACTATTTAGCAGGAAAATAACACAGAGTTTCATTCCAAACGAGTACTTTTTGAGCTCATGGTAAACTTGACCTGGTTCATACCTATCTGTGTGGTCCAATGCAGCCAAGTCATTCAGGGTTCCAGTACTTCATGCTCTGTGTTGATGACTATTCATGGAAAATGTGGATTTTTTTGTCTTCGCAAGAAAAGTGAAGCCTTTGAAACATTCAAAAAGTTCAAAGTGGCAGTTGAGAAAGAAACTGGTCGTCACATCAGAACTCTCCACTCAGATCGAGGGGGGGAATTCACCAGTGATGAGTTTAGAGACTATCTGCAAACTCATGGGATTCGTCGACAAATGCCTCCTCCACACACACCGCAGCAAAATGGTGTTGTCGAGAGAAGAAATCGTACTATCATGGAAATGGTGCGATGTATGATCGATGATTCTTAACTTGCAAAGACATTTTGGGCAGAAGCAGCAAAAACAGCAGTGTATTTGTTAAACAGAGCGCCACAACTGCTCTTGATGGAATTACACCACAAGAAGCATGGTCAAAAAGGAAACCATCCATTACACACCTCAGAGTATTCGGGTGCAAAGCCAGCATGCACATACCCAAACAGAACAGAAAGAAATTGGACATGAAGTCATAAAATCTCATCTTCATTGGATACAGTGAAGAGACTCTTGGGTACAGACTGATGGATCCTAAGACCAGAAAAGTCTACACAAGCAGAGATGTTGAGTTTTTTGAGAAGAGGGAAGCAGAGACTCCTCCTCCGGACTCAAAAGATGTAGATTTTTCACCAGTTTTAAAAAATGAAGCTAATGTTCCCTCAGAAGATGAAAGTGATGATGGGGATGATGGTGTTGATCAGATAGAACCACAACCCATGGGAACAGGTCAACGTATGCCTAAATGGTGTACAAGTACATTACGAGATGTAAGATTAGATGCTCCACTGGATACATCCACCCCTGGACCACGGACTCGCAGTAAAGCAAGAGAAGAAGTTAACTTTGCTTTGATGAGTAGAGTTATTGAATTAGATGAGCCCTCTATAGTCCAGGAAGTCCTACAGTCAAAAACTTGGAAAGATTCCATGGATTCTGAATATCAATCAGTGATGAAGAATAACACTTGGCAGCTTGTTGATCTTCCACCAGGGAAGAAACCCATTGGTTGCAGATGGATATTCAAAACTAAGTACAAAGTAGATGGGACAGTGGACAAGTGCAAAGCAAGACTTGTAGCAAAGGGGTACGCACAGAAAGAAGGCATTGACTATGAGGAGACATTTGCTCCCATAGCTAAGATCAAAATGATTAGGATGATCTTTGCTCTAGCTGCACAGTTTGGATGGAAAGTTCACCAAATGGACGTAAAAAGTGCCTTCCTGAATGGAGATTTACAAGAAGAAGTCTACATGACTCAACCTGAGGGATATGTTGTACCTGGTCAAGAAGAAAAGGTATGTAGACTCAGGAAATCTCTGTATGGCCTCAAACAGGCACCCCGGGCATGGTACATCAAGATTGATGAGCATCTTGTACAACATGGATTCGTCAGAAATCCATACGATCCCAATATCTACCTCAAAAAGCAAGGGGGAGAGAAGGTGATTGTTGTAGTTTATGTCGATGATCTAGTCATCACTGACAGTTCAGTGAAGATGATTGATGAAACGAAGAAAGATCTTATGCGATCATTCGACATGACAGATCTCGGGCTTATGCACTACTGTCTTGGACTGGAAGTATGGCAGAAAGAGAATCACATCTTTGTTTCTTTGATGAAATATACCAAGACAACACTCGAGAAGTTTAGGATGATGGATTACACACCAATTGCAACACCTATGGAGAACAAATTACAGTTATCTCGTTTAGATCCATCTCCTGAGGTAAGTGCCACTCTCTATTGGCAGTTGATTGGGAGTCTCATTTACCTAACCTACACTAGACCAGATATCAGCTTTGCAGTGAGCTATCTATCCAGGTTCATGCAAGAACCCAAAATTTGTCATTGGAAAGCAACAAAGCACATTTTAAGATATCTCAAAGGATCAGTGGATCTTGGTCTAGAATACAAGAAGAACGAAAACTTCTTCTTGACTGGATATTCGGATTCAGATCATGCAGGTAACATTGATGATAGAAAATCCACTTCTGGATTTGTATTCTTTATGGGATTTGGACCAATATCATGGGGAAGTAAGAAACAACACTTTGTTTTCTCGCTCTTCCATAGAAGCCGAGTATTGTTCTGCAGGAGAAGCTATTTGTGAAGTGATTTGGCTACGTCGCATACTAGAAGGACTTGGAATACCACAGGACAAACCGACCACCATGTATGTTGACAATGAAAGTGTTCTCAAACTTGTTCGCAATCCAGTATTTCACGAAAGAACAAAGCACATTGAAGTTCAGGTTCATTTCATACGCGAACATGTGTTGAAGCACAACATCCAGCTTCAGTTTTGTCCAACGGCTGAACAACGAGCAGATATTTTCACAAAGTCACTTGCATGTGACAAGTTCGAGTTGTTCAGAGCATTTCTCTCCTCATCTCTCCAGATAATGCACAATTAAGGGGGGGAATGTTAGGATAAATTTTATTATCCTAATATTTAATTATGCATAGTTTAATAATTATTTAATTTCATTAATTAAATAATAAATGGTTATATTGTTATATGGTTAATCAACCATATTTGTCTGTATGCATACTGTTTTAAACAATATATTTGTTTTTATGTAATTGTTGCTTCCCGGGTGTTATTGGAAGCTTGTTTATTTTGGCATTTGGTTGCACCTGTGCAACTCATTTTCCCAGATGTATTTGGCTGTGCAATATCTATAAATATTGCAGCCTATTCACTGTAATTTTTTAGTTGATTGAGATTAATAAAATTACACAGGCTTCCGTCCCTGTTTCTCAATCTACAAAAGAGATCTCCCTAAATATCAAAACTTGAAACACAAGATCTCCAAGAAGACTCCAAAATGGTTGTGGCTGCTGCAAAGATACTCAAGAGTGACAAAAAGATCACAAGAAATCTTGAAGACTTTAAAATTGCATCCCGATAAAAGGAGGGGTAGGGGTGGATTTATAGGGTTGATGCTGACCCAGATGGGTCTCTAAAGATTGCAGGGACCCTTCCATTTGGGCGGTGGGAAGGTGGTGAACTCGAGATAAGGATCCCATTTGATGTGAGATGAGGGTTTAGAAGAGATAGTATGAATTAGGGTTGCATAAGATGAGTAAATGAGTAGGTATAAGGATGAAAATATTAAATAAGGCCATGGAGAGATGAAATAATTAAATGATGGCCTAGAAAGGATAACATAGTAGATTTAAGAGGAGGAAAATAATTAAATGAGGGTTTAGAATTAACTAAACATGATTAATTAGGAATAATGATGGGAAATGTTAATAGGTGGGATAAATTGAATTTAGGAGGGAAGAAGGAAATTCAAAATTAGAAGAGAGGTATGTATGAAAGAGAGAGAACGCAGGGTTTGGGGCAGCGATACCAAAAATTGGTTTCTATATTTAGTAACAAATAAATTAAATTTTGTTGGTTCCAAGTATATCTGAGTTTACAAAAGAAATGCATATGAAATGATTCACATCACAAGGCACTATGGTATCCTTGAAATCCACTCACCGGGGTATTATCTCATCGAGTCCACATCTCAACATCAAGAATACTCTCATAATATAAACATAATAACTTATCAATGATGTAATTATATAGCCTTTATCTGAACCATCATCTTTGAAATCCCACAAGGCTCAACATTGTTGTATCTACCCAAAGGTCATTGCTAAGACAACCTGTCGAGGAGAGAGATAAAAGTACATGTTGTCATTCACTAAGGCCAAGGTTTCCATGCAAAAAAATATGTATGACACCCATTGAGAAAATGCCATACATACTAAATGAATAGAAGTATGTTTTCAGTCTATATAAGACTCCACTCCTTATCTCATACTTGACTTGAGTTAAATGAACAACGGTCCATTTTTCCTCACTCCATATGTACACCTTTGATGATACCTATAGGGATCGTTAGTATAGGGTGTACAACACAAAAAAACCACATCATAAACACAATGATTAATTGCGCAAAACCATAACGTTATAGATATGGTACACATAGTAGGTATAACATCATAATATTTTCATGGTTGCCAACATGTCATGTTTCCACATAACAAAATAAAATTGAAAGTACAATAAAGGGGGGATTGTAGGGTCACCATATGCCTCCAATTCACGAGAACATGAATTTACTAAATAGCGTACAAGTATAATGATCATAGTGATTTAACATCATAACACATATAAGAATACAAACAAATATGGTGAAAAAAACACAATACACCACAATTAAATAGATAATACATTTTATCACATAACACATTGGTTGTACATGTAAAAATCACATAATAATGAAATGTTACAACATATTCACATTTCACAATAACATTTTTTTTCACATAACAAGATGGTAGCACACGTGTAGTACATGTTGAATTCATGAGAGATTAATCTCATCATAAACACATCAAAATCAAAAATAGTCCACACTAAGTGATAAGAACAACACGTACATTCAAATGATCACAAGTACATGTATGTTAACATCACACTATAATATAAAATTACTCTTCCATATCCTCTACCATCATGAATAACCATCATAACACCAAACTGTCGCAAAAATTTTGAGAGTATAAACATATGCTCTAATACCAAATGCAATGCCCACACATGTAAGACCAAAACATAAGCCAAAATAAACAAGGATATATATATAGTTTTATAACATCACTTGGGATTAGTTAGAATAACACAACATCACATGATATAGATACATAAACATGGCCCCACTCATACGACGGGATCAGAACATGGTTGATACCAAAAGTAAAGATGAATCACACTCTAAAGCCTACATACGAGGCTTGCAATGGGTAAGAGATCATCATTACAACTACCACTTATAACTCCACTAATGAATCCTGACTAGCCTTTGGTTCCTCCAAGATGAAATACACCAGATCAATGTTGATAAGTTCTTGATCCCTCTCTTATAACACATGCTTATATGATGCAGGGACATCACTATAAGGGCCAAATTAGGAACAATAGAATAAATTTTGGCTTGTTAAGGATTTATAGGTGTATAGGAGTCAAAGAGAGTTCATATTGATCATTTCATTTTAGTTTGATAAGCTCTAGAGGTTCACATTTCAAGTTATGGAGTTTCCTTCCATTTTGTACATTTGAAAATTTGAATGGTGTTGAGTCAATTTTGGATTCTTGAGTAGAGGTAAGGTATTTTGAGAGTTTTTTCTAACATGTTATAGGTTGAGGAATACATTATGAGCCATGAATTTAAATTGAAGACCATTCATGAGGGTAGATGTGACATAACTCTTAAACATCATTCTGGCTCCTTAGGTTCAAGTTGAACCCCAATATGACTTGGTCATGTAGTCAAAATGGTTATTTAGTTGGTAGAATTCAAGAAAGGAAACATATTTATTGTTTTTGTAATTGTTTATCAAAATCATTCAAAGGAAAAAAAGAAAGAAAAAGGAGCTTCAAGGAAGTTTTGAAGGACTTTTGTGTGTGCACACAAAGCTATTTCAATTTGTGATTAATTTTAAAAACTTTGGCATGTATGCAATACTGAGTGTTGATGATTTAGAAATAATGCCATAGAGCAATTCTATTAAGGAGAACCATTATGAGGTAATAAAAAGTTCAAGATACATTTCTTTGTTTGTTAATATGAGTTATTTTGTACCATGTTGTTGAAGGAAATAAAAAAATAGTTTGATTTAGAGAGGTTATCTTGAAGTTTGAAGAGAGACCAAGAGTGAGATTGTGTAAATTTTTGAGTGAGGTTAGTCAAAGTGGAAATTTCTACAAAACCTTTAACCTAAAATTGAGGACCATACCTACCTAGAATGTGATTTAGCATTGAGAAACCCCTGTTACTATAGTGAAGACATTTAAACAAAGTTCATTATTAATGAATACGTGGTTAATCGGGGTCATTGTGATAATAGAATCATTTAGAGAGAGATTACAAATGTGTTAAATGTGAATCCAAGAATAAATGATTGAGTGAAAAGTGCCTTCACGGGCTAACTGTGTTAAAACCCTTAGGTTTTAATGAAAAATTAGATTTCTAATGGTCTAAAGCCTATTGAAAAGGACTAAAATCTTAAATAATCATCTTCATAGAGGTATAACTGGGATTCAAGAAGAATATTACTTGATCAAGCCCTCATTCTATTAAAACATTGACAGTACAGTCCAACCTATACATACACAGTTGTAGGCCAAATTGGCAAGGCAAGACAATGATATTAGTGAGGAATTTTGTTAAGAAAGTGCCCCTAAAAATTTACACATATAAATAAGACCAAAATGGGTAGTAGAAAAGGATAAGATCATATTTGGGGAGTCAATATACTTAAAGATAATCTTGAATTTCTTTTATACCAGGGCTAGTAAGAAGAGTATAAGCCTAGGGAGAAAGAGTGAAGAAAATACATCTATACTAGAAATTGAACTAAATCCTATTTTCCACACCTCAAACAACAAAAAATTTATCCAAATAAATTTACAATTTCTTCTGAGGATTTTTAGAATTCTCTAAACTCAAACTCACCAAACCTCCTTGTCTTGAGAAACTAGCATAGACTGTTTTGCAAAATGGAGTCCAACTACCTAATTCTTGTGTTTCCAACCAGTTATAGGTTGGATTTGGCATGATTAGAGGTGGTCTAACTATTATAAATTCTAGGCACTAAGAGGGGGGGTGAATAAGTGCTTGTTAACATTTTGATGCAATTTACAATGATTTAATTAAGTAATCTTAACTATGTTAACCGTGAAGAACATGAGCATCCAACCATGAAAGAGAAAGAGCAACAAACACACATGTACACATCGGGAGACATGATTTAAGGTGAGAAACCCAATAAGGAAGAAAACCCATAGAAAGGATGAATCAAAGCAATATCAAGGACAATTGTCCATCAAGAATTATAATGATCTCACCAAGTGGTGACCATCAACTCACCATGAAGCTCTAACTTTAGTTTTGAAGAACCAACTTCAATTCTATGGAAAACACCCACTTGACTGATGTTATGCAAGAACCTACTTAATAGGAATCTCACTCCTAAATTGCTAAGCTACAACTCAAACTTTTATTACAAGAATTTGTTTTGATCACCTTCACCACTTTGTTGCTTTTCATCGACATGATGTGATTGTTTCACCAATAAGTTTTACGCTTTCTAGGATGAAATAGATAAAAGGTAAATGGTTTAAGGAGGAATAACTATGAGGCAAAGGTGGAAGTTAGAATGTGTGTGTTGTTGATTTTATCTAAGCTGACCATAGAAAACTCCTGTTTATCTAGGAAGGACTACATGTAGATGTAAAACAAGACCACAAAAGAGTATTAAATAGCATACGACAATGGATTGCCTAACATATGCTAGATCTAGGAAGTGTGGTGCTTCCTAGAGAGGCTGTCAATCCACTATTTAATAACAATTCAATGTGAATAGGAAACTGAAATAAACATGTCATATTGCTGTAATGATTTGGGTTTCTCATACACACAATACACTATATTTTATGCTAGATATCAAAATAACACTAAATCTAATTAGAACCAACATTTTTTCAGGTCAGAAAATTCTGTCAAAGGTATGGTAAGGGTCTGGGGTTGATTGGTTGAGGTATGGATTGGTTTTGGGTGAGTGGGAAGCTTGCTGGTTTGAGAATATAAAATGAAACAAAGACCAATATCAGTTAGGTGACCAATGTCGGTTCAGGGATGAAACTGATTGTGGTAGGGTAAACCGATGTCGGTAGGGGAAATTGGCAATAACTTAATAAAAAAGGTTTTTGGGCTTCTCTGTGATTACACAGAGAGTGAGGAGGGTGTGGTTAGGTTCGTAATATAAATGAGAAAAATCAAGAATACAGAGGGAGAGGTCACAAAGGGTCAAAGGGATTGAACTGGTTGGGTTGGTGGATTGGTGAGAAGATGGAGATATCCGGATAATAGTAGAAACTGAAAATAATGAAAGAGGAAAGAGATTTACAATAAAAGAAGCACAATTTATTAAGATCATGTTGCTTATTTTTTGCTATGAATATCTCGTGGATGGATGGAGGTTGGTAATTGATTGGTGAGGTCAGAGCTGGTTCACTTTCGTGATAGTATGACCTGTGTGTTCCTATGAAGGTTCCAATGATCTGGAAGGGAATTCTTGGCATGTGCTTCTATCTGGTGGTGTGTAGACATCGTATGGATGAAGCAATGGATCTGAGATATTTTCTTGATTGTAATAGCACTCTCAAAATTCAAAATGACCAACCTGGGTAAAGGGTTTTGAAATTCTATATAAAGGAACCGATGGCGGTTTAGGTGACCGATGTCGGCCGAGGATATATCGGCGTCGATTAGGGTGAAATAGTCTTATTTACCAAAAATAGGAAGATCTTCCTATATTTGGCATGCTTTCCTTGTTGGGCCCGCTTAGGGAATTAGATTTCATGTAAGAGAAGGTAGGAAGATCTTAGAAGAAGTCTAGTTAGGTTTAGGAAGAATTCTTAGTTAGTTAGGTAAAGTAGTGACTCAACACTAAGAGTGATGACTTTGGTCACTGTGAGTTAAATGCCCTGGGATGGGTCCAAGATGAGGTGTCATGATGAGGTGGGGGTGTGAGGATGAAATTAATTTAATTAAAATAATTAAAGTAATTAATAATGTGAGGATGAATATTAATATGGGGTAAAGGGGTCATGATTAGTTAAATGTGTTACGTTAATTAATTGAAGGGGACCAAGGGGAGTGTGACCAAAATTTGGTGTCTACATTTGCCCCTTTTTTGCATAGCTTTTATTGATAATCAAAACTGAAAAAAGTAGGAAGTCGGTGCTCCAGGTATGAGTGAAAGTTAGGTTTCCCCAAGTGTGGGTGGAGGTGATCCCCCTCAAACTAGGAACTGATGAGGTGTTAAACGGAGTTAGTGAGTGGTTTGATAAATGGGTAAGTGATGAAAACAAGGGTAGGTTAGTTGTAGGTAAGGGTGATTTTAGTTAGGGTGATATGTAGTGGTAGTTTAATTCATGCACATGTAGAAAATGTGATAAATTACTAGGGTTAAGAGCTTACAAACTTGACATCGTCAAAGGTCTATAAGTTTATCAAAAAAAGTTTGATGTGGTTTAGGTATCCAAGGTATATGATATGGTCTTGAAACATAACTAGGAAAGGTGCTAGAATGGGCAATAGGTTTGTTCTAGGGCACCATAGGTTTGGTTAAGATAAACAACATGAAATTAGGCAAGGTAAGGTCATTAGGATGAAAAACATGAGTAGCATCATCGCAAAGTATAATGAGTAAACGAATTTGAGTGTGACAATGAGCAAGGTTGGGTTGGGTGATTTAGGAGTCTCGCAAACTCCTCCTCACCAATGGGTATGGCAAGAGCCTGATTGGGGTCTATATATGATGAGATGGAAGGGGGCGATGGGATAGGTGGAAGAGGATTGCGGCTAGCGTGAAACATGAGAACATTGGCTTGTCTACGATTCAAAACCATGTGACTGATAATAGAAAAGGTATTTTGAGCTTCACTGATAATGCCAAAACACAGAAGGAATGGAGAAAAATGGGTCTAAAAGGTGTTATTTGATTGCTATTCTGATTGAAAAATTAGAACAAAGAGACTGACATCGGTTAGGGTAACCGATGTCAGTATGAGGGGGTAATTGCCACCAGTTAGATAGAATGATGTTAGTGACTGTGGGAAAATGTCAAATTGGTAATTCTGTAAATAAATGGTGAAAATGAGATAGAACTGGACTTTGAAGGTAATATCAAAGAATCATAGAATATTAAGATGACCAAGGGAGTCACAAAAAGAAAAGAATGAATATTTGATGCTACTTTTGCAAAAAATGACCAAAACAACCTAAAAATGATAGTGGTAAGATGATGAAACTAATGGCGGTCGCTGGACCGACACCAGTTACTGTGAAATCTGTGAAAGATGGAAAAAGTGAATTTTTGGTGATTTAGGTCAAATAACAAGACCAACATAGAGACTGAGTATGGCAATGATCAGCCCTAACACACTTAGAAACATTCAGAATACACCAACGATGATGGTGGAGTGTGTAGGGAGAGAAAAATGAAGAGAACAAACTTGCACCTCATAACACAAATCAAGCAAAATATATTAAAACACGAAATCTTATGATGTATATTTTTTTGTGACTTATGTCGTTTAGGAATGACTTGTGAATAAAGTAGAGTTTTTGGTTATCAAGGGTGCGCTATAGAAACTGAAAACTATGGCTAGTTTTAGGTAAGTTTTGGCATGGGGGATCCTTATTTGATATGATAACTGGCCAGAAAACCAGTTAGAGCCCACTGCCAATCCTCTGATTGTGTGATCATTGACAACTTCTTACAAGATATATGTTGTTCAAGAAATCTATAGTTTGTTTTCAGTGATTTGTATAAAGAGTTTGCAAAATGTGAACTATGGTTCAGTTTGCCAACCATCAGCTGGGTATGACCTCTAGCATATAGGATGCCCACAAATTATATGAGCTAGAATGCAACATATAGAAATGAGATACAAATATTTTAAACCCAAATCCACAATGAAATTTGATGAGAGAAATAATGAATAAGCAAAATTAAGTCTTTCAATAATGCAATTTAGAGTAAAAAGAAGTGTTCTTTTTAATCCATACAAGTTTCATTGAGATCAATCGGAGAAGAAGAATGTTTCCAAGGGAGAATATTTTAATGTGAACTTTCTTTTAAAAATAAATTAATACAAAATGATTCCCTAAGAATGAATAATGCAAATAACCCCAAATGGGTCCCACTGGGCATGCCAAAATGTTTCACCAATACATTTTACGATTTCTAGGAAGAAACATATAGAAGGTAAATGGTTAAGGAGGAATATCTGTGAGGCAAAGGTGGAAGGTAGAATGCACGTGTTGTTGATGTTATCTAAGGTGATTGTAGAGAACTCCTTTTTATCTAGGAAGGACTACATGTAGATGCAAAGCAAGACCACAAAAGAGTATTACATATCATATGATAGTGGGCTTCCTAGCGTATGCTAGATTCAGGAAGAATGGTGCTTCCTAGAGAGGTTGTCAATCTGTTGTTTGATAACAATTCAATGTGAATAGGAAACTAAAACAAATAGGTCCTATTGCAATGTAATGATTTAGCTTTCTCATACACACAATACACTAGATTTTATGTTAGATATAGAAATAACACAAAATCTAATTAGAACCGGGGTTTTTTTAGGTCAGACAGGTCTATCAAAGTTATAAGGCTGATTTTCTAAGGTCTGGGTTAGTTTTGGGATAGTGTGAAGCTTGCTGGCCTAAGAATATAAAATGAAACAGATACCGATAACATTCAGGTGACCGATGTTGGTTCAAGGATGAAACCAATGACAGTAGGGTAAACCGATGTCGGTAGGGGCAATTGATAATTACTTAATAGAAATGGTTTTTTTGCTTCTTTGTGATTACACAGAGAGTAAGGGTGTGGTTAGGTTTGTAATATAAATTAGAAGAATCAAGAATATAGAGGGTGAGGTCACAAAGGGTGAAAGGGCTTGAACTGGTTAGGTTGGTGGATTGGTGAGAAGATAGAGATATCTGGATAACAGTAGAAACTGAAAATAATGAAAGAGGAAAGAGATCTGCAATAAAGCAAGTACAAATGATTAAGATCATGTTACTTACTTTCTGCTATGAAGATCTCGTGGCTGGATGGAGGCTGGTAATTGATTGGTGAGGTGGTAGTTGGTTTAGTGCCCTGACAATACGACGTGTGTGTTCAGGTGAATGATCTAGTGATTTGGAAGGGAATTCTTCACATGTGCTACTCTTTGGTGGTGTGTAGACATTATTTGGATGAAATAATGGCTCTGAGATCTACTCTTGATTGCAATAACAATCTCAAAATTTAAAATGACCAACTTGGGTAAAGGGTTGTAAAATTCTATATAAAGGAACGGATGGCAGTTTAGGTGACTGACATTAGCCGAGGATAAACCATCGTCAATTAGGGTGAAATAGTTTTAATTACCAAAAATAGAAAGATCTTCCCATATTTAGAGAGCTTTCCTTGTTAGGTCTGCTTAAGTAAGTAGATTTCACGTGAGAGATGGTAGGAATATCTTAGAAGAAGTCCAATTAGGTTTAGGAAGAATTATTAGTTAGTTAGGTCAAGTAGTGGCTCAACACTAGGAGTGATGACTCAGTGCTGAGAGTGATGACTTGGTCACAGTGAGTTAAATACCCCTGCAATGGGTGCAATGTGAGGTGTCATGACGAGGTGGAGTTTTGAGGACGAAATTAACTTAATTAAAATAATTAAATTAATTAATAATGTGAGAATGAATATTAATATGGGGTAAATGGGCCATGATTAGTTAAATGTGTTAAGTTAATAAATTTGGGGGACTAAGGGGAGTGTGACCCAAATTTGGTGTCTATAGTGATCAATTTTTCAACTCACCTTCTTTCTCTTCTCCTCTCTTAATTTTCCATGGCTTCAACACACTAATACTCTCCTTATTTTCTCAATACAATAACTCATCTCTCCTCACTTTTAAAAAAGTACTTGCTAAAAAATGAGCTTATATAAACACACATGACTCCTAAATATTACCCTTGAACTTTCACTTACAAAGACTTTTTAAATCACTTACTTTTCTCACATACAAAAGAGACAAAAGTAATCTTTATACAACTTCCTCTAGGATCATTGATACATTTGATCATCTTTAGTTACTTGTACATACTTTTTAAACATGTCAAGAAGTTTTTTATGCTTGTATAGTTATGATAATTTCTCTTACACTTTCTGATACCTTCTGACATATGCAAATGTTCCTCTTACAACCTGTAATTCACCTCTGACATACTACAATTTCCAGTTTGTAACTGTCAAATCAGACTTAGTCTTCACCTTATATTTTTTCTTATAGCATAGAGAATCCAAAAGGGAATGTAAATTTCATTTATGCATGTTCCAAGGGTTATATTTTTTCATTATATCTTCATTTCCATCTTCATACCACATCATTCTATCCTCATTCTTCATTTAGACTCATGAGAACACACTTTGAACATGCCTAGAAGAATATAGTCATGGAGTAACTTGAGACCAATCAAGAATAGGATTATCAACACATGGAGGGCAGGTTTTCAACTATTTTCACCACTTGGAGATGATGGTTTAGGATCATGTTATTATTCACCATGCTCAAGAAGTCAGGTCATCACAAGACTTCTTCATTTCACAAGCTTTACGAAAATGTATTCACAATTTTGCAATGTTGAGAGATTAGAAGAATCCATAACCATTTTTGATCAACCATGGATGTATAACATCTATCAAGGATGATGTGAACAATACACAACTTCTCAACTCTATTTTTTTCTAAAAGCATGCCAACATGATTAGATGAGCTGGTTTCTCAAAATTGTGCATAGTGAGGGGTTTGACACACCAAACCCTAGATTTTCATTTGAAAGATTTAACCACATTTTTATTCATTTATATGCCATTGTGATGTGTGAGAATCTCAATGAGAGTCTATACACCATTTTAAAAAACTTGTATGCATGTGTTATGGACAGAATTGTATTAGTTCAACTCAAATTTGCAAGCTTTCTTTAACAACCAATTAAGACAGTTTGATACCCACAAGATTTAGTCTTAAAATTCTCCATAGGAACACATCTTGGAATATATCAACTCATCCTGACCTTGTATCAGGTTCTCATGAACATTTCACACTTCAATTTCAAGCTTATATACAAGAAATACTTCAAAACTTCATGAATGGTTATAACATGTTTTGAGCTTCTAGTAGTAAGGATAAGAAATGCACCTACAATTTACAGACTATCCACACAACTTACTCCAATATCTTCATGATCATGTATTATAAATCTCAATATTTCCACAATACCGAGGTTCTCTTCATGAAACATTCATACCATACATGTACCTACAGTTTTCTTCAAAAACATTGTTTTGATAGTCTATACAATCACATGTGCAAAATAAAAATGTCACTAAAATGTGATTTAGGGAGTAATATAAACATCCAAGTATGTTTAATGGATTTTACAATTGATTAGAAGATCAAACACTTCATTTTTCCCCTCTCGCTTCAAGGATGAGGGTTTGGAGGGTTTCAAACTAGCTTTGAAAAAATGATTAGAAATTTTTAAATACTTAACCAATTGACATACAAAATTTTGTATAATGTTTTTATCCAAATTTACTAAAAAAAAGTATTCTATTATTTATCTTAAAAGTCCCTCATAATTTATAATGCATGCTAAAAAGTTAGGGTGCCTAGTTTGTATCTTCCAAAAACCTAGTTTTGGTAAAACATGCATAACTTTTACAAAACACCTCCTTATGTCTTGAAATTTTGACCAAACCATCTAAAATCACCACTACATGTATTGAAATGACATATTTTTCATAATTTGATCTAAAAATATATTCCCCATCTCATTTATTTAGATTTACTTTTCTAGTCCTAAAGGGTGTAATATGCAAACTTTTGTAATTGCTTAATTAACGTTCTTAGTCACTTGTGAAGCCATAAAAACCTCATATACCATCATATTATTTTACTATCATGATTATTTTGCATCATCATACCTTAGTTCATCATTTACACTTTCCTACTAGCCTTATCTTCACTGAAATGCACCAAAATGGCAACCTTCATACCCTATAATCTTGAGTATTGAGATAATACTCCTTCCACACATGCTATTCAAGATAATATTACTACAACCATGATATTCCTACTTGTTATTGATCCATTTATCATGTTTCCATTCCTACCTGCTTGATTTGAGACTAGGATTAGGCCTAGAGCTACTTGAAACTTCATGAGTTAATCATGGAGACTTGTTATAGACTTGTTAACACCTCACACACACCTAATTGACCATTTTTTACTTTGTTAAGTCTTGCATACAACCTTGGGAGGACTTACCACACAACTCCCTTTCTTGACCAAACATATGGATCCTACTTTCATGTTATGACATGACTTGACACCTCATGGAACCACCTAGACACCTTGGGGTCACTTTGACATCAATGTAAAACTTAAAATCAATGAAAACCTTATGACACATTTCCCAATAATCTCCCCCTTTGTCATTGATGCAACCACCTAGAAACATTTATGACAACCAATCAAGGCCAACACCTACAAGCCCTTTTCTTTTGTTTTTTGGTTCACTCTCCCCCTTTGACATCTATGACAAAGGTTACTTGACCACTTGACATGAAATAATGATAACCAAAGACAAAATGCTTGAGAAAGATAATTTTACTTGTTCACAAGATCCCCATAGGACTATGATTTCTCTTTTCTTGGCTCCTACCAGTACCATATGAGGTCTATATACTTGGTGTCAAAAATTAAATGCTTTCACTAAGACTATAATCCTCTTAATTTCCCTCATTTTGGCCATTCAACATGTTCCAAACTTGTGCCTTTCAAGAAATCATGCCAAAAACTTCAAATTCTTCCTTTTCTCTCTAATTCCTTACTATTTTGGGCTTTTTAACTGATGTGAGAATATGCATTTTATCCTATATCAATCTCCCCCTAGTTTGACTTACCTCATTTGGATGCAAATATCATGTTTGGCTAGTTATCTTTGTCTAAGATCTCATATTCTTATGATTTCCAACTTGGCCTCAAAGGAATGAAAATATTTTTGATCAGAGAATAATTATTAGAGATCACCCAAGAAGTCCACATAGGAGAGAAAGCCAGGATCAAGGGTGCAGAGGGACAGGAAGAACCCGCATGTGGAGGGAAAGTTCAGTTATTTAGACTTAGCCAATTTTGAGCATGAAGGCCTATTTTTTAGAAGATGGCATGCGGTACACACCAACGATGTAGAGATGTGCACACCAGACATTTTCTATCTTTGGAGGATCAGATCGAAGCATTTTGCATGGAGACAAGCTAGGAATAGGATTGTCACTTTAGTTAACTATAAGAAGTCTATAGATAACACACTTACATGTGTGGCTATGCTTGTAAATGGTGCATGGCTATTAATAGAATGTGGCCTATTTCTGGAATAGATGAGTGGTGAAGGGAAAATACCCACCCTATATATGATGAGAATTACATAGTAGCAGGGCATGAATAGAGAGAGACATATATATATATATATATATATATATATATGAGAGATGGATGTGTGTGTGTGATAGAGAGATATATGATGGAATTACTATAACAGATCCATGCGCATCGGTATAGATTGACATTACTGTAAGAAGCTTATGTGTTTATTTATACTTGGAATTTATTGGCTGAATTTGAGTGTCATTACTGTGTGTAATTGAGCAGTGCATGTTATTGATTCAATCATGACTACTATTTAAGCTTGTTCTTTCATAGATCTGAATGTAGCATGCATAGTAGAATGGTGGATTAGTTATGGACATATATGTTTCTTCTTTCATCACACTGACATCCTGCTACACCAACCCTAAAGAGGGACCTGGTGCCTTTACATGCTTTGGGTGAGCGCTCAGTTTAGGGTGAGTGACGTGTCAGCGCGACTAGGGTGTTATCTGGTAAATTCTAGGCTGCATCATTGGTTCTGTTGTTGGGACCTCTTTTTCAGTTGTTTTTAGGATGGTTCACTATGAAGACGTACCGGTTAACTCTAGCAAGTATTGAGGAATGGATACATGATCTGGAGTAAGAATATGCATGGCAGTTCAGCAGTGGATCTGAGTTTAACGCACACACTTGGGTAGAAAAGAATCTATATGACAACCTATACGAGATATTTTTTGCTATCTTTCTAGTAGAACTATACGAGTGGCTTATTGCTTATGCATCTCAGCGGAATTTGAGGTATCATGCACTTATCTGGAAACAGGAAGAATTTTAGGCTCTTTATGATGCTGATTTGATCTGGACTCGCACTGTGGATACGTGGTTTCGTGGTGTTCTAAACATTTATATTCTGGAATATTTAATTTTGATGTATTCTTTCCTGGAGGTAGCGGAATTCTAATTTTTGTGGTATCTAAGGGGAACATAGCTACAAGGTATTCCGCTGGTGATCAAGATCTTGATGGTAACTTTGAATCTAGAGAGTAAACCGATGGCTAACTAAACTTCACCACATGCGAGGACAGGAATAGGTTTGGTGAAAGATGGAAGACCTAGTGGCAGAGAGTCAGCGAGAGGAGAGGTGGCTTAAGTATAATGAGGCATACAAGAGGGAGATAGAGAAACAATGTTCCATTGTAGAAAGTATGGTGTTGAGGAGAGAGATGACTCGTGAAGGATTTAAGGCTCACGTAGAAGACGTGGAGCTAGAGCATCAAGAACTACCCCATCTTGGAAAACATGATAGGGATCCCCCCTTGGCCTCACACAGAAGTGTGTCAGTAGAGACTACCTGGGCCGAAAGTGCACATCTTAATCCACCTGGTGATCTATCCCTTGCACTTGGTTTTCTAGTATCTAGTACGACAAGCAACCAACAAGCTAACTTAGGAAGTAGGAGAGTAGGAGTAAGTCAGGGAGCAAGTACATCAATGGCATGATAGATGAATTTAATGATATTTGGAGGAGCATTCTTAGGTGCATCATCCACATAAAACGTGAGTGCGCATAATGTTGGATTCACCTCTAGAAGTGGAACTACCTCATAAACTGTAGGGGCTCAGTATAGTACTACTATCGGAGCACAAGGGAGTACATATACAGGTCCTATTCTGGCTACTAGTGGAGGATCAAGAGGTATTGGTGGTTCTAGTTCCAGTGGATCTAGTGGTTCTAAAGATAGAGGGAACATAAGAGGTTCTGGATTAGGTGGTCAAGGCCCACAACAACCACAGAACATTTATATGGAAATGTCTGTTCGTCTTTTGGAGTATAGAGGCATAGAGGATGCTGCCAAACATGTGCATATGTGTGAAATCTTATTGCGAGATAAAGGGATCACATCTACTAAGTGTAAGGCAAGTCAATTTGCTACTACATTATAGGGACAAGCACACAGCTGGTATAGGAAGTTTGACCTTGATCAAACTTTCGTGGATTATGTAGCGTTGAAGGATGCTTTCTTAGAAGAGTTCCATATCCCTGAGTTTGAGCAGAAGAGTATAAGTGCACTCAAGGATATCAAGCAAGGCACTACTGAGAGTGTACGTGAGTATGATGCCCATTTTAAGACACTTCTATCTAAGCTATCTTATGATATTCACGCAAGCTAGCATGCACAATGGTTTGTTGGAGGATTGATTACACCATTTAGAAGAGCACTGTCACATAAGACATACACCGATCCATGTGAAGCACTAGAAGTAGATTTGCATGCTGAGGTAGTTAGGAGCATTGACATTGGTGTTAGTCCATTCTTAGAGGCACAAATTTCAGCTATGGCCAAACATTTAGAGAAGCTATCAGTAAATTCAGCCCATGAAACATGCTCAAGAATTTGGTGTACAGATTGTGAAGTGGAAGATCACACAAAGGATAGTTGTCCTCTCCAATCTATACACTCATTACTATTGGAATGTGATATCTGTCATTTGAATCATGATGCTAGTCACTGTCCTTTGTTACAATGCATGATAAGAAAGAATGTATCCAGCTTTTGCAAAATTTACCTCTTCACGACCCATGATACCGAGGATTGTCAATTTATTTGTCAGATCCAGGATGCTATAGACATTGGGGTATGATAAACAAGTATAACAGATAATCCTAAGGGTAAGAATGAGTACTAGGATTGGGATCATCATCAAATGCACTATGACAAGAATGGGGGGCGTTTTGAAGGAGTTCGTGGAAGGGGACGTGGATATCATGGTGGATATGGGTGATGAGGCCGTGGTGGAGAAATAGGTGAGTTCCCTTATGCAACATGTTATATGTGCAAATCTCCTGACCACTATATGTGTGAATTTCCTTAGAATATTACATGTTATTTCTGTAGAAAGAACCATAGCTATGAAGAATGCCCAAACTTATATGAGCATCTGAGTAAGAAGCATAAGAAAAAAAAGGCATCGGGATGGTTAGAATCCAACGTGAGGTAGAAGATCAGTGGATGCCCAAGATAGTACCAGGACCTGAGACATTAACTATGAATATTACTATATGAGATGAAGCAATGTGCGCAAGAGAGTCATTGCATTAGAAGCCTACAATCACGAAGGAGGAGGTTTTGCATGCAAGGTACCTAGATCTTGCTCATTAGAAGGAAGTTTACTAGGATACTATGGAAGTGCAAAGGAATCTTCAAGGTGAAATACAATACTTAAAGGAGCAGAAGAAATCATCAGAGACAGTCCAAACTGATGTCAATGATCTGAGAGAAGTGTACAAAAATTTACGCTAAGAGAACATCATTCCACTATTCGGAAGTTGGTTAAAAGGGAACACTCCACATGCAAGTATTGATACCAGATGAAAGATTCTACGTGAAAATATTCCCCCTGATAGCATTGACTATGACAAGGAAATTACTCTAAATGTTGTTATGGATGGATGGTTGTTGAGCAACATATTGATTAATACAGGTGCGGAATTAAATGTGCTTACATTAGATGCATGGGTGCAAATGGGGAGGCCTCCATTGCAGCCATCATCTAATGTGTTGTTTATGGTAAACCGGACTAAGGCCACTCCCATAGGAGTTTTGAAGGATGCATCTATAACCATACAAGGGGCCAAGTTCACTGGGGATTTTGAGGTATTAGCACTTGCAGAAGTAGACAATTTTCTAGTCTTTCTTGGATGCCCTTGGTGTTATGTGAATAATACTGAATTGAGATTCAATAATGGGTATATCAGCTTTGAGAACAAGGAGGAAAGAGTTGTGATGCCTATAATAGATGGGAAGTCTAGACCATATGTTGAGCCTCTAAGTGAGGAGGACTTAAATAGAATTTATGTACGCGTTATTCAGAACCCAGAGGTCAATAAGCCATCAAAATAAGGCATCCTACAGTGGGAGGATTATAATTCTATTAGTGATACTACGAGTATTTCTTGTGACAATTGCACTCATGGTACTTATGAACTAGTAAGGGGCGAGGTGAAAAGCATGGTTGTTTGCAAAAATGGACTTCATTCGGTTTGATGGATAGGTAACACATTACCTTGGTATACAGGGGCAGAAGATCTTCCTTTATTTTTGAAAGCCATGGAAACACGGTGGACATATCAAATTAAGAGAAGAGATATGTTAGTATATGCCTTGCATGTGACAACAATGCACTTGTGGGTAGTCCACAGGGATAATCTTATAGAATGGGATCATCCTATCTATTAGGTTTGTAAGGAACAATGCACCTATGCAGATCTAGACTTATCATGGTGATCAACCTGTCCAGCATCACATTTAGCAGTGTGAGAGACTCTGGACAATAAGAAAGGAAGCATTACCACCTTCACTCTAGGTGCATAGATTGTATTCTACGCTACGAGGATGCACACGTGCCTGGTATGTATATGCATAACTACATAGAAAGATTGGGAATTGGCAAAATTTGACTACAGGAATGATCCAGACCTTTGACTACTTTTCTTCCCAACCTCTAATAAAAGAGGCATTAAACTTTGACAAGCGCTTAACTATGGGAGATAGTGCAAAAGAAAAAGGGAATACTTAGGAGTTATTTGGTGAGACAGAGTTTGGAGCACATTTTGAAAAGGAAGAAGAAATGGACTCCATACTACTTGAACATGCTTGCCTTGAGAAAAAGAAAGGAAAGATGGTTTACATATTTTATGATGAGGAAGTTGAGAACATGGATATTGAGCATTCACAAGGGGTGTGTGAGGTCTTGGATAGTGCAAACAAGGATACACACGCCTATCATGAACCCATGAAGACAAATAAGGTAAATATAGGATTAGAGGTTGAGCATAAGGAGGCCATCATTAGAGACTACTGGTCAGACCTGGAGGTAGAAAAGATCATTGAGTTACTCAGGGATTATCAGGACTTATTCGCTCAAGGGTATCATGAACTTAAATGCGTGTATGAATTACTTGGGGAAATGAAGATAAATCTTAAGGAAGGTGCATGCCCTGTGAGAAAGAGACCTTATAGAATGAACCCCAATTTGCGTGAAAAGGTAAAAGAAGAAATTGATAAAATGTTAAAATCTGGAATTTTAAAGCCCCTTGATGAGTCAGAATGGGTTAGTCCAATGATGATCAATATCAAGAAGGATGGACGACTTAGAATATGTGTGGAATATAGGGACCTGAATGCTGCCTGTGTAACAGACCCATTCCTTATGCCATTTATTGAGGAAATACTAGAAGGCATTGTAGGGCATGAAATATACTCTTTCACAGATGGGTTTATCAGGTATCATCAGGATAGGATTTCTCAAGAGGATCAAGACAAGACTACATTTACTACTGAATGGGGCAGATTTGCCTATACTATGATGCCTTTTGGACTAAAAAATGTACTTGTATTCTCACGCATAGTTGTTCAGGAATTCAAATATTTTATTCACAACTTCTTACAGGTCTACCTAGATGATTGGATGGTATATGGGCTTGTGAAAGATCATTGTGACAATCTGCGTTTAATGTTTAAATGGTGTAGAAAAATGATGGACGACTTAGAATATGTGTGGAATATAGGGACCTGAATGCTACCTATGTAACAAACCCATTGCTTATGCCGATTACTGAGGAAATACTAGAAGGCATTGTAGGGCATGAAATATACTCTTTCACAGATGGGTTTATTGGGTATCATTAGGTTAGGATTGCTCAAGAGGATCAAGACAAGACTACATTTACTACTGAATGGGGAAACTTTGCCTATACTGTGATGCCTTTTGGACTAAAAAATGTACTCGTTGTATTCTCGCGCATAGTTGTTTAGGCATTCAAAAATTTTATTCACAACTTCTTACAGGTCTACCTAGATGATTGGATGGTATATGGGCTTGTGAAAGATCATTGTGACAATCAGCGTTTAATGTTTAAATGGTGTAGAAAAATGAGTATCTCTTTAAACATCAAGAAGTGCATATTTACTACACCATTTGGAATACTGTTAGGACATATAGTCTGTAAGGAAGGTTTGCTAGTTGATCTAGCTAAGGTTGCAGTCATTCTAGGCCTGGAGGTGCCTACCAGTTAAAGTGAGGTGCCCAGATTTTTAGGTCATATAGGATATTATATAAAATTCATCAAAGGGTATGCCAAAGTTGCTACACCCTTGGAAGAGTTACTGAAGGGGAAAGGTACATTTTATTAGGGAGAACCGCAATAGCACACGTTTGAGATATTAAAGGAGAAACTTACTACTGTGCCCATTTTGAATTTTCCCTCATGGGGTAAACCATTTCATGTGCATGTGGATGCCTCTGGCATGGCCATTGGCACTGCATTAGCTCAACCTGGTGAAGGTATTATAGATCATCCAATTTTTTTTGCTAGTAGGAAGCTGACTCCTGCTGAATAGAATTATACAACTACAGAGTACGAAGCTTTTTCAATGATCTATGCATTGCAAAAGTTTTGACAATACTTGTTAGCAACACCATTTGTGATTTATACAGATCACATGTCATTGAAGTACTTGGTAAACAAGCCCATTTTATAGGGGCACATATGCAGATGGGTACTCCTATTTAAAGATTTTGACTTCACAGTTGTGGTGAAGCCAGGGAAAAGCAATTCTAGACCATACCATTTATCTAGGATCAACTCAGGAGAGGAAGCACATACAATTGAAGAAACCATGCCAGATGCACAACTATATATGTTACAATGCGTACTCATGAAATTAGAAGACATTTATGTCTTTCTACGAACTAGTATGGCACTAGAAGGAATGAAGGAATTAGAAAAGAAACAACTTGTTATACACACGACACCATTTATGTTAATCCGTGGTGACCTCTACAAGTTAGGTAGAGATGAAGTATTATGACGTTGTGTATTAGAGCATGAGTGCAAGGATATTATGGAAGAGTCCCATTGTGGTATTGCAGGAGGCCATTATGCAGGTGATGCGACTGCCTGAAAGATCCTACTTGTTGGATTATGGTTGGAGACATTATATAAATATTGAAAAGAATATTGTAAGGTGTGTGATCATTGTCAGCACCTAGGAAAACTAGGGCAAAGAGATGAGATACCTTTGAGACCAATTACTAGTGCCGAATTATTTTAGAAATGGACCATTGAATTTGTAGGACCTATTTCACCAGCCACGCACAGGTCTGGATCGTGCTATATCATTACTTGCATAGATTATCTAACATGGTGGGTAGAAGCCACACCTACGTAGGACTGTACAATAGCTACAACAAATAGATTTCTATGGGAGAATGTTCTTACAAGATATGGATGTCCTTTAAGCTTGACAAGTGATAGGGGAACACACTTTTTGAATGAGACAATCAGGATCCTATTAGATGAGTTTATGGTTGCACACCATAAAACTACACCCTATCATTCTCAGGAAAATGGAACTGCTAAGGATTTCAACAAGATTTTGAGCTAGACTTTGACAAAAAATTGTGATGTTGGGAGAAAGGATTGGGATGAAAAAGTGTCAGCTGTTATTTGGGCATATAGAACAACTTACAAGAGATTGAACAAAGCCACACTGTTTCAGTTGGTGTTTGGCGCAGAAGCCATTCTCCCTATAGAATTTATGTTACCTTCTTTACACATTGCATGTGCCGGAGGTCTAGCTGATGAGCAGGCTTTAAAAGAGCATATTGAGAAGATGATTCAACTGGATGAGCGATGAGCCATAGCACGATGGAGTCAGAAGTAGGAAAAAGCCAAGCAGAAGGCATGACATGATAGAAACATGAGGGATAACAAGTTTGAGATTGGAAAAATGGCACTTCTTTATGAATCTAAGTTCTTGCGCCATCCAGGCAAGCTCAAAGAACATTTGTTGGGGTCATATGTCATCACTTATATACTTGAATTAGGTGTTTTCTAGTTAGAAGCACTTGATGGAACATGGCTACCCTATTACTTTTAACGGGATTAGGCTGAAGCTCTACTATAAATAATTATTCTTGGTGTTTCTAATAAAGCAATATTGTAATTTAGAATAGGTTTCCATTATGTATTTCCTTCATTGTCGCTATGCTTTGTTAATTTAGTTGTTCTTCTTGTGTAATAAGTGCACTTGTGTGCATGAAGCTAATTACTATATGATGTATGTTTATGCACAAAGGACTACACATACTGTTAGTGTGGGGTGGTTGTAGTTATCCTAGTAAAAGACTATGGGAATTGAAAGGTGAAAGGAATAAGCTGCTACAGGTGTGCTTTAAGTTAAAAGAATATTGCTTCTTAAAAGTGACCAAGGATGGAGATGAAAGAAAGGACAGTATAACACGAGGTAAGCAGAGGCCATGATAACTACCAGGAGAAGGTACAGTGACAAGGTACTCAGGTGCAAGGGCACGCACTGAAGAGAATTATATGACCAAAGGGTAGGGAGGTGTGCTAGAAGGTTATAGCTGGGGCACAAATTGTACCGTGTGGAACAAACAAATTTTGTCAATGAATGAGGGGATATTTAGTAGGTGAAGGAGCAATAAATGCATCAAAATTTGAAAAATTATATAAGGATGGGATGCAAATTCATTTTTACTGTTGCGACTAAGAGAATTTGAGGAAAGAGCTAAGTGTGAAGAGATGAGTGATCAGGTTAAGGTGCGAAGGGTGTGAAACCAAGCGTGACAAGTAGATCTGTGTGAAAAGAAACTTACGTCCCTAGTGGTAAAGGGTTTGAACGAAGCAGGGAGACAGAGAGGAGTTAGGGCACAAAGTTTCCACCTAGGGCACAATTGAATTGAGATAGGGTTTGATTCACAAGTTGTAGAGTTAAAGAGGAGATGTTTGCAAGGTAAAAATGGCACCTAAGAAGGCAGTTGTAGTAACAAAAAAATTAAAGAAGAAGGTGGTCGTCGATGTAGAAGAGATGGCACCCAAAAGATATTTTTCCGAGATGTAATATCCAAAGGGGGTTATTGTTGGCCAAGAATTGGATTCACCTATCAGAAAGAGAAAAGTGAGCGAATACAATCACAGGACAACAAAGAATAAAAAAGAGCTGGATTTCTTGCTCATTGCGAGATCAAATAAGCGTACGATGGATAAAATGTTGGTTTATGATGATGTAGGTGAGAATATTATGAAGAGAATTGGGGTCTAACAATTATACGAGCTTCCATATTTCAGGAAGTATTAGCCCTTGTATTAGTTGTTCATGAACAGAGTGTACGAGGACTTCTTCTACTTTGCAGGAAAAGAGTTAGAATCTCATCTATGCTTATCTCATCAGTTACAGGTTTGAAGGCCACAAGAGAGGATATAAAGAATGATCTCACAGATAAAGCTGTGATCTTAAAGATAAGACAAGACTTAGGGTACCTGAAGGGTCTGCATGGTATGGATATAGAAAAAATTATAGAACTATTCGGTTGTGCAAGTAGCAGCACACCTTATTACAAAGTTGAATTATTAGGAGCGATGGTCAGAGGTAAATACTATATGGTTACATTTTGCACGTAAAATGTTAGAAGGAGAAATCTACAATATTACAGGCTACATTGCAGAAAAAATAGTATAGGAAGCATCGAGGAAGCATGCACAGGAGGGAAGATCAGCTTTAGGGCTGTTCTACTATCACTAGTATTCATGGAAATTTGAGTACCAGACATGTCGAAGGAAAAGGTATGTGAATACCCCATGGAGAATAAGTCACTAGCTAAAAGGTTTAGAAAGTACCTATGTAAAGGGGCCATGACAAATTACGTAAAGAAAAGGTCAGAGAAATGGTACGACAGGCTCCACATGGAATTTGGAGAAGAGTGGCACATCCCAAAGGACCTACCATCAATAGTAGGGAAACAAGTCTAGTTTTTTATATATCAGCATTTCTGCATCATGCACTTTCCAATGAGAGATGGAGTTCAGAGCCCTTGGTGTAAATTTCCTTATGCATTCACTGTAAGGTATTTCCAAGCATCTATTCATAGATTTACAGACACGCACCGACTGATATTCAATGCAGATAAGGTAGACTGTGACTACCATACGTTGAGAAAGAAGTATGTGTATCCTGGAAGAAGTTCCTACACTGAGAGGATCATTTCGGAGGTGTTGAATATTAAGCCAATAAGTCTGGTTGTAGAAGATGTAGGGGAAGCATTGGTGTATCTTCAGCTAAAGCCCAAGATGGGGAACAATAAGTATGTAGAGAATGAATTCGTTCTCCTAGGGCTGCGAAGGGTAAACACACAATAGAAAACATACCGGTGCAAAGGCCCACATAAGTTTTCGAAGTAGAGGGTGAAGAGGAGGAGCGTGAAGATAGTGGAGGCTTGGAGCGTAGAAGAAAGAAACCATATGAAAGAGAAGAGTCATGGTGTGTGGCCACTCCACCTCAAGGATAGGATGAAGAGGAAGATATAGAGGTTGATCAGTGGGATCATAGATTTAAGAAAGTGTTCAGATGTACAAGGATTCAAAGTGGAACCCCACAAACAGTACATAAATCACCTCATCTTTCACCACACAAGGAGACCGCTAAACCAAAGAAGAGAAGAAAGTTGAAGTTGGATAAAGAAGTAGAGGAATTAGAGGAGAGAAAACGTGCATCTCCTACCCCACTCGAGAAAGAGGATGAGCCACAGAATGAGGAAGAGCATAAAGATGAAGAGATGAAGGATGGAGAAGAAAAAGAAAAGGAAACCTCTGGATCCACACATGCGACTACTCAAGATGTAACGGGACAGGATCCTAACCTTGAATCTAAAATTACCAAGGGTCCTAGATCGAAAAGGATGAGTGGAGAGAACATTCCACTAGCCATGGGATATGTAGAGGATGAAGGTAAAATTGTTCGCATCCGCTTCCAGAGCACAATAACACAAAAGGATTTATTTGGCTGGGAGCTAATGGATGAGGATATGGCGATTGTGTGTACTTAAAAGCAACTATCATGGTCAATGCACATCCACATGGATGAGCCTGAATTTGATGTATGTAAAGAGTCATGTGTTTCAAGATGGCTGAAGAAGACACCACAATATAGACATATGACAGTAAAGCCTACTATCATGTCAGATGAGACGGTCAACAATGCATTGGTGAAGGTTTTTGCTAAAGTTTCTAGAAGGAACATGGAAAAAGCTACAACAATCAGAGTGCTGCATGAGGAGATAAAGACAAAGGATGAGGAGATATCACACATAACACAAGAGATGTACTTTACACAGAATAAGAAAAAAGTATTTATCAACATCACAGAGGAGATTGGGGACAATCTCATTAGAGCAAGGCCATACTTAGAGACCAAGGTACCAAAAACGTTTCCCACAACAATACATTATGTAGGAAATTTGGTGGACATGGTACTTGAAGATGAACCTCTACGCATGAAAATGCTAAGGAAGTCATAGAAAGAGGTAGAATGAGAAAAATCCTTAGCGATGTGAAAGATTACATCTTATGAAGGGATGCTACAAGCGCTACAAGAAGTATTGAAGAAAGCAGACCAAGATTTGAATATATGCACATCTCTAGAGGCACTTATCAATATAAAGACCCTGGAAGCAAGCAATGAGGTCCAAAGAGCATTGAAGGATGATACTTGGGGCCACGTAGAAAGATTGTCAATGGTTAAACAAAATCATGAGGCCCTGATAGCATCTCAAGAGCCGCATAAGACTCGGCTGGAAGAGCTTGGGAAGATCATTGCACAGGAGATGGATCTTTTAGAAGGAAGAATGTCATCAATGTCTAGCATTGTGTTGGTTCTGTAGAATGAAAAAGGAGAGATTACAAGGGATGAGTTGGAATCCATTGTTGTGGACATTCTAGAGAAATTAGCACAAGAACTCACTGAATGGTAAGCCTTGGAGGCTGAAATAAAGGAAGAGTATCCAGAGTTGATACTTCAAACTGATGCAGAGGAGGTTGCCTCATAGCCTCATAGCACTTATTTATTTATCTACATTCTTTCATTCTTGTTCTTTCCATTCTTCTATTCTTTACTTCAATTTTTTTGAGATACCCATTGTTGGGATGACAATGAGTTTAGTGCGGGGTAATGTTGATAAGAGAATACTTGTTAGAGATGACACAAGAATTCTGTGCAAGAGAGAAAGAGAGGATCAAGGGCACAGAGGGACAAGAAGAACCCACGTGTGGATGGCAAGTTCAACTATTGGGACTTAGCTGATTTTAAGCATGATGATCTATTTTTAGAGGATGGCATGCAGAACACACCAACGATGTAGAGACATGCACGCCACACATTGTCTATCTTTGGAGGATCAAATTGAAGCATTTTGCATGGAGACAAGCTAGGAATAGGATTGTCACTTCAGTTAACTGTAAGAAGTCTATAGATAGCACACTTGCATGTGTGGCTATGCCAATAAATGGTGCGTGGCTATTAATAGCATGCAGCCTATTTCTGGAATATATGAGTGGTGAAGGGCAAGTGCCCACCCTATATATATTATGAGAATTACATAGTAGTGGGGCATGAATAGAGAGAGACACATATACACATAGAGACATATATATATATATATATATATATATATATATGAGAGATGGATGAGTGTGTGATAGAAAGATATATTATGGAATTACTATAACAGATCCATGCACATCGGTATAGATTAACATTACTATAAGAAGATTCTGTGTTTATTAATAGATGGAAGTTATTGGCTGAATCTAAGTGTCATTACTGTGTGTAATTGAGTAGTGCATGTTATTGATTCAATCATGATTACTGTTTAAGATTGTTTTTCATATACCTAAATGTAGCATGCATGGTAGAATGGTGGCTTAGTTATGGACATATATTTTTCTTCCTTCATCATGCTAACATCTTCCTACAACAACCCTAAAGAAGGACCTGGTACCTTTGCATGCTTCGGGTGAGCACTCATTCTAGGCTGAGTGATGTGCCAACACGACGAGGGTGTTATTTGGTAAATTATAGGTTGCATCAACTATCCCTAATGAACCTTTTTAGTGTAAAAAGGACCAACTTCATATTGTTATGGAAGCCCAAACTCATCATGATCCAAATTCTTGTGAATCCCCCTATGGTGGTACTGTCTCCATATACTTGAGAACCCAAGGAATTGTACTCAACACATAACCTTCATTTCAAAAGATGAAATTCAAATTGTGTCAAGGTCCTAAAATAACTGTACAATAGTTTTAGTGAGCATAAGAAATCAATTTACAAATTTCAAATTTAATTCACCACTCATTCCTAAACCACTATCTCCTTTTTCCATGCTTACTTTTTAGATGATCATGATCAATTTAGCACATTAACACTATCTCTATATTATAAAGTCATCCATACCTAGGGAATGAGCTACAACTCTCCATTTACAGGTTTACATGGGGCATCCCTATTTCATTACACAACATGACCCTGTCTCATGCTCTACTCATAATGCATCATTATAATTCTTTACTAGTATCTCTCTTGACTTTCTCATTCATGTTATTGTCCTCTTTGCCTAATTTCTTCTCTTCCTTATGACTGTGCAGTCATCATGGTAATTTCGTTCTTTGTTTCACAACAGTACTGTCCTACTTTTGGCATGATCACATGTTCTAATTTTACTGTCATTCTTATTCATGTATTTAAACATACTTTTTTCTCATTCACACATACCCAAAAATATCTCCATTACTACATTTTCATCCTCATACTGCCATGTTTTGTTCTCTGAGATGTACATTCTAATGTATCCCAACTTTTTAATGATTTTTGGGATAGTGGATCATGTTTCATTATTCTTGGGGTATTTTACTAACTCATCACCAAGATTTCAATACCTTCATGCTCTTCTTTGAAACTCACCTTTCTTGAGAGCTCCTTGATGTGACTTTATGGTTTTAATTGTGTCCTAGCACTACCCTGCTTTAGTTTCTAATTTTTCCTGTACATGCTACTAACATCGAATAAAGTAGATTTTTTTGTTATCAAGGGTGCACTATAGAAACTGAAAACTATGGCCAGTTTTAGGTAATTTTTGGCATGGGGGATCCTTATTTGATATGATAACTGGCCAGAAAACCAGTTGGAGCCCACTACCAATCCTCTGATTGTGTGGTCATTGACAACTTCTTACAAGAAAGAATTTGTTCAAGAAATCTGTAGTTTGTTTTCAGTGATTTGTATAAAGAGTTTACAAAATGTGAACTATGGTTTAGTTTGTTAACCATCAGCTGGGCATGACCTCCAACATATAGGATGCCCACAAATTCTATGAGCTAGAATGCAACATATAGAAATGAGATGCAAATATTTTACACCCAAATCCATAATGAAATTTGATGAGAGAAATAATGAATAAGCAAGATTATGTATTTCAATAAGGCAATTTAGAATAAAAAGAAGTGTTCTTTTTAATCCATACAAGTTTCATTGAGATCAGTAGGAGAAGAAGAATGTTTCCAAGGGAGAATATTTTAATGTGAACTTTCTTTTAAAAAGAAATTAATACAAAATGATTCCCTAAGAATGAATAATGCAAATAACCCCAAATGGGTCCCACTGGGCATGCCAAAATGTTTCACCAATACATTTTACGATTTCTAGGAAGAAACATATAGAAGGTAAATGGTTAAGGAGGAATATCTGTGAGGCGAAGGTGGAAGGTAGAATGCATGCATTGTTGATGTTATCCAAGGTGATTGTAGAGAACTATCCACACAACTTACTCCAATATCTTCATGATCATGTATTATAAATCTCAATATTTCCACAATACCGAGGTTCTCTTCATGAAACATTCATACCATACATGTACCTATAGTTTTCTTCAAAAACATTGTTTTGATAGTCTATACAGTCACACGTGCAAAATAAAAATGTCACTAAAATGTGATTTAGGGAGTAATATACACATCCAAGTATGTTTAATGGATTTTACAATTGATTAGAAGATCAAACACTTCATTTTTCTCCTCTCGCTTCAGGATGAGGGTTTGGAGGGTTTCAAACTAGCTTTGAAAAAATGATTAGAAATTTTTAAATACTTAACCAATTGACATACAAAATTTTGTATAATGTTTTTATCCAAATTTACTAAAAAAATTATTCTATTATTTATCTTAAAAGTCCCTCATAATTTATAATGCATGCTAAAAAGTTAGGGTGCCTAGTTTGTATCTTCCAAAAACCTAGTTTTGGTAAAACATGCATAACTTTTACAAAACACCTCCTTACGTCTTGAAATTTTGACCAAACCATCTAAAATCACCCCTACATGTATTGAAATTGCATATTTTTCATAATTTGATCTAAAAATATATTCCCCATCTCATTTATTTAGATTTACTTTTCTAGTCCTAAAGGGTGTAATATGCAAACTTTTGTAATTGCTTAATTAACGTTCTTAGTCACTTGTGAAGCCATAAAAACCTCATATACCATCATATTATTTTACTATCATGATTATTTTGCATCATCATACCTTAGTTCATCATTTACACTTTCCTACTAGCCTTATCTTCACTGAAATGCACCAAAATGGCAACCTTCATACCCTATAATCTTGAGTATTGAGATAATACTCCTTCCACACATGCTATTCAAGATAATATTACTACAACCATGATATTCCTACTTGTTATTGATCCATTTATCATGTTTCCATTCCTACCTGCTTGATTTGAGACTAGGATTAGGCCTAGAGCTACTTGAAACTTCATGAGTTAATCATGGAGACTTGTTATAGACTTGTTAACACCTCACACACACCTAATTGACCATTTTTTACTTTGTTAAGTCTTGCATACAACCTTGGGAGGACTTACCACACAACTCCCTTTCTTGACCAAACATATGGATCCTACTTTCATGTTATGACATGACTTGACACCTCATGGAACCACCTAGACACCTTGGGGTCACTTTGACATCAATGTAAAACTTAAAATCAATGAAAACCTTATGACACATTTCCCAATAATCTCCCCCTTTGTCATTGATGCAACCACCTAGAAACATTTATGACAACCAATCAAGGCCAACACCTACAAGCCCTTTTCTTTTGTTTTTTGGTTCACTCTCCCCCTTTGACATCTATGACAAAGGTTACTTGACCACTTGACATGAAATAATGATAACCAAAGACAAAATGCTTGAGAAAGATAATTTTACTTGTTCACAAGATCCCCATAGGACTATGATTTCTCTTTTCTTGGCTCCTACCAGTACCATATGAGGTCTATATACTTGGTGTCAAAAATTAAATGCTTTCACTAAGACTATAATCCTCTTAATTTCCCTCATTTTGGCCATTCATCATGTTTCCAAACTTGTGCCTTTCAAGAAATCATGCCAAAAACTTCAAATTCTTCCTTTTCTCTCTAATTCCTTACTATTTTGGGCTTTTTAACTGATGTGAGAATATGCATTTTATCCTATATCAATCTCCCCCTAGTTTGACTTACCTCATTTGGATGCAAATATCATGTTTGGCTAGTTATCTTTGTCTAAGATCTCATATTCTTATGATTTCCAACTTGGCCTCAAAGGAATGAAAATATTTTTGATCAGAGAATAATTATTAGAGATCACCCAAGAAGTCCACATAGGAGAGAAAGCCAGGATCAAGGGTGCAGAGGGACAGGAAGAACCCACATGTGGAGGGAAAGTTCAACTATTGGGACTTAGCCGATTTTGAGCATGAAGGCCTATTTTTTAGAAGATGGCATGCGGAACACACCAATGATGTAGAGATGTGCACACCAGACATTGTCTATCTTTAGAGGATCAGATCGAAGCATTTTGCATGGAGACAAGCTAGGAATAGGATTTTCACTTCAGTTAACTATAAGAAGTTTATAGATAGCACACTTACATGAGTGGCTATGCTTGTAAATGGTGCATGACTGTTAATAGCATGTGGCCTATTTCTGGAATAGATGAGTGGTGAAGGGAAAGTACCCACCCTATCTATGATGAGAATTACATAGTAGCAGGGCATCAATAGAGAGAGACATATATATATATACACACATATATATATATATATATATATATATATAGATATATATATATATATATATATATATATATATGATAGATGGATGTGTGTGTGTGATAGAGAGATATATGATGGAATTACTATAACAGATCCATGCGCATCGGTATAGATTGACATTACTGTAAGAAGCTTCTGTGTTTATTAATAGATGGAATTTATTGGCTGAATCTAAGTGTCATTACTGTGTGTAATTGAGTAGTGCATGTTATTGATTCAATCATGATTACTATTTAAGCTTGTTCTTTCATAGATCTGAATGTAGCATGCATGGTAGAATGGTGGATTAGTTATGGACATATATGTTTCTTCCTTCATCACACTAACATCCTGCTACACCAACCCTAAAGAGGGACCTGGTACCTTTGCATGCTTTGGGTGAGCGCTCAGTCTAGGCTGAGTGATGTGTTAGCGCAACTAGGGTGTTATCTAGTAAATTCTAGGCTGCATCATTGGTTCCATTGTCCGGGACCTCTTTTTCAGTTATTTTTTAGGATGGTTCACGATGAAGACGTACCCGTTAACTCTAGCAAGTATTGAGGAATGGATACATGATCTGGAGGAAGAATATGCATGATAGTTCAGCAGTGGATCTGATTCCAACACACACACACACTTGGGTAGAACAAAATCTTTATGATACCCTATACGAGAGATTTTTCGTTATTTTTCCAGTAGAACTATACAAGTGGCTTACTGCTTATGCATCTCAGTGGAATTAGAGGTATCACACACTTGTCTTGACATAGGAAGAATTTCAGGCCCTTTATGATGCTGACCTTGATCTAGACTTGCACTGTGGATACGTGGTTTCATGGTGTTCTAAATAGTTATATTCTGGAATATTCAATTTTGACGTATTCTTTCCCGGAGGTAGCTGAATTCCAATTTTTGTGGTATCCTAGAGGAACATATCTATAAGGTATTCCACTGGCAATCAAGATATTGATGGTAACTTTGAATCTAGAGATTAAACCGATGGCTAACTAAAATTCAACACACATGAGGGTAAGAATAGGTTTGGTGAAAGATGGACAGACCTAGCGGTAGAGAGGCAGAGAGAGGAAAGGTGGCTTAAGTATAATGAGGCATACAAGAGGGAGATAGAGAAGAAATGTTCCATTGTAGAAAGTATGGTGTTGAGGAGAGAGATGGTTCATGAAGGATTTAAAGCTCACGTAGAAGACGTGGAGCCAGAGCATCAAGAACTCACCCATCTTGGAAAACATGATAGAGATCCCCCTTGGCCTCACACAGAAGTGTGCCAGTAGAGACTACCTGGGCCAGAGTGCACATCTTAATCCACCTGGTGACCTAGCCCTTGCACTTGGTTTTCCAGTATCTAGTATGACAAGTAACCAACAAGCTAACTTGGGAAGTAGGAGAGCAAGAGTAAGTCAGGGAGCAAGTACATCAATGGCAGGACAGATGAATTCAATGTTATTCAAAGGTGTGTTTTTAGGCCCATCATCCACATAGAACATGAGCACGTAGAATATTGGATTCACCTCTGGAAGTGGAAATACCTCACAGAACATAAGGGTTCAATAAAGTACAACTATCAGAGCACGTGGGAGTACATCTATAGGTCCTATTTTGGATACTAGTGGAGGATCAAGAGGTATAGGTGGTTCTAGTTCCAGTGGATCTAGTGGTTCTAGAGGCAGAGGGAACACATGAGGTTCTGGATCAGGTGGTCAAGGCCCACAACAACCACATAACATTTATATGGAAATGTCTCTTCATCTTCTGGAGTATAGAGGCATAGAGGATGCTACCAAACATGTGCATATGTGTGAGATCTTGTGGTGCACTAAAGGGATCACGACTACTGAGTGTAAGGCAAGTCAATTTGCTACTACCTTACAGGGACAAGCACACAAATGGTATATGAATTTTGACCCTTGATCAAACTTGTGTGGATTATGCAACGTTGAAGGATGCTTTCTTGAAAGAGTTCCATATCCCCGATTTTGAGAAGAAGAGTATAAGTGCACTCAAGGATATCAAGCAAGGCACTACTGAGAGTGTACGTGAGTATGATGCCCATTTTAAGACACTTCTATCTAAGCTATCTTATGATATTCATGCAAGCCAACATGCACAATGGTTTTTTGGAGGATTGATTACACCATTTAGAAGGGCACTGTCACATAAGACATACACTGATCTGTGTAAAGCATTAGAAGTAACTTTGCATGCTGAGGCAATTGGGAGCATTGACATTGGCATTAGTCCATTCTTAGAGGCACATATTGTAGCTATGGAAAACATACTTAAAAAAGCTATCAACAAATTCAGCTCATGAAGCGCGCTCAAGAATTTGGTGTACAAATTGTGAAGTGGAAGGCCACACCAAGGATAGTTGTCCTCTCACAGATCTATACGTTCATTACTGTTGGAATATGAAATCTATCATTTGAATCATGATGCTAGTCACTTTCCTTTGTTACAATGTGTGATAAGGAAGAATGTATCATGCTTTTGCAAAATTTACAGGTCCACGACCCATGATATTGAGGATTGTTTATTGATTGGTCAGATCCAGGATGCTATAGACATTGGGGTATGATAGACAAGTATAAAAGATAATCCTAAGGGTAAGAATGAGCACTAGGATCAGGATCATAATCAAACACGCTATGACAGGAATGAGGGGCGTTTTGAAGGAGGTCATGGAAGGGGACGTGGATATCATGGTGGATATGGAGGACGAGGTCGTGGTGGAGGAAGAGGTGAGTTCCCTCATGGAACATGTTATACGTGTAGATCTCCTGACCACTATAGGTGTGAATGTCCTCAGAATATTACATGTTCTTCTTTGGAAAGAACCATAGCTATGAAGAATTATCGACTTATATGATCATCTAAATAAGTAACATAAGCAAGAAAACAAAGGCACTAGGATGGTTAGAATCCATCATGCAGGTAGAAGATCAGTGGATGCCCAAGATAGTAGAAGGACCTGAGGCATTAACTATGAAGATTACTACACAGTTGAAGTAACACGCGTAAGAGAGGCATTGCACCAAAAGCCAATGATCACCAAGGAGGAGGTTTTGTATGCAAGGTACCTAGATCCTACTCATCATAAGGAAGTTTACTATGATACTATGGAAGTGCTAAGGAATATTCAAGGTGAAATATAGTACTTAAAGGAGAAGAATAAAGCATCAAAGATAGTCCAAACTGATGTCAATGATCTGAGAGAAGTGTGCAAAATGTTGTGCCAGGAGAACATCATTCCACTATTAGGAAGTTGGTTAAAAGGGAACACTCTGTGCACAAGTATTGAGAACGGATGGCAGATTCTACATGAAAATATTCCCCCTGATAGCATTGACTATGATAAGGAAATTACTCTGAATGTTGTTGTGGATGGATGGTTTTTGAGAAACATATTGATTGATACAGGTGTGGAAGTAAATGTGCTTACATTAGATGCATGGGTACAAATGGGGAGGCCTCCATTGCAACCATTAAATAATGTGTTGTTTATGGCAAAACCAGACTAAGGCCACTCCCATAGGAGTTTTGAAGGATGCATCTATAACCATACAAGGGGCCAAGTTCACTGGGAATCTTGAGGTATTAGCACTTGCGGAAGCAGATAGTTTTCTAGCCTTACTTGGACACCCTTGGTGTTATGAAAATAATGCTGACTTGAGATTCAACAAGGGGTATATCAGCTTTGAGAACAAGGAGGAAAGATTTGTGATACCTCTAACAGATGGGAAGTCTACACCATATGTTGAGCCTCTAAGTGAGGAGGACTTAAACAGAATTTATGTATGCGCTATTCAGGACCCAGAGGTCAATGAGCCATCAAAAGAAGGCATCCTACAGTGGGAGGATTCTCATTCTATTAGTGATACTACGAGTATTGCTTGTGACAATTGGGCTCATGGTACATATGAACTAGTAGGGCGTGAGGTGAAAAGTGTGGTTACGTGTAAGAATGGACTTCGTTCGGTTCAATGGATAGGTAGCACAGTACCTTGGTATACAGGGGAAGAAGATCTTCCTATATTTTTGAAAGCCATGGAAACATAGTGGACAAATCAAATTAAGAGAAGAGATATGTTAGTATATACCTTACATGGGACAACAGTGCGCTGGTGGGTAGTCCACAGAGATAATCTTATATAATGGGAGAGGGATCAGTATCTATTAGGTTTGTAAGGAACAATGCACCTATGCAGATCTACACTTATCATGGTGATCAGCCTGTTCAGCATCACATTTAGTAGTGTGAGAGATTTTGGATAGTAGGACAAGGAAGCATTACCACCTTCACTCTGGGTACATAGATTGTACACTACGCTACAAGGATGCTCACGCGCATGGTATGTATATGCATAACTACATCGAGAGATTGGAAAATGGAAAATTTGACTATAGGAATGATCCAGACCTTTGACTACTTTTCTTCCCAACCTCCAATAAAAGAGGCATTAAACTTTGTCAAGCGCTTAACTATGGGAGATAGTGCAAAAGAAAAAGAGCATATTCAGGAATTATTTGGTGAGACAGAGTACAAAGCACATTTTGAAAAGGAAGAAGAAATGGACTCCATACTACTTGAATGTGCTTTCCTTGAGAAAGAGAAAAGAAATGTGGTTTACATCGTGGATGATGAGGAAGTTGAGAACCTGGATATTAAGCATTCACAAGGGGTGTGCGAGGTCTTGGACAATGTAGACAAGGATATGCGTGCCTATCATGAACCCATGAAGACAAAGAGGTGAATATAGGATTCAGAGGCTGAGCCTAAGGAGGCCATCATTAGAGACTACTGGTCAGACTTGGGGGTAGCAAAGATCATTGAGTTACTCAGGGATTATCAGGACTTATTCCCTCAGGGGTATCATGAACTTAAAGGCATGCATGAATCACTTGGGGAAATGAAGATAAAGCTTAAGGATGGTGCACGACCAGTGTGAAAGAGACCTTACAGAATGAACCCCAATTTGTGTGAAAAGGTAAAAGAATAAATTGATAAAATGTTAAAATCTGGAATTATCAAGCCCCTTGATGAGTCAGAATGGGTTAGTCCAATGGTGATCAGTATCAAGAAGGATGGAAAAATTAGAATATGTGTGGACTATAGGGAGCTGAATGTTGCCTGTGTAACAGACCCATTCCCTATGCCATTTACTAAGGAAATACTAGAAGGCGTTGCAGTGCGTGAAATATACTCTTTCACATATGGGTTTTCCAGGTATCATCAGGTTAGGATTTATCAGTAGGATCAAGAAAAGACTACATTTACTACTGAATGGGGCAGACCTATACTGTGATGCCTTTTGGACTGAAAAACATTAGTGTAATCTCACGCATAGTTGTTCAGGATTCAAACATTTTATTCACAACTTCTTGTAGGTCCGGACCTAGACATTGGACTAGTATATACGCTTGTGAAAGATCATTGTGACAATCCTACCCTTACGATGTTTAGGTGTAGACACTGAGTATCTCTTTATAACCAAGACGTGCATATTTGCTACACCATTTGGAATACTGGGACATATAACCTAAGGAAGGTTTTTTCTAATTGATCCAAATTTAATTAACTTCTACACCAAAGGTTGCCTACCAGGCATTAGTGAAATTCACAGATTTTTAGGAGAAAAATGAGTCATACTACATATCTACAGGATATTATATAAAATTCATCAAAGGGTATGCCAAAGTTGCTACACCCTTGGAAGAGTTACTGAAGGGGAAAGGTACATTTTATTGGGGAGAACTAATAGCGTGCACGTTTGAGATATTAAAGGAGAAACTTACTACTGTGCCCATTTTGCATAGTTTCCCTCATGGGATTCAAACCATTTCATGTCAAATGTGGATGGTCTACCTAGCATGGCCATTGGCAATATAGCTCAACCTGTGAAGGTATTATAGATCATCCAATCTGTTTTGCTAGTAGGAAGTTTGAATCCTGTGCAGACAACTACAGAGTATCTTTTTCAATGAACTATGCATTGCAAGTTTTGACAATACTTGTTAGCAACACCATTTGTGAATACTGATCACATGGACATTGAAGTACTGGTAAGGAAGCCCATTTTATAGGGGCACATATGTAGATGGGTACTCCTATTTCAAGAGTTTGACTTCACAGTTGTGGTGAAGCCAGGGAAAAGCAATTCTATTATAGACCAAAGGGTACCATTTATCTAGAGTCAACTCAGGAGAGGAAAGGTACATTTTATTAAGAAACCATGCCAGATGCGTGCAGTTATATATATTACAAGGACTCCCATGAAATTAGAAGACATTGTCCTTTCTACAACTTATGGCACCTGAAGGCATTAGAAAAGAAACAACTTGATACACACGACACCATTTATGTTAATCAGTGGTGACCTCTACAAGTTAGGTAGAGATGAAGCCATTATGACGTTGTGTATTCAAGCATGAGCAAAGGATATTATAGAAGAGTCCCATTTGGTATTCTAGGAGGCCATTATGCTGTGATGCGACTGCCTGAAAGATAACTTGTTGGATTATGGTGGGAGACATTATATAAAGTCTGGCTCAAAGAATATTGTAAGGTGTGTGATCATTGTCAGCACCTAGGAAAACTAGGGCAAAGAGATGAGATACCTTTGAGACCAATTACTAGTGCCGAACCGTTTGAGAAATGGACCATTGACTTTGTAGGACCTATTTCACTAGCCACGCACAGGTCTAGATCATCTATATCATTACTTGCATTGATTATCTCAACACGGTGGGTAGAACCCACACCTACGAAGGACTGCTATAATAGCTACATCCAAATATCTTCTATGGGAGAATGTTCTCCCAAGATATGGATGTCCTTTAAGCTTGACAAGTGATAATCCTTCGTACTTTTTGAATGAGACAATCAGGATCTTATTAGATGAGTTTATTGCACACCATAAAACACACCCTATCATCAATCAGGAAAATGGAACTACTAGGTATTTCAACAAGATTTTGAGCTAGACTTTGATCAAAAATAGGTATGTTAGAAGAAAGGATTGGTATGATAAAGTGTTAGTTGTTAGGGCATATAGAACAAACTTACAAGAGATTGAACAAAGCCACACCATTTCAGTTGGTGTTTGGCACAGAATTCATTCTCCCTATAGAATTTATGCTACCTTATTTACGTATTGCACACAAAAGGAGGTCTAGCTGATGAGCATGCTTTAGAAGAGTGTATTAAGAAGATGATTCAACTAGATGAGTGACAATCCATAGCACGATGGAGTCAGAAGTAGGAAAAATCTAGGAAGAAGGCATGGCATGATAGAAACATAAGGGATAAGAAGTTTGAGATTGGACAAATGGTACTTCTTTATGACTCTAAGTTCTTGCACCATCTAGGCAAGCTCAAAGTACATTGGTTGGGGCCATATGCCATCACTTATATACTTGAATCAGGTGCTTGCTAGTTAGAAGCACTTGATGGAACACGGCTACCCGGTTACTTTAACGGGATTAGGCTAAAGCCCTACTATAAATAAGTCTTCTTGGTGTTTGTAATAAGGAAATATTCCATTTAGAATAGGTTTCCATTGTATATTTACTTAATTTATTTCCTTGATTGTCACTATAATTTGTCAATTTAGTTGTTGTTTATGTGTAATAAGCGTGCTTGCGTGCATGAAGCTAATTACTATATGACACATGTTTATGTGTAGAGGACTGCACATACTGTTAGTGTGGGGTGGTTGTAGTTATCCAAGTAAAAGACTATGGGAATTGAAAGGTGAAAGGAATAAGATGCTACAGGTGTGCTTTAAGTCAAAAGAATATTGCTTCTCAAAAGTGACCAAGTATGGAGATGAAAGAAAGGACAGTATAACACGAGGTAAGCAGAGGCCATGATAACTACCAGGAGAAGGTATAGTGACAAGGTTCTCAGGTGCAAGGGCGCGCAATGAAGAGAATTATATGACCAGAGGGTAGGGAGGTGCGCTAGAAGGTTATAGCTGGGGCACAAATATGTAACGTGTGGAACAAACAAATTTTGTCAATGAATGAGGGGATATTTAGTAGGTGAAGGAGCAATAAATGCATCAAAATTTGAAAAATTATATAAGGATTGGATGTAAATTCATTTTTACTGTTGCGACTAAGAGAATTTGAGGAAAGAGCTAAGTGTGAAGAGATGAGTGATCAGGTTAAGGTGTGAAGGGTGTGAAACCAAGCGTGACAAACAGATCTGTGCAAAAAGAAGCTTACATCCCCAGTGGTGAAGGGTTTGAGTGAAGTAGGGAGATAGAGAGGAGTTAGGGCACAAATTTTCCACCTAGGGCACAATTGAATCGAGCTAGGGTTTGATTTGCAAGTTGTAGAGTTAAAGAGGAGACGTTTGCAAGGTAAAAATGGCACCTAAGAAGGCAGTTGTAGCAACAGAAAAAGGAAAGAAGAAGGTGGTCATCAAGGAAGAAGAGATGGCACCCAAAAAATATTTTTCAGAGATGAAATATCTAGAGGGGGTTATTGTCAGCCAGGAATGGGATTCACCTATCAGAAAGAGAAAAGTGAGTGAATACAATCACAGGACTGTGGAGAACAAAAAGGAGCTTGATTTCCTACTCACTGTGAGGATGAATAAGTGTATGACAGATGACATGCCGGTTTATGATGATGTAGGTGAGAATATTCTGAAGAGAATTGGGGTCTACCAATTATATGAGCTTCCATATTTTGGAAGTATGAGCCCTTGTATCAGTGGCTCATGAGTAGAGTGCACGAGGAATTCTTCTACTTTGTAGGACAAGAGTTAGAATCTCCTCTATGCTTATCTCATCAGTTACAGGTTTGAAGGCCACAAGAGAGGATATAAAGAATGATCTCATAGATAAAGCCATGATCTTAAAGACTAGACAGGAGTTAGGGTACCTGAAGGGTCCGTGGTATGGATATAGAACAAATTGAAGAACTTTTCAGTTGTGCAAGCAACACCACACCTTGTTACAAAGTTGAATGATCATGAGTGATGGTCACAGGTAAATACTATGTGGTTACATGTTGCACGTAAGATGTTAGAAGGATCAATCTACAATATTTCAAGCTACATTATAGAACAAATAGTCAAGGAAGCATGCATAGGAGGGAAGATCAGCTTTGGGGATGTTCTACTATCACTAGTATTCATGGAAATTGGAGTACCAGATGGGTTGAAGGAAAAGGTATGGGAATACCCCATGGAGAATAAGTCACCAGCTGAAAGGTTCAACAAGTACCTATGTAAAGGGGCCATGATAGATGATGTAAAGCAAAGGGTAGAGAAATGGTATGACAGGATCCGCATGGAATTTAGAGAAGAGTGGCGCATCCCAAAGGACCTACCATCAGTAGTAGGGAAACAAGTCCAGTTTTTTATATATCAACATTTCTGCATCGTGCACTTCCCAATGAGAGATGGAGTCCGGAGCCCTTGGTGTAAATTTCCTTATGCATTCACTGTAAGGTATTTCCAAGCATCTATTCATAGATTTACAGACACGCACCGACTGATATTCAATGCAGATAAGGTAGAATGTGACTACCATACGTTGAGAAATAAGTATGTGTATCCTGGAAGAAGTTCCTACACTGAGAGGATCATTTCGGAGGTGTTGAATATTAAGCCAATAAGTTTGGTACTGTAGCAGATGTAGGGGTAGCATTGGTGTATCTTCAGCTAAAGCCCAAGATGGGGAACAATAAGTATGTAGAGAATGAATTCATTCTCCTAGGGCCGCAAAGGGTAAACACACAATAGAAAACATACCGGTGCAAAGGCCCACAAAAGTTGTTGAAGTAGAGGGTGAAGAGGAGGAGCGTGAAGATAGTGGAGGCTTGGAGCGTAGAAGAAAGCAACCATATGACAGAGAAGAGTCATAGCACATGGAAAATCCACCTCAAGAACATGATGAAGAGGAAGATATGGAGGTTGAGTAGGGGGAGCATAGGTTTAAGAAAGTGTTCAGATGTACATAAGGACTCAAAGGGGAACCCCACAAATGGTACATGGAAATCAGCTCGTCTCTCTCCACACAAGGAGACCGCTGAACCAAAGAAGAGAAGAAATTTGAAGGTAGATAAAGAAGTGGAGGAATCAGAAGAGAGCAAGTGTGCATCTCCTACCCCACTCGAGAAAGAAGATGAGCCACAGAACGAGGAAGAGCAAAAAGATGAAGAGATGAAGGATAGAGAAGAAAAAGAAAAGGAAACCTTTGGATCTGCACATACAATTGCTCAGGATGTAACGGGACATGCTTCTAACCTTGAAGTTACAATTCTCAAGGGTCCTAGATCGAAAAGGATGAGTGGAGAGAACATTCCACTAGCCATGGGGTATGCAGAGGACACAGGTAAAATTGTCCGCATGCCCACTTCCAGAGCACGATATCACAAAAGCATTTATTAGGCTGGGAGCTAATGGATGAGGATATGGTGACTGTGTGCACTCAAAAGCAAATATCTTGGTCAATGCACACCCACATTGATGAGCCTAACTTTGATGTATGTGAAGAGTCATGCGTTTCGATATGGCTGAAAAAGGCACCACAATCTAGAAATATGATAGTAAAGCCTACTTTCATGTCGGATGAGAAGGTCAGCAACACATTGGTAAAGGTTTCTACTAAATTTGTTAGAAGGAACATGGACAAAGTTGCAACAATCAGAGCGCTGCGTGAGGAGATAAAGAAAAAGGATGCTAAGATAGCACATATAACACAAGAGATGGACTTCACACAGAAGAAGAACAAAGTATTTATCAACATCACAGAGGAGATTGGGGATAATGTCATTAGAGCAAGACCACACTTGGAGACCAAGGTACCACAAACATTTCCCTCAGCGATACATTATGTAGGAAATTTTGTGGACATGGTACTTGAAGATGAACCTCTATGCATGAAAATGCTAAGGAAGTCATAGAAAGAGGTAGAATGAGAGAAATCCTTAGCGATGCGAAATATTACATCTTATGAAGGGTTGCTACAAGCGCTACAAGAAGTATTGAAGAAAGAAGACCAGGCTTTGAATATATGCACAAATCTAGAGGTGCTTATCAATATAAAGACCCTGGAAGAAAGTAATGAGTTCCAAAGAGAAATGAAGGATGAGACATTGGGCCACGCAAAAAGATTTTCAATAGTTAAACAGAAGCGCTGAGGCCCTGGTAGTAGCATCAAGAGCCGCATAAGACTCGGCTGGAAGAGCTTAGGAAGCTCATTGCACAGAAGATGGATCTTTTAGAAGGAAGAATGACATCAATGTCTAGCGTTGTGTTGGTTCTGTAGAATGAAAAAGGAGAGATTACAAGGGATGAGTTGAATCCATTGTTGTGGACATTCTCAGAGAAAGCAACACAAGAACTCACTGAATGGTATGCCTTGGAGGCCAAAATAAAGGAAGGAGTATCCAGAGTTGATACTTCAAACTGATGCAGAGGAGGATGCCTCATAGCCTCATAGCACTTCTTTATTTATCTACATTCTTTCATTCTTCTTATTTCCATTCTTCTATTATTTACTTCAATTTTTTTGAGATACCCATTGTTGGGATGACAATGATATTAGTGCGGGGTAATGTTGATAAGAGAATACTTGTTAGAGATCACACAAGAAGTTTGTGTGGGAGAGAAAGCCAGGATCAAGGGTGCAGAGGGACAAGAAGAACCCGCGTGTCGAGGGCAAGTTCATCTTTTGGGACTTAGCCGATTTTGAGCATGATGGCCTATTTTTAGAAGATGGCATGTGGAACACACTAACGATGTAGAGACATGCGTGCCACGCATTGTCTATCTTTGAGGATTAGATTGAAGCGTTTTGTCATGGAGATGAGCTAGGAATAGGATTGTCACTTCAATTAAATGTAAGAAGTCTATAGATAGCACACTTGCATGTGTGGCTATGCCTGTAAATGACGCGTGGCTATTAATAACATGTGGCCTATTTCTAGAATAGATGAGCGGTGAAGGGAAAGTCCCCACCCTATATATATGATGAGAATTACATAGTAGCGGGGCATGAATAGAGAGAGACACATATACACATAGAGACATATATATATATATATATATATGAGAGAGATGGATGTGTGTGTGATAGAGAGATATATTATGGAATTACTGTAACAGATCCATGCACATTGGTATAGATTGACATTATTGTAAGAAGATTCTGTGTTTATTAATAGATGGAAGTTATTGGCTGAATCTAAGTGACATTACTGTGTGTAATTGAGTAGTGCATGTTATTGATTCAATCATGATTACTGTTTAAGCTTGTTTTTTCATATACCTGAATGTAGCATGCATGGTAGAATGGTGGCTTAGTTATGGACATATATTTTTCTTCCTTCATCATGCTAACATCTTCCTATAACAACCCTAAAGAAGAACCTGTTACCTTTGCGCGCTTCGGGTGAGCGCTCAGTCTAGGCTGAGTGATGTGCCAACGCGACTAGGGTGTTATCTGGTAAATTCTAGGCTGCATCAACTATCCCTAATGAACCTTTTTAGTGTAAAAAGAGCCAAATTAATATTGTTATGGAAGCCCAAAATCATCATGATCCAACTTCTTGTGAATCCCCCTATGGTGGTATTGTCTCCATATACTTGAGAACCTAAGGAATTGTACTCAACACATAAACTTCATTTCAAAAGATGAAATTAAAATTGTGTCAAGGTCCTAAATTAACTGTACAATAGTTTTAGTGAGCATAAGAAATCAATTTACAAATTTCAAATTTAATTCACCACTCATTCCTAAACCACTATCTCCTTTGTCCATGCTTACTTTTTAGATGATCATGATCAATTTAGCACATTAACACTATCTTTGTATTAGAAAGTCATCCATACCTAGGGAATGAGCTACAACTCTCCATTTACAGGTTTACATGGGGCATCCCTATTTCATTACACAACATGACCCTATCTAATGCTCTACTCATAATGCATCATTATAATTCTTTACTAGTATCTCTCTTGACTTTCTCATTCATGTTATTGTCCTCTTTGCCTAATTTCTTCTCTTCCTTATGACTGTGCAGTCATCATGGTACTGTCCTTATTTGTTTCACAACAGTACTATCCTACTTTTGGCATGATCACATGTTCTAATTTTACTTTCATTCTTATTCATGTATTTAAACATACTTTTTCTCATTCACACATACCCAAAAATATCTCCATTACTACATTTTCATCCTCATACTACCATGTTTTGTTCTCTGAGATGTACATTCTAATGTATCCCAACTTGTTAATGATTTTTGGGATAGTGGATCATGTTTCATTGTCTTGGGGTATTTTACTAACTCATCACCAAGATTTCAATACCTTCATGCTCTGCTTTGAAACTCAGCTTTCTTGAGAGCTCCTTGATGTGACTTTATGGTTTCAATTGTGTCCTGGCACTACTCTACTCTATTTTCTAATTTTTCCTGTACATGCTACTAACATAGAACTTTCCCATTCAAGAAAAACACTAAGGAGCCCAATTTTACTATGTTTAGTTATTTCTTATGAAATCAAATTAACTATATCTCTTTAGATTCTTATTCATTCCTCAATGAAGAGCCTCCAAATTGTAGGTAAGCCTCTGTTGAACTTCTAGGACTGTAACAATGTGACAGTCCTTAAAAGAAACTACTTAACCACCATACCTATTGTAATTTTTTTATTTTATTTTGTCAAATCCTCATTCATCTAATTTCATTTAGAAAACATTCATGATAATTTCTCAATGAATTTCATTTTATTTATGCAAATTGTTCTTTCATTGTCAAACCTACCAACACTGTCAACTAGGTCTTTGAACCCTATTTTTCTCAATTAAATTTTTTTGTGCACACACCAAAAAGAATAAATGGGTATTTTAGATACCATTTTGGCCTATAATAATACCCAATAATTTATTGGTTTCAATTCCAAGTAATTTACTAGCTTCCTTTGTAACCCTTCCATTTGGATTAGGTATCCTGAAAGTTGTACACTTCTATAATCAAATAATTACACGTGTGGATGATTTGACCCCTTAAATCACTTTTTTTTTATTGGTAAATGTTTTTAACTGGAGCTATGAACCAGTGGGGAAAGGGACCCCAACCCTACAACAGGAAGAGGAGGAGAAATGAGGGAAGATGGGAGGGGAGAAAGAGGTAGAAGAAATAGGAAAGCGACAAGAGGAAGAGGAAGCCATAACACAGACACGCCACGAAAAGGGCGAGGGCAAAAACCGGTTAACCAGAGGAAGGGCCAGCGTGTGAAGAGGTCACATGCAACAAGAAATGAAAGGCATGCAGAGCACGATCCTTAAGTGCGTTCAACTGATCCACTGTGGAGTGAAGAGGAAAGAGGGCCGCTTCAATATCGACCACCGGTAGAAAGCGCTAGTCTAAAGATGGATGAAAGTTCTGAGTGAATGTTACTAGATCTCTATATTGCCCACTGAGCTAGCAGATGTCTCGACCAGAAGCAATGGCCAGCTCGTCTACTTCCTCCACCCACAGCAATGGATCCGGAAGAGAGAAATCTGCGAGTTGTGCTTGCAGGCCGATGCAGTGAACTGCTAAGATTTGGTCTAAGGTAACCCATTCGACTTCCACAGTATTAGAGTGTAGTAGCAGGTAGAAGGAGATGAATGCAGAAGTGATGTCTGAATTAGTACGGGGGCGATGAGCATTGAAATGGTAGGAATATTCGAGGATAGCTTCGATGGCTTTGGCCTCTTCAGTCAAAGATAATTTGAAGATCATTGCAAGACGGCGCCTGTCTATAGCTGTGACGTCAGCCAGTTCGTGAAACTGCCCCTGAAGGGCCATAAAGGGGAAGCCAACGAAGGACATAACGCCAAGAAGAAACCGAACAAGAGCCGAAAGAGTAAAACCTAGATTTGAAATAGCAGCAATAAAGGAACATGGAGCATGAGAGAGCAAAGATGAAACAACCTCGGAAGGAAAGAGGAGACAGGGGGCTTGCAGACGTGACCGAGAAGGCCAGAACCGCATGTAGGAGTACATCAGAAGAAAGGAAGAACACCACCGAAAGATGGGAGAGAAGACAACACGCACCGGGGAACTGCCAAACGCAATGGAGCCACTGACAGGTTACCCAGAGGTACCCAATCGATCTTGGGAGAGAAGGAGGGGTAAACCTTGCCAAACATGGGCATCGCTAGAGGAAATACAGGCAGAAGGATTTTCAATAGCGAAGTTAGCCAAGAAGTCCGCTGCCTGATTGGATTCCTGAAAATTATGGGAAATATTCCAGAAATGGAATTTGCCTAGCCAATGTAGTATAAGTGGGATGAGGAGGTTCATCTTCCACGATGGGGAGGCACCTTTGGAAACAACATAAATTAGGATTTGGGAGTCCCCTTCAATACATAAATTTGAACAACCAAGATGTCTTGCCATCTTAACCCCTTCTAGAAGAGCCTAGGCTTCTACGGAATTACAAGTGCCCTCTTTGAGAGGGAAGGATCCAGCATTGATGAGATGTCCTTGATCATCTCTAAGGATGAAGCCAGCTCTAGATAAACCTAGATTTCCTCTAGAAGCTCCATCGAAGTTTAATTTCCAATGCCCCTTTGGAGGGGGATGCCACCTGGTTTTCTTCCTTAGAATCATCTTTTCAATTTGAGAGAGCCCTTTACGAACAATTGATCCAGGTTTAGGAAATTTAATAAGAGACCAATTATGGAGAATCGAGAAATCCTTGGAGGAGAAGGAGGAGAAGGAGGGACACTTAGCACTAACACATTCTAAAATGGCCACCTCGAGCTTAGAAAGGAAGGTAGGAAGCTCAACCGCTTGCTCCCTAAAGAGACGAAGGTTTCGTTCCCACCAAATATGCCAGAGCAAAAAATAAGGGCTGACATGCCAGATAGAGCTGAACAGGAAATTGGTGAAAAAGGACGGCCAGGAAGAAAGATTAGCAACAATGCTATTGCAGGGGACCCACGAAAGATTTAGCTTGTTAAGAAGCCAGTCCCAGCAATTGGAAGCAAAGGGGCAGAACAAGAAGCGGTGATCCAAGTCTTCCTCTGCTGCACCGCAAATAAGGCATTTAGAGGGGCCAAGGAAACCCCATGAACACCTTTTAGCATGTGTAAGTACCTTCCTGTTCAAAACTAACCAGCCGAAGAAAGCAACTTTCGGGGTGATGTTGGGATGCCAGCAACCGAAAGAGCTCAGAGAACCTATTCCTGCTCGAGAGACAAGAATGTTATAACCGGATTTAACTGAATATGAACCGGTAGATTCACCTACCCATAGTAAGCAGTCATCACGATCGAGAAACGTGGCATGTCTATCCTGTATAGAATTCAAGAGGAAGGTGGAATCTTGGGCAGAGGCACCAATAGATGTTATATCTTTCCAAAGCCAAGAATGCGAACCGTCGAGGTGTTGGTAACCGTAATTTGAGACTAGAGAACCCCAGTGCAGTTTGGAAGAATTCATTACACCATTGAGAGTAGGCAACAGATTGAGGGGGGGGAACCGTTCCAGCTTTCATCCTAGAATGACACAAGCTGACCATTGTTTATCCTCCATGTAACCTTCTCAATGATGAGTGTTTTGGAATTACATAGGAAATTCCAAATGTGAGAGCCTTTCAGTAACTCAGAGCTAGAAAGAATATACTCATGCTGGTGCCCATCGAGATATTTGTGAGAGAGGACTTGGAAGGTGAGTCTGCTTCCTTCATAAATGAATTTCCACACTAGTTTAGCATTGAGGGCCATATTTTGAATGACGAGATCCAAGATACCCATACCGCCCAACTTCTTTGGAAGCTTGACCAGATCCCAGTTAGCAAGATGGAATTTGTGCTCAGTGCTGAGTCCTTGCCATAAAAAGGTGCGAACCACTTTTTCAATTTTGAGCAGGATAGATTTCAGAATCTATAAAATGGATAGCATGTATATTGGAATTGACAGGAGCACCGAGTTGATGAGAAGAACACGGCCAACAAGAGAAAGCCATTTGCCTTTCCAAGAGAGAAGTTTGGAAGAAATAGAGTTCAGAAGCCCGTTCCAAAGGTGTGTCTTTCCCTTGCCATGGAAGAGTGGAATCCCTAGATATGTATGAGGGAGATTTCCCAAAGAGAAGCTGAGAATCTCTTTAATTCTACCTTGAAGCTGGGGAGCCACGTTGAAGAAGAAAATAACAGATTTATGGAAGTTTAAAACTTGACCCGTGGCTAGAGAATAAGAATTCAAGATGGAGGAAAGGCATCTGGCTTCTGGGATAGTCCCTTGACCGAAGAGAAAGGTGTCATCTGCGAATTGCTGATGGGAAAGAGGGCGGAGGTTAGAGGTGATGTTGAGACCTTTTAGAGAACCCTCATGAATTTCTGACTTTATGCTACGGCTGATAGCTTCCGCAACCAGGGTGAAGAGGAAGGAGGAGAGCGGGTCTCCCTGACGAATACCTCTACTACTCTGAAAGAAACCTTCCACAGAGCCATTCACAAGAATAGAAAAATTAGGGGAAGCAATGCAATTAAAAATCCATTTACAGAAGTGAGCACCAAAACCCATAGCTTGCAAATATTTGAGGAGGAACCTCCAATTGACACGATCATAGGCCTTGCTGAAGTCAAGTTTTAACAACATTCCAGCTCTAGAAGTGTTTTGAAGAGAGTGTATTAGTTCATGGGAGATAATGATACCCTCGGTGATAGACCTGCCCGGAATGAACCCACTTTGTTCCCGGGAAACCAATTTATGCAACAGGGGGCAAAGCCTATTGGCAATAGCTTTAGAGATGATTTTATAAGTGGTATTACACAAATAAATTGGCCTGAAATCATCCAACTTCTCAGCCGGGGATTTTTTAGGGAACAAGCATATGAAAGTGTGGTTAAGATTACCAAGAATCTTCCCTAAAATCCTGGATTCCTCGACCACGTGCCAAACAGAGGGACCAACAATATCCCAAAAATCCTAGAAGAAGGAGGCAGGGAAGCCATCAGGGCCGGGGGCTTTATCCCGTTTCATAGAAAAAATAGTTTTCCGAACCTCCTCCAAAGAGAAAGGCGAGATAAGCATTTCATTATCAACATCTGTTATAGAAGAAGGAATATGAGAGAGGAATTGGGACTGTGCGCCAAAGGGGGAGGCCGAATCATTCAGAAGCTTACTAAAGAAATCCACCGCTTCTAATTTGATCTAAGCTTATGAAGAGGCGATGGTGGAATCTTCGAGCTTGAGAGTAGAAATGTAGTTGAAGTTTCTTCTAGCTTTGACAGAAGCGAAAAAAAAATTGGTATTCTTATCCCCATCCAACAACCAGGCTTCTCTGGATTTTTGACGCCAAAATGTTTCCTCTTTCATAAGGAGATCCCCCAGATCCTTAAGGAGAGATTTTTCTTTCTGGAAATCCTCTTGTGTCATCCCATGCTCTAGAATGGTCTCATTAAGGGAGCAAAGATCCTTCTCAACTCTGAGCTTTTCTTAAAAAATGTTTTTAAACTTCAAATGATTCCAGTCCTGTAAATTATCTTTTAACAGTGACAATGTTTTAGAGAGTTGAAACATCTTGGTCCCTTTGACAACAAAGGAGTCCCACCATACCTTGATCAACGACTTCAATGTGGGATCATGAAGCCACATGTTCTCAAATTTGAAAGGGGAACGACGCAGGGGGAGGTCGAAATTTAGAACCACGGAGATAGGAAAGTGGTCTGAGCCGGAAAGAGGGAGAACTGAGCTTTTAAGAAGGAAGTTATTATGCAGCCAATGCTCAAAAACCAGGAAACGATCAAGATGCACGGCGAGGGAACTGAATCCGGATCTCCTATTGTTCCAAGTAAACCAGCCCTTATTGGGCTCTAAATCAATCAAATGAGCAGAGGAAACGAAAGAAGAAAAATCCACCTGTGAGTGAGGTTGCCAAAGAAGACCTCCACGCTTATCATGATCGGAAAGAGTAGCATTGAAGTCACCAACGACGATGATTTTTGCAGCAATGTCGTTAGATAAAAGCTGACTGAGACTACTCTAGAGAGCTCTTTTCCTAATTGGAGATGAGGGACCGTAAATATTACAAAGAAAAAATAAATCCTCAGAGTGTTTAATCGAAACTTTACACCAAATTAAGTTAGGGTCGATCACAAGGGGTTCGATCACACAACTGCTGGACTTCCACAAAATGCCCAGACCACCCGAGGCACCGACAGAGTTTGAGAAGCTACCTTCCCAGCCTTTCCATTTTCTGAACCAACTTCTTTTGCAACCAGCTTTTGACATTTTAGTTTCTTGAATCAAACAGATATCCACAACCTCATCCAATGTGTAGTGCCTTAACAGAAACTGTTTGTTAGGGGCATTAAGGCCCCTAACATTCCAAGAAAAGAGGATCATATTTGCTTCAGAGAGGACTCGTCTCTCTTACTCGACAACAGGAAAAAAGAACGTAGTTGAAGTTGCTTCCCAAGTACAACTTCATTGAGAGAAAGCTTACTTTTGTTAGGACGACCAAGAATGCTTTTTGGTCTGAAATCCACATTGAGCAAAGGTGGAGTGGGAAGAAGCGGGCCTAACGACTAGTTATTCAGGGAAGGAATCTCTGTAGTTTCTTCAAGGTCTTCTAATGGGTCACCATCTTTTGACTAGAGCAGATCCTCTTTTTCTATAATCCATTTCTCAAGGGAGGATAAACCACCTCCCATACCAATGGAAATGCCCTCGTGGAAAAGGGATAGAAACCTAGAAGAGTCTTTTACAACAGCTGTCATTTCTTTAATAAGGGAGAGAGTGTCTGGATCCAAAGCAAGAGGTTCAGGAACAGGTGGGGGGAGTGGGGGATGACGGGAAAAGACAACGGGGGAAGAGCGTGTGGGGAGGAAGATGGGCAGGGAGCAGGGGGATTGAGGGGAAATTTCTGCCATTGTTTAGCGCAAGAAGGGGGGATTTTACAAAATTTATGAGTGTGACCAGGCTTCATGCACTTGAAACAGAGATTTGATAAACCTTCGTAAGCTACTCTCTACTTCCAAAGACCTGAAGGGGAGTTGATATGAATGAATTCCTTTAGCTTAAGAGTGGGATTGACAAAAATGAAAATTCTGGCAAAGGAAGAGAGAGAACCATTCAAAGTAATGGGATCGATGCAAATGACACGACCCAGGCTAGAGAAAATTTTAGTGAGAATGGGAGCAGATCAAAATTCACTGGGAAGGGAGTAAAGTCTGATCCACACTTGGTGTCCATCCATGTCCACTCTGTTGCAGTCCAAGAGAGGTTCCCAGTCATGGATCACAAGACCTGAGTCGGAAAGGAGAAAAAATTTCCTTTCCATAGTGTCACTTTTCTGAGCAGTGCTACGGAAGAGCACAAGGAAAAAACCTTTTTCCAGGGAGTGAATACTCAAGCCGCTGCCCCATTGTGTTTCACACCAGTTTATAATTCCATAAAATGAGAGTCTTCTCCCTATAAACTTAGCGAAAATAGCCCTCGAGTAGAAACACTTGGTGTGTGCAGCGAAAGCGACGTCCTCGACCAAGGACACAGACGGAATGCTGTCCTGATGGGCATGCAAGTCACTATCTGACGGAAGTGAATCTGACGCTGAACCAAGGGGACCCAATCTTTTTTTCAAAGCTTCCGACAAGCCCTGGCCCCCCAGGTGCGCCATTGTAGCACCCCGGAGGGGCGAAGCCAGAGGACCGTTGTCGGAACGTGAATTCAAAAAATATGGCCGTTTTGAAATTCCCTGCCAACCCCTTAAATCACTTTATTCCTATAGAGTACACCTCAATTAAACTTCCTATCAAGTTTTTTTGGATATGCATCATGGTGTAGAAATTTATGTAAGTTTCCATTTTGGTTAGGATTTTTAGACCTTTGCTAGGGTTTTATAAATAATTCATGAACACAGTACAGATCATGACATCATGTCCCTTATGCATTACTCACAGGAAAACCTTTGACAATACATAAAGAATGATGACAAGAACACACCTTTAAATTTATGGACACTCCAACTGAGACCACCTTCACTTTAAGATCTGGGTTATTTCTTCATGAGGATGACCATAACTTATACACTCAAAATACTTTTCCATGCATTCTTATGCCAATTTACAACACCTCAACCACATATCATGAAAATATTGGACACCCTTGACTCATTTTGACAAAATTTGAACAAACTCATGAGATTCTTTATTTAAACTATTCATGCATTCTATGTATGATAATTCTTTGATATCTATCATCACCTTATGAACACTCTACAATGAATTTATAAGATAGCTTAATCAACAAACATCATGAATTGTATACTCAAACTCAGAATGAATAATAGATTTTCCTTGAGGTTGTAAAAATATAGTAGAATATAAAATTCACTCAAATAAAAAAAATTTGTACATGACTCATGGATCATTTCTTGAGATCTTTTAACACACCTATGCATGGTGACTCTATGAATGAGCTTGACAACACATTATGCGGACTTCAAGGATCTTTGGGTGTATACAACAAGGGATGATATTTAATCTGAGAATATTGATTTTATGTCAAAGATTCACAATGATCTTAGGTTCATTTAGGGAGAATCCTCAGACATTGACCTTCATAACTGTGCTTTATTATAGCTTGACACTATGCTTGCACACAGTTCAAAGAACTCAAGACCTTTGTGCTAGATTTACAATCTCTAATAAAATTGGATAGGCACATATACTCATTAGGAATCTTGTACACACTACTCATGCACAAGGACATTATGAATGAAATCAACAACATACCTTTTGACACTTTTCTTGTAACCTTGGATGACACCATATAGTGTGACACAATACATCTTGAATGTAACTTAATGAGCTCAATTTGGAAAAATTGCTTAGCTTGTTTAGAAACAACACGTTTCACATTCACCTAGTATTTTATAGCCTTCATTATTCACCTACCACATTTATTGATTTTTTCGTGCTTATTCCTTCATTTTTTTAGCCTCACGTAGATAGCATTCTTCTTATCATTTCACAGATTCTCTTTTGTTTGTGGATGTTTTTAATGTGTCACATAAATTCCTTCTTTCCACTAGTTTCTCATGTATTTCTGATCTCTTTCCATGGTTTTTATTAGTTATGTGAATTTTGTTACTCTTCTTTATTATGGGTTTTTCATCCTTATCCTTTGCTTTAAGTGGAGAGTCCTTTATTATTATTTTCATGGTTTTTGATTTTCTTTTTTTCTACAGTCTTTGTCCATTACCCTTAATTCCATGGTTTTTTCTAATTTCTTTCATTCTATAACTTTTTTTGATTTCCTTCCACAATTTTATTTTTATCTTCTTTATTCTGGGGTTTTGACATTTTTATTTGTTTTATGGTATTTCAATTTTCCATATTTTATTTGTCTTATTCTTGTGAATTTGACCATGGATTTCTATTTTCATTTATTCTCTCTTTTCTTCTTTCCATTTTGTAACTAATGACTTCTACTTTTAGGGGGAAGGTTCCCTTGTGGGTGTCAACCTTCCTCTTCATTAATTCCGTTGAATTTTTGGTTTTTAGAAGTGACGAATGATCTATTTTTTATATTCTTCTCTTATTCTATAGTGTAATACTTTTTGATCTGTGCTCCAATGAAAAACCCAAAAAAATCCTTGTCTTGTAAAGTGGATATTTAATGGCACCTAATGGTAGGATGATTTTGAATATGTATGATCTGAGCCATCTAATTTTTAATTGTACTAAGTGATTATACTTTCTATCATACAATAAAACTTTATCTCCAAAATTAAAGTCCTTATGTTTATAGTGTTTATCATGTTAGGATTGTTGTCTTCTCTTTTCTTGGGCCTACTTATATGTGGCAAGAAACCTTTTCTAATCTAATTTATCTAAGGAAGTTGATAATCCATTCACCAAATTATCTTCAGTCATCCCGAATTCTACCACTAATCTTAAAATAGAAAGTATGAACTCCATAGGGCACGAAAACTTCTAGTCCATAAACTAGTTGAAATGGGGAGTATTTGGTAGGTTTTTTGTAAGTAGTTTGATACGCCCTTAATGTTGCAGGTATCTTCAAATACCAATATACCTTCTGTAAGGATCATATCTTAGTTAAAACATTTTATAATTTTTAAAAAAATGCTTCTACCATTCTATAAGCATGTGGATGGTAAGGAGTACTTCTATTGTGATTGATCATGAAATGTTGCGAAAATTCTTGTATTGTTTTCTTCACAAAATGTTTCCCTTGGTCACTTGTAATGCTCAGCAAGAACCTAAACCTTTTGATTGTATTTTCATAAATGAAATTTTTGGAGGTCCTTATAGTATAATATTTTGTAGGCATAGCTTCAACCCATCTTGTTAAATACTTTTTTCTTGCAATAATGAATCTTGCATATAAATGTTTTGTTGCAGGTTTAATGGGCCCAAACTCTATCAAATAATAGAACTAGTTTTAGTGGAATTTCATCTCTTATGTTTGGCTTTCCTACTTTCTATAATTCATCACACGCTCTTACATTATTGTGAAAATCTTTAGATAATGTTGGCCACCATAACCCAACAATCAAAACTTTTCTTCTATTGTCTCTCCACCATTATGTCCTCCTGTAATTTCTTCCTGGGATTCTTTTAGGATATTCTATTGTTCATTATAGAGAGCTAATATTATGATTATATCATATTTTCCCTTCTTGTATAATGCTCCATTATAGTAAAAGAAAAATCTTGAGTGAATAGTTTTTTTATTGCTTTGGATATTTTGCGGGAAATTTCCTAGTGGAAAATACTTGTGTAATTTATTCTAATTCTTTGGGAACTACCTATACATGGAATAAATGATCCCCATGAAAATTATCATCAATAGGGCCTTGGTCCTCTCCTATCTCAACCATGGATAAATAGTATAGTCTAGTATTCAATCTTCCCAGTTTTACTGATATAGTAAAACCAAACACTTGAAACGAGATTAACCATCGACATACTCTTCCTTGAAATACTAGTGTATTGATTAAGTATTTTAATGGTTAATGGTTTGTGTAGAAAAAAATGATGTAGCTGATAGATAATGTCTAATTTTTTAAGGCATATACCATTTATAAAGTTTCACTTTCTTTTATGAAGTAGTTTTTCTCAGGTTTAGCAAGTTTCCTACTTGTGAATACAATAGGATGATCCCTATTATCTTGTGGTTGAGCCAATACCACACCTATTTATATTCTTGAAGCATCTACTTGTACATAAATCAATATATTACAATTTAGGAATATCAATATTGGCGCATGCAAAATATTATCTTTGAGTTCCTCAAAAACATCTATGCATGTCCATTCTAGTTGTTTGTTCATCCATTTCTTGAACAATTCCTCAAATGGGACACTTATAGCCACATAATTCATAATGAATTTTCTATAATAGCCTATGTATCCCAAAATGGTGATGATGTCCTTTTTGTGTTTTGGAGGTGGTAGGGTTAATATGGTTGATGTTTTGATGGGATTTATCAACAATCCCTCTTTTCAAATGATGTGGCAATGTAATGTACTAAATGGTGTAAGAAACTTTAATTTCTTCAAATTTAGGGAAATATGTAAAGAAGGACACATCTGAAACATCAAGTGTAATACATGGATATGATTTTTAAATAATCCATACACCGTACAATAATTGGGATATGATTCCGAAAATTGAATGCACTTACCATTATGTGACTAATTGAAGTAGGGGACATTACTATATAATGAATGATCCCCATTCAGTTGCAAGAATCCATTGGTAAAGGAATATAATTTTCCCCTGCCACATTTCTAGTACCTATTCAGTAAATGGATTTGGGAATGGATCATGTACACATACTTTATTAAGTTCCCTATAATCCACGTAGATCCTTATCTATCCAATTTTATTATTTTGCACTACCATAGGGATGAACCATTTTGAATCGTCTAGTAGATTAATGATCCCTGCATTCAATATTTAATCAATTTTAGTTTCTACCTTTACTTTTAGATTGGTGTTAAGCCTAAATGGCATTTTATTTAGTGGTTTGACCCCTTTCTTGATTTGGATTTTCATTGTTCCTACCTCCTCCTTAATCCTACATAGTTCTTTGATGTCTTTAGGGAAAATTTATTGATATTCCATTACAAGTTATTTTATTTTGGCCACTTCCTATTCTCACTAATCCCCCTATGTTTTCCAACTTTTCTTCATTGTTTTTCCCAATATTCTTTTCTCTAAGTTTTTGTACTTTCTTATAAAACTGTTCTTCTCTAGTGTTTTTCTGAATTACCTTTCTTTCTCCTTATATCCTGTTGAATTTTATGTTATGTGGTTCTTCTTCATTATATATTTTATTTTTTTTCCATGGTAAAGCAAATATTGATTTCTTTTTTTTTCCTAGTTCTTCAGTCTTACTTCTCATTTTAGGCTCCCCAATTTTGTTTTTCTATCTATCTTTGTGAACTAGGAAATTGCATCCTCATCAGGTAATAGTAAAAATGTGTGGATCTTTTGTAGTGCGTGTAGAATATGCAAATTGGCATCCCAAAAATTAAATGTATGAAAGAAGTTCATTACTAGGTGATCCTAGTTTCTTACATCCTTTCTTGTTTCTTGGTGGATATACCATGTCTGTGGTATGGGCCCTAAAGTATTGAAGAATAACTATATACATATTGTTAAGGATGTTTATTTACGTAATTTAAAGTGTTTGAGACATGATTTGAGATGTTGTTCAGGGTCTCCTTCACTTGTGTACTATGGAATTTCTACATAATAACCTTTGCTTTTTAAATATCTTGTTTTTAACAATGTCATCACTTAGGTCTGATGTGTAATGTTAGGATTATGATCTTTCCACCAATGGGTAACATTTATAGTTAATGTATCATCTAAGGCATTGTTGGAGCTCAAAATCACACCTGTCCTAGATTAGGATGAACTGGGGCTTTGAGGCAACATGGGATTGTCTCAAAGTTGTGGGACTTGTGCTTAAGACAGACTTCTAGAGAAGGCCAACTTCCTCTACCTATTTCTACTACTAAAATACTCCTAGGAAGGGAAATGTAACTACCTATCACCACTCTATGATTCCAAAAGACTAGGGTGAGAAGGATATGCATGAAAGGGAAACCTAAAATAAGAGGAGATGATAACACTAGAAAGAGGGGGATGAACACTCACAACTGAGTGAAAATAAGGGAAAACACACATAAGGAAGAGAATGCAAACATGCCACAGTCTAAAACAACACTCACTCACTTTGTTTCATGGATCACAACAAATAAAATCCCTGCAAGAGATATAAGACATGCATAATAGATCAAAAATGTAAAAGAAACTAAGAAGATGCAATAAAATTTGAGATAGGGTAGAAGATAGCCACAAAATACAAAATTTATTGATTCTAAATGACACACAATCAATTACAAAGTGAAAGAGGCAATGATATCTACATGTGATGAACCACATCTGAGGCCTGCAACTCAAAATGCTAAGGAACAATGCACTTAGAAAATCAAGAGGGTCCAACCTTTACAAATGAGAATTGGTCTACAATATATAGAAGAAAGGGGAAGAGAAGAGGAGGGAAAGAGAGGGAAACTTTTATTTTCAAATAAAACCACCAAAAACAAGAAATAAATGCCTAAAAATGTGCCTGTAACACTGTCAGATCTGCCTCCCCACCAAATTTGATTAAATATGGGTGGTTGAGTTGACTATATGTGTGTATTAAAGGCTGAAATTGTGTTTCCCCATTTCACCTACCAAATCCTACCCAAAATCTTATTTTGAAAACCCTAGCATGTAGCCCAAGTCAGAAAATTTCCAACAAGGTCAGGAGTGCATGAATTCGAGATTTGTAGCAAAATTTATGAGGATTTGAAGGTCTATAGTGCAAGATTAACAAGAAAGACACATGTCACAATCTGGTCGGCTAAAATATTTGGCTGATTGTCTACTTGTTTTGTCTTTTTTTCCGCCTATCATGTATTAATTTTTTGGTAGGATTTGGCGTGCATATGGAAAGTTAATATCAGTTGCGTGTTGTGTACTTTAGATGATAAGTTGACATTTGGTACTCAATGACTGGCGTATAATATTTCACTAAGCACATGTGCAAGAGAAAGAGCATGAGAGGGAGGGATGCAGAGGTCTGCAAGTGCGTACAATGATCACCCCAAAGTTTTGCAATATGACTAACTAGTAAAGGTGGACACCATAATAGCCTAGAGCCAAGCTTAAGTTTAAGAATGAAACATCATGATCAAAGCTTAAAATCATGTATTAATGGAAAATAAATGAAATTAAACATCTAATCTATAAGCATCCTTATTATGTGAGATGATTGCTAATTAACATAGACCTAATTAGATCTAAGGGAAATCAAATAATGGTTGTTGCTACTCCAAAAATGGTGAGAGGATCTCTCTAACAATGGCTACAAGGCCATATTAGATATAACTCTACTAAAAAAAATGAATATTTGGATGCAAAGATTGAGCAAACTAATCCAAGAAGGAAGTAAGGCTTTTAATCATATTTGTTATATGATATACTAATAAAAGTATGGTGTAAATTATAAAGCTATGTACTTAGTTCTTTTTATAGTTTTCTATTTGGGGAAAAATTGCATCTTTGTGCATGTGGGACTAAAAAGGATAAAGTAAATTAAGGCTTTCTAATCATGATTAGTGAATTAACAAGTGATTAGCATGTGAGGAGCCTTAATCAACCACTTAGGGTCAATTAAGAGGCTATGATAAGCTTTTGAAGCCTTCTGATATGTCCTGGAGGGAAAAGGGGTAATTTTGAATGGTTGGAAGAGGGGTATTAACCAATAATAGGGTTTATTAATCAAAACACGGGTAAATAGGCTTAATTGGCTAAGAATTGCTAATTGTTTACTCGAAAGAGGATTATGACTAACAATGTGTCGTTAATTGGCATCCAAAATGTGATAGAGGTTAGTTAATCAAAAAATCGTAGTTAATTAACCAAAATAGAGGAAAAAATTAGTTAATTAGAGGAAATCACTAATTATAATGGTAATGGTAAGAATGAGGGTAATTAATGTACTTTTAGCAATAAAACTACGTAAGCATAATTTAGGTGTCTACATTTGCCCCTATTTGAGGTGAAGTAAGAGACATCACGTCAAACATAGTAGAAAAGTATAAACAAGTAAATTTTTGAAGAAAAATAGTATAATAAAGGATGCTTCCTTGAGTGTTGATGGGGTGATAGAAGAAGTCAATTGACGATCGAAACAGGTAGAAGAAATAGGATAGGGATAAAAATGATTTTTACTACCCAGGTTTTTTGGAAGAAAACTTGAATAGTGATAAGACATGACAGTGAATAATATAGGAATATCTTTTGAGTCCAATATTTCAATAAGAAACTTTTTTTCATCATGTTGCCCCTATGACCTAAATCATTGGCCCTTATTAAAATAAATGCATAGAACAAAAGTGTAAAATAACATGAAAATCTATAATACTAACATTTGTTCATTGCTAAAAAATGTGTAACTCCATGCAACATACATAATATAATGCAATATGAGAAAGTATACCAAATAACCTAATAGAGAAACAATTATAATCACAAATACTTAAACAAACAATCTTTAGGACAGTTGAACCAATGTTTTGTTATCAAGCTTCAGTTCCTGAATGCTCGAGTTTTAACGACAAGGGTTAAAAATGGTGCCCCAAGAAAGGATGCATACGAGGGGAATAACAGAGGACACAAGTAGTCCCATGAAAATAATTCATGTGCTATGATATAGTTTCTATTAACTCATTGTTGCACGGGAGTACCGACATAATAAGAAAGCTAACTTTTTAATGGAGGTAGATAAAAATGATCTGTGAGTCGTTTGAGACAAGAACAAGAAATAACCTAAGAAAGATGTTTTCACAGTACAAATTTTGATGTTTGAGGATAATGCATTTGATTCAGGATTCAACTATGTGCATGTCATTGACCAATTTTTGAATTTTTTTGAATTTTACATTTATTTTTGGATTTTTATAAAATTTCCATTTTTTTGGGTGTTTTGTGATTTTTTAAATTTTTAAATTTTCAAAGAAGAAAATGATTTAGAAGAATGAAAATGTTGTAGGATGTCGCCAAATAATGATCAAAAGAAAAAATATGCTCTAGGTAGTAGAAAGGGTCACTGAGAAGTAAAAACATGCCCCATCATAGTGACAATGGCTGAAATTTATTAAAAAATAATCATCATCGTGCGTGCTAGAAGAAATTAGAATAAAATTTTATTTTCCCACTGCATTTGATGCATTTTCAGCTTAGAAACGTTGTCTGAAGATGTGCATATATGCGATAAGAGGGGTGCACTCATGCAAAGAATGGCGTGGAGGCATTTCTATGGGTGTGCTAGAACAAACATGGGTGCACAAGTGCAAAGAGGAGTGCGTAGGTGCTAAGAAAATCACGTTGGTGCTAAGAGGAGTGCACTGACACTAAGGGGAGCTCACTAGCACTAACACTTGATCATGACGCTCAATTTTTGAAACATTTTATAGTGTTTTGAGTTTTTCCAACTAACATATTTGAATGTTTTAGGATTTTTGAAACATATTTGAATGTTTTTGTGAATTTTTTAGAATTTTTCCAAAGCTATGTATAGGAAATGAAGAAACATGGATGCCCCCAGTGACAGATGGGATGTACAAGGGTATAAGTCCACGTGTATGTGCAAAAGGTGAAGATGTGAAGTTCCCCCAATGATATATGGGAATATACAAAGGACAACTCTTCATGCGTAGGAGTTGGATCAGGTCCAATATGGATAGGTTCAACATGATGATGAACTTAAAGCCATGAAGCACTAGGAAGGAGAAATCCATGCCCCCAGTGTAAACTAACCAAGAAACTCATGATAGAGTATAAGTATAAGATTGTTTTTGTGAAAGGGGACAAAGGTGCCCACAAACATGGAAAAGAGGCAATCTTATACACATGTATGTTTTGAACGAAGTAGAAAAACAATGTAAATTCTATAGATAGTTATGGAAAATGTAGCAAGATGCCCTGCAATGAAGAAGTGATTAGCCAAAGGCACAAATCATGAGACATGATACATACTAAATTAAGAGTCTGAACAAGGTCTAAAAAAACACACTTGGTAACATACTAATCTGGTTTGCTCATTTGAGATCCAGTGTGTGCAGGTGGAAATTTATTACGTCTTAGAGGGAAGATTTGATAGAAAACAAGTGAAGACACCTTAGTCAATATGTATGAATGATTTATCTTTCAAAGTTGTTTTTTTAATGGATTTTTGGAAGGAGAGTCGTACATTGCTCCACTACCAACCAGACGTCCATAGCCTTGACATAGATGTATTTGATTCTAATCCCAACATTTCTCTATTGCCAGTCAGGCATCCATAGCCTTAGTAGTGATTATTAGAAATACCCTAAGAGAGAGTTATATATCAATTTGATTTTACTTTTAGCTTTGTGCTTTTTGATTTGATTGATTATTTTGTTTTCTAAAAACTTATTTCAGCTCTCTTGTTTGACAAGGGGTTAAGAACCACTGATTACTTGATGGAAGAAGGTGGAAGTTCTTGTGATGATAAAATTGGCTAGTGTCAACAAATACATCTAAAATTTCTTTGCAACGAGTTTATTAGATACAAATAGTGATAGGATCTCTAAGAGGCCAGTCTTTCTTTAATTTACCAAGGTGATAAAAGACCAATGTCAAATGGATATTATATGCACCTAAAATTGCATGTGCTACATTGTTGGAAAATGGTTACAAAAGTCCCCAATGATGATTCATATCCTTTCAGAAGATGTTGGAGCTCCTAAACCCATTCCCAATGTATATTTGTAGTCTAAACATCCTAACTTATCTTTTCCATGATTTTTCTAGCTTCCCGCTTCATTATGTGCATGTTTTGGCCTTTAGTGCCAGGACCGTTACCCTGCCTAGGTGGAGGTTTGAAAATTTCCATCCAGGCAAGGAGTTGGTCTTAAGCACTTTTCCAGAATCCGTCATGCGTGTTTTTGACATGTGATGCTTCACATAACTTAACTTTTAAGATGCGTTTGTGAACCAAATTTTCTAAAAATAGTCTTGATTGCTTAGTTTTCCTTCCTTCTTCTATTTTTAAATATATTTAATTAGTTTGAATTGCCTCTTCTTGCCTTGTGCATGAAGGCACATCCCATCCAATTAATATATATTCCATGCTTTTATTCAAACAAAGGTCTTGAGAATTTTTGTGTATCTTGCATAGTATTGCTGCCAAAATCCTGCTAGGAATTCCATAGCCAAGCTCAGATCTTTTGTGCTATCTCTCTCATACTTGCATTGCAACCAGAGTGCCTTCAAGCTACTATTTCTCAACCATTTTCTCTTGCTACTATTCTTGCATTCCCAATCCCTTGGACTCATATGAACACACAAAGAAAGAAAGGAATAAACTGATGGGACAGTTACAATTATAACTAGATTTGTCAAAGCTCTTTCTTATCCAGGTTGGAATTATCTATTTGTTTTCTTCATTTATTGTGTTATCACTTATAAATCATTAATTTCAAACACAAATCAAATAGAGTAGTAAAATTTTTCATTTCAATTGACTAAGCAATTACAAGTAAAGAAAATCATTGGAAAGATTGCTCTTTGACATTACGAGGGAAGTGGTGGGGAACAATAGCTCTTCTAGGGTTAATATTTTTTCTCTACCTTTGAGGTAGGGTTTGAAGAGTTTTTTATTAAATTAGATTATTTGTTTTAGATATAGATTCACACATCTTCTCAAGTAGTTAGCTACAACCAGTTGATTATTTGTAACTAGTTTTGTTTATTAGATTAGAAGCATTGCTTAAAATCTAGAAAAGATAAAAAATATTTACTTTTATTAGATTAGTTTGATTTCATTATTTTGTTCTGATATACCATGAAAATACCCAAAAACATAGATTAAATTTCCTTTGATATCTTATTTTATCAAATCAATTCAATTCATTACGCATGACCATAAACCGTTCACAACAAGAAAAGAAATTTGGTTGTGATCCATTGGTCCTACAATCCAACGGGCCAAAATTATTGACTAATACTAATATGGGTCTATGGTTTTTAGTTCTACACACACTTGCTAGGCACTATGAAAATATTAAAAAATTAAACACGCTAAACATTGCAGCTAACCAAGCCTATGACTATTTGACTGATCCTTGTAATAGGGTTTGATTACATACATTACCATACAATGACCACAACCTCCATGAGTTTTTCAGTTGTGATCCTCAGGTCCCACAACCTACTGGGAATAGTTTGACATTGGTTTACATGCATCAGTATTTAGATCATCACCACTTACACCTGATATCATTGCACAACTTTCATTATTGAACATACCAACTGATCAAGCTAAGAATTTATGTACTAGACTAGAAAATATCTCATAGTCCCTGTGGTTTCATTATGCCTCTCATTCTCACTTCCATGACCTTTTCTTGAAATCTATATGAGGCACCTACAGGTAATTTTCTGTGTGTTCAACAACCAGTGGATAGAATCTTGACAGATCTCAATATTAACTAGAGTCTCTGAGTGGATATTATATCAGATTGATTCATCACACCACTTCATCTTAGGAGAGAATTATTTTCCTTAGACTCATAGATCATGATATTTCACGTTGAAGATATAAGGTTTCCTCATTAACTTATCCACCATCACCACACGTACACATCCATTTCTATTCTACACCGGCTATCTACATACAACCTTGGGAAGTAGGGTGCGAAGAAGGTCACGCGCTAATTTTATTTCATATAGATACCATAGAGATAAATTTCATAAAATGTGTGTGAATAGGCTAACAAAAATATATTTGAAGGGATGAAAATGGTGGGTGACCTACAAAGGAAGATGAAAATAAATGATAGAACATCCATGCGTATGAAATACCTGATTGCAATGTTTGATCATTGTACCTTTGATTTTTTTGAAATGTTTTCTCATTTTTTGTTATATTTTGTCTTTTTTTAAAAAGGTGAGACCTACAAGGTCACTTGGCATGATAAGATCCAAAAAAAATATTAATGATTTCCTTGATAAGGAAGATTATGCATGTTTACTTATCAAGAGTCATATTAGCCTCGATCTCGATGATCATGGTGACCTCATACTCAACAAATGACTACGTTTTATCATGAAACTTGGATTTTGTGTGCGGGAGTTTGAGGTCCCTACCCAATGGTTTATGCACTTTACACCATACTTGATGGTTGTGACGATGTGCATTTTTAAATCATGTTTCATTTTGAACTTTATGATTATTTGAATTTTTGGGAGATTTGGAGCTCTTGGAAGTTTTGGGCTTAGTTTAATGAAGAAATTGTTTGGGTTTCCTATAAGCTACTACATGACTTGTCTGATCCCGAGAAGTGGAACAAGAAAGTGGATGAATAGAATTGATGTAAGAAATGACAGTGGGCTTTACAAAATCATTGATAGAAGGACAATGTGATGGAAGCAAAGGGTACAATCTAAGAATTAAAGATGATTGGCTACCATGAGGTGTCCCATAGATTGAAGATAAAGGACTGCTAGGATGTGGCCCTAAGATAGTAGATGAAGGAATTCCTAGTGGTTTCCCATAGATAGAAGATGATGGTCTACTAGGATGTGGCCCAATAATCAAAGATGAGGGGGTTTAGGATGAGCCCCAATTATAGAAGAGGATGGGCTACAAGGAGGTATCCCATAGGCTAAAGGTGAAGGGCTACTTAGAGGTGTCCCATATATGGAAGATGATGGGATACTAGGATGTAGCCCAAGAATCAAAGATGAGGAGTCTTTAGGACTTTCCCCTAGTATAAAAGATGAGGGAATACTAGGACGAGGCCCCAAGATAGAATAAAATGGGCTACCAAGACATGAGCAAAAAATCAACGATGAAGGGATATTTGGAGTTGCCCCACATAGAGAAGAGGGTAACGGACTACCATGTGGTGACCCAAGGTGAGATTGCAATAGAGTAATATTGACAGATAAAGAATGATTTGGTAATGATAAGATAGGTCGTGGATTAATGCCAAACCCATACATTTCATCACACAATGATGAATATGAAGAGGAAAGAATAAGAGGAGGTTCAAGTATGATGATCCCAGGGTCTTCCTCTATTTCATGATAAATGGAATTAACCTCTTCCCCATAGTACATGAACGTATCAATGTCTAAAGATAAGATAATTATGGTGTGTAATCCTCTAAGGGAGTGTCATCATGTGGGCCCATGAATTCTGTGATTGCTTCTTCTTTCTGAAAGAAATAAATCGGCATTGGTTGTTGCTATTCGACCATAGGAGGTTGATTAGAATAAATGGATCTAACTAGTGTGGAAGATATAGATGTTTGATGAGGGTAAGATTTGACCTTATTGTGTCCATAAAGGAATTTGATAGTACGTCGAAAATATATCTTAGCACATCATTTCTTGTGAATGGTTCGACATGGACACAAACATCGATCTTTATAAGATGGATGCATATAGAGTAAGGTATGATCAAAATGAATCAGGGACCAAAGAGGGATTGGATTCCGATTAATATAAGATGATGACTTGAGATTTAAATTAGATTTGGATCTAGATGTATCATGAGTAGAAGATGTAGATTTGGAACTGATTGGCATATGTTTGCCTATAAGATGACATATTGTGGGTAGAACAATAGGATTAGTCATCTAAGAAGGGTATTGCAATGTAGGGGTCAACATAAATGATTGTGACGAACGAGTCAACTTAGATGATTGTGACATAGGATCCAACTTAGATTATTATGACACAGGATTCGACTTAGATGATTACGAAATGGGTGTTGACTTAGAAGATTGCGACATGGGTGTCGACTTAGATGAATTCGGAGTGGCCCAGATCTTTAACAAAGGAAGAGGTCATTGAGGTGATGGATAAGCGAGGTATTGTGAAGAAAGGGAGGTCTGTGGCTCAAGAACCAAATTATATGTTTGATTAGCGTGACTTGGGGCTGCATGCATCTTTAAAGGAATATTTTGTTTAGAAGACTAATAAGGGGAGTCATGCGAAGAGAGGGAGGACTATGGATTAAGAGTTGAATAAGGTGAATATATCTGATGAGAATATTTAGAAGACTGAGGGGAATTAGAAGAAATGTTTGGATCAAAATCCTTAGAAGACCGAGGGGAACCTGAATAATAGTTGGGATTAGAAGCACCCAAACCATACCACCAACTATGAGATGAAGGTGGGGAATGAGGAGGCTAAACATGTTCTCTAACGTGAAGAACCAAATGAGGTTTAGTCATGATGGTAATGCCAAAACTTTGATTCCTTATTTTTGTACATATAAAGAACCCTACCATAATCAATCATTATTGGTGTTGTTGGTTACAAATGCCTAGACCTAGATAGTGTGATTGGATTTCTTAAATTGGAAGGAATTTTGATGCCAATTTGGGAAGCATAGCATAAACCATTTGTGTCATTTTGATGATGTAATTTTGACAATCCAACCAACTTTAGACAACAAGTTTGGAAGCACAAATGCCAAAATGATAGGAAACATGTTTGTAAAGGTTCAAAACATGCACATATGTACTAGAAAGAACCTAGGTAAAAACAAAGGGATTGGTCTCCCACTTCTGATGCCCTACCTTGTGATAGGAGGAAAAAATGAAAATGGCTCCCCTAAGGTTGGTTTAAAATGGACCCTAGGTAAAACCAAGCAGTGTACCTATTAGTGTAGGTTATTATTTATCCTTTTATTTATTTATTAGGATAATTCTTACACTTGTGTTAGCCCTACACTTTTTGGGTTAGCTTGCTTAGGTGTACTAGTTGTGTGGAGTTAGCTTACTAGTTATGTTGAGTTAGCTTCTCAAATATGTGGAGTTAGCTTACTAGTCTTATGGAGTTAACTTAACTATCAGTATCAATTAGTGGGAGTTCTTCAACACTGATTCAGGTAGTAGTTGCACTTCCCTCCTCCTATATGTACATCTTTCTTATTGAATAATTCAAGTCATTGTATTATAATGTATTGAGCATTATGGATTATGATGGATTTCTATATATGGTATTTTAGCTCTTATATTTTGTAAATCTAATGTGGTGTACTATTATCATCTGAGATCATGACTTGGAACAATATTCTTATCGTTCTTTTTAGTACCAATGTCAATTCATCACAAAGAATGTCAATCAAATAATTTTAAGAATTCCAAAGGAAATGTGTATCAAGGACACCAAATAATAAAGAATGAAACACCAACAAGGTAATATACAACAAGAAGTACCTAGAACAAGACAATGAATTACAAGACTCAAATCTAATCACAAAAATAGTTTACTCCCTACATTTTTCTAAGATAGGTTTAGAGAAAATAATGACAACACAATATCACTACCTAGGTCAAGTTTAAGATAAATAAGACCTAAATACTAAGAAATTGTTGACGTGATCTCCCAATAAGGTATACTAAAACCAATTTTAGACATAAACAAATTCCAAGTATTTGAAAACAGAAGTTACAAATGCAAGAAACATAACAACACTATTTGGACACGTTAATCAAGATTTAAAATAAAGAAAGGTTTTACTATGAAAATTATGTTATCACAATGGGAACAACGTAACATTAACACTTGCAAAAACTCAAGTCAATGTTGGGATTAAAAACTAAGCCTATGTATATCAAGAAGTTACTATGCATGTGAGCAGCGTAATAATACAATTTGGATACTTAGACCAAGCTTCACAATGGAAATATGACGTAAGTATCACAATTGTATGGCTATAATGTGGGCAACGTAACAAATCAAAATAATTCAAATGATGAGACAACCTAGATACATTATGAAATATTGATTATAAGTATTGAGATGATGGCTACCAAGATATTAAGACGCACCAACAAACTTTCAACGTTTACATCCAGGTCTCAAGCAAGGATGAATGTAAATGGGTGCAAAATTAGTGGATACAATCAATCAATAGCACTGCGTAGATATGTTTTATTTTGTCCCAAATGGGCAACAAGAAAATAAAAGAGTAGACCAAGTGGTGATGAAAAGTACTTGGTGTAACTTCGGCAAAAATTTTCCTTGTCTTAGGACAAGTGAAAAACTAGGATAAAGTTACACCTTGTAAATATCGTGATCAAGTAACACATGGTTTCAAATTTAGTGGATTCTCCCCTTGTTCAAAAAATAAGGTTTTGACTCGAACAAAGTTTTTAAGTTGTGAGAGCCCTTTGAAACACGATGTCTAAGTCAAATCTACTCCAAGCCACAAGCTTTCTAGTGGTTCACTCTCTCGGTGTCACAAACTATCTTTGCAAGCGTGGTTTGCAAGAAAGTTGCATTGAATAAATCTTGGAGTATCCCAACTTTACTTTACCCCCTTCGATATAATGAGCAATAAATTACGTTAATTTGTATGTCACTAGGGTTTTGTGAAGATAATTTTGACTCTAATCTCTCTAAGGTGTACTACTCAAGGGGAACACAAGACAAGGATGTGTGGAAGCAATTGTGCAGGGAATGTGTGTGAAGGTGGAAAGTGAAAGGGGAAATGAGTGCATGTGAGGGGATGTACAAGGAAGGAATTCCATAGACTTACCAAATCATAAAGCAAGTCCCTTGGCGCGCGTAAGGAGTGTGCACAGAGGGGAAATGGAAGGGGATGGAAGAATAAAGGATAAAGGTGGAATTGTGTAGAAGGAAGTGAAGGGAATAATAAGAATAGGGAAGAAGAAAGAAGGGTGTGCAAGGGTGCACGTGAATAACTTCCACCATGCATATGTGCCAAGGTATAAAATCAAGAGTACTTGTAACCTGAAAATTTTAAACTATGAGCTAGGATGGAATTGTAAGTTGTCAAAATAATAAGGGGAGTTATTTTGGACAACAGTTTGGTGACTTTCAGGGCCATATTCCTGCTAGATGAAAGAGATCAATGGCCTTAGAAGCATTCATTGGGCATATAGTTTACCTAAAAAATATGAAATTCTTATTTGCAACTTTGAAGAACACCTTTGATTTCACTTGAAGTACTATCTAAACTATGCTTATAACCTATGTTCAAACTATTGGAATGTTCCAGAAAGACTAAACAATGTATTTGAACTTGTGAGCACAAGGACCGACATTCATAAGTAATAAAAGAGCAAGTGAAAGGAAATAAATATATACAAACATGACAATGTACGCAAAGTGCACTTGAAGGAATTGGAACTACTCTAATATATACATGATGTAGAAGAACAAATTAATGAAAATTCTTGAGATATATACCATTGACTAGGATTAGCAATGCATCTCCATGAAGATGAGACAACTCGAAAATGTTAGACTCCTTACAAAAATTAATGATGTATGAGCCACTCCGAAGTGCATAAAAATTTAAATAGATCCCTAGTTTAGCTTTGTTAGCATCCCATTTTAAGACCAGATCACCTACTTTTAAAACCTGCGTTCTAGCCTTTCTATTAAATCACTACTTGGTTGATCTATGATGTTGTTCTAACTTAATCATGGAAGATTTTCTTAATCTTCAAGCTCAACCAAATCTTCCATTCTGATTTCTCTTTGGTCTGTGCCCTCAAACTCCAGTTTTTGGAATAACTCTAATGAAGGAAATCCTAAAGATAAAGGAAACCTAGCCTCCTTTCCAAAGACTAGTTTATATGGTGAAGTTCCAATTTCCTTCTTCATCATGATCCTGTCTTCTTAGAGCGTGCACGAGAATTTTATGTGCCACTGCCTCTGGCTAATATTTATTGTTTGTTTCATGATTCTAATCAAGTTCTTGTTAGTTAACTCTGAAAATTTGTTTCCTTGAGGGTAGTAGCTAGAATAATTCTTCAAATAGATACCAAGAATAAGAGCCCAATCAAAAATTCTTGTACCAAGGAATGATTTTGCATTATCAAACATAATGGTCAGAGGAAAACTAAACCTTGTTACAATATCTTCAAGAAAGTCAAGAATGACTGACTCTATTGATTCCTTGAGCATGATAGATTCTATCCATCTGGTGAAGTAATCCATAGCTATCAACACCAAATTCTGACCAACACTTTAAGGTAGGTTAATCATGCCTATGAAGTCAAGACCCATTGTGTAAAAGGTTGATTATCTATAATTGGTCAGAGGGGAAACACAACCAATTTATTCTTACATGCAAAGAAAGCACATTCTTTACATTTCATGACCCACTTATATGCATCTATAAAGAGGATAGGAAATAAGTATCCTACCTTAAATATCTTCATTTTTGTTAGTTTGGTAGAGGAGTGTCCACCAGAGAATCCATTATGAAATTTTTATAACACTTTGTCAACATGCACGCCATCGGTACATATTAGTAGCATGCCATCAATATTTATTTTGAAGAGAACACCATCAATCAATGCATAAAAAATAGATTGCAGCATCAGACATCATCTCTTTTCTTTGGTCATACCAGGTGGGTATGCACCTAAAGAGAAATGTTTCCATGTCTTCCATCCAAGTTCACACACTAGGATCATCACTTTTCACAACTTCAACATGCGGAGGATATTCATCAAATAATAATGAAGTATATTATTCATTTTATGCATCCTTAACAAGCTACATGCAGAGAACATTTTATATAACTAGTTTTGTGGATTTAATAGTCACATCATACTCTATGTTTTTAGTCACCCATCTAGCTCTTTTCTCACTAATTTTTTCTCCCGTGATGAAGTCTCACAATGGAGTGTGAATATAACATCTTGACATGATTTGTGGTGAGCATACATTTGAATTGATTTAGAGTGTGCATGATAGTGAAGACCTGTTTCTCCATATGTCTATATTTCAATTCATAATCCTTCAGCCTTTGAATAAAGAAAGCCACTGGATGTTCCAGTTCTTGTTCATTCTCTCAAGTCAAGACAACATCAAAACTATCATCAACTCCATAAGTATAAAGTATGAAATCCTTGGAGTAATTTGGATTGATGAGTGTTGGTGTGCGAGTAATTTATTGCTTGATCTTTGTGAATTTCCTTTCTTTTTGTTTTCCACTTGAAGGTTGTGTCCTTTTTTAGAATGAGACTGATGTGTCTAACCAATATTGTAAAGTTAGGAATGAATCTCCTAAAAAAGTTGATCTTGCATAGGAATGATTGTGAATCCTTCTTGTGTGTTGGTAAAGATAGAGAGAGGACAACGAAAATGTAATCAGGATCAATAGAAATTCCATCCTTTAATACCACATGGCCCAAAAGATTTCACTTCTTGGGGTTAAAGGATACCTTGAAATCTCTACATCTCTCAAATACTTTCTCCATATGCATCATGTGATTTGCACTTTTCTTTGAGAAGACAATTATGTCATCCAATTAAACTAGGATGAACTCATTGATATACCCTTTAAAGGAAATGTCCTTGGATCTCTAGAATGTTGCACCTATATTTGACAAACAAAAAGACATTTTCTAATAAGAATATGTTCCCCATTTGGTTGTAAATTTTGTTTTAAATTGATCATCTTCCTTGAACATGATCTAATTGAAACCCAAATAGCCATCAAGAATGAAAAATATTTATGCACTAGCCACAGTTTGTAGAATCTGCTCCATAGAAGGCAAAGGATAATGATCCTTCAAATATTCCTTATTCAAATATCTGAAATCATTGTAACGTATGATTTCACCGTTCTTCTTGCGCATTGGAAAAATATTTTCTACCAAAGTAGATTACTTGATGGGAGATATTATATTTTCCTCAATGAGTTTGGATAATTCCTTCCTCATGAGGAGCTCTATCTTAGATTGATGGACCTTTTATTTTTTCTGATAGGATTGATACTATGATCAAGGTCAATGGAGTCTTGAGTAACACTTGGATTGAATCCTTTCAGGTCTTCATACTCTCATGAGAAGATATCACTAAGTTTCTAACACATAGAGATGAAAGCCTATTTTTTATTATGTGTGCATTCTTTGCCAAGAAAAAAATATTTTCCACGCGCAATAGTGACTGGAGTGCAGTCTTCTTGTAATGCACACATGTTCTTTTCTTCACTCTTGAACTCATCATAAGGATTGAAAATATGCTCTAAGGTGACAAGCCCTTTAGGAAACTTATTTTTCCTTAGTTAAATTACTTGGTCACCATATATGTCATACAAGTTAGCTTGCATGTTTGAATAAAATTTCACTTCATTCTGGATGAATTGCATAATTTACATGTCATTTTCAAACACTTTCCAACTAGTTTCATTATCTGGAATAGATGGCTTGACCACCATTTTGATCTATTGCACATTACCTCCAATAAAATTCTCAGCATGTGAGAATTGTCAACTAATGGCCACCATCTAATCCACTTCTTTATTCAATTTCCTTGGCACCACCTACAGATTGAGAGCTTTAAAGATCTCCAAGAGGCACAAACTCTATGTTTATAATCTTTCAAAAGATTATTCTTTTTTGTGCACTTATTTATGACTTGGTGAATAACCAATTCAGTGTCTCTAAATATCTACAATTCCTTAATATACATTTTCTCATCAATAAGAAGACCATGCACCAACGCTTCATATTCTTAGACATTGTTGGAACATGAAAAATGAAACCTATGTGCAAAGAAGAACTTATAACTCTTGGGAAAGATGAGAACAACCCCTGCACTTATGATATTTCTACTTCTGGAACCATCAAATTACATCTTCCACATGCCATAAGTTTCATCATTCTTCTTTAGTGGGGGTAGGAAGAAATAAGTATTCTTCAAGTATGAAATATGTACCAAGACCCACTTCAATAGTTGTGTCATAGGGATCAAACTTATAGTGATATTTAGCCCATTCATCATATAATATATCAGGTAGGGAGGGAGGAATATGCTGATCTTTTGAAACTGAATCTTGTTCTCATCCTTATTTGATGAGGCAATTAGCTTACAGAGGAGATGGGTCACATGACTCAACATGATAGGAAACTATAGGCTCAACTTGTAAGGTAAACCTAGTACCATACCTTGTTCTTAGTAACATACGAGACCAATCAGAGGACAATTATCTTCCCACCTTAGTAGTGAAATCTCTTAATGGAAAATGGAAAACAATGGGGGTAAATCAATGATTGAAAAATATTGAGTTATAGTTATACTTGGACATGCATGAAGGGTTAATTCAATATTTTTGATGACTCCTAGGGTGGTGATAGTTGAGCCATCAAGTGGTAAGACTCCTTTAGACATATGGTTGTACTTGAAACCTAGAAACTCAACAATTTTCTTATGCATGATGAAAATACTAGCCCATGAGTCAATAATACAATAATGAATAAGATGTTTGCCTACTATTAAGGACATATAGAAGGGTGGGGCTTTTAAAAAAATATTACTTACTTCTCCTCTTCTTGACATAGATTGACAGCAACTTACAGTCTTTGGATAACTAGATCATCACATGGAAGTTTCCACAAAGCTTTATGCAACAGGTTGCGTTGAGATGGAATGACTAGGGCACACCATATTGTGATGTTTACATTTTCCTTCTTCATCTATTCCACAATGTTGAATGGAAGATCCATGGACTTATGCATTTGAGGAAAAAAAAATCTTTTCTTGATTGTTTAGGTACAGAGTCAGGCGCCCCAACTTGCCCAAAGGCTTGACCTACCAAAGGAGGGGCATGTGAGACTTATGTTAGAACATTGTGTGGAACCTCGCGTATGAGAACACATGCACCAGAATTGTTGGGATGATGAACTGCATATCTTTAATTCTTAGGATCCGTCTTGATGGCAGATGTAGAAGGCTATATGCCAGAGTCTAGCATTATCTTCTTGGACCTTGTGTTATTAGCAACCTGCACACAAATCCTATTTAATATTTCCATAGATTGGTTCATTACACATAATTATTCAACCCTAAAGAACATAAGGTTTGTCTCATGAATGCATTCAGACACTACTTCATTTTCTTGTTCTTTCCCTCTAGTGAAAGACTCATAACTTGAATCATTTTGAATCATGTAGGCATGCACGTGCAAGGAATTGTGTAGTTTTATGGAATGTGTGGAAAGTTGTAAGGAAAGCATCATTTTGTCTCTTGGACCATGTCATTCTGTATAGGAACTACTACTTTGCTTAAACTAGGCACATGAAGGGGTTGTGTAGGGGATAATGGTTGCAATGGAAGGTGTGCATTGGCATGACATCTATTTTTTTTTTTGTTTTAGCCCATATCTCTTATTTGGATATTGATTTCTAAAGGGCTGATGGCTTTGATTAAATCCTTGAATAGAATTATTTCTAAAGGCTTGTACTTGCTACTTTTCTAAGGATATAACTTTATTAGATAAATTTCTAATCAAGGTCTTCATTTCTTCATCTTCCTTTTTCTTCTGGGGAGAGTATGATGTGAAGGAAATAGGTTGGGATATCTACTCAAGAGTAGGAGCAACAAAAGGCTAATGAACTTGAGGCAGTTTAGAAAACAAGTTTATTGGTAATTTAGGGGCTATTTTACCATCTTAAATTAAACAAATATCTTCCCTAATTTATATAAGATAGGCATCAGGATATGTGTAACACCCATGGACTATATCATTACTGTAATATTAGAATTCAAGGCTCTTAAGAAGTAAATAAAAGCACCTCAAGGGGTTGGTCTTAAGAGGGATGAAATTCTATCCCATGTCTTCTCAAATATGAAGTTAAATTTAGCTATAAGCTCATTAGGAGCTCTCTTGATCATTGTGAGTTGTTCTAACAAGGATACATTATAATCTTTCTCCTCAAAATAATCACAAATTGTAGTGGAAATTCCATCCTAGTTAGTGATAGAGGAAGGTATTAAACTTATATACCCCTAAATTTCTTTTCCTTTGAATGAAGAAGTAAACAACCTTATAGCTACATCATCCTCAGTAACTAGGTGAAAAATGCATACATTTTCAATGTATTGAATGTGCTCAATAGGGGTAACTTAATTCTCACCAGCAAAAAATGGTATAATTTTGAGTGCATCCATTGATATATCATGTTGCGTGGTAAGAACTAAAGGAATACCATTGTTGAAGCTAATAAAGGGTAGATTGCTCTACGTCATGGATAGAAAGGGTTTGAATACCTTGGTAGAGCATGAAAAAGGTCTATCGGGTGGAGTGGTAGATTTTTCTTTGTGCACAGAAGATCAAGATGTGAACACAGAAGTTTTTCTACTTCTTATTCTTGGAGACAACTGAATATACTTGAAATACTCTTCAATTATTGCACTCTATCTAATATGTATTCTTCTCATGAAATTAGTGCTCTAACTACTGAAAACAGTAGATATGAATGTTGGGAGTCATCATATGTGTTAAAAAAATCCTTTAAAGGATGTAAATCACTAAGTCACACACCAAAACTTAGTAATAATGAAATGTAAGCTTTCAATATTGGTCTCACCATACATGCTAAAAACTGTTGGAGCTCAAAATTACACCCGTCCTAAATTAGGATGAACCGGGACTTTGAGGCAACATGGGAGTGTCTCCAAGTTATGGGACTTGCGCTTAAGATAGACCTCCGGAGAAGGATGACATCCTTTAACTATTTCTACTGCTAAAACTACTCCAAGGAAGGGAAATGCAACTACCTATAACTACTCTACGATTCCAAGGGACCGAGGGTGAGAAGGAGATACATGAAAGGGAAACCTAAACTAAGGGGAGGTGATAACACAAAAAAAAGGGGATGAAAACTATTAGATGAGTGGAAACGAGGGAAAATGTGCATATGGAGGGAAAGAAAACGTGTTATAGTATGAAACAATAGTCACTCACTTTATTTCATGGAGCGTAAAAAAACAAAACCCGTACAAGAGATATAAGATATGCACAACATATCAAAAATATTCTAGAAGACAAGAAGATGTAATAAAATTTGAGCTAGGGTAGAAGATAGCCACAAAACATAACTTTTATTTATTCCAAATGATGCATAATCAATTACATAGATGAAAGAGGCAAGGATATAAACATGCGATGAACCAGATCTTAGTCTTGTAAATCAAAATTCCAAGGAAAAATGCACTTAGAAAACCAAGAGGGTCCAACCTTTACGAATGAGCATTGTTCTACAATACATAGAAGAAAGAGGAAGAGAAGAGGAAGGAAAGAGAGGGAATCTCATATTTTCAAATACAACCACCAACAAAAAGTAATAAATGCCTATAAATGTGCCTGTAGCACTATCGGATCCACCTCCCCATGTCATCTTATCTTTTGGAATAAGGAAGGAGACAAAATTTGATTAAATATGGGTGGTTGAATCGATTGGATGTGTGCATTAATGGCTGAAGTTGTGTTTCCCAATTTCACGTACCAAAACCCACAAAAATATTATTTTTAAAATCCAAGTGTGTAGCCCACATAAGAATATTTCGAACAAGGTCGTGACCGTAGGAATCCAAGATATGTAGAAGAAGTTATGATGATTTGAAGATGTACAATACAGGATGAACATGCAAGACTTGTGTCACGATATGGTTGGCTAAAAGATTCAGATGATTGTCTTCTTGTTTTATATTTTTACCACTTTTCATGCATTCATTTGATGTGAGTATTCGGTGCACAACTGACATGTTCTAGTAGGTTGTGTGTTGTGCACTTTATCTGAAAAGTTGACACATGGAACTCAATGACTAATGCAAAATATTACACTTGGTGCATGCACAAGATAAATAGGTGCGAGAGGGAGAGATAAAGAGGTCTATGAATGTGCACAAAAGAGTGTGTATGGAGTGGGAAGAAAAGGTGAATATTTGTAAAAGTATGTATGTGTGGAATAAGGGGATTGTAAGACAAGGATAAATGAAAGAAATTGCGCAAGGAAGGTACACGAAGGTTGAAATTGAAATGGGAAATGAGTGCATATGAGGGGATGCCCAGGACTCAGGAAGGAAGGGCATGTGTGTTGAAGGCATGCCAAAGACTTAGAAAATCATAAAGCAAGTCTGTGGGTGCGCGTAAGGAGTGCAAACAGAGGGGAAATAGAAGGATTTAGAAGAATAAAGGAGAAAGGTGGAAGCACACTAAAGGAAGTCAATGGAAGAGGAAACACAAGGAATAATTAGGAAGGGCGCGTGAGGGTACACATGAAGAACTATTGTCATTCATATGTGCCACAGCATTGATCAAATTTCCTCTATTCATGTTCAAGTTAATGAACTAGATACTAAATAAAATTAAACAAATCCAAAATACAAGGGTTTAAGGTACCTTACTGTAAGATGGATGCAAAGGGACGAGTGAAAAGTGGATGACCTTACTATAAATATGGTAAATCTGTGAAACAAAGTTAATTAAGAGTAAAATGGATTAGATGGTAGATGAGGGGATTACCCAACAAAGTCAGTTCCAAGAAGTGTTAACTTCCTTAGCAGATGTCAACCCCCGTATATATAAGATATGATAAAATCAATGATAATATGCAAAATCTGAGGCACATAGAAACTAAAAAATATAGAAATTTAAGGCACATACAAATCTGATCTAGATTGATATAAAATGAAGCATACCTGGTTAGGTTAATGGTGACATAGGCTAAAGAGGTTAGGTCAATGGTGACGTGAGTGGATGGATCTAGAAAAACGCTGAAAATGTAAAGCTGGAAGGATTTGAATGAAAATTAAATGATAACATGGTTCTGAAAAAACTAATGAATACTTGCAAAGAAAGGTATGAGACAAAGAAATAAAAATAATGTAAGGAAATAGAGATTTGGATGGATTGGAAATTTGGATGGAAATAAGGCCTAGGTCTATGACGACTGAGAAGAGTTAGCGATGACTGGAGACAGGTCGAACAGATTTGGACTGACAGAAAGAAAGAGTGAGAGAAATGAGTATTGGAAATAGAAACATAGAAGATGAGCACATTGATGAGGATCTAGTAGAAATAATGGATGACAACATAGGGCTGGATCGATGGTGACCTGGGTGGAGTGATGTCAACCTAGGTGGAGCGGCGAAGACCTGGGAAGTGCTTAACAAGAGTAGAGGTAGACGACTTGAATGGACAACCTGCAAAGAAAATGACTGAAAGAAGACACTAAAAATGAAATTCTGATGGCTCCTAAACCTACAAAACTTTAGTTCCTAAAGTATAATAGTAATAATTGTTAAGAATTAATATTTAATTAGTGCATACATAATGTGAGTTGTTGAGTTGTTAAAACAAATCATGTATATTAGCAAGTAAGTAATATATCTTGAGAGATATTTGTGGGAGGTTTGTTTAGCTTGAATCCTATTATTAAGGATGTCGTAAGCTATATATTTTTGTATTATGTGGACCGTATGAATTAATCAGAGAGAAGAGATTTATTACGGTTTAACAAATATGTTGTTGTACCTTTATCTGGTATCAAAGTGATCGTAATCTATTGGTTATGAGAGTCTTGTGGTGAGATTTTTCTCTAGTCATTCTTAGCTTTATATCTAAAATTTCAAATCAATGTATCATCTACTAAGAACCCAATGAATTATATTCTTGTGTGAGTGAGATATCATGCATGTATACCGGTCTAAACCTACAACGTGAGGAGATCTGTGATAGTCTATTCAAAACATCTAAAGATCTCTGCATGATAAATATGTTGTTGCATATGTGTCTACCTATGCCATAGATATTTCATTCTCTTAGATGTATTCAAATCTATCTTAATATATCATTTAAAATTTCCCTTCATCGTCTCGTGCCTTTATACAAGTATGTGCATATATCCTAGGTTTAATACATATTTATAATTTCTAAGAATTTCCATGTTGTCCGAATTTGTTCTAGTTATATGTGTATCACCATTCCACGTATTTCAAGGAAGACATCTATGTTTTCTGATAAACTTGGGTCTACATAATATATCTACTTCATTCCGCTCTCACCGTGTATGTCAAAAAAACCGATCTATTTGTTATAAGTATGTTAGAGTCACTTTGTAAACTCTTGTGGTGTTGAGTATTTGGGTTCTATATTTTTTAATGTCAGCGAAAACTTTTTTTCAAAGAATATTTTGTCTTCAAACTTTATTGTGTCATGTATAAGTTTAGTCATTTTAGTAATGTTTAAATCTATCAAGTGTTTAATAAGTCTTTATTTGTTATCTAGTTTATAGTTTATATATTAAAGTCAAGTAATTTTCATATTTTTTTAAAATATTTTTTATGTCATTACTTCTTTAAATATGTGAAGTCATTGTCAAAATGTAATTTTGTCTATGTAGTTATTTAGTCATAAAGGAAAGAGTCATTTTGTGTGTTGAATTGTCTTCTCAAAAGAGTAAAGTTATTTTTCATTTAAAAAGTAATATCTTTTTATTAATTTTTAAATTTCTAGTCGAGTCCTCTTGTCCATGTCAAAAGTGTCATTTTTAAATTTGTAAGTTATCGTCAAAAATCATGTCTTTGTAAAAAGAACATAAAATAAAAAAATTACCTTATGGATGCATTTTCGGTGTTACCTGATGTCCAAAAAATAAATTATTTCACATTATGAGGGGAAGTTATGAAAATAAACCCAATATGGAAATTGATGACCTTCATATCCAAATCTAGCTGAGTTACCAACACGTGCATTAGAGGTCAAAGGCAACAAAGGATGGAGGGAGATCAACGCCTCTCATCAGTTACCAACAATGGGGCTTCATTTTCCTATGGTGGAATCTCTTTTTCAGTTGTGTGCTATGTGTAGAATAAAACGGTGTGTGGTTTCCTTCCTCTATTGTGATTGAAATGAGGAGAATGTGCATTTTTAAATTTGAGAACAATTGTATAGGAGGGTAGTTGAACTGGAGTGATCTTGTGACTACTAAGATTCTCTAATTGTCATACTTCTAACATGGATTGGTTGGTGAAAGAGCGTTTACTAGAAGTGAAAGTGGTAACTGTTGAGTTCATGTATGTAGGTGAATCAATGGAAGTGTGATCATATGGTATGGGATTCAATGTGGTGAATCGGATTGGTCATGTGAAGCAAGATCCAGGCAACAAGATCTAAGACAACAATATGTAGACCTAAAAGTGTGTGGAGGCACACAATTCTATTTCTAGATCTTGGGATGTGCTTTCTTCCCATGTTTGCACTAAGGGGAGATTGTTAGGAATTCATTTTTAATTAGTATGTACATAATGTGAGTTGTTAAAACAACTCATGTATATTAGCAAATAAGTAATATATGTTGAGAGATATTTGTGGGAGGTTTTTTTAGCTTGACTCCTATTATTAAGGATGTCCTAAGCTATATATTTATGTATTATGTGGATTGTATGAATTAATCAAAGAGAAGAGCTTTATTATTGTTTTGAAAATTTGTTGTTGTACCTTCAATAATAAGAAATGATAGCATAAACCAACACAAAGTAAGGATAAACTTCCCAAAGTCTCCACAAGTGATGTAATACAAGCTCAAATGGACTCCAAGAAGGATGAAACTATTGTAAATATGCTCAAGATCGAAGATACATTTGCACAACGCAAGAAAACTCTGATTATGCCTCATTTTGAAGGGGGGTGAAACTAGCTTTATAGGGTCGATGGTGACCCAGGTGGGTCACCACGAATTGTGGGGAATCATCCCTTTATGTGGTGGAAGGTTGATGTATTCAAGATATGGGGCTTTTGTGGATTAGGATAAGTGTTTTTAAGCATATATGCGGGTTAGGGTTTCCTAACAAAGTGTCATGGGTAGGTGGGAGATGAAGATGGATTAAATAAACTATAGAAGAAACATAAGGATATGAAACTAGGTAGTTAGGAATGATAAACAACATATGGAGGATACATTAAAGCTAACTAGAGGTAATTAACTAATGAGATGAGGATTAGAAAATGATTAAATGAAGATTAATAAAAAATTAAAGTTTTTAGGTTAATAGATGGGAAAGGTGAGAATTAAAATATGAATTAGGATTGAAATAAAGGGGGTCTAAATAGGACCATGGTGAAAGAAGTGGCACAAGAAACAAGGGTAGTGATACCAAATTTTGGTGTCTATAAAAGGTATAAAATCAAGAGCGTACAAAACCTAAAAACTTTGAACTCTAAGCCATAATGGAATAGTAAGTTATCAAAATAACTAGAGGAGTTATTTTAGAAAACATGCCTCTGTAAGTACCCAAAAGTGCATGGTGCCACATTGAAGGATGTTGTAAGTCTCCAATGATGAAGGAATTCTCTTCTAGAGGAATGATGAGATCCAAATCCTCTTCATTCACATTCAGCATGCTTGTTTTGACTTATTTATCCTCATTTCTAAGTTTTAAGCTTTTCGTGTCCTCACAGGCCACCTTTTGCCCTTTTTCGCACTTTTTGTGGCTTTAGTTACACAACTATCGTGGCGGTTACGTAACCACCGATCTGCATAGACCGGTGCTTACAAAACCACTGGTCTGCACAAACCAGTGCTTATGAAACCATCGATCTGAGCAAACTAGTGGTCCTATCATTTTTATTTGAGAGTTCCAACTGTGTGTTTTGAACGTGTGTTTCAAATTCATGAGTGATTTTCTCTCCTATTTCTTGACCATTTCACCTAATTTTTGGCTTGATGGATTCGTATTAGAGTTATTCTCAATTTACTATCTTTATAAAGTTAACTTCCCCTTCTCTTGATGATTTAGCACTTCTTGATTGTCATGTGTTCCAGACTTCTTATTCCCCATATTTCTATAAAACCCAAACTTTTACCCGGATGATGGGTTGGAGATTTGAGATTTATTTTGCATTGTTACTCTGTCAAAATCTTGTTAAGAATCACACAAACAACACAACACATTGCTTTGTTCTTCCCAGTAGTGCATTTGTGACTAGTTTGCTTGTAACCAACCAACTCCAACATTTTCTTGATTTTCTTACAGCCAATTAGCTACAACTTGTTCTTTGTTCACCTTGTTACTAGCCAACATTGCACACCTTTGATCATCTGGAATTCATCTTTGGAAAAGGAAAGGAAGCAAAAGAGACATTAAATTCATCATCACACTTGGGAAGCTATCATAGCACAGTAGTAACCAAGTTGGGGTGTATTTACATTTCTTTGAAGCTTTCAGTTGAATATTGCCATTTAGATTAAAAGAAATATATTTATTTTAAGGGTGGAATTTATTACTTCTTCATTTCTAGAATTATTTGCTTACGAACAAAATTCCATTGATATCTTCTTCCCTTCTTATCCCTGTGGATCTACAAGGGAAAGAAGTTGGAGGAAGATTTTGTGTCAACGCTTCTTCATTTATTTCTTCATCGTTAGTTACCTATACATTTTATTTTATATTTTATCGGGGAAGTTTTTGGGTAACGAATAAATTGCTTCTGATAAGCTTTCTTGTTTCTCATGAATCTGAGGCACAAGTAGTTAGAAGAAATAATTATTTCCAGAATCATAAGTGTAAAGTACATTCTTTGTCTGAATTAGATTTCATTCCACACCTTACAACAGAGGAATAGCCACATCGGCTATTCCCTGTTTTTGATTTATTTTAGTTTAGGAGTGATTTGTTTCCTTAGATTGATTTCTTTGTTTGTGTCTGTAGTTTTTATTTTATTTAATTTATCAAAAAATAGTTTGAAGTTTAATTTGTTTTGTCCATTTATTCGATTTAAAAGCTTTGTCGGAAAACACAAAAACAATTAGATAGTTTGTTTTATTTTGCTTTATTTTAATGATGTAAAATTAAATTTAATTAGATTAAAAGGGGAAGAACAATTGTCTTTTGTTTAATTTAAATTCATTCGTTTCATTTATTTAAATATAGGAATTTAAAGTAATTTAGAATTGGAATGAACACAACCCTTGTTTCCTTAGCTTCCTAGGATACCAGCACTTAGTCCTCAGTCTCTTTGGTTACCAGTTTGTTCATTTATTTCTATCCTTGCCGATTTGGTGCACACATGCCCATTCTAATTCCATCTCAACCACGCATAAGAATTTGTGATCCAATCATACGTCAGCCTAACATTGACAGACGCCAAATAGACATTGACCAAGGTTTACGCAAATTAGTGTTTAGAGAAAATCATGTGCCACCTAATATTATTAGCCATCTCAACACCCTCAACAACGAAGTAGATATTGTAGAAGAATATTGGGCTAACCAAGCTAACAGGGTTAGACCTCGCAACCCTTAGTTTGTCTTTAGCACATCTCCTCTCACACTTACATGACCCTCTTTAGAGATGATTATTTAGAGGAAGATGGATGCTTCCCTCGCATTTGTCAATCAAGGTTGACTTACAATTGCACATTATGATCATACTTGACCGTCATATCACACCCACACATGTTAGGTGGGCCTTTCTTACTCTTGACGAGCAAATCCCCAATTTGTAAGATGAGCATCTATGATTGCCTTGATCGTCAATCATGTCATTGCCATATTTCCCACTTATCCCACTTACACTGCATTGATTCATCACATGCCCATTACATCTATCACATTTTGGTTGTCTAGGCATGACCTCAAGAAATCAAGTACATCTGAAATCACGTGTTAACTTTCAGGCATACAAAATTGGTAAACCTGACGCAGAGGACTAGTTCTTTTTCATATCCTTTTCTTTTCTTTCTCCATCCTTCTCCTCTCCCATTATTTTATGGGTGATTATCACCCCCTGAATATGTCGGGTCAAGAGTATTCCAAGCCTATTTTAGGTCTTGAAGCCTATTACAATCAAGTGGGTCAACAACATTCACCCTCATTATCAGGGTGGGTTGATAAAATTATTCACAAATCTTATTATCTACCCAAACCACCGATTCAATTGTAAGGATTGAGGAGATAGACCAACCGAACCGTAACTTTCAAAAAGAGTTTTCAAGCTCTAACAACATGACATTTACATGTGCATGGTCTTTATGTGGGTTTTATTAAGACCCCAGTATGTTGTATGAGTCCTTTCCATTTCATTCGCAACAATGCAATGAACTCTTAACATGGCTCGCCTAAAGCAATGACTACCTCAATGCTTTAGATGAATCTTTGGATATGATACAATCATACACCAACGTCTTGTTGCAAAATAATGTTGCCTCGCCCCCTCTAAAAGTAGAGGAAACACCACAAAAGGGAGATCCAGTTAATGATCAATTCATAAGGGGTCTCATATGTTCCCTCAACCGAGTAATATGGAACACACGCCTACACAAGGTTCACATCCTTTGACCAATGATATTATTTCAAAATTAGTGGGAAGGATTAAGGAATTAGAGTTCACACAGGCTTCAAAACTTGTACAGATGACTAGGCAAGGCAATACTCCCTATTATCATAACTATACTCATACCACAAATGTTTGTCTAATGCAACAACCACCACATCAAGTATACTTAGGAGTTCTTAGTCCTGGAGACCTCCTTATGGGATTCGACACACTAGGAATGACTTCTCATGCTTCCTATTCTTATCCTACACAAGGGCTAGTCAGAATTGCGCTCTCAAATGTTATTCCTCTGAACATTGCAACATTCTCTAGTTATATGCCCACTAGCCCATATCCTAGTGTTATTACATACCATGTCCATATGTATTCTAAGTCTTCTCAAATGGACATGTACACCTTTCTTGGTTCTTACACACAACATAAAGGGGTTCCCTACGCCCTAGCTAATACATGTGACATGCCTTATCATGCTTCTGCTTCGCTTCCCCCTCCTTAGCAAGGGTCCTCAATGGTTGAATCCTACGTAGTGGGAACTTATTTTGAGTATTTAAAAGAACCTCTCGACTTTACAATATGAGGTGTAATGCTCCCACGACCATTGCCTGACGACCCAAAATTTAAAGAGAGGGAGATCCAATTTTCCATATTAAAGCATACGCTACTACGATCAGAGAGTTATTTCCCTAGGATATAGTTGTTGCTAAGATATTCCCTAAGACTCTCAAAGGGATTGCTCTAGACTAGTACTATCACATTCCCAAAGTGTCCATACATTATTTTAAATAACTTGTGTCTGAGTTTATTAAAGATTTTGATATGAATAAGTTGTTGAGAATTGGAATTAGAGAATTCTTGCACATTAAGCAAGATCAAAACGAGTTTGCTGCCCATTTCATTCAAAGGTGGCAGCAAGTCCTTTACTCTTCAGCAAGTGCTCCAAACATGGACCAAACAAAACTCTATGACCTTTTCCTCCATTCACTCAATCATGAAACCAAGGAGGAAGTCCAAAAGTTTCCCATAAAAAGCTATGAGGAAGCCTTATAAGGTGTTCCACATTAACCAAGCGGTGATCGACAGTGGACGTAAAACATATGGTACTAATGGGAGGTTGGTCACATCTAACCCAAATAATTTGAACTATCCAAACAACTCAAACAACAATCAAGGACCTAAGGTATTGAATATAAATCGTGGTGTCACTACAGATTGCATGACCGATCAACCTAAAAATCCAAATGTCGTGAACACTAGAAATGCAAACAATAATAACAAAAATATAAATAATAAAATGGTTGATAATCTCGCTCCCTCTATTAATGTAGTTGATTTTAACCGTTCACTTCCTCGACAAGTCCAAGCCTAAGGCCCAACTCAATACCAAAATCTTGGCCAAGGGGCTACAAACTACAATTATAACAATCAATATCAAAACAATAATCGAAACTATGGGCCACAACAAAACCAAAATCAGAGGTCAAGGGATTACGATCCCAACTTGTATTACGGGTTTCATACAATGAGCAATCATGATGTTTGGTCTTGTAGGGACTACAATAAGTTCATACAATGACTCCCGAAAGACCAGAGATAACTTTTCTTTAAGATGTTCTTAGAAAACCCTGGAGGAACTTTCAATAACTCTCATACTGGACTTGTCACTCGTCAAAATGCCAGCCTAGGGACTTATAGAGATCCTTTCCCCAAGTGTTCTGAGAATGCGAAGTTTAATCCTCATAATTCCAAAAAAGAGATTTTGTAACAAATAATGATCACGAGGCTTCTACATCTAATGATCCTCGAGTTGCTCCTAACTTAGTCCAGAGAAACAAAATGAAAATCACAGGCTTGGTTGAATTGGAAACAAAACAAGAGGTCAATACCGCTACTCATACTCAAGAGTACATGCCACACTCTCTTCTTGTATATCATCTAGTGTAAGACAATTGGTCAGTAGTTCCCAAGCTGGTAGGATCTTATGATTTGATCATAGATCTCATCAAAACCTTTTCTCACATGTCCTTCTTAGATTTGTTGAAGAATTTGCCAACTCACTAAACTACCTTGTTAGAAGCATTAGGTCTTGGTCACCTAGTGCATGTCACACCCCGTCCTAAGGCCCAAATTATTCACATAGACTTTAGTGTTTATCCTCTGAGACAACATGAAAGGGATATTGGGTTTGTGTTTGACATCAAAAAAATGCCTGCAGATTTTGAGTTGGCACGGAGAGGTAATCTCGTGCTATATTTGTAAGTATGGATTCATAATAATTATGTTAAAAGAGCAATGATTGATGACGGGGATGTTGTGAACATTTTCCCCTTCTCCTTCTTGTAGAAGTTAGGATATGGAGAAACCAATTGCTCCTCCACCCATAATACGCTGAGGGGTTATGATAACTTGAACACCACATCAATCAGAACCATTGTTATTCCAGTTACCCTTGGACCTAAGACCATTTTAACTAAATTATATATTATAGACAAGTAAACTAACTATAATATGATTCTTGGTAGGTCGTGGATCCATAGGATGAAGGCCATCCCATCCACATTATTTCAAGAGTTGAGATTCCTTTACTTGGGTAAGGTCTTTGTAGCTTAGGATGACCCAAAACCTTTCAATATCCACCTCGCAGATCTTAAGAAGAAACCTAGGATTCATTCTGAATTTGAACCCCTAGCCAATCAATTGAACAAATTGTTGCCTTATGAGAAAATGGTCCCTACTACAAAGCTAGTTCTAACAACTGAATTAAAAAAATTGAAATCTATCGAAGGGGTAGATAGGAGTGAGAGTAAGACTAATGTGGTAGAAACTATGTCTACCAAGACAACAACAAAAATAGTGAAACTCTTAGAAAATGATTTACTGATCATTCTTCCCTTTGATTCTCTAGGCATTGGAAATGACCTTGGATTAACCTCTCTTTTGGCAGATGGTTTTGAAGAGATATGTATGGTGGAGGTTTCTTAGCTCCGAGAAGAAAATACTAAAATCAATGAGGAGTCAATCTTTCCCATTAACTGTTGGACACTCCATTACGATGGAGCTAAATGTCGTTATGGCGCAGGAGCAAGAGTGATTTTAGCTTCTCCAAAAGCTAGAGTTATGACTTTCACTTTCAAGTTAAACTTTGAGTGTACTAATAACAACATAGTATATGAAGCCTTGCTTCTTGGTCTCATTGTGGCCAAGAGGATGGGGGTGCATAATTATTAGAGTCCTAGGTGGACTTGAAGCTCATAGAAAAACTATGTCTTAGAAGATTTATGATACCAGAGCATAGAGCATCACCATACTTCTACAATTCTGTATGTGTGTGATCTATGTAAATATTTTGACTATATCTCTATGGAAGCATTTCCCATAGAGAAAAATCAGCTCATTGATTCTATGGTGTTTTCATCCTTTTGTTTTTGCCCTAGCGAAGATTTGAAGGAAATAGAGTTCACAGTTTCAACTTAGCATTGAAGACCTTGATCCACAATATTCCAAATAACGTAATATTAACATATGTAGAGATTGAGAATGATCCTATCACATTATATTTTGATGAGAATGATGAATTGATCTTAGGATTCCTCTATGTATACACTGATCTTCATCTCGTGTATCATAATAGAGGTTTTTCCTTTACCCCTCACCCTTCTTCATACTTTGAGATAAAGCAATGAATACCTCTTCTTCATAAGATTTAGAGATGTGTGAAGTTGAGGAGGAATATTTGGAACTACCACCAGCTCCCCCTGAGTTTGAAGAAGGGAATTCATCCCTAATAGAAGGAAAAATTGACATAAACATAGGGACAAAGGAAAAGCCTAGAATTATGAAGCTTGGCTCTTCATTGTCAGATGAGGAAATAGAAGAACATACTAAGGTGCTTAAGAAAAATTCCTGAGATTATGCATTTAGTTACAAAGACATGACAGACATCGCTCCTGATGTAGTGGTTCATAATTTTGTTACCAAACCCAATCCAAAGCCCAAAACAAAATTTAAGACCTATGAAGCCCAAAGTTGATTTAATGGTCAAAGAAGAAGTGTTGAAGCTTCTACAGGTAGGCTTTAAAAATATAGTGGACTACTCCACATGGTTGTCCAAATTTTTCCCTGTCCTTAAAAAGAATGGGAAAATAAGGATATACATCGATTTTAGAGACATAAACAAAGCCTACCCCAAGGATGATTTCTCGTTACCCTCTATAGATATCATTATCGATACAATAGCTGGTTATGTCTCATGGATGGGTTTTCTAGATACAATCAAATAAGGATTTATGATGAGGATTAGATCAAAACTACCTTTACTACTCCCTGAAGGACCTTTGTTATGTTTCCATGCCTTTCGGTTTAAAGAATGCTGGTGCAAAATATCAATGGGCCTTGACATATATATTCCATGATCTCATTCAAAAAATTGTGGAGATGTATGTTGATGATCTCTTGGCAAAAATTAAAAAGAAGGGTGACCATATTGAATGTCTTCAAGTTATTCTTCCATGGTTAATCGATTATGGTGTGATTTTAAACCTAGAAAATTACATATTTGGAGTCACATGAGGTAATTTATTGGGTTATATCATTTCCTCTTGAGGGATTGATGTGGTTCATGCAAAGATTCAGGAAATCCTAAAAATGACGCCACCAATAGAAGAATTAAGTATTAGGTATTTCTTAGGAAATCTTGGGTTCATCTGATTAATGGCTTGATGAAGAAGGATTGTTACAAAATTTGGACAAATGAATGTCACAATGCTTCATGTGTTTCTTCATGTCACCACTAACACTCATGCCACCTAAGGTCAATCATCCTTTAATATTGTATTCTCAAGTCACATATGTTTTGATAGCGTGCATGTTAGCACATGAGGATGATGATGGTTGCAAACACACCATCTATTTCATTATCCACACACTATTTAACTATGAAACTTGGTATACTCAAACGTAAAAATAATTCTTGGATATTGTCTTTGCAACCAAGAGGTTAAGGAATTATATGTTCAAATAAGAAATGAGGGTGATCATTAAATATGATCATTTGCGGACATTCTTAACCCAAGCATCCTTATCCAAGAAGGATGGTGGATTCATAAGGTTAATGGATGAATTGAGCTTACCTTCATCATTCAAAATTTTTTCAAAGGAAAAATCATTGTTGATTGGCTGGCTGACAACCCTATAGATTACGATAGTTGACTTGATATTTCCTAATGAATTTGTCTACTACGTAGAGAAGCCCTCCATTTCTTCATTCCTCTCATATACGAATATTATAAACCACATCATAGATTAGACATAACCCAAATAGGCTAATTCATAATAGAGGTAACAACTATGTGTCATAGCTGTCAAATATGTAATTGTAGAAGACATTTTACATCAAAGATACTTTGATGGTATGTTGCTACGATGTATCGACGAGGAAGAAGTGGAAAAGATTTTATATGAATCCCACATTGGAGTCTTTGGTGGTCACTTTGGAGGGCATTTAACCCCTCACAATATCTATCATATGGGTTACTTCTAGCCCACATTAGAGCATACCACTGTAGAGTATGTACGAAAGTTCCATAAATTTCAAGAATTCTCCTACGCCATACACATCCTAGCCCAGGATTTACAACCCATAGTGACACCCTAGACCTTCTCTACTTGGGGTATAGATTTAATAGGGAAAATATCTCCCACATCATTAGATGGCCAAAACTTTATAATTAGGGCCAAAAAAACTTTACAAAGTGGGTTGAGGACATGCCTCTCACTACAGTACCTGGATCTATCATAAAAAACATTTATATTGAACTAGATTATGTACATGTACAACATTCTATAGGTCATTATTTTAGATAATAGCACTTATTTTAAGATTTACAAGGTGCGTGAACTATGCACTCAATTCAAAATATCCCATCACACAGTCTCCTTGTACTATCCTCAAGACAATGGACAAGCTAAGGCAACCAATAAAACTTTCAAGTCCATTTTCCTTAAGATGATTAAGGAGAATAAGAGAGATTGACACCTAAAGTTATTTCCCACCTTATGGGATTGTAAGACTTCAATTCAAACACCAACAAGGGAAACCCATTTTTCTTAGTCTTTGGTGTTGAAGCGGTCTTATTGTTGGAGGTAGAATTGCCTAGTATTTGTGTGTCTTTACAAGGCATTCTAGACAAAGACGAGTATCAAAATACTCGTCCAGATGATTTGGAAATCCTAGATTAAATATAGCTTACATCCAAACAACATCATCAGGTTCATGAAGAAATAATGTGTTTTCATTACAATAAAAAGTTATATGAACATGAATTTTGGGTAGGATACCTTGTTTTGAGACTTGATAGCCGAATAGTTATGAAGTTCAATGAAGGTAAGAAGTTCATGCTGAAATGGCTAGGGACCTACCAAGTGATGGAAGACTTCAAAAATGGTGCATATCATTTTTGTACTCTAGAGGGTGAGGATTTTGGTGATTCTATCGACTCGATTCACCTCAAACATTTCTACATATAGTCATTTGTATTTCCACACTATATTTTATTGCATTCACACTATCTTATTACATACATTATCACATTGTTGAAATTGTAAATTAGAAACTTACCTTTCAAGTAATTCTTTAAATTCTAGAAATTGGAAAATCTCTCAATCATTCCTCTTCTACATTCTTTTCACATATTCGAATTATATAATCCTTATTATCATTTCCATTCATGAGACAAATTTTTACTTTGATGTTATAAGGACTTGTATTCTTAATCTTCTTCATGGTTTCTTCCAATTCAGGTGTTTCTTGCTCATAGTTTTCTTTAGAATATTCTTCATGGTAGATCTTCCCCTAAAAGCTCTTTTTATGACAATTTTTTAAAAAGAATTTCACTCAGAAAATTTGTTGACCTATCTCAACCTTTGGTGATGATCCCTCACATTCTACTAGTTGTGTGGGGTTGAGATTAGGGGGAAAATTTCCCTCCTAAAAAAATCACAATCCAAAGTAAAACAATATAAAACAAAAAAAGTATATAAATAATAAATAAAAGAATTATTATTGAAAATAACTACACTTTTAATCCCTCCCAACCTTTGGTGATGAGCCCTTGCTTCTTACTGGTAGCATGAGGTTGGGAAAGGAGGCAAGTGGCCTTACTCACCTATGTTTTGTCTTTGGTGATGAGCCCATGCTTCTTAGTGGTACCATGGGGCAAGACGTAGGGGGTCATATCAAAAATAAAAAATTCTAAATAAACTGAGAAATAAAATTTCTTGAAAGTCTAAAATTCTAAAGAAAATGAATTATATGAATTTTTAGGAGATACAATCATTCCTTAAACCAAATCTTATCAATAAGTAGGCCATCCGAGGATCTGAGTCTAGTTAAATCTTGCAATAAAAATTCATTTTGAACTAGTTTTTTAATCTTGATTATGGTTGGTTTGTAAGTTTTTAAATAAATCCTTGTTAAAATTATTGTCTCTTGGTCATCATTCTTGTTCATACTCCTCAAATCACATATCACAATTCATTCATGGCTCTCAGTGACGAGCCCTCACATATTACTAGTTGTGTGGGGTCAAGAATAGAGTGAGGTCATCTTATCATTATACCATATTCAACAAATTTTTCCAATGTAATACAAATGTTAAACAATACTTGAAAAATAAAGCCTCCTAATTACAGTTTGTTTTCATATGCATATTCATATATATAATTTTTTATCACATTACATCATCATCCATAACATGCATTCAAAAAAAAAAAAAGGAAATTCCAAACCATCTAAGACTACATAAATTAGATAAAACATAATGAAATTGACTCTTGCAAAGGAATGCCAAACCAAAAAGATGTGTATACATATTTTTCAGAGCATCTTGATGCAATTTCATCATACTGAAGAACAAGTGTGGTCAAAACGCTCAAATGTGATCCAAAAATACAAAAAAATGATATATACAAAAATGGTCCTGAAGAAATAAAGGCAATCAGCTTATCCCTATCTCCTAGATCCCTGTGAAGGAGTAGAGTGAGGACTCCTGTTGCAAATTCTATGTCAAGATCGACTAGGTGTAGTATGGGAACCTCCATGCATTGATCTATGAGAATGACTATGAGAGTGATCACTAGTAGTAGCCTCACTATGTGAGGGTCCTCATTGTCTCTTCTTGTCCTCTACTATGGAAATATGAGTTTTCAACTGAGTGATCTATGTTGCTACATGTTAGGCTAGTGAAAAACATTAGTGTGATATCCGACTTGTGTCAGGGCTCATGGGTCTATCAGTAACTCCTCTCGGGTCTTCCTAGTAGCCATCATGAAAAATTCTATTCCATATGCCAAATAAGATCCCACCATCCATCAATTGTGGTTGTAAAAAGGAAACAAAAAATAGCTAGTTATAAAATGTAAAAACAAAAAAAGAGATTTTTTTAACATTTAATCTAGGAAGTGAATGAAAGAGAAGTATGTTTATACTCACTCGGGTCTCCAATGACCCAGTTGGGGTCTACAACTTGTGTTACTATAGGATTTGCTACACCCTCCTCCTCCTCCTCCATCTCCTCTGGATGTATAGACTCCTCCATCTCCTTTGGATGGACTATCTCCTCCACCTCTACCTTAGATCTGGCAGTCACCGATGCCTCTCTTGAACTCTACCACTTAGGGTCTGACTCCTCCTCTGACCCCATGTTTGTCTCAACATCCTCATCCTCCTCACTCCTAGGTAGGACCTTACCAATTTGTATAATTGGCCTTGGTCTAATTATAACACCTGAATTTGGGTCTGGTGCATCTCATGGCATACCAATCATGACCCCAAGCACTACAATTGTCCATTGGAGTTGGCTCTTTTGGCTGACTCTCATCTCTCGTATGCCCCTATATATAGTGGCAACTATTGGAAGAGCATATGAGAAGGGAAACCCAAACGGATGGAGTAAATGGAGTACTAGATGTATCTTAACTCAGCTGTTGTGGTCAACTAGATAAGAAGTAGTGGCATAGGTGGTCAAAGTAACTCCCTTCTCTCTCCACTGGCCTAACATGTCCTGATATGGTAGGGATACACTATTTATTGTAGTAAATAAAGATGTTAACTGTGTCATGGCCCTGAGTGGATCCATGTATATCTATCTGATAGGCTTGATTTGTCCATGATGTACTATCCCAACACCCCTATGATAGGAGATAACCTGGCCATAAAGCCTTGACATCACTAATGTGGGGTGGCTAAGAGATCTAGCCCCACATCTGACAATCTGGTATAGTCATGGTAGGTACTAACAAAATTGTACATATCCCATGTAAAAAATATTTCATAGATCTCTTTGGTCTTAACAATTGGCACCCAATAGAATAAAAACTTATCTCCACCCTTGTCCCCAATAAAATGTGAATCCAAGACACCAATGATGGCCTTACGTAGAGTGGGAATAGGGGTAGTATCAACAGTAACCAGTTTGAATCCATGTGTAACACCTATGTCAGGTGCTTGTGCATCACCAAGGTATGTATCCCATTTGCAAGCCTTAATTGATGAATTGGGGGTCTTCATCGTCAAATTATTTCTGGTGTCAGGAACTCCAAGGATCTTATAAACATCCTCTAATGTGATGGTCCACTCTCCTCTAACACTAGGAAATTGGAAGGTGTTCTGATCCACGTCCTAATAAGACAAGAAATCGTAGAGAAGGTGAATCACTAAGAAAACCATCCACATCTAAACTAACCTCTAAATGTCTGCCATCTCTAATGCCCCTCTCTCCACTGGTGTCAATAACTGTAGAATTTGGGGCAACCAGTCCTTCTCTCTGGATCTATTCCATCTAGTATAACTCCCCTGCATCTAAAACAAGGGAAAAAGAGCATGTTAGAATTTGATAAGTGCACTATAGGCTCACAAAAACAATATAAATGAAAGAAAAAACAACCAAAACTTCATACTTAGCCTCTAGATTGTAAAATGTCACAACGGTTATAAAATCACCACTCATAACAGCGTGGTGGTTATATAACCGCCATGATATTTGCACAATCACCATGGTGATTACGTAACCACCGCTTTGTGTTGGGCAGTGATTATGTAATCTTCATGGTGGTTGTGTCTGCCAAAACAGGGTCATGTACTCAAAAGAAAAAATCCACAAAACTACTAAAAAAATCAAAATCATTTAAATAAATTACAAAATGTAAAAGGCATCCTCCTATAGTCATTTTTACTATAAAATTATAGAAAAACTCCCCTCCTATAGCTAGTTTCAATTAATCACTACATTTTAGGATAAAAACAAATAAATGCTTGTAACTTACATGTTCATGGCCCTCTATTGCTACCACTAGTTACACTACCATCACGACTAAATACTCTTTGATTTGAGTATACTCACAAATGAAATAGTCATTAGAAATCAAGTGCTCCAAATTTAGCTAAGTCGATATGTAAAAATGATTTCTAAAATTTGGTTTTCTAATATTTCTTTGAGTGGGTGTATGAAAGGAGGAAGTGCTGAAGTAGGTATATTTCTCATCCTTGCAGATATGGTAAGTAATATTGTCATTTCATTTCAAAATATTTTGCTAATTTGGTTTTATATCTGCACTTAATTCCCATTTCTCTTTTGCAGGTGGTGGGAAGGTTTGATTGGTGCGATTTCAACACATGGATGAATAAGGTAAAATTTCTAACTCTCTCATTTGGGAGCACCATACTTAAAAATTCATGTTTTACACCAATTCATGGCTAAAATAATTCTTTGAGGGGGCAATATGTATGTACCCAAAATTGCACACTGCCACATTGAAGGATGTGGTAAGAATCCAACGATGAAAGAATTCTCTTCCAGATTAATGATGATATCCAGTTCCTCCCCCTTCACCTTCAACATGCTTGTTTCAGCTCATTTCTTCATATTTCTAAGTTTGCTAGCTTGTCGTGTCCTTACAGACCATTTATCACACCTTTTTATTTTTTTTTGGCTTAAGTTATGGAACCACCATGGCAATTACATAACCACTTGTCTACGTAGACCGGTGATCCTGTCAACTTTATCCATGAGTTTAAACTACATGTTTTAAAGGCTTGTTTCAATTTCATTAGCCATTTTTTTATTACCAAATCAATACACCCTTTGAATGGCCAAGTGAATGTGACATTCGATGTGACTAGGTAACATGGAATCACCTCTCAAGCTGTGGGACTTGGGCTCAAGATGAATCTCCAGAGAAGGATGGATTCCTCTTCCTAAAATAAGCACTACACTACTCCTAATGCAATAAAAAACAACCACTTAGACTTATACTAACATTTCAAAGGGATTAGGGAGAGAGATTTGCAAGAAATAAAACCTAAAATTAGAAGTGGTGATGCACCAAGAAAAGGGGTTTTGTTAGACAAAATTCTGGTTTGCCAATGAAGAGAGATGATCATGAGGAAGAATGAACATGCATTCCAAACCCAATTTACATACAATATTTCATTCTTTGATAAGCACAATGACCTCCAAAACTTGCAAAAGAAATACTGGTTGTACAGTTCACCTGCAAACATGAGAGATGAAAATAAAAGCAGTAAAATCATGTAAGGAAATACAATTGATCACAAAACATAATCCTCATTACTTCAAACAATTGCATAGTGTGTCATTACAACAGGGAAAAATATATGATGTCATTACAATTTTGAGAATAAATTCTTGTGAGCCTCCAAATTCACAATATCTCAGCTGGTGAAGAGAGGGGAAGCTTGGAAGAATGTCTAACCTTTTTTGGAATAAGAACTCATTTTACATTTATAGAAAATTATGAGTTGAGAGAAAGAAGGAAGAAACCCTAGAATCTAGGATAGAATGTAGCAGGTGATTAATCACTGTTGTCAACCATGATTGCTTCATTAATTGCACCTCTACCATCCTGAGGAAATATTCATCAGAATGAAGAAAATCTAACAATTTCAGTAACATGAAAACCTTCTAAATGTCCATCTCTTGATTAGTTCCATTGTGTATCTCTCACTCTCCCGATTCCAACTACTATTATTTTTGTGAAAAATGGGCAACCGGGGAAGAATGCTATGGTCTCCTGAGAAAAATTTACTTTTTGGGCATTCTAGCATTATGTTCCATTAGCTCTTTGATAATGTCTTCATAATTCTTGAATAAGTTAAAATATCTTATTTCCTCCATTAAATTTCCCGTAAATACACTCCTACATCCATGGTGGGTTCCACAATTTTAAAATTTCATTATGGAGGGGTCTTATCATTGACAGGTCTAATGGCTCTCCAGCCTTTAGCTCGCCGAGCCTAGCATGCGAACTAAAATTGTTTTACCTACGCCATGAACTGTGATACCTTTCGAACCAATGGCTCGCTAGCCATCTCATCTTGTATGGCAAGTGGGCTCTTCCCATTATTGCATCCAACCATGGATTTTACAGTGTTGTTTTCAGCCTCCTAGAAAGTGGAATTACCGACTCCATGATGTAACTTGGCAAACGACATCTTTATTATTTTCTCAGTTTGATCTTTGACCATCACTCTTTATCTAACTTGGCCAATGACTTGGTCTTCGCATCCGGCTACTTGCACCCATGTTTTGCATTAAACAACTTGTCATATATTAACGACCTGAATTCTTTGGGATCCCTATCTTCACTTTTCCACCTCGACAGATTTTCGATAATGACTTGATGGGTCATATTATCAGGAATCCAATTCGAGCTTCTGTTTTTTAACCGAGCTATATGGAAATGTGAGTGGGATCCCCTTTTTTCAAACTTACATTTGGACAGTGCTTGATGTATAGCAAACAAATCCTGCCATTGGTATCCCATTAGTTGTCACCACATCTTAACTTGGTGAAACTTGGCACACAGTTCCAACCAGTTGGTTAACTTGATCCTCTGATGGCTCACATGCCAATGATTTTTGGCTAGCCATCCTAATACATCGACCTTTACCTGGAGATTTTTCATTGCCTTTTCCATGCGTATTGGAATCTTCCAAGCTCAGATTGTTCGCCACCTTGATTTTAGTACATCTTCAGAGTTGCACTCATTATTTCTTGACCATGTCAGACTAGCTTCTAGACTTACACTATGGAGTCCACACATGATCCCAAACTTTTCATAAATGTTGGAATCCAAACTTCCAAACACAACTTCCCAACATGCCAAAGCTCTCTAAATACATGAAATCTCAAAATCCTTTGTCAAAAATATGGACTGTGTCATACTTTTGGAGTTTATGAAAATTCTCACAATCAGACTCATTGGGATGACCTTCTGAATCACATACGTCTGAAAGATTCAAACTTGGGCCACTTCCGAAACATGCAATGGCTCAAAACACCTAAAATGGGTTGGATTTCGTAAACTGATCGCGATCATTGTAATCTCACACTGACTTGTCTACCCAGTATTATGGATGATTTCACCTACGAGATCACTAATTCTATCTTGCTTCCATTTGTAGAATTGAACCCATTACTTGCACAACTCCAAACGACTACATCCAGGGCTTCATCGAGCCACTCCTTTCAAAGTACCTCAACACTAGACATGAGATGGTTTCCACCAAACACCTGAAATGACTATCCCTGAAACATTCTTCCAAAGTATTCTTTCTCTTAGATAGTCAAAACATATGTTGAGCCTTTAAATGGATCAGTTCACCTAAACTTCACTCTACATCATATTACAATCCCAATTTTCCGTTAGCTAGATGTTTGGTGATGTGCATGGCTCCTCTGATGAGATCGAACCAGGCACCTCCATTTCGAGATGTAAACTACGAGCTCTATTCTATGGATTGCCGAAACAAGCCTTCTGAACTTACACATACGAAAACAACTCATCACACAACTCAAACATTTCCCATTTTTCTGATCAACTTGGCCTTTCTCATTCAACATGAAACTTCACCATCTTCTCTGATGATGATCTCTTAATTCAACTGGAATAGCTTGTTTCTTTCACTGACACTCACCTAATCAACCTGAGCTCATAAATCAAAAGCCCTTCACCATTTGAATCGGCATCATTTTGCAAAGAGTTCCATATTGATGAGATCCAAACTTCTTTCTGATGCACTAGGGCTTTTACCCATTTCCATATTAGCTTGTAAATGTTATGGCTCAACTCTACTTGCCATTTCTAGTGCCTTGGCCTTTTATGTTTGAGATAACTTGGAGTATATGTCTGAGAACATAACAAGCTTGTTCCAAACTGGGCTGAGCCCATTTCCATGTTGTCGAGTTATACATCTTACCATGGCTTGTTGATTCATGGGTTCTTGTTCTTCGAATCTCTTATCATTAAATCCCTATGTTTAATCCTTCGAATCGTTGTATACCTCAAGCTCATAAGAGCTCGGTCTTTGATACACCCCAAATAAGCGAGCCATACTTGGCAAGTTCTAAACACAAATCAATAACTAATGAGGTCACTATTCTGATATCTCTGACCTTTCCTCCATTGAGCTCACTGAGCCTTTGATCAAATAACCTTACAATGCCTATCCCATGCACGATTACCTGATGCACTTATTTAGCTCAACCGAGCTTAGTTATCCTACATCGAGCCATAGCTTGAGCCTCAAATTAATTCATTGACAATACACGGTGATCCCCTTGCCTCTATTGTAGAGAATCAAACCTAACCCAAATTAATTAGTGTACTTTCAAAAATCATGGATTATAAACTCGCTAGACCAAACTTTCACCCAACAACACGTCAGCCATCCCCATGGGCCTGCAATGCAAGCCAGAGGCCGAGTTATGCACTTGGTTTGATGGGTTAAGCTCGAATTAATCATCTCATTGCTTAATCAATGTTGGCTCACTATTTCTACTGCAACCACTCAACCATTTCTCCTACCGGCTCAGAGAGCTAGTATGCGAGCTATTTCACTTAGTGAGCCAATCTAAGTCATTTTTGCCTAGTTTCCTCATTTGATTGGATTTCCTTGAAATTTTCAAGATTAATGGGCCATAGGGAATTGAATGTTGTGACTTCAGGAAAATTACACCTTTCTTGCCATTTTCACTCATTTTAAGTGGATGTAGGCCTATTAGAGGCTGTGTCTGCACTCGAGAAACCTAAATCATCCGATACTATGAATAAATACTCATTGTGTGAACTTGATTTCTTTAGTAAATCCTAGGTCAAGATGAAATTAAAAAATTGCAACCCTATTTTGTGAACCAAATCCATGAACTACTTGAAACACACAACATACTGCAAAAAGACCTCTTTCGAGTCCCAAGGTGTAATTTACCATCGTTGTTAGTTTTTGTCCAAGAGGGACAAAAATGGATAAAAAAATTTACGACCTCTTGGGGATGCTTGTATGCTAAGCATGGTTCCAGTAGCATGTAACATATATTACACATGAAGTCACTATAAATTCCAAAACTGATCCTAAACTAGAAGTAGACCATCTGACCTTGACGTGGAAGATTATATTGTCGAGTATGAAACCCATTAGAATTCATAATTTCTTGGTATGCACAAAAAAATGCAGAGATTTGAGTAAAACATCTCCTCGTTTTGGACATTGTGGAACTCTATTAAATCCCAATTTCTCTCTTTCTTCTAAAAATTCATCTTCCAAAATGTTGTGTAAGAAAAAAAAAAAACATAACACACACGATAAAAAAACACATACATGCTTCAAATACAACATGCAGAGTGTGTCAAGCACTTATTCTGCTGAAATCAAACCTATTACTACTCTACAATAACCGGAAGCACAGGTAAACTAAAAAAACACGGTAACAGGTTGTGCAAAATAACTTCCACTTCTCACAATGGAAAGCCATACAGATGATTTGATAATGAACATGGCTGACACAGTGATTGAAAAACTGAAACAAGCCCAATTCTCCACTTGATTTACCAAGGCATCAACTCAAAAGATAAATTATCCATCTTTTAGTTGTTGTGCATTTGTTTTGCAGAGGCTTAACAAATGATCCTTGGGACTGTGAAACTCACCCTCACATTTTGAAGTAAATGTGAGTGGCTATGAATTTTCATTTGGCTCCAAAGAAGCCAAGTACCTTATGGGACATGGTCTAACCCTTTGAATATCAATTTTACTCTGAGCTTCAATTTTGACAAGGAAATGTCACTAAAGACATCCCTGTATGAACGATGTTGTAGTGACATCCTTCATGTTTCCTTTTCCATATTTGACAACAAGATGTTCCTCTACAAAATGTAGCTCTTTATCATTACATGTAGTCTCTAATGAATTCATTGGAAAATCATTGCAAGTGTTTGAAGCATATTGCTCATATAGGAGTTCCACTTCCATTTGAAGACAAAGTTGTTTTATTTCCTTAACCTTATCATCCCACATGAAACCTACAGAGTCATATTTATCCACCTGTTGCTTTTGAGGATTATTAGAAGCAATTAGATCTTCAAAAATAATTTCCTCCTCCACAAGCTCATTAACCAAATCAGGTTTTGTTATTGAAAGTAGGACACTCTCAATAATATCATCTCCATTTCAAGGATTCCCAATCTGATTTTGATTTTCCCATGTGTTCCTCTTTTCCTTCATTCAAGGAGGGACATGGAAGATTCAATTCCTCCAATACAGGTTCAAGAAGGTAGTTGTGATAAATAGGCTTCTCCTAAACATTACCCTCCATGGTGTGAGGTAGTTTGTATTGAAGGTTTGATGATGAAAAAAAATAAATGACCATCTGCATAGGATTCTTTCCATCCAAATACTCCTCTAAATTCAGCAGGTATCCTACCTCTTTATTCTTTGGTTGTGTCCAGGGTACTTATTCAACGAGAGTATCCTTCAAACTAGAACCTTCTTCACCTTGATATTCTTCATTCTCAAACATGAAATTAGAAAGATAAAATTTATCTAAAAAATCAGATTTTTGCAATAATGAAGGAGGGGAAGGATTTGAAACCTCGTGCGCAGCCTTATTTGCATTTGAGACCTCTAAAACTGCATGATATTTTTGCACAACATGGAGGCTTTTGTGGTTGTTTGCAACATTTGATGATGACCTTTAAAAGTTGTTACAACCTTCCAAAATTGTTGTAGGCTCTAGACATGCATGAAAATTTGGATCATTTCACTCATCAGAATCACCTTCCATACCTAAGAAACTTTCTTTTTCAGCTTGCATATGCTCTTTTATAGTGAACTTGGAGCTATATCTTGCTCTTTTACAACTTTTGGGGAATCAATAGTTTCCATCAACATAGAGCCAACATGTACACTGAATTCTAAACACATATATTGATGCTCATCATCCTCTTGTACTTCTTCTTGTGTAAATTCAATCTCCACTATCTTCTCTTGAATCTCAACCTTGGATAGAGGTTGAGTTACAAGGGGAAATTTCCTGAGGTTCAATATTGCGGACCACTCCTTCAGATTCTTTGCAAGCTCGTCCTTACTAAGATATTTAACCTCCTCCTCTTCTTCTTAATATTCTAGATCTTCCCAAAATAGATTCAGGACTATAAGAGGAGAGGCAAGTTAGGGCTTAACGGATTCCCTCATTGTTTGAGGTGGTGAAGGAGGTACAACTTATTGTCTTGGTGGCCTTTTCAAAAAAGAAGTAACTTTGAAAGAATGAGGAACAAAAGATTCATGATGGGATGGAAAGACATGAAATGAAGGAATGGAATTCTCAACATGGGAAGCTGGTGAAAAGCTTGGAATTTGAGGTTGTTGTTTAAGACTTACCCATTGAAAAGGCTTCCTTACATCAAACTCATAAGCTTCTTTTCCTAGAAGCCATCAAACTTGGGCATGGGGCCAAACCATGGACAAGGTACCCTAAAGCCAATTTTTAATGCCTTCATCTATGATGTAGCTCTAGATTGCACCATACCTTCCTCCATTCTTTGAATCTTAAGTTGTAACTCAGCATCTTCACATGTGTGATGGCCTCCAAAATCTGTATGTCCTCACTCTTAGAAAGTTTCATAGTTAGTTGAAAAACCAAACTGACCATGAATCTGTTCATAAGGATATGCATGTTGTAAATGATTTTCATTAGAGTATTGAATAAGAGGTGAACTATAATAATATGAAGATAGTTTTTGCAAGATTGAAGGAATTTTTGACTGGTATTGTTTTTGTGAGTGAGAATTCCACTGTAGAAATGAATCCATGATTGCAAAGCTTCATGAATGAGAGAAAAATGGAAAGATGTGGAGGGAATCTTGATGGAAACAGGTGAAAAAAAGATAGTCTACAACTTAGAGAGTAGGTTACTTAGACCAATAGAGTCTCCAGTTGTGCTTGGGTATACCTACTAAGGCTTAAATGTAACTAAGATCACAAAAACTTAATGAAATAAAGTGAACAAAAATACACACACATGTAAAAAATGTGACTCTTGTGGTCCCACTAGGCGTGCCAAAAACTGTTAGTGTCAGTAGTATGGTGGCTAAGATATTACAATGGGATACCTGTGAAATGTAGAAATTTCACCTAATTTCCCACTGGCAGTGCCAAAAATTGTTATTACCAAATAACTGCACCCTTCAAATGGCCGAGTGAATGTGATACTCGACGTGATTAGGTAACATGGGATCACCTCTCAAGTTGTGGGACTTGGGCTCGAGGTGAAAATCCGGAGAAGGGTGGCTTCCTATTCCTAAAAAAAGCACTACACTACTCCTAATGCAATAAAAAATAGATACTTATATTTATACTAACATTTCAAAGGGATTAGGGAGAGAGATTTGCAAAAAATAAAACCTAAAATTAGAAGTGGTGATGCACCAAGGAAAGGGGTTTTTCTAGACAAAATTTTGTCTTGTCAATGAAGAGAGATGATCATGAGGAAGAATAAATATTCATTACAAACCCAATTTACATACAATATTTCACTCCTTGATAAGCACAATGACCTCCAAAACTTGCAAAAGAAATACTAGTTGCAAAGTTCAACTGAAAACATGAGAGAGGTAAATAGAAACAACAAAATCATGTAAGGACATACAATTGATCACAAAACATAATCCTCATTACTTCAAACACTTACACAATGCATCATCACAACAGGGAAAGGCATATGTTGTCATTAAAATTTTGAAAAGAAAGGGCTGTTAGCGTATAAATTCACAACAGGTCAGCTGGTGAAGAGAGGGGAGGCCTTGAAGAATGTCTAATATTTTTTGGAATAAGCATCCCTTTTACATTTATAGAAAATTCTGAGTTTTTGAGAGAAAGAAGGAAGAAACCCTAGAATCTAGGCTAGAATGTAGCAGATGATTAATCACTATTGTTGGCCAAGCTTGCCTCATTAATTGCAACTCCACCATTCGATGCACTATTCATGAAATGAAAAAATTATTTCAATTTCATAACATCGAACCATTCGAAAATCCATTTCCCGATGACTCTACTGTGTAGCTCTCACTCTCCTAATTCCAACGACTATATTTTTTTGAAAAATAGACAATCGGGGAATAAGTTATGGCCTCCTGAGCAAAAGTTACTTTTTGGGAATTTTGGCATTATGTTCCATTATCTCTCTGATAATGTATTCGTAATGCTCAAATAAATTCAAGTATATTATTTCCTCCAGTAAATGCAAATTCATCCTCAAATGATTAAAATTAATTTTGTAATAAATCTTTAGAAAGCACATCGTGCCTATAATGGGACCCTCTCAGAAAATAAAATGCATTTAGGGCTTCAATGTGATGGTTTTGGAAAATGGATCTCCAGCGAGCTCATTAAGCTGGCTGGCAAGCTCCTTGTTATTGCTTCCATCATGGTTTTTGTAAATCTCGCCACCTCCTATATTTTCATTGATTGACTCCGAGATTAACTCAGTGAGCTCTTTATTATTTTTCGAGATTGATTGATGGGTCATTGTATACTTCCAATAATTTTAACTAATATATTAATCTACTAGTGTCATTATCAAACCAGGGCTATGTCCTAGGTTGTATGCAATTGAGTCCTATGTAGCTAGTTATACTATTGGGTCTTTTATTGGGGAGTTTCTGTTAGATCTTTCTGAATTTTCTACTAATCTACAGAAACTCAATGTAAATCTATGGAATTAAGTTACTTTGATCAAATGAATTATGAAATTTGTACTTCTAACTCAAATGGAAATGCGCACATAGAATTGAAAGAACGACATTTAAATTGCACACTCATAATTAAAAATTGCAATGAAAGTAAAAGCACATGCTAACTAGAATTTGCATAAGAGGAAACACACATTCTGAATGGAAATTTCAATAATGAAAATAAACACACTCGAATAGGAATTACATAAAACAAACTGAAATAGAAATTGTAGAAGGAAATGAGTGATTATGATTTATCAGAAAACCATATACGTACGTAAATGTAAATAACCTCCTGTCTCCTTGGTCAAGTGGGCCCTTGTTGTTCCTTGGGATAAAGGAAATCTTAATATCTCAAGACTCTCAAAATGATATCTCCTTATATTAATTCAAATAAGTTCCATGACATATTCAGTGTGGAAAGGAAAATTACTAAATGCAACAAGCTATATCACATATTATAAATATTACCAACTACTACATTGTTCTTCAATGAGATGTCTTTATATAGACATAGTTAGTTATATAATACACCAAAATTACCATCACTGATGTATTCCTCTAATAGTATTGATCAAGACTCATAAATTCCTATAGGCCTGCTAGAAACAAGACCCATACTTATAGGCCGATAGATGGAAAGGTCTTCCACTTCTACACTCCAACTCCAAACTCAGGGCTCCTTGATTACATTGGCAACAAACGTTCAATATTTTCCTACACACATCACTACATTTATCTCGTGAAGGAAGTGAGTAGGAATTTATACGCTTAATAAGGTTACATGGGAAAAAGAAAGGAAAATGCATTAAACTCACTATTATATACCTATACAAAGCATCCCCATGCATTAGAAAATCATGTTTAAATGACAAATTATCAATCATATGAATGATATAAATAAGCCAAATAATGTACTCATCATTTCCCCTGAACTTTACTTGTTGCATTTCCTAATGTAACTCATCTACGCCCTGCCCTGTGACCAAGTTGTTGGGCCATATCATACTCTTCAAATTGTCCACCATATTACTTCCTTGTGCCTTTACATCCCTGAGTATTTTAAATTACTTTGACCTAAGTTATGAAACTATCATTGGATTGGGCAACATTAATCTACCAAGTTGTAGTTGGGATGATGAGAAGAGGTGGCCTTACCTTTAGTCCCACCCATTTGTCATTGTACTATTTATTATTCTTTTTTGATGATTGACAAATTATGGTGATGATTGTATCTCCTCGTTTGATACTCCAACTCAAATTTTGAGGTGAAATAACCTCTCTTCTCTTTAATGGTAAACTCAAGGTGTCCCACCTCCTATCACAGGCCTACCTTGCTGCCCCAAAGTGTTGTTGACTATAAGTTTAAAAGTCCTCCACACATTTCAGTAGTATTTTTGAAGTATTCTCTTCAATACCAGCTTGGTAGAAAAGATATCTAAAGTTATTTCGCATAGCCACATCATTGTGATGTTTAGGCCCAATATATAATCATATTATGTGAGCTATTTGATTGAATATAACCATTTGCTCACCCCACACAATCTTATTTTGAAGCAAGGACTGAAAATATTTTAATTGAAAATCCCCCATAAACAAGTTAAAGAAGAAGTCAGGGACATTGGAGACTAACATGTTATGGAGAAAGAAATCACAGAGTAGATTCTAAATATCAGGGGTACTGGTTTTGTAAATGGATAAAAAAGTATTTCCATCAGGAGCTTCTTAAGGCTCCTAACAACACAACCTCAATAAATTCCAAGAGTAAAATTGTTCCTTAACAAACATGTTACAGGTCGAAGATTTTTTCCAACAAGACAAGAGCTTACATGCTAAAGGAAAAACAAAGTCTAAAAGAGATTGAAATTTCTGTTTTTCATTTTTTCTTATTTCTATCTCTCCCTTTAATTTTTGTTTTCTTTCTTTAATTCCAAATTCTAAAGAGATAATTGATTGATATCATTCAAAATGATAATACCTATATCTCTTTGTTGCTTTAGGATACTGACTTTTACTTATAAGGCTATGATTTCTCAAACCTTTTCTATTGTTCATTGGGTAAATTAAGTTTGTAAAGACAAATTTATTTCTTTCATACCTTTCAATCATTCTTTAAGGAATGCAATCTCTTCCAAATAAGCTTGTAGTACATCAAATTCACATAACCCATGGCTAACAATTTCCATTGCTATTGATTTCAGAGCGGGAATCTGTGCTTCAGGTACATAAGACAATTCCAGAGATATTGAGTTGATATATGAAGATGTGGGCATATCCGAGCTCTGCGGGGTAGGGATAGCTATACTGAATATAACATCTAGTTATTTTTCAATAGGGACATCCAAGGTTTCTACCTTACCCTTATCTTCCCGAATAGGAGCATAATCAACAACAAAAACCTCTGGCTAAGAACTTCCAGGTTTATGCAATGTACAGGACCATTGTGGCCATAGTGAAATAAAAGAATAGAGAGGCAAGGTATTATTACCCTTATAACTGGAAGGTGTAGAAGATGGGCTCACTTGACTACAAGATTTTCCACATTCTCCTAAGTACCAAGTTCGTCCACTTACTGCTGACTACCAGGTTCCTCCACAATATCTTGTGGGAGGAAAGAGGTTGACTTGATGGTGGGTCGAGGTATGGAAGATGACCTCTTTTTGAGCTGATTTGGCTTGGAACCTTCCCCCATACTCATACACTTGAGCCTTCTCTTTGGCATGTAAAAAAATTGATGTAAGTAGAGTAATTGAATGAGCCCTGGGTGCTTTAGCAATGCCTTTCCTCCTCCATTCTTGTATTTTTGGCCCACTTTGATAACTACATTAGCCAAATATTCCAGTAAATTCACCCTGAGTATAGGGTTGATGCAACCTTTCTTTAAATGAATGAGAATTTTGAGTGAATATCCACCTAGCACAGATGGCTAGCCATCACATATAAATTATCTGTTAACCCATTTAGCGACCTCTCTCCAAATGTCAGGCATAATTTCCCTCTTAACTCCTTTCTGAGCACCTTGGGAGGTAAGGATTACATCAGGAAATGCTTCACCATCCACATGAAACAGAGCAAGCACGTCCTTGAGGGGATCATTTTTCATCACTTTCAGACCAAAATTTGGTAAACCAAATAGTTCATAAACAATCTCACTGGTAATTTCCACTCTCTTTCCTCCAACGCATGAGAAATTAGCTTCAAAATTTACCAAGAATTCATCCACTACACTTTCATCAAAACCCTCAAATTTCTATATGAATTCAAGCCAACTGAAATCATAAAATATCTGAAAAATCATGATGTTCCTAAGTAATGGGTCTGGAGAATCTAGCTCTAAATTTTTCTTTTGTCCCTGTAATGAAATTACTCGTATAATTCAGATTATTAGCAGTAATAGAACACCAAATAACACAATATTTCATAATAATGATCTCAATATGCAATTATAATAGCTTTGCCACTTCGAGGGGGCAACCTCCAAACTATAAAATAGACTCAAATTCTCCAAATATGATTCATATACTACCTAAAATCTCTTATATATACTATTCCGATGCTATGGCCATCACCAAGTCTGACCTACTAAGCATGAGAAAGTATAAATGATATAATAAAATGATATGGTAAGCCAAAAGTTAGCTACTCATATCCTAATACAAGCAATAGTTTAAGGGCGTAGCATGCCCTTCCCCTTCAAACCAATGTTGTACTCAATGTTGAATAATCCTAGATGTTGCTGCAGAAAACCTTCATCCTCATAGGTTACATCTTCTATACTCAGAGTCTTCCGCTTGATCAAATATTCCTTAATGTCTCTGGTTCTTAGCCTCTTAGTACGTGTATGTAGAATCTTCTCTGGCTCCAAAATGATTCTTCCTTCCTCATCAAGTTTTGTTAAATTTGTCTGGGCTTCAAATTTTTGTCCAATAACCTTCTTCATGAAAGAAACATGGAATACTGGATGTATGCGTGCAGATGGAGGCAACTCTAGTTTATAAGCAACACTGCCAATTTTCTGTAGAACCTGATAAGGGCCATAATATTTAGGAGCAATTTTTTTGTCCTTTTTCTATTACTTTAGGGACATCTTCTTGTAAGGCTCGAGGCATACAAAAACCCAGCCACCAATTTCAAAATGTATTTCACTACTTTCATCTTGTTTTGTGCCAATTCTAAATTCTCCTTTAAACTAACCAAAAGTTTTTGTTGATGTTGAATGTGTTCCTCAAAATCTCTAACCTTAGTTTGTACCCTCAAGGAAAAAGTGATAGAAGGTGGATGGTAACCATATAATGCTAAAAATGGGGTCATTTGAGAAGAGGTATGAAAAGATGTGTTATACCACCATTTTGCAAGTGGAAGCCATTTAATCCACCTTTCTTGTTTATCTGATACAAAACAACGTAGATACCCCTCTAAGAATTTATTGACCAATTCCATTTTCCCATCAGTTTGAGGATGATAAGATGAACTGTGAGCTAGCTGAGTAACCAAACATGAAAATAATTATGTCTAAAAATTTCTTGTGAAAATAGGATCACAGTCACTTACAATTATCTTTGGGGTTCCATGTAGCCATTGAACTATCTCCAAAAACATAGTTGTGACTTTACTCGCTGTAAATGGATGTAATATGGCACAAAAATGGGCATATTTTGTGATCTTATCCAAAATCACAAAAATAACATTCTTAACCTCTGAATAAGGAAATCTAGTGATGAAATCCATGGAGTCTTCCTCCCATCTCTGGCTAGGAATTAGTAAGGGTTGCAACAGACTTGGTGTCTTAATTGTTTCCCCTTTGTTCTATTGGCACAAAAAATACTCTGATAAAAAATTTTGTACATCCCCCTTGAGTCCTTCCCAAAATAATTCTCTTTTTATTCTATGATATGTCTTCAAAAACTCATAGTGTCCTCCAACATGGGAGACATGTAGCTCAGCAAGAATCTTATGCTTCAACTCAGAATCTTTATTCAAGTATAACCTGTCCTTTTACCATAACACATTTCCTTTCCACCCAAATTTGTTAGATGTTATAGAGCCTTGCTTGATAATTTGTATTAGGGATTGTGTATCCTTGTCTTGATCCCATTCCAATCTGGCTTTATCCACCCAGTCAGCCATCAACATGGACATTCCACATAGTAAGGCATATGCGGATGTATCCCTTCTGGACAATGCATCAACTACTACATTTTATTTACCCTTTTTGTATATGATTTCAAAATCATAACCCAAAATTTTTGTTACCCAATTTTTTTGTTCCTTAGATGATAACCTTTGCTCCAAAAATTATTTGAGACTATCATGATCAGTTTTTACCTTGAAGTTTCTACCCATGAGATAAGGCCTCTATTGCTTGACCGCATGAAGAATAGCCATCATTTCTTTCTCATAGATAGATTTGAGAAGATATTTTCCTTTGAATTGGTGAATCTCAAATGCAATTGGTCTTCCTTCCTGCATTAGAATTTCTCCCAATTCTGATCCTGAAGCTTCACATTCAACAATGAAGGTTTTTGAGAAGTTGGGAGTAGCAAAAACTAGAGTGTTGCACATGGATTCCTTTAGCTGCTTAAAGGATTTAGTGGCTACATCTATCTAATGGAAGGCATCCTTATTTAAAAATTTAGTGAGTGGGGTTGCTATTCTACCATATCCCCACACAAATATTATGTAGTACCCTATTAGTCCTAGGAAGCCACGAATATTTTTGAGAGTTATGGGCCTTGGCCATTCCACCATAGCTTTGATCTTTTAAGGATCAAATGTTTACACCTTCATGGGATACAATGTGACCTAATTACTCTACCTCTTGTACACCAAAAGAACATTTGGATGGATTTACATAGAGGGTATGTGTCTCCAAAACTTCTAACACTTTATTTACATGTTGTAAGTGTTCTTCCCATGTCTTACTGTAAATCAATATGTCATCAAAGAAAACTAATACAAATTTCCTTAAAAATGGCCTAAAAATAGTGTTCATCAATATTTTAAAGGTTGAGGGAGCATTTGTAAGACCAAAAGGCAATACCAAAAACTCATAATGTCCCTCATGAGTCATGGAATCCATTTTATGAACATCTTCCTCTCTTATTCTAATTTGATGTTACCCTGAACGAAGATCTAATTTTGTGAAATAAATAACACCATGTAATTCATCAAGTAAATCATCAATTACTAGAATAGGAAACTTATCTTTAATGGTGTACTTGTTGAGTTCTCGGTAATCTAGAAACATCCTCCATGTTTCATCCTTCTTACATACCATGACCACTGGTAAAGAATATGTACTCTGGCTATGCCTGATGATACCTACCTTCAACATTTCATGTACCATTTTCTTGATCTCACTTTTATGGGAATATAGGTATATGTATGGTATGATGTTAGGTGTTTTCATCCTAGGAGTCAACTAAATGGCATGATCATGATCCCTAATTGGTGGTAGTCTGTTTGGAATTTCATCAAAAACATATGAGTGAGCATCAACAATCTTCTGAAGATCAGGTGGCATTGAAGACTCTGTATTTTGTACTTCTATGGAAAATAAATTTGCTATAAATCCATATACTCCTTTTCTGATAACCTTCTACATTTTATGAGAGATATTAATCTTTGGAGACTTAGCTACCATCCCATTCAATTGTATTGTCCTTCCATCTAAATGAAATCACATGACAATTCTTGGAAATTCATCTCTATAGTACCTAAGGTTGTGACCCATTGGACACCCAACACAATATCTACCCCTCCCATAGAAATAGCAAACATAGGTGAGTCTAACAGGTAGTCTCCCATGGAAAGCTTGATACTGTGGCACTTTCTTGTGCACTTGATTGTCCCACCATCCGCAATCATCACTTGTATTTTTGGAGATGGGTAAATAAAACAATTGAGGCGGGCAGCTAACTTACTATTTATGAAGTTATGAGTGCTCCCCGAGTCAATCAACACCGTCACCTTCTATTTTTTGAGGTATCCAGTAACCTTGAGTGTTTGAGGAGTACTAATACTTGACAATGCATGGAAATAAATTATAGGTTGGTGATCCTCTACTTCATCTTCTATTGGTTCCTCAGCCTCTCCTATAATTTCAGCTTCCTCATTATCCTCATTACCTCCATCAATATAAAATAGCTTCTTCTCAGCACATTTGTGTCCCGGTCCGTATTTTTTGTCACAGTTAAAACATAATCCTTTTGCTCTCTTTTCTTCCATTTGCTGAGGAGTCAGTCTAATTGGCCTAGTGAATGAAGTGGAAGAGATACTATGGTATTTGGTGTTAATGAAAGGTAGCCTCCTACAACAAATAAATTTTTTCTCTACTTAACATGCCATAATAATAGAATAAAAAATATTGAGTGGATTAAACATACGTACCTCATGCTTGATGTGGTCCTTATGACCCCCAAGAAATAGGTCATTCAGATTCTCTTATGGAATATTCTCCACCCTTAAGGATAGGTTTTGGAATTGATGCACATAATCTTTGACTGATCCTATTTTTCGTAACTTTGCTAATTGACTATATTAGTTCTCTAAAACAATGGAACTATAATGTAATTACAACTCCTCGGTAAAAACTGTCCAAGTGACACTGAGACCATTCTTTTGCCTCTGAGCACATAACCATCGATACCAAATGAATTGGTTTGGTTCAAGATACAGGGATTCCCATGTCACCTTTTTTCCTGATGGTGTTTGATGTAACTCAAAGAATTTCTCCATTTGATTTATCTAATTCAAGGTATCCTTGCCATCAAATTTGTGCATATCCACTTTTGACATCATGTTTCGTGGTTGTGAATAAGTTAGATTCTAATAGGGCTGGAAAAGTGTTCCAACATGGTTATTTTGTCCATAATTTTGAACTAAATATCCTCCTTGGTTAATATGGGGTGAATTTGGGCCATATTTTTTACCTTTTACATGTTGCATGATATCATCCAACCGCGGATTGATTTGGTCTATCTCCTTTAGAGGCCATCTCAGATTGTAGATTTCATAGCTCATACTCAAATTTCCTCACCTTATGATAAACTAAGGTAAACCCTAGTGCTGAAGAATTTTTATTTACCCCTTCTGAATCCATATCTTCAATCACTACCCCCTCTTTATCTGGGGTTTTACCTAGAGTAACTGGATTCTTTTTTGCTCTTGTGGAAGGCCCTGCCATGATGTCAAACCTTAGGGTTTAGGATTTTTATACAAATTCAGATGAACAAAAAAAAAACACAGAGAACATACTATTGCTTTTTTTTGAGATATTTCCGAAAATGTAAAGATCTTGAGAAAATTCCACAATTTGCACCCTAGGGAGTGATTTTATGAAAAAACCTAACTTTGTAATAAATTTTGTAAAATAAATCAAAAAAGTTTGAAATTTTTAGGGAACATTACTTGAAATGTTTTACAACTGTGGTAAAAAAATCTCCCACCAATTCGATATGATTAGAAATATATGGCCGAAACAAAAAAAATTAGGGTTTTTGCCCTAATTGTTACCTAGATTGCAACTCTGATACCACTTGTAATGAAATTACTTCTATAATTCAGATTATTCGTAGAAATAGAACACCAAATAACATAATATTTCAGAATAATGATCTCAATATGTAATTATAATAGCTTTTCCACTTCGAGGGGACAACCTCCAAACCATAAAATATACTCAAATGCTCCAATGATGATTCATCTACTACCTACAATCCCCTATATATATTATTCCTATGTTATGGCCATCACCAAGGTTGACCTACTAAGCATGATAATGTATAAATGATATAATAAAATGATATGGTAAGCCACAAGTCAGCTACTCATATCCTAATACAAGCAATAGGTTAAGGGCGTAGAAGTCCCATGGTGAAGGTGAATCCAAACATTAGAGAAACAAGAACAAGGGAATGCTTGAACCCACAGTATAATGGTAGTGATGATGGTCTATTTAAATTCACTAAGAAATGAGTGGTTAATAAGGATCAATTTTAAATGCACCTAAATCCTCGAATTGACTGAAGTCGGCGCAAATTTGGCAGCGTGAAAAGTTGAAAGGACTGGGCATGTGTGGGAAGGTTTATTATGCGGTACCATACATATCCCATCATTTAAAATGTTATTGACACCTTTCCCTCCTAGAAAGTAGTGTGTCCTTTTCTTGGAATCCCCATACCATTGATACCCTTCGTAATTAAGACTTATTATACCCCACCTCATGTCATAATATTTCTAATAAATGCAACAAACATTATATAGGGATGAAATTATGATAAGTACATGAAATGTGGAATTACTTCATAAGAAAATATCCATAATGAATTAGAACATACTTACCCATGCTAGTTCAGCTTCTGATATCTGTAGATTTCCATGTCCTGCAGTCTGAGATAAAATGTGATTAGTGGCCTTTTAAACAATGAAGATTTATGATTTTATTGAAAACAAAAAAGCTAACTAAGGGAAGAAGATCAAAGTCATGATCATCCTCCTTTATTTAAATTGAAAAACAACAATTAATCTTGATAGGAGGGGCTAAGAGCCTCCTTTGCATCCATTTCCTTGCTCATTCTGATGTCATTGGTGAAGGTTTCCTTGTCTAGAGGATGCTGATACATCCTAAGTTTGTTTCCATTCACAAGAAGAGTCCTTTTGTCACCATCAATTGGTAATAGTCTCATAGAGCTGTTATCAAATAATTTGTCAATCTGACATGGTCCCAACCAGTGTGTCTATAGCTTACCTTTAAACTGTTTATATTTGGAATCAAAGAGTAATACCCATTCTCCCTCATTAGACTTCTTGTATTTGATATGAGCATCATGTCATGTCTTCCTCTAATGTTGGAGAATTTTTGTTCGTTGTTGTGCTTCCATCCTCATTTCATCCATTTCATTTAATTGCATCACTCATTCTCCTTGTGCTTCATCTAAATTGATGATGATTTCTAGTGATGTTCCATGTGTGTAACTTGAACTATACAGGTAATAATGGCTTCTTTCCATATACCAACTCATAAGGGGAAAACATTTAGTGATTTTCTAGGTCATGTTATAGGCCCAAACTGCATAAGGGAGTTTTGGTACCCAGTTTTTCCTGTCCGAGTTGACCACTTTTGTCAAAATGTTCTCAATTTCTTGGTTTGTCACCTCCACTTTCCCATTGGATTAGGGATGGTATGGTGACAATTTTTAGTGCTTGATTCGGTAGATTTATAGAAAATCCTCAATCATGTTAGAAAAAATTGAGGTCCCTGATCAGATACAAGTGCTCGAGGGGCACCAAATATTAACATTATACGATTGTACAGAATTCAAAAATAATTTCCTCAATAGCATATGCTAGTGCTTAAACCTCATCCCATTTTGTGACGTAGTCAGTGCACACCAATAGGTATGCTTTCCCAAAATATGGGGGATCAAAAGGTATAACAAAATCAATTCCACATTTCTCAAATGGTCCTAATACTAGCTGAGGATTGAGAGGCATTTCCATGGATAGTGTAGGATTCCTCATTCTTTGACATGCATCACATTTCCACATATACTTCTTTACAGATTTGTGGAGGGAAGGCCAATAGTACCCAACTCCAAAGACCTTGTGAATTGTCCCCTTCATTGAGCAATGTCCTCCTCTAGGTTCATCATGACAAGCTTGCAGTATGTTGTATACTTCATCTTCCCAAACACACCTGTGAAGAACCATATCAGGAAAACATTTGAATAAAATTCCATTACACAACTTATATGTTGCACTATTTTTTACTAATCTTCGTCTATCTTTATGAGTAAAATAGGCATGAAAATTCCTTGTAGTCAAATAATTTTCAAGATCGGAAAATCGTGGAGGTTGAGTTTATACAACAAACAAATGTTCGTATGGAAAATGATCTTGGACTGCTTCTTCATCACCTGAAACATTCAATCTTGAAATAAAATCAGCAACAACATTAGATTTCCCTATGGCTTATCAATAATGGTCGGATTGAATTCCTGTAATAAGAGTAACCATCTAATAATCCGGCCTCTGACTACTAGTTTATTCATCAAATATCTTATGGTCGAGTGGTCAGTATACAACAAAGATTTTGTACCCAGTAATGTAATGTCTAAATTTATCCAGGGAGTAAACAACAACTAAAAAATCATTTTCCATAGTGGTGTATTTTCTCTTCGTAGGGGTCAGATTTTTACTGATAAAGTAAATGGCATACATATGATCTTCTTCATCTTTTTGTCCAAGAACAGCTCATATGGTTGTATTAGAGGCATCGGTATGAATATGGAAAGGTTTCCCCCAATCAATTCCTCTCAATAATGTAGTGGTGGTTAGCTTCTCCTTGATAATATTGAATGCCTAGCTGACATTGAGGGGACCATTCAAAAACACAATCTTTTGTTAGCAAATAAAACATATGCTGCAGCAATTTTACTAAAGTCTTTGATGAATCGTCTATAATATCCATGCATGTCAAAGGAAACTCTTGATGTCAATCTGATTTTTTGGTGTAGGAATTTGAGTGATGACTACAATCTTTTTGGGGTCGATCCTACATTCCTTTGGCAGAAACATGATAGCCTAAGACAATTCCCTGATCAACCATAATCAAAAAAATTTCATGACTCGGGGAAAGTTGGTGCTATTCACATCTACTTAATACTTTTTCAAGGTTTTTCAGAGATTCGTCAAAATTGGATCCATGGACAGTGAAGTTCATCCATGTAAACTTCAACACATTCATTTGCGAGATCTGTAAAAAATGGTCGAGACTGCTCTCTGAAAATTAGCAGGTGCATTACAAATCCCAAATGGTAAGACATGATATGAAAATATATCCCAAGGGTAAGTGAAGGTGGTTTTATCTTGGTCAACAGGTGCAATACTTATTTTTTTATACCCACTAAAATCATCCAAGAAGGAAAAATATTTCTTACCTGCGAGATTGTCCAAAACCTGATCAATAAAAGGACAGGGGAAAGTAGTCTTTCTTGGTGGCTTTATTAAGTTACCATATAGTCTACACAGATTCTCCAATTTACTATTTTTCTTAGGAACTATAACTAATGGTGATACCCACTGACTCTCATATATAGGATAGATGAATCCAACCTTCAGCAATTTTTCTATCTCATTTTTTACTGTCTCTGAGTGATGGATTAATTCTTTGATGCGGTTGTTTTATGGGTTTAACATCTGCAGTGTAGATATGGTAAGTGTAGATGTTGGGATGAATTCCCTTCATATCAGTATAATCCCAAGAAAAATCTTGGGAATATTTCCTCATAAATTTTGAAAACCCTAGACTTTTTGTTGGCCTATAAATTATTACCAATGGTCAATTATTTTCCTATGTCAACAGTCACTTGTTTGGTATCTTTCAAAATAGTGAGCTCTACATCAGTGATTAAAGAATTCAATGGAAAAATATGAGGCTAAAGCATGTGCATAATAGTTACTTTTTCAAGAGACACAATCTTGGTTAAAGGACAATAGAAATCAGTGATTGTGCATTCTGCATTATAAGCATATATTTCCTTACAATCTTCATTACAAATGTCACTTACCAAGGTAATAGTATCGGATGTCTTCAAAAAAAATGGTTCAGTAGCCTTAGTTCTAATTTCCATAGCAACAATGCTGATTTCCATAGCCACAGAACCTTCTTCATCAGGCAGTCTATGTATGACTCAATAATTTATGTCATGTGATTTTTTCACTGTAATGGTAGACTAGATAAGAAGGAACTCAGAGAGTTATACTATCCAAAGAATTTACCCATACATGTTCACAATCATACACATAGGGTTGGGCAGGAGGATATAATGAAATATGCTTGGATTTTTGCCCATTTAAAATGGTCAATTTTTACCTGACCTACAGCCAATATATGGAGCAATAGTATCCAACCAAGGTCTTCCTAAGATGACTGGATATCCTAACTTTTGGGATTTAGGCTGTAAGACCATTAAATCCATAAGGTACTCCCATGATTCAACCGTGACCATTATATCCTTGATCACTCCATCCGGTATGGAAATAGATTGATCTGCTAATTAACAAACGATATTGGTAGGCTGCAATCTTGTTAAGGACAAAAAATTTAACATATCTATTGTTATAACATTGATGGAAGCACCAAAATCCACCAAAATGTTAGATATTGACTGATCATTTATACAAATAGTAATTGATTGGACTCCTAGGATCCCCATATTTTGGTGAAATAATTTTGTCTAGCAACAAGATCAACTAAATTCCCTTCCACCTTGATTGTTTTTGGGTATTTCTTCTTCCTTCTTGGTGTATTTATACACTCATTTCTAATGGTCTGGTTTAATTCAGGAATATCCCTTATTGCTCTTAGAAGTGGGACCTCAATGTTCACCTTTTTTAACTCTTGAACTAGCAGTGTTTCCTCTACAATTCGATTTTCTTGTAATCATTCAGGAAAAGGAGTTGTATGAACATTATTATTCTTTCCTTAACCATTCCTAGTGTCTTGTGTTGGTTTAGCATGCATGGTTTCTTCATTTTCCTCAATTATATCTTATTTCTCATTTTCTATAGGTATTTCTGTGATAAAAATAGGAGGATTCATTATTTTCCTATACCTTAGTCACAAATTACTGATAGTATTAACTTGCATTGTATCACTTTGTCCTGCTTCATCAAGTGAAGTTGTCTTCTGATTTTTAGGGTTCACTACAGGCTAGGTTGGAAGTTGTGTTTGTGTTGCTTGTCCATGTTGTTGATATTTTTTTGGTGGGGGTATTAAATCCTATTGTGGTTGTTGGAACTTCCTCCATTGAATAGTATTCTGTTTTGGTGTCCATTGTTGGGTCTAGTTAGGATTCTGTTGAGGTATCCACTATTGGTTTTGGTTAGGATTCTGTTGAGGTACCCACTATTGGTTTTTCCATGGATTTGTATGGTTTGGTGATCTCCAACCTTGTTGATTACAGGGAATCACCCATGGTAGTGGATGTGGATAAGCCATCCAATTTGGTGGTGCCCACTCAATTTTTCCCCAAGTAGGCTGAGGAGGCTAACCAGGCCATAACATCCTCCACCCGTTATGAGTAGGTTCGAGGAGGATACACAACCTGATTATTTGGCCTTTGAACGAAGTTTACCTCTTACATCAACTTAAGAGACAACATTCAATCCTCCTTTCAACTAAGGTAAGAAAGTGCAATGCCTAGTATCGTGATCAGCAATGTCACAGATCAAACTCATTTCTGTGACCCCTAAAGGACACTGTCTCAGAGAATGCCTCTTCCTGCATTTAGGGTAATATATGTCCAACGGTTCTTTTCTAGCACTAGTTTTGGCTTTTATCCCATCAATGGTTGATGTCAATTGTGACAAGATGTATGTTTTCATGTTGACCATTTTCTCTAGAAGCTCAAAGGTTCCTAGGGAAATCTTGGATTTTTTTCTTTTTCGTATACCTCCTCATGTTCTAGAGTAACTTTGATATAGCTCAGTGATTTGTTCCATACTAAGTTTGTGCACATTACCTCCTCCCATAAGATGGAGGGAATCCTTGGTTTCCTCATCAAGTCCTTTAAGGAAAATTTTCTGTACTAATTTCTGCATGTAACTCATTACCACTCCTACATGATGGAGAAAGAGAAATCTATCCAGATAACCCTCTATATTTTCATCTTCTTTTTTCTTTATTTGGAAGAACTCTTCTTTCCTATCCCTTCCCCTGCAGTAGTATTTTGATATTTATCCAAAAAGGTTGTCTCCATGGCCTCCCAAGAATGAATGGAGTTAGAGGACAATCCCATGAACCATATCATAGTAGAGTCTTTGAGAGTGAAAGGAAAGAGTTTGAGTTTTTGATTGTCTATTCTATAGTCATATATCTGGTAAAGAACTTTGAATTCAAACAAGAACCAGTCAAGGTCTTCTGCAAACTTGCCTCGGAAGATAGGGAGGATGGATGGTGAGATTATTTTCATAGGTGCATCCTCATCTTCATCCAAGATAATGGGATAATTAAAGGTTCTACCCAAGGGTCGGTTCTCATTATTTTTGTTGTCTCCCATTTCTAAATGTTGTTCTAGGTTCCAAATAGGATGATGCAGAATGTTAAGAAGGGATTCTAGGCGTTGGATTGGATTTAGTGTCACTCTTATTGTTCCATGTGTAGTATGTTTGGAGATATTTGTTGGATGTTGTGTGGTATAAATCTCCCTTAATCATCTCATGGCCTATGCATCAATTTTGGTTATGTAAATAAGGCCTAGGACTTCTACTGGTTGCATATATGAACTCCATTAACACCCATAGTATATCAAGTGAAGAAAATGGCGTGTTGTGTTTATGGTGTTCTCTGGAAACAATGGCTCTAAAAATTGATGGGTCATTGTATTCTTCCAATCATTTTAACTAATAGATTAATCTACTAGTGTCATTATCAACCAAGGTTGCTATATCCTAGGTTGTATGCAATGGAGCCCTATGTAGCCAGTTATACTATTGGGTCTTTTGTTGGGGGATTTTTGTTATATATTTTTAAATTTGCTACTAATCTATGGAAACTCAATATAAATCTACGAAATTAAGTTACTATGATAAAATGAATTCTGAAAGATGTACTTCTAACTCAAATGGAAATGCATATGTAAAGTTGAAAGAAAAAAATTGAAATTTCACAATTTCACTCTCATAGTTAAAACTTGCAGTAAAATTAAAAGCACATGCTAACTAGAATTTTCATAAGAGGAAAAACACATTCTAAATGGAAATTTCAATAAGGAAAATAAACACACTTGAACAGGATTTGCATGAAACACACTGAAATAGAAATTGTAGTAAAGGAACTGAGTGATTATGAATTATTAAAAAACCATATGTGTACGTAAATGTAAACAACCTCATGTCTCCTTGGTCGATTGGGCCCTTGCTCTTACTTGGGACAGAGGAAATCTGAATAGCTCAATATTCTCAAAATGATATCTCCTTATATTAATTCAAATAAGTTCCATGACATATTTAGTGCGGAAAGGAAAAGTACTAAATGCAAAAAGTTATATTGCAAATTATAAATATTACCAACTACTACATTGTTCTTCAAGGAGGTGTCTTTATATAGACACGGGTGGTTAGAGAATAAGCCAAAATTACCAGCACTAATTTCTTCCACTAACAGTATTGATTAAGACTCATAAATTCCTATAGGACTGCTATAAACAAGACCCATACTTATAGGCCGATAGATGGAAAAAGTCTCCCACTTCTTAACTCCAACCCCAAACGTCACGGCTTCTGTAATTGCATTGGCAATAAACATTCATTATTTTCCTACACACATCACCACATTTCTCTCATCGAAGGTAGTTAGTAGGAAACTATACTGCTTAATCAGGTTGCATGAGCAAAAAGCAAGGAAAATGCATTAAATTCACTAAGATATACCTATACAAAGCATCCCCATGCATTAACAAATCATGTTTAAATGACAAATTATCAATCATATGAATGATATAAATAAGCCAAATAATGTACTCATCATTGATCTTTGTTTATCACCACTGAGTGCCCTATTCCTCATTCTTTACATCTGGCTACTTGTACCCATCTCGTTGAACACTTACATATATTAATGGCCTATTGGTTGGGAACCCTATGTTAAAAAATACCCCCACATGTTTGCTTTAAATTGGTCGACACTTACATGAATCCACTAAGCTACTTCAACTAATCAAGCTATATGGAAATATTTGCAGGATCAATGTTCGAACTTACTTTGACATAATGATTATAGAAAACAAATCATATCAGTTCCCATGAAAATTTCCCATCTTAACTTGGAAAAAATTTCACGCATTGCCAACAAGTTGGTTGACTTCATCCTCCGATACCCACATGCCATGAATTGTGGGCATCCTAAAACACAAACCCTTACCTTGAGTTTTGGGTTGTTTTTCTCATATTGGGATCTTTAAGCTTGGATAATTCCCACCTTAATTTTATCTCATCTTCCGATTGCATTATTATGGCCTAACGTGTTGGGCCAGTAAACATTTTTGAATCCACACATTCTCAAACTCCGAAAAATGCTCTCCCCAAATTCAGTGAGCTTACCTGCCAAACCTTCAAAAAGCATCAAAACCAAAATCTGAAGTCTGAAATTTAGACTTTCAACTTTGGACTTGATGCATGTTTTTACAATTAACTCGTAGGGGTGAGTTCCAAATCTGTACCTCCAAAAGGACGAACTCGGGCCACCTCTGAAACATGATGGCTATGAATTCTAAAATGAGTTGGCTCATCACTGATCACTACGTTGTACTTTACACTGAGCCATATGCCCACTAATATTTTTGAGGCGAGTTAAATCTACTTCCATTTTTCAACTTGAACCCATTACTTGCGTGAATCCAAACGACTACGTTCAGGGCTTTGCTAAGCCACTCCTTTCAGAGCGCCTCAACACCAGACACAAGATGGTTTCCACCAAATACCTAAAATGACTATCCCCAAAATGTTCTTCCGAAGTCTTCTTTCTTATATATAGTTGAAACATATGTTGAGCCTTTAAATGACTCAGTTCACCTGAACTTCACTCTGCATCATATTCCAATCCCAAGTTGTCCATTATCCTAATGTTTGGATATTTGCTTGGCTCCTCTAATGATCTTGAACCAGACAACTCCATTTCGAGATGCAAACTGTGAGCTCTATTCTATGGATCACCAACCCAAGCCTGGCGAACTTACACTACCAAAACAACTCATCACATGGCTCAAACATTTCCCATTTTTCTGATCAACTCGGCCTTTCTCATTCAACATGAAACTTCACTGTCTTCTTTGATGAAAATCTCTTAATTCAACTGGACTATCTTGTTTCTTTCGCTACCACTCAACTATTCAACCCGAGCTCACAACTATAAAGCCCTTCACTATTTGAATCGACATCATTTCACACAAAGTTCCAAATTGACAAGCTCTAAAATTATTTCCGTCATGCTAGGGATTTCACCCTTTTTTCGTATTAGCCTACAAATGCTATGGTTCAATTCTACTCACCATTTTTAGTGCCTTGGCCTTTTGCATTCGAGCTAACTTAGTGTATATGTCTGAGACCATAACGAGCTCGTTCCAAACTAGGTCAAGCCCATTTCCATGTCATCGAGTTATACATCTTACCATGGCTTGTTGAGTTGTGAGTTCTTGTTCATTGACTCTCCTTTCATAAACTCCATATGTTTAATCCATCGACTCATTGTATACCTCAAGATCATAAGATATCAGTCTTTGATACACCCCAACTAAATGAGCCATACTTAGCAATCTCTAAACACATCTTGATCAGTAACAAGCTCACCATTCTGATCTCTATGACCTTACCTCCATCAAGCTCACTGAGCCTTTGATGAAATAACCCTACAATGTCTATCCCATGCATGATTACCTGATGCACTTGTTTAGCTCAACTGAGCTTATTTCTCTTGCATCGAGCCATAGCTCGAGCCTCAAATTTATTCATTGATGATGCACGATGATCCCCTTACCTTTTTGTAGAGAGTTAAACCTAACCTAAATTAAATAGTGCACTTTCACAATTCATGGATTCAAAAATTGCTAGACAAACATTTCACCCAACAACATGTCAGTCATCCCCATGGGCCTATAATGCAAGCCAGAGGCCAAGTTATACACCTGGTTTGATGGGACAATATCAAATTAATCAACTCATCACTTTAACAACGTTGGATTTCTCTTTCTACTACAACCACTCAACCAATTCTCCTACCAGCTTGGAGATATAGTAGGTGATCTATTTCACTCAGTTTCCCAAGCTAAGTCATTTTTTCCTAGTTTCCTCATTTGATTGGATTTCCTTTAAATTTTTAGGATTAATGAGCCATAGGGAACTGAATGTCACGACTTCAAGCTAGTTATATATTTTTTCCATTTTTCACTCATTTTGAGTGGATGTAGGCCTATTGAAGGTTGTGTCTGCACTCAAGCAACCTGAACCATCTGATACTGTGGATAAATACTCATTTTGTTAACTTGATTCCTTTAGTAACTCGTAGGTTAAGATGAAATTTTAAAATTGCAACCTCATTCTGTGAACCAAATTCATGAACTTCTTGAAATCCACAACATATTGCAGAAAATACCTCTTTCGAGTCCTAAGGTGTAATTTACCATCATTGTCCATTTTTGTCCAAGAGGGGAAAAAATGGATAGCAATTTTCTCTATTGTTTCTTGACTATTTCACCTAATTTTTAACTTGTTATATTTGTATTGGAGTCTTATTCTCAGTTTAATATATTTAGAAATTTAAATTTCCATTTTCTCGATGATTTGACACTTTTTGATTTCCATTTGTTTCAGACTTATTCTCCCCATATTTCTATTAAAACTAGACTTTTTCCCATATGACGGATTGGAGATTTGAGATTTGTTTTTACATTGTTATGCTACCAGAATATTTGCTAGGAATCATATATAAAACACATCACACTCCTCTTTTCTTCCCATTACTACTTTGTGACCAGTTTGTTTGTAACCAACCAGCTCCAACATTTTCTTGATTTTCTTGCAACCAAACAGCGAAAACCTATTCTTTTGTTCATTTTGCTACTAGCCAACACTGCATACCTTAGATCATCTAAAATTCATCTCTGTAAGGGAAAAGGAAGCTGAGGAGATAATAAATTCATCATCACACTTTGGAAGTTGTCACAACATAACAATAACCAGGTTGGAGGTGCTTTACATTTCTTTGAACCTTTTAGTTGAATATTGTTATTTAGATAAAAAAAAATACATTTCTTTTAAGTGGTAGAATTTCTTATTTCTTCATTTCTGAATATTTCATTGATATCTTCTTCCCTGCATATCCTTGTGGATCTGCAAGGGAAAGAATTTGGAGGAAGGTTCTGTGCCTACACTTCTTCATCATTTCTTTGTTTCAAAACACCCATACATTTTATTAGATATTTTACTTGGGAAGTTTCTGGGTAACGAAGAAATTTCTTCTAAGAAGTTTTCTTTCTTCCCGTGAATATGACGAAGAAGTAGTTAGAATAAATCATATTTCAAGAATAATAACTATAGATTACATTTGTTATTTAAATTAGATTTAAGTCCACACCTTGCAACAAAGGAATAGCCACATCCAACTATCCTTATTTTTCATTTATTTTAATTTAGAAGTAGTTTGTTTCTTTAGATTAATTTCTTTGTTTGTGTCTCTAGATTCTGTTTTATTTATTTTTTCAAAAACCAAAAAACACAAAAAGATAGTTTAGAAGTTTAATTTTCTTTGTTTTTTTAATTTTGTTTAAAAGATTTTCTGAAAAACACAAAAACAATTAGATTTGTATTGTTTTTCTTTAATTAAATGTTGACAAATTAAAGGGGAAAAAATCATCTTTTATCTATTTTAAATTTATTCATTTCATTTATTTAAAGATAGGAATTAAAAGTAATTCAAAATTAGAATGAATACAATCCTCGTTTCCTTAGCGGTCTAAGATACATGTACTTAGCTCTCATCCCCTTTTATTTATAGTTTGTTTGTTTATTTCCATCCTTACTAATTTGGTTCTGACATGACCATTATGGTACCACCTCAACCACGCACAATAATATTTAATCCAATCATAATTCATCCCAACATTGACAGACACCAAATAGACATTGACCAAGGTTTACACCAATTAGTCTGTAGAGCAACTCATGTGCCACCTGAGATTATTGTCCAAATTAACGCCCTCAACGACGAAGTAGAGATTGCAGAAGAATAATGGGCCAAACAAGACAATAGGGTTAGACCTTGAAATCCTTAGTTTGTCCTTAGCACATCTCCTCTCATACTTACATGACCTTTTTTAGAGAGAATTATTTAGAGGAAGAAGGGGAATTCCCTTGTATCAGTCAACCAAGTAGAGCTACACTCAATTTTATCTACATAGACTTATAACTATGAACAACAATCTTACTTGACCATCGTCTCATCCCCACATAGGTTAGGTGGTATTTTTATGCTCTTGAGGAGAAAATCCCTAATTTGTAAGTTGATTATCTATTATATCCTTGATCATCAATCATGTCGTTGCCATCTTTCTCACATAGCTCTCTTGCATTACATTGATTCATCCCATACCAATTACATCTATCACATTCTGACTGTCTTGGCACAAACTTGAGAAGTCAAGTGTGTCTAAAATCATGTGTTGATTTTTAGACACAAATCCTCCAGTCTAGCTATTTTTTGGAAAGATCCTTTTAATTTGTTCCAAGAACCCTTCTACATCTCCAATTCTAGTGAATTTAGGGAGTGTCTTGTTTGATGATTCATGGCTTAGTATAGACACACATTTTACCTCTCATTCATTCCTTCCTTATTTTGTGGGTTTGTTTTATGGATTTTGAGTATTTTTACGGTGTAGAATGGTTTTACTTTTTTCCCTCGAGAATCCTTTCTATTTTATTTTATTATGTGGTTTCTTATTCTTCTTCTTATAAATAATAGTGATCTTCTCCTTCTAATTGGAAATCATCCTCTGCGGGATAATATGGTTTTATTATTCCCTCACAAAATAATATTCTTCTTCTTCTTTTGTGTGTTCAATATGGGAAGACATTCCTCCTACATGTAGTAGCTTCCTAACCCTTTTTTACAGAAATTTGTGTACCCATACATCTATGTCCTGTTCTGAGTCAGAGTCAGTGGTCTTTCTTTCAAATACTATTTAACCTTCTGAGTTAGGCTCAAAGTCCTTGTTAATATTAGAATTTTTTTTGATAGAATAAATGCCTTGTTTATCATCAAACTCATCATCCTCCATGTCATGCCATATTTCCTTCGACCATACCGTGCTTATACCCATTTCTAGTGATAGATAGACTATAATGTTTTATGATTCCAAGGTAATTTATTTAGCTTATGAATTCAATGTGTTATTACAATTAACAAAGCACTCTAATGGTAGTATGACAATATATGTGGGATTTTTAGCAACATTTTACATGATTTTAAAATCTACAATCTTCTTGATTCCCATGAAATTAATTTCTATATTCCGCAACATGCCTAGTAGGTATTTCTTAGGTCCATCATTCAAGCCAATGTCATAGTATCATGACTCCAATTGTGGTCTACCTAGTTTCTCACATGTGCTCTTTGATGTGATGTTTACATCATCCCCTAGATCAAATAATAAATTTGAAACTTTTGTATCATAAATCTCTATGTCTAAATAAATGAATGAATTTTTCCAAGCTCTTTGCGTGTAAAAAAATTTCTTTGTCCTTTTGTGTATGGCCTCAATCCACTGAACTCTATGAATTTATACTTGTTTATTATAGTATTTGTAAAACTGTTGGATGTTTTCCACCGGTCCCTTTCTTATAGTTAAGTTAGATTTTCCCTTGAAGGATATGATTTATTCCTCCCCCAAAAATTTAGGTGCTTCTCTTTCATGCTTATGAGATTTTCTTACTACTTATTTACTTTTTGAACTTATTTTTCATGTAATTATAGGTTAACCCAATTTAGGTACCATTATTCTTCACTTGAGGTATCCTTGACTAATTTCTTGGTTTCTTTTTCTTTTCCTATGACTTGTCCCTTCTTGTAACCACTCCTAGTGATTACGACGGCTTGATGCAATGTTTTACATTCTCATTTTCTATATTTTAATTTGTTTTGTGCTTGTGATAGTTTTCTCTAGCTTCTTCTTTTTTTAATACGTTCTGATTTTGACTTTCTAGAGCTTGATACTTTTCCATTACTTTGTGTTTCTTTATAGTCATCCACGGATTCTTCTTACCGAAGAATCCATGTAATGTGTTATATATTTTTGTTATCATCTTTTCTTAATGCTTCTGATTTTTTCTTTAATTTCTATAAACTAGGGCCTCTTTAGGAAAATGGAATCAATCATGAGTACCTCTTTCATGGTAGAACTTGTAGGGTTCTATCTCAGGGTAATTTATTACTACATCCCCACCCTTTACTCACTAATAACAATTTACATGTATTTTATTTTGTGCTATATCATCTATATTTTGGTGTTTTCTTGCATGATATCCTCCTCTACCTTGATAGCCGTGATATCCTCTACCTCCTTGATAGTTTTCATATCCCCAGTTATAACTATCATGGTATCCCTCTCTATATCATCCTTTATATCCATCACCATATATTTGTTAATTGGGGTTATAATAATTTACTTGGTAACCTCCTATGTATTGTGGTGGACTACCTCGATATCCCTAGTATTATGGTGGGGCCACAATTGTTGGTGTTTTATATTGTGGAATTGATAAATTATATATTTTTGTACTGGTAGGTTTGGAGATGGGGTATTTATAGGTGTCGTGGGTACCAGATTTTGTATCATGGCCATTTCTCTTCTAGCATTGTATTATTTCAAATCTTCCATGACATCAATAATAGGACACGTGTGGTGGTAATGGTTAAATGATCCAAAAGATATGTAATACATCAATTGGTTTGTATGTGGGGATACTTCCATGACAAGGCATGTATCTTATGTGTGTTTCTCCCATATTTTGCATATTCCACACCATGTTCTTTCTGTGGGTGGTGTGTTACTTGTAGATACATTTTCTGAATATTATTGTCTTATTGCAACTACCCTATTTTTTTTTCTAGGTAGGGGCACTCCAACTTGTTATGATCCTCATCACAACATACTATGTACCAAATTTTGGGTCTAGAGGATATTCTTAGAGGAGAATTTATTATTATTATTTTTCTCTATATATCCTTCTGTAATTTGAACCTAGCCAATTCTAGTTTCACCTTATCTAATTTTATTTTTAAGGTGTTCTTTCCTTCTCTACACCATTGTTGTGATTCCAACTATGCTTCCATTCATAGTAATTTAACATGTGTTGAAAATACTTTCCCATCCAGTGATGCTATCAAATATGACAATAAACATGAGACAACCCATTCAATTCTTTTTTTATCTATTAAAGGCTCATATAGCCTCCTTGCTACAATTTTGAATCTATAATCAACTTATTTAACCAAAATTGTTTCTTTTTGGACTAGGTATCTCATCTTTTTTACACTTTCTGTTGGTGATTTGGGGCAATGAAAATTATCCTTGAATTCATTTTTTATTGCATCCTTATTTTTCGCATGTCGAGGGTTAGATTTCATATACCACTTCAATGCGTCATCACATAGGGTCCCCTAAAAGTCATATAGATTTTTTTCTAGGTTTGTAAAATTGTTTATTCTCTAGAATGAATCTAAAATAAAAATACATTCTTCTAAATTCTTTGTGTAGTCCTGTTTTTATACTCAGATGCTTAGGCATGCTAGTATAACATCCAAATAGATCTGAACACTCACCCAAAGCACACGAAGCTACCATGTCCCTCCTTTGTGAAAACTTGTACAAATGTTAGCATGCATGTTTATAATAACCATAATCAAAACATATATCCCATCATAGCAACAGATCTATGAGCGCAAATTGGAAACAAATGTAATAAGGAAATAGAGAGATCACATGAGAATTAATATCAGATTTACCATATAAGTACCATGAACATAAACATCAACAACCAATATCTATCCACAACAATCCATTATATTAACTCATCAAAAAATAGGAGTTGAATACATCATATTACTATCACAGATTCATGTGCATAAGTTCATATAAGCAACATAACTCTACTACAACTCATAATATCTCATCATACCAAAAACGTGATATACATTACATACTTATAGGGGTGGGGACTTTCCCTTCACCACTCATGCATTCTCAAAATAGGCTACATGCTTAGAATATACATGCCCCAATAAATTCATGCTTCTACATGGTGGCTAATAATAGATTAATCTATAATTGAAATCTATCTTAATCCTATTATTAGCACAATTATTCATGGCCTTTGATCTTCATGTTGTTCCCAAAATAGATATTGATTTGTTTATATTTTTCTTGATCCCATATTTTCTTAATCTTCACTCCATCCTATTTTAGCTCATGCTATATGAAAATGACCAATTCCTGAGTGTTTGGGCGTGAGACTTCAGGTCACACTTCTTCCAACCACTTGCACCTATTCACGCACCCCCTTCTTATGTGCTACTATCACATGTACCTTTGATACTTAGTCACTTTTTTAGTATTCCAACATTACCACACACTAATGATATTTCTTCCCTCAGCAATATGGTTTTTCATCTTATATCTCCAAAGAAGAAAGGAATAAAGAATGCATTAAAGAACAAAATAATGAAAGAATGCAAGAAATAATTGAATAGCCAACATGCTTATTCTTCAATAGGTAGTAGAATCTCAGGGTACTCTTCTTTGATGTAGGTTTCCAACTCATTCCAGTCACTAATCCCCTTCTTCACCTTCACGGGAATATCACCAAGTACTGCATCCATTCCTTCCAGGATCATATTTCCCCCTTTGTTCTTTAGGTCCCTTACTACTTTATCCAACCTTGAAACCATGCCATCCATGACGTCCATTCTCCAAAGAAATAGTGTCCCCAACTCCTTTATTTTATCCTCATGGGAATCCCTGGATTCTTTAAGTGCATCTCACTTCTTTGCTACTATAACTTATATATCCTCTCAAACCAGTGTTTCATCCTTCTTGGTTGCAAGAATATGATTCTCCTCCTATAGAGTGTGTGTTCTAAGTATTTATTCATGATCCTCACATATCTTTAGTTCCCATTATGAATTTCTTGAGCTCTTCCTTTAACGAATGGTTTATGGCATCATACTCTACAATATTACGTGCAATGTTTTTCTTAGTTCTCTCCTTCACAGTTACAACTTACTTTTCCTTCTGAAAAACTATCTCTTCTACACTTGGACCATGCATGCTGGTCCCCTCTTCCAATATAAAATGTACTAAGATCTGTAAATAATGTAGGGCTGATGAAAAGGTGCCTTTTACCTTTTCTTCATATTGTGGCCATGCTTTTAAAATTTCCTCTCTAATCTCCTTGGCCATCTCAAGGCAAGTATTCACTCTATCTTCGGCTTTCTCCTTTTCCTCCTTCAAACAATGGAATTCCTCTTCCTTTTCCTTCTTATCCTTAAGAAAAATTCTCAAGGTATTCACTTTATCAACATTTTGACGCGTGACCTCTATAGCTATATTTGTTAAGGCATTGCTCACCTACTCATCAGTAAAATATGTGGTATTTATTGTCACATGTCTCTTGTGTAGATCCTTCTTCATTCTACTCTTTGCATAAGATTCCTCATGCATGTCGAACTCAATTTCATCCATGTGGTTCTGCATACTCCATGACAATTTTTTCCTTATGCACGCATTCACACCTTCTAGGTCCATCAACTCCCATTCATAAATTTGTTCCGTTATAATATTTCTCTAGAAACGGGTGTGTATTATCCTCATTGGGTCATTGATAAACCCTAAATCATGTGTTTACACCATCTCTTCCTTCTTCTGTATGCTAGCGTACTCATTTTTACTTTCATATGTTCTTGTGCCTTCCCAATTCTCCCTTCCCATTCTACCTTCAAGTTATCCCCCTAGCATGACTGTCTTCTTCATGTGCACTAGTGTCCTCTATTTCATGTTGTGGTTTGTTTCCTCTATTCCATTCATCTTCTAGTACCTCGACATTAGGCATGGATACATCAAAAACTAGTGTGTCCTATACAATGTGTGCATCCTCATCAGAAATTTCTTCTTCATCTTATTTCCTGGGCATGTACTTATGTCTTTTATTTATATTTTATTAATTCTTATTTACTAGTGTCACATGTGGTGACCACCTCACAGGCTATAAGGTCCCAACACCCTCTTCCACATAATTTCACTTCCTTCATAGTTTTCTTCTATCATGATCCAGTGTAGTACTGTCTTCTTTCTCTTATTCCTTTACCTCGATGACATGTACTAAGTTATCCTTTTCTTGACTCAGGAGTGTATCCTCAAAATTAATCTTCATACCCATAGTTTTTTTTCCCTTAGGAAGACTTGGAAGTGATAAGCTCGCTAGCAATATACTTGCCATCCTTGAACCTTGGCCTAAGGTAGGCATACACATGTGCAGGCTCTTTCTTCCCTACAACGAGGAGTTCAGGAGTGATATCAATATTATCAGACTCTATTGTTTCCACATATTCCTCCTTATTGGGGTAGACATAAGTTTTGCACAGAATGTGAATATCTATGTCTACCTTATCCACATAAAACTTTAACATACACGTATTATACAACCTGTTCATCAGATCCTTAAAATAACTTGCTATAAAGGAAAAGGAAAAGTTACACTAAGGGCTTTTCTCCCTAGTCTTCATATAGAACCTACCCAAACAAAAGTGTTGGTAGGATGCAAAATCAGCTTGTCCCTCCAAGCCACTGGGAAAATATCATGAGATGTGCCACTCTCCTTTAAACACATCATGCAACCTTATCTATAATTTTTCTATGCGTTGTTTGTAAGTTCTAGAAATAATGCCTTGATAAGTGAACTTCACGAATTTCTTCGCCGGCCATTTATTCTCTAATGGGTACACCCACATATTCTCTATTGGCCTATTGGACACACTGATTTCACAAAATACTATAAGGAGTAATATATCACCCCAATTAATCTTATCACATTTGTCTGTCTGAATGTGTGCTTCCTCCATGATGTTCTCTGTAATATATCCTACGATATTATAGTAGATTTTATTTGCCATATTATGTGCAATATACATCTAACACTTGTGCACTTCCTTCCACCTCTCCAAGGTGCATAACTTGTAACTAACCTCCCTTGTGATACTTAAATTTGACAGTCATTTACTCTACTCCATCATCATCAATAAGTTCACTGGAAATTTCTAATCCTGTGTTATGCAATCTGGTCACCTTCTCAATTTTTTTTTTTGTAATCCTCATCCTTCTACCCAAAAATTAGAGGTAGTTCTCATGGACTCATGACATAATCCATTGATACAATCACTCTGGATTTCCAAAGAAGGTCAACTTATATAATTGCATCACACTAACACTCTCCAACAGTTTATAGATCATGTTATCATATACCCTTCGCCCTTTTGTAATCTTCATGTTAGTCTTCAAGATAGTATCATCCCTGATATCCTTGAGGGTTTTCTTACTGTAATGATTGATTTCACTTATCTTTCACTTCGTCAACTGAGATTTCCACAATCTTACTTCAACTACCTCCTTCAGAAAATGCATTTCGGTGAACCAATCTGCTGGTGTTTCCTTAGTCATGGGTTTCCTATCCCTAGAAAAATATCCCCTTGGTGTCATTGTTATTGATCAAATGACAATGTGCTTCAAAAAATTCAAATATCTTACCACCTCTTACCCTTGCAAACCATGGTATCCTAAGTTACTTCATACAATCCATACCCTAACGTACCATGGCTGTAAATCTATCTTCTCCAAACCTTAACTATAAAAACCTTCCTTCCACATGTGGCCCCCACTACCTCAAACACTTTTCTAATGGAGATCTGGTCTGGCCATGTCCCAATATCACCTGGTTCTCTAATTCAATTACTTTCTCACGCACTTCACACTTTTTTACACTTATCATCTCGAAAAACTGAAGTATGCAAGATAAAACTAACATTGCAAGCATGCATTTTATATATTCATCCATTTATTTTGAATTAATTTCTCCATACCTAACACCATACATGACATTAATTCTAATCTTTCACTCTTTCATACTTCATGTCATACTCTTCCGCACCCCAGTCGTAACCTTCTGGCATGCCCACTAATTCTCGGCCACATAACTCCTTTTGCATGCTTCCCTGCGCTGAAGTATCAATCCATTACACCTTATACCAAGTAGTTCCCCATGTTTCTTCCTACCTTGTGTTACATTACGTGTTCATCCTTTTATACGTAGTCTTCATTCTAAGAAAATTTCCTTAAACACCTTCAATCCTAGCACCTTTAACTTTTTCCCTGCATGTACCGATCTGCATCATGACACTAATTATTTATTCTTTATGATCTATCACATAATAAAAGTATGTGTGGTCCACTACATATGAATCCAATAGATAGTAATCAACTCCTGGCACACAAGCACACTTATTACAACAAAACGCTGAACTAAATTAACAAAGCATAACAACGATGAAAGGAAACACATATAAGGAAAATACATTAAAGGGAAATCTAATCTAAGTGACAATATTTCGTTATTACAAAAACTAATAAGAATTATTTATATAAGGGCTTCAGCCTACTCCCATTTAAGTAACTGGGTAATAATGTGCCATCCAATGCTTGCAACTGAAAAGTTCCTGAATCAAGTATCTTAGTTACTACAAACGGTCCCAACCAATGAATTTTCAATTTTTCTTGGGTGGTACGAAAACTTTAAATCATACAAAGGAACCATCTTTCCCACCTCAAATATTTTATTCTTAATATGCCTGTCATGCCACACTTTCAGTCTCTCTTTTTATATATGCTGGCTCCATCAGGAAATAATGTGCCTCTCATCTAACTGTATCAGTTTTTCTATGCGCTCCTTAACATCTTGTTCATCATCTAGTCCTCTTGTGTGCACAATACATAGGGATGAAAACATGAATTCCATGGGAAATAAATTCTCCGCACCAAACACCAACTGAAAAGGTGTGGCCTTATTCAACCTCTTATAATTTGTCCTATATGGCCACAATATACCAGAGACTTTATCATCCTAGTCTTTCCTTTCAACATCACAATTTTTTTTCATTGTTTATCCCATAACCTTTTTGAAATCATCGGCAATACCATGGGCCTATGGGTGATAGGGTGTTGTCTTATGGTGTGCCACCATAAACTCAACTAGGATATTTCTGATGGTCTCATTCACAAAATGAGTGCCCCTATCACTTGTTAGACCCAATGGACATCCATACATGTTGATAATGTTTTCCCATAAAAATCTCATTGTTGTAGTTGTGAAATTCTTAGTAGGTGTTGCTTCTTCCCACCTTTTCAGATAGTCTATACAAGTTATAATATAGCACGGGAAAATGCTAAGCATGAGTGGGTAAATATGACCTACAAAGTCAATCGCCCATTTCTTAAAAGGTTCAACACTTGCAATAGGCCTTAAAGGAATTTCATCCCTAGTTCCAAGCTTCCCAAGGCTTTGACAGTGGTCACATGCCTTGACACATTATCTAGTATCTTTGTATAAAGTGTCCCACCAAAGGCCAGCCATTAGAATCTTGTGCACGGTGGCATCTCCAACGTAATGACCTTGATAATTTCACCATGTACTTCTTCCATAATGGCTTCATGCTCATGCTCCAGAACACAACAGTGAAAAAATTCATCATGGCCCAACTTGTATAAATCTCCACCAATCAATTGATAAGGTGCAACATGTATTACAAGTTACTTCTTTTCTAAAGTCTGCATCCCCTAGGTGCCTATCCAGTGCATAAGAATACTGTAATTTCTTCTATTTCTATGGGCACACGATTCAATCTATAATTTTTTTCATCTGACATTGTGTCCTCAATGCTATACGCATCCTTTCTAGAGTTGATTCTTGATAAATTGTCAGGTCCTGAGTTAATTTTTCCTGGTTTGACAACAAATGTAAATTGAAACTCTTGAAATAGTAGTATCCACCTACAAAGGTGCCCTTACAAAACAGTCTTGTTGACTAAATACTTAAGTGCCATATGATATGTAAAGAAGATAAATGGTGTTTCCAATAAGTATTATCTGAACTTGTGCAACATGTATACCATAGACAAAGCCTCACACTCGATAGGTGTATAATTATTTTCACGTGGATTCAACTTTTTGCTTGTAAAACAAAGAGGGTGGTCTACAATTCCTTCTCCTAGGTATTTCAAAATTGTGCCAATTTCCATCCCAAAAGCATCAACATGAACATGAAATGGTTTATCTCACAAAGGAAAGTGCAAAATAGGTGTAGTGGTCATCGTTTCCTTCAACATTTCAAATGTCTATTGTTGCGCTTCATACCAGTAGAATTTCCCCTTGGCTTTCAGCAGTTCTTCCAAGGATGCGACAATCTATGCATAGCCTTTAATCAATTTTGTGTAATACCTTGTATGTCCCAAGAACCCACACACTTCACTCTAGTTGTTAGGTTCTTCCAAACCAAAAATCACATTGACCTTGGCGGGGTCTACTAATAAGACCTCTTTACAAATAATATGCCCAAGTAAAGTTCCAAAAGGTGTTGCAAAAATACACTTTTTAATATTAAGGGAAATTCTCAATTTCCTATACCTATTAAACATAAGCCTTAGATTGTCACAATGGTCCTTGACCAAGCCATATACTGTCCAATCATCCATATACACCTGTAAAAACTTATGAATGAAATCCTTATAGGCATGTACCAAAATGTAGTCTTGTTTTTATACTTAGATGCCTAGGTGAACTGACACATCATCCAGACATATTTGAATGCTCACATGAAGCGTACAAAGCTACTAGGTACGTATTTTGTGAAATATTGTCCAAATTTTAGCATGCATGTTTATAATAACCACAATCAAAACATATATCCCATCATAATAACAAATATATGAGCTAAAATTAGAAACACATGTAATAAGGAAACATATAGATCACATGAGAATTAATATTGAATTTACCATACAAGTACCATGAACAGAAACATCAATAACCAATATCTATCCACACTAGTCCATTAAATTAACTCATCACAAAATAGGAACTAAATACATCATATTACTATCATAGATTCATGCGTGCAAGTTCATAACAACAATATAACTCTATTACAACTCATAATATAACATTATACCAAAATAGTGAAATACATTACATACTTATAGGGGTGGGGACTTTCCCTTAACCACCCATGCATTCTCAAAATAGAATACATGCTTAGAATAGCCATGCGCCAACAACTGCATGCTTCTACATGGTGGCTAATAATAGATTAATCAATAATTGAACTCTATCTTAATCCTATTATTAGCATAACTATGCATGAAATTTTATCTTCACTTTGTTCCCAAAATAGCTCTTGCTTCACTGAGAAGTATTCTTATTACCATATTTTCTTGATGCACACTCCATTCTATTTTTATCTCGTGCTATACAAAATGACCAAGTATTAAGTGCTCAGGCACGAGACTTCAGGGTATAATTCTATGAACTACTCATGCCTATTTACGCACCCCTTTCATTCATGCTACTATCATATGTGCATTTGATACTTAATCACTTTTTCATCAGTCCAACACTTGGTATCTTTTCCAAACAATGAAAATTTTATCTTTTGAGTCATCTTGTTGTTTTTATGTGAATTTTGTGTGGTTGGGGTTGTCCGTGGTATTTTTCTTTGGTTTATCTCTCTTCTTTTAGTCGTGTATCTTTTTGTTAGACCCTTTCCTTTCCTTGTATTTGGTGAATTCTATGTCAAAATAATTCTCTTAGTAGCTTCTTAAATATTTTTGTACTTCTTCTATTTTCTTGATTTCTTCTTCCAATTTGTTATATCTATTTTTAAAAACAAATTTTATTTATAATTTTTCAAATGGTATGTCAAGTAGCACATGGGATGATGATTTTTACTAGGGTTCATGTCCTTTGGGATTATCTGATGGTTGGGGTATTTGTATTTTAGTGGTGAAACTTCATAACTATATTCTTCCACAAATAACTTCTACCTTTAACATCTCTTAATCCATACCTTTCTTCTAAACCTATCTATCCTTCTCCACTTCTTATTTTCTTATTCCTCTTTTCTATTTCATCTGTATTCTTTTCTTCAACCATAACAATGGATTTTCCTACATCTTTTCCTATGTTCTTTTTTCTTCTAGATCCCTAGTTACACTTTGTTTTATCAAGTTCTTCACCTTTTTTGTTATCATAAGTTTAGCTTCAGATTTACACTTTTCCCATTCTTCCATTCCTAGAACCCTCCTTATGTCTAGTTATATTTTATCCACTATTTTTTGTAAGTATTTCATTAATCTAACATTTTGAGAGAATGAATATTGTAATATATTGTCTATCAAAAATTATCTCGCGGTGATTTCTATCTACAGGGAAACCATTTTCTATTGATCTCTGCCTACTGTGGTAATTATAATATGACATTCTACATCTACCTCCCTTTCTAGGGTAGCTATAATCCGGTGTCCACTTGAAGTAGGTTTTTTTATCTTGGTCCACTTGTTGAGCCTTAGTTATTTTCTCTTTTCTTTCATTCAAATTCTTCATTCTTCCCTCTCTTGTTATTATTTATTTTTCTACCTTCTTCTCTAATTACTTCTTTTTCATGGCTATCCTATCTCTTTCTTCTGATCTCCTCATCATTTTTGTAACCTAATTTTTTTTAATTCTTAATTCTCCTAATATCCTTTCACTAACTACACAATTTTTGTGTTTCATTTTCTTATTCTTCATGTCCCCCATATTTATTCTACCACAACCATCACCCCATTACATTTTAATAGTTACATCTTTTGGATCACTCGTCTTCCCTCACATCATCCTGTAGTGCCTTTCCCCTAAAGGAAATTTTGTGCACTTTTAATCAGTCCCTTTTCTACAAGAAAGATACGAATTAGAATTGGAACCTTTTTGAGGAATAATTTTCTATATTCTTTGTATAACTCTTCCTTTTTATGATCAAAACTTGTCCAACCCTATATTTCCCGATTAATACAAAAATATTCTATTTTTTTTCAAACTAGTAGTCAATTGTGTGTGTCCATAGATCATCCAAATATCTAAGTTTTTCTAGTCTTTATTTTGTCCACTTTATGGGTTTCTTCAATTAGAGAAAATTCCACTCAGTTCTCTTGATAACTCCTAAGATCCATGATGACAATAAATGTGGAAAACCTGATCAAAATTCATCCCCATAATCTCCAAAGAATATTCTTTGAAATAATCATAGTGTGACGAACTATGGATCACAATTTTGATACATGTGGGGTGAATGTGTTGTCGTAGAAGGAGTTGCTGGATAGAAATGTACTATAGAGATATAGGAGGATTTGAAACTTGGTGATTGAAGAAGGGGTTGGGAGTGATCATTTCCCAAACCGGTGTGAAAAATATATGGATTTGAGCATCATGTTGCTAGAGAAAGCATGTTGGGAGATCAATCAACTTTTCTCTCCATCACGACACTTCCTAAAAAATAGGCTCCACCATTGTAGATGGAGATTAACCAAATATTAATTTCCAACTAGTCATAGAAAAACCCTTGTAAATTAGTCAAGGAAAGTAAATTCCATCTCATTTCCCCCACTTTATGATGTAAGGGTTTAAACCAATCCAATGGAAAATTTATTGAGTTTGATTGGCTCCCAAGTTAGGTCATCTGGGAGGAATATTTATACAGGTGGAATTAGGATTTGGAACAAATTTGAAGAGTTGAATTTCCCCCCAGCTTAGGTCATTTGAGGGGAAATTTGAGAGAAACCAATAAATTAGGATAATGTGAGACAATTTTGTACTTGAAATAGATTAATCATTGTGATTGTGAGTCAATTGGAATGTAGTATTTAAACATGATTGATTTGAATCAGCTCTAGAAAACTGACTTGCCCCCAAATTAGGTCAGTTAGGGATGAAATTGCAAGAATATGATAAATTGTTAGAATCCAAGATATTATGAGAATCTGAGATAGTTTTGTGCTTGGAATAGATTGAAATTTGTGATTTCAATTGAGATATTTTTGTTTGAAATTGGTTATGATCAATTGAAAATAGTGTGGCAGTGCGCAATGTGGTTGTATGTTCCATGTTGGAAATTTTCTTAAATCATTATAAGTAGGGTAATAGGATAACCCCCGAATATTTTTCCCCTTGTAGCAAAGGGTGAGAAGTGAGACAATGAACCATGAGCTGGAAGACAAGTAGAGATATTGTTCGTAGAGGATTGAGAGTCATAGAAAATAGAATAGGTAGTGTCAAGTGAAAATAAAAGCGCAATATATCACAAATTATAGAAAGTTTTGTATTCAATTATAAATGAAGTGGACGTCAAATATATGGTTCTAAGGCTATTGATGACACTGAAAATAATATAACAGAGATCAAGATATGAAAAAAATAGTGTCGATGAATTAGTTACTATGAGAAGAATTATAATAGCTATAATAATTATAGTAGAAAGGAAAATTTACTATAAATAGAAAGGTTTGAAAAGTAAATAGTAATTTCACTTATGACTTGAATCAGTGTGATTTGGAGCTCTAGACTGTGACAATGTTGTGTGCATGAGAGATGATTCTGATAAGGTTTGAGAGGGTCGTAGAGACCATATCCACCTAGATGATAGATCAAGTAGTAAGTATTATGTTTTTGGAAGTGGAATAGTAAATATTCTAGCCATTTTTTCCTTTATCAATTTTTTGAGAATTTGGGTTGTTCTGTCCAAGATGGAGTCGGTTTTGTCCTTTGGATTGTACCATTTAATTTTGAGTATTAGCATCTAGGTATTAGGTGATAGTTTCTGGGATAATATGTGCTTTTTTCTAGATCTTTATATGATCTTTGTAGCATGTGTTTGCATGACTAAATCACTAAAGTGGGGTTTTTTGTACTTTTCTGTGTTATGCAAAGAGAGACATTCATGGGAGTTCCATGCGGGAAGGAATTTTTCTACCTTGTTGGCCTTAGGATTAGAGGAGGATGAGTGGGACATATTAGACCATGTCAGGCTATATACACATCGCCATATTGAGGGGAGGTGTCCCATAATATGCATTTTATTATTGTGCATTTTGTGAGAGGATGATGTATAAATTCATGTACCTTCTTGGTTGTCCTACCAAAGAGATTTGACAGTTACATTGGAGGATGCATATAGGATACTATAGTTACTAGTCGTGGGGTATCGGGATCAGGTTATTCCCCAAAGTGATACACAACGACAATAGAGAGTTGCAAGCCAATATTTTATAGGGTCTCAGACACAGGCAGAGTCATTGATTACCTTAGATGATATAGTGAGATTAGGTGTTCGATAGTTGTGGAAGTTTATTGCAGTTATATTGGATTATTGTGTCTTTGTGGATAGAGGGGGTGTATCTATATCATATATGATGCATAATATTTATATGAGTATAGAGAAGCATGTGACACGATATGCTTAGAGCCATTACGTGTTGGATCACCTGTATAAATATTTATACAAGTTTATAAAGGTGGATCATAGTGGAGGTATTGGTGTTATTACACCATTGCATGTATTGGCATATGATATCATAGCATAGTAATGAGTCCATTGAGTGGTCCATTAGTGGATTAGGCATGAATAGATACTGTTGTAACAGTGAGATGGGTTAGACCTGAGGGGTTATGGGTTTGATACCATGACATATAGATCTATATTAGTATAGGATGGATTCATAGTGCCATGATTTGGAGACCCTATAGGGACTATAGTGGCTATGCCAAGGACCATGTTGAGATGCGATGTATATGGTAGTAACATGTGGCTAGAAGAAAGGTTTCTAGTAGTGATTGAGTTATTTTAGTATGAGCATGTATCACGACATTTTGAAATAGCCTTGGATGTGCCTCTAAAACCATACATATCACATATATCAATTTAGGCTATGAGGAGAGTAGGGGTGAGGCCAAGGCCCACATAAGGTTCCTAGTTGCAGCCATCAGGTGTAGATGTGGAATATGTATATATAATACCAATTTGAGACCGATGAAAGTAGGATGCACACAGGATTATACGCAGTGGTGGGAAGAGCATCGATGAGTGTTATTATTTAGTGTAGTGGTGGATGTAGTTGGTAGAGACCAATAGGTGCACATGAATGAGGAGGAGGTATAGAATAAGAGGTCAGGGACATTTCCCTGAGGGTGATATGGTTGTGGAGAAGCAATTACATGATACATAAGCATGATATATTGCGATTTGTATTTGATGTTGTGATTTGTATTGAGTATGCAATGTAGTGATGAGGTACTAATATGGTTTTTGATCTTGAGGTTGATGAGTATTGGAGTGTGATTTTAGATACAATGGTGCATACATTAACATGCAACATGCCCCCAAATGTCTTCATAGGAGAAGGTCTCTTGGAGAGGGTGGATCACATTACCAGAGAGCATGTTCATTACCGGAGAGCATGTTCACTTATTTGATCATGTGGCAGTGGTAGTAGGCACTTGTATAGTTTTGCAGTCAAAACAAGTTGAGGCTAGGATGGAGCTATCATAGGACGAGACGAGGAAATTGGAGGATATGGCCTAGCACAAAGTATGTTTGAGAGATACATGGAAATCTATAAAGCCAATATGTAGATGTGGTGGCCAAGGAAACATCACGACGGACTGCGGTTAAAGGAGCAACGGGACCATGAGCACAAAGGTGGAGATCGAGCTGGACAAGGCTTTAGATTTTGAGAGCTCTGATAGTAGCCTCTAGCAATAGTGAGGAGGATGTATGATATATGTTGTATTGGGAATTTCCCTTTGATTTTATATTATGAAATTATATATATATATATATATCTATGATATAGATGTATATATATATATATATATATATATATATACGATGAGATCATTTTTGATATGATGACATGTACTTATATTTTTTATATGAGTTTTTGAGTATTTGATTTGACTTGATAAGATATATTGTTGAAATGGTGATTATATGTGATGTAGCATAAAGATATTGTAGTGTAGCATATTATGATGGTAGTAGAATAAATCAGGATAAGTAATGGTAATAGGTATGTATTGTAAGATGATTATTGATTAGAGCTTGTAGTAAAAGTGATAAAAATGGGAAAGATAACTCGAACAAGAATAGACCTTAAGAAGTGAGATAAATAGTGGCATGCATTTAGAGAATATGTGTGAAATCATGTAACACTAAAGAACATATATCATCTTGTTAGAAAGAAGGTTATGACTACGCATAAAGCAGCTCAAATAATGCAAGTGTCATGTGACATATGTACCGAATGATAAACTTAAAGTGATCATAACAACACTGAAGAGGATGTGAATCATATAATGGACAAGTGGTTCTCCTTTAGGACCCACTTAGGTCTAGGGTGCATGATAAGTGGGGGAAGCAGCTCATGCATAGTCAAAGATGAGGGAGGAGGAGAAAAAATGACCTTAGGAGGATGAGAGGTAGTCAAAGTAACATATGTTAGTATGCAATGTTGCGACATGGAGAGAATGTGGTCTATCAGCATAGACATGTGTGAAAAATAAATGACACCCTTGTCCCTCAAGGAACTGAATCCTAGATCATGGAGTCACATAACAATCATTATCTCTATGAACCATTGATCCTATAGAAATATACAAAATGGTTGGTTACGATTTTATCACGTAACCAATGAGGAGTAGGATGCTCATTAGAGGGTATCTGAATCAACCTCTCATCAATCAAAGTGTTCAAAATATCATCAAGGCCTAACATAATGTGAAAATAAAATGGCTCTTTGCTTAGGAGGGGGAGTGGAATGTGGTGGAGCTCTATGAAAATTTAGTGGATGATCATGAAGTATTCCCAGTAGGAGATGGAGGACTTGAGGATGGTGTAATAGGAGGAAGAGTAGATGTAGTAGGTGGAGAGGTTGTGGAATAACTAGAAGCGTGGGAAATAGTATGTTCATTAAAAATATCTTGTTCTAAAGCTATAACGTTAAAGAAAATAAATGTAAAAGATTCACATGTTTCATATAATAATTTTACTTTCGAAGGAAGAATCAATCCACGATAAAAGATATATTACATTTCTAGATCAATAGGCTGATAGAGTAAATGATGCATGCAAGATTTGAAGCGTAAGATATAATCATTAACAGGTTCATTATTTTCTTGATGAAAAGAAGGTAAACACTCAAATGTAACTTTAGGACCATTGTTAGAAATAAAACATCTAAGAAATGCTTCTTCCATATCAAGATATGTACTGATAGCTCCACTAGGAAAATGATGAGACCCATGAGATGTAATATCATTAATACTACTAAGAAATGCTTGGAGAAGTAATATATCATTAGAATGTGAAGCCATAGCTAATCCAAAATCCTTAAGATGCATATAAGGATTACTCATACCATCAAAAAGTTGTAAATGTAGGAAAAGTAAAACCCTTAGGAGAAATTTGAATCATAAATCTGTTTAGGAATAGGACAACCATGAAGAGAAATATTATCAATACTAGTGTAATAGGCCTACTATCAAGGGTAAGGGTACGGATATTATTTGGAAAATCACCTACAACATATATAAGAGAAATAAATTCTTATGGAGGAATGGCATGAAAATTAATGGGTTCAATAAAGGATTGAATCTTTCCATTATAAGTAGCCATAGGGATACTATTGGGTTGAAATTTAACTTTTGGATCAATAAATGGAAAACTAGGAATAAAAACATGGGAAGAAGAATCAATAGGAAAAGAATTTTGCACACTTTTATCAACAAGTTCAGTAGAAGAAGGAATACAAACAACATGTACATTATTATCCTTATGATCATCATTATGTACACTATCTTTGGAAATATCAAGACTAGAAACACATGCATCATGTAATTTTATATATTTTAACACATTATGAGAAGGAAAATGAGTACTATCATCATTAGTAATCACACAAGAGGTGGAGGAAGAAAGATATAAATTTTGAGGCACAATATTCAATGAACAAACACTTGGTTGAGAAGAAGAAGACGAGATTTGACCAGGATATCATTAGAAACAACAATAAAATCAACTTTAATGATTTGTGTTGATATGGAAGTAGGAGGAGAAGAAGGAGTAGGGCAAGGGCCATTTATGATAACATCTACAATATCAAAAGAAGTATGAGTTTCACAAGAATCATTAGCAAGAACTTACTCATATGAAAAATTATCCAAATCCTCAACACATGTATCATTTGTAGCAATAGAAGAAACATCATTTTTCATATTCACAAGAACTAGTGGGTCCTCAATAGGTGGTAGGAGTACAACATTAGGACCAGGGTTGATAAATATTTGTAAAGACACGAGGAATTTTGGGATGATATGTACCAATAATATGTGACTTGCAATAGAAGGCCACTTCCTCTTGGGAATTGGCAAAAAAAGATGAAGACCAACCATAGGAATAGTGCATACTTGGGGAAAGATATTTGGGATGACAATTTTGTAGCACCTTTTGATAATCCATGAGGTATATACAGGACGATGGATCCTAGGGAAAGCTAGGGTTTGATCAATAAACAAGTTCACTAAATGATTTAATGAAATCTTAAATATTTATCAAAGGAATTAGATCAAATGAATACAATAGTAATAAACTAGATCTATCATACAAGAAATAAACAAGTGTATACAATAGGGAAATAAGAGTGACTTAGCTTGTATTAACAGATCTTGAATTATTCTGGGCTAGGAAATATGTTGAGAAGGATGGATTCTGAATATGTGCAAGTTCTGTTTGTAAGAAACTAGAATCTATGGAAGCTCTTTAGATGGGAGTACTTAGATGTGGATAGGACTGGTCAAGCATTAGTATGTCTGAACTAGTAAGTGCTAGTGTCCTAGGCAACAAATCTACTTCTCATCTTTTCAAGGTCTAAAATTTTACTTATTCCTTTCATTTGTTTATACACATTCAACTCTACTATAGGGTTCTTAATGTCACACTTGTTCATGTCAAAATAAACCCCAGATACCTGTACAAAATCTTAAATCAAACATTATATGGAATAAATAATACATATGTTTGAGTTAGACTAACCTCGAAAGTCACCCAATGTGATTATCACTATGCAGTACTGCACTATAATTCAAACTCTATGTAGGTGTTGTGAGTGTGTGATTTGAATCACATTCCTTAAAGCTAGATTTCCCTTATGCTAGTCACACACCAAGATAATGGGATACAACTACTTTACCCCCTAAGATGAATGTGTGAGATGAAATTTATAAATAAAACCTCATATGCAGTGAATAATGCGATCCCAAAAATATAGATCCTTGAGTATTGCTCTTGTCCCAAGTAGTAGTAGTCGATTAATAAGTGATTAGACCAATTTGTCCCATCCCCTAATGACTAGTTAGGAGGTTGTGTATATATATGACTTCCTTATTTGAATGTTGACACTTAGTGATGCTAAAGGCCGACCTAAAAATTAGAAATGACCCAAAGTTAAGTATTAAATGGAAATTTAGAAAACCAAATCAAATGGAAAAAATTTCCCATAAGGGACACTAATGCCTGGGTGGTAGTGTCCTTGAGGGGAGGTACTATCCCAAAATCCAAAAAAGATAAACAAAACCAAGAATGGGAACATGGATCCCTATGAATCGACCAAAAGAGATAAATCCAAGAAGTATAAGAAAATGTCATAATCAAAATAAATCAAAAGTAATAAAAGGACTAGGAAAATGTGTCATGAGTGTCTAATCTCCGTACTTAGAAATCATGTATATAACATACTAGAGGTGTGATGTACTAGTAATTAGTTCATAATTTTGTGTCTACATAGAGGAAAAATGCATCAAATTTCTCTTGCTCGATGACTTAGAGAAGGTGGAAATAGGTATTTCAGTAATTCTCAAAAAAACAAAGTGGAGTGATCCACCACACCATGAGCTAGAAGAAAAAGTGGAAAAACATTGAGGTGTACAAAGTGCACTAATTCAACCTATGAACACACAAGGGAAGATAATCACAAAACACCTAGTGAAAGGAATAATGACACACCATATTGCAAGATTTATCTACATGGGATACCACCTTAAAATCATGTAAACTATCATGATTTGGTACTATCATGACTCGGATGCAATTTTGTTTTTGTCTCAAGATGCGGTCCCCATCAACGTATCCATAGTCACCCTAGCTTCTAGACTATGAAATCAAGGATTTTTATTCCTCCCATATAAAAGCATCAAACTACCTGTCAAACTAGAAATTATGGTTGTTTATGGTCCCTTGTGTAAAGGAAGAGGAATTCCATTGGGGGCCTTCAAAAATCAAGAAATGCAAATATTAGCTAAGATTGTAGATGAGTAATACTAGAAAGCCACTAGAGGGAGTAACCAAATGTCATTAGGTGCAGTGGATATAATCACACACATATTGGAGGATAGTGTTGAGCTCAACTCGGCCAAATTTCTCACAAATCAATCCAACAAAAATGCACATAAGGTAACACAGGAAGGAAGAAATGTATTTATGTACCAATTGATCATAATTATTTTACGTTTCACAAAATTGCATGCCCCTGAGGGTAGCATTAAAGTTCCACATGCCTTCTATCCACATGATGAATTTACAAAATATATTCCAGCGAAACCATACACTACCTATGAAGACACCCAAACATTGGGCAACTAATTACTCCAAATAAGGAAGACATTCAATGAAAATCCTTAGATACTAAGGGAAGTGTGAAGATACATGGCTCCATATGCCAAAATCACCTTGCTCCTTGATGAGGTCATATTGCAATCAGAAGTTCCAAATGTAAAACACCTTTATCCACTACTATTTTTCATCACATTAGATATATTAAATGTTGAATTGAGTAGATAACATGACATTGTACATAAAAAGGCCAAACCAACCAATTATTGAAGGTTCGCATCCTAAAATAAATACATAAGTTTTGGATACAATGCAACCCTTAACAAAAGAAGCAACATAATCAACTAGAAAGCAAAAATTAAAATGATCCACCACTGTGCAATCAAAAAGATCCTCCTCACTGAGGGCCAATATAGATCCCATATTTCCCATCTGGTTTGATAAGATGGATTTTGAAGAGATGAAGGTGGATGTAAAAAAATTTGCACAATGGTAATCACAGAGATGGGCACTAAAATGTATCTTCAAGATGAACAAGAATGATACACTTGGAAGGTAATAATGATAGATAAAGTTACAAATAAAAACATTAAATTATATACATATTTCAAATTGATTCAACCTAGAATCCACCACAAACAACTCAAGCGCATTGCCACATCACTCACAGGGTTCATTTTAAGAGACCTCTTAGAAATCGGAGGTGGAAAATACCTGGTGAATATCCTTGGAACCGATTTCACGGGAAGGCAAATTTTTTGGGGGTTTGACAGAAAAATTTTCACCTAATTTTTAAGTGGTGGGGCAGAAGGCTGTAGACATGCAAGAGAGATTTTCTGATGCACATCAACAAGGTGGTTAACACATGTCAACAAACCTCATTGATGTGCATCAACAAGGTTGTTGACGCGTGTCAATGAGGTTTGTTGACACGCGTTAACCACCTTGTTGATGCGCATCAGCAAATCTCTCTTGCGCGTCTGCAACCTCTGCCATCTGGTTGCGTAAAAAAAAATCTCCATGTTACACATCAAAAAAATCTTTGTCACACATCTACATCCTCCACACTCCTATCACGCGTCAACAAACTCTCTTTGTCGCAAGTCAACAAACTCTCCTTGTCACGCATCAACAAACTCTTTTTTACGCATCTGCAGCCTCTGCCCTCCTGTCATGTGTTTACTATACTTGATAATACATATTCCCCCAGGTGGTATGAGTGAGCTAATGGTGTTCTACTTGGTGAATAATATAGGATTTATATAGGGGATACTTTCAAGGGTAGGAAAATCCGAGCCCTAAAAAAATTAAACTGTAATTTTTAGGTGAATAGGTCACTGACCCGCGCTAGAAAATTCACCTTTTCAAATTTTTTTAAAATGGAATATTCACCATATTACAAATATTCACCACTAAAATTATCCCTGCACGCATTAAATCTAGCAAGATAACTCAATAATAACTCATACACAGTGTCTCGGTGTCTCTCTGTAACTAAATAGACTAATACATACTTGTAGGGGTGGAGACTTTCCCTTCACTTCTTACGTACTTCCCAAAATAGGTCACATGCTGAAAATAGCCATGCACCTTTACAATAATATGCACACATGCAAGTGCACTAATAATAGTTCTCCTACAATTAACTGGAAATAATAATCCTATTATTATCCCAAAATCATACATGGCGCTTAGTAGATGCTCATCCCCAAAATATAATTTGTGTGTCATGCAAGTCTCCATCCCGTTGTGTGCTCCGCATGCTATCTCTAAAAATAGTCCATAACCATGAAAATGGCTAAGTCCTAAATCAGCTTATCTTGGTGCGCATTTCCTTTCCTATCCTTCTGCACCTTCAAATGTGCCTTGCTCCTGTGCGCGTGCCCTCTCCTTAGTGTCATACTCTGTATCCTCAACATTACCCCAAACTAATGTACATTATCATCCCAACAATGGTTTTCTCCTAATTGTCCCAAATAATAAAGAATAAGAATGGAAAGAATGTAAAGAATCACTATATAAAGAATATACTTCTATTCTGCAGCACCCTCTGCTTCAACTAGGAGGATTAATCCTGGATATTTTGTTTTAATCTCAACCTCCAATGTTTGTCAGTCATCCAGCATGGTTCTTGTCTTCTCTAGAATGTCTGTGGCGATGGCTTCTAAATCGTCCTAGGTTATCTCTTCATTTTCATTCTATAGTACTAGGAAAACATTGGCCATGGCAGACATCCTTCCCTCCAAAAGATCCATCTTTTGCACTATGAGCTCTCTCCTTATGCAGATTTTGTGTTGTTGCACGGGCTTCATGCTTTTGTTTTACTAATGCCAATCTTTCTGTGTGCCCTAAAGTATCATCCTTTATTTCCTTCAAAACTTCATTATCCTTTATCATATTCCTGATCTTGGTCACCACTTCTGGTGCTACACATATGTTAAGAGCTTGATCTGCTTTCTTCATCTCATCTTGTAAATTTTGGAGTAATGCCTTGTAAAATGAAATCTTCCTAACCACAGAGGCCCTTGCTCTCTCTCTTTCCTATTCAGGATCTTTTGGCGCTAGCATTCAAATCAATCCATCTTTAAGCACCAAATCAACTAATGTGCACACATAATACATAGCTAAAGGAAACTTCTCAGGTACCTTAGACTCTAGATATGGTCTTTATTTCATGAAATAGTCACCAATTTATTCTTCCATGCTAATGAAGGCCTCATTCTTTTTCTGCTCTAGATCCTTCTCTCCTTTTAGACACACTATTTATGTAGTTTTTTCCTTGTTATCTTCAAGTAGCACTCTAATAGTGGTAGCTTTATCGATATTCCTCTGTGCCACCTCTATAGATACCTTAACCAAGTAATTGCTCACCTACTCATCAGACATGAGAGTTGGATTTATAGTCATGTGTCTGCTATGAGGTTCCTTATTCACTCTTCTTGACACATAAGACTACTCGGATACATAAAAATATGTCTCATCCATGTAAGTCTGCATGGACAAGGACAGATGTTTCCTTGCGCATGTAGTGGCCATGTTTGGGTCCATCAGGTCCCACCCATATAACTCCTTCAGGTCCATTATGCTTTGAAAATGGGTGCAAACAATTTTACTTGTGTCCTCAACATATCCCATACTCGACACAACGTATTCTCCACTTGTTCTCCTTGTTCTTGGCCCCTTAGAAACATGAGCACCAAGGTTTGGAGTTGGCCCTTTGACGTCCTGAGTAGTATCATGTGTGTGAGGTTTCTCATGCTCCGTTTCTTCTTCCTCCTTCACCCCTTCCTATTCATTCTTCGTATCCTCATCTCTAGGCTCCTCCATATATTTTAGATGCACCGGGGTCCCAGGTGCGTTCTCTGTAGACTCCTTCACCTCCTCATTCAGCTTTAGCTTTCTCCTCTTCTTCTAATTTTCCTCTTTCTGATGAGAGAGTCATGATGATCTTCTTATAGGCTATGGATTTCCCGTGCTTTGGGTCATTGTTCTTATGAATACCCTCTTAAAGTGGTGCTCTTCATGGACTAATTCCACATCCAAGTATTTGTCTTCTTCTTACGCCTGAGGTGGAGTGTCAGCATGTTCAATCTCCACTCTATCTGTGGACTGCCTCCGGCCCCTATGATCCAAGCTTCCACTATCTTTGTGTTCTTCTTCCTCCTTGTCAACTTTTATAGTCATTACAGGATTTGGAGCTAGCACGTTCTCCACAATATGTTTACCCTTAGGTGGCCCTAAGAGCATGAAATAATTCTCCACATACTTGTTATTCTCCAGCTTAGGCTTAAGCTGAAGATATACAAGTGCATATTCATTGTCCCCAATAGCCAAGCTTACTAGCTTCATTCTTATAATGTTTGAAATGAGCCTCTCAATGTATGTAGTCCAGCCTGGATACACATATGTCTTCTTAAACGTGTGGTAGTCATAGTATACCTTGTCTACGTTGAAGTTCAGATGACGCACATCAGTAAATCTATGAAATGAGGCCTGGAAGTAGTGCGCTGTGAAGGCATATGGTAGTTTGTACCATGGGCTCCATGTCCCATCCTTCATAAAAAACTGTGAGATGTAGAAGTATTGATACACCATGAACTATACTGCCTTGCCTAATACCGAAGGTATCTCCTTAGGAATGCACCATTCTTCCTTAAATGTCACACGAAGTCATTCATGCAACATTTCTACCCTCTACTTAAACAACCCACTCATTGATCCTTCACATAAATATTTTTCAAACCTCTCTATGAGGGACTTATTTTCTAAGGGGTATTCCCAGATCTTGTTCTTTGGCCCATCGGGCACTCCAATTTCTAAAATTAAAAGAGAAAGTAGGATAGTGCTAAAGCTTATCTTTTCTCCTATGCACTCTTCCTCAACAATGGTATCTGTAATATAGCTTGCTAAGTTGTATATTAATCCCTGAGACATTTTATTTACAATATGAAGCCACACGATGTTTACCTGTGACCATCTCTCTTGGTCATTTAACTTGGTGAGTAGATATGCAATTGCTCGCACCACAAGAAACTTCTTCATTTTATCAATGTCCATTCTATGTGGACCCTTGGTATACCCCAACTCTTGTTTCTATGACTGTTGCTTTATAAATTAGATCACTAACAAGGTCTACCCCTATACCCTTTAATTTGGTTAGTGTCAAAACCAGGGCCATTATGATCCTAACCCTTCATCCGGTGAAATTAAAAAAGTCCTCGTGGACTTGGCTCATAAGCCATTGGTATAAGGGTTCATATTTTCCAAAATATGGGAGTTCATACAACTGATAAACTCCTACCTACTTCAGTAAATTTTCCCCAACGTTGTCATACACTAGTATATCCTCCACTGTGCCCTTGTTGGTCTTCTTATTCAGAAAAACATCCAAATCTCCCTTGTTTTCAGTGGTATTGTGGTTGTATTCACTTATTTTGCATTTGTGGATGTGGGAATCCCACTCTTGTCTAACTATTACTCCTTCTGGGAACCACATCTCTCAAAAATTTCTTTCGGGAGCAATTTCAACTTCAACTTCTACCTTCTTCTTTCCTTTCTTTCCTACTACAGGTGCTTTCTTCGATGCCATCATAAAAATCCCACCTTTTATTGTCTGTAACAAGTAAACTTAGATCCTAGCTCAAATCTATGTGCCCTAGCGTGAAACCACATGCCCTAGCTCCTTCTCAATGATTCTACTTTGCTCAAATCCTTCACCAATGGAGATGCAAGCCTCTTCCACACAATAGTCTGCTCTCCATGTCTAGTTTGACAATGCTCTGCACCTCAACATGATTCACTCATCTTAGTTGCACTTATCTCACTTAAATACTTGTGATCGCAAAGGAAAAAATGAACCCGCATCATGTCCTTATATAGATTTTCAAAAATTTAGTGCATTTATTGCTCCTTCACCTACCAACAATCCTCTCATTAATTGACCATTTTCATAATCTCCATGCGGTACATCTTCATGCCTCGGCTATAACCTTCTAGCGTGCCTTCCTACTTTCTGGCTACATACTTCTCTTCAGCGCGCTTCCATGTGCCCAAGTACCTTGCCACTGCACCTTTCCCTGGTAGTCTCCATGGCCGCTCCTTACCTCAATTTATATTGTTCCCTCATTTATCTCCATATCTGGTCATCGTTTAGAGTAATATCCTCTCTAACTTCTCCTTTCCACACTTAACTAGCACATGTAACAATTTTTTTCTCATGTGTATCTAGTTGTGAATAACTACCCCACACCAATAGTATGTTCATTCATCTGTGCATAGAAATACTTCAGATGGTGATTAGCTTCCAACACGCAAATGCACTTATTACACAAAACACAAAACTAAATTAACAAAGCATAGTGACAAAGAAGGAAATACAAAAATGAAAACATAATCTAAATGGCAACATTGCCTTATTACAAAACACCAAGAAGACTTATTTATAGTAGGGATTCAACCTACTCCCGTTGAAGTAACCGGGTAAATATATTCCATCAAGCATCTCTAACTGGAAGCACCTGATTCAAGTATATGAGTAATAACATATGGTCCCAACCTATGCACTTTAAGCTTGCCTAGATGGTGCATAAACTTAGAATCATAAAGAAGCACCATATGTCCCATCTCAAGCTTTTTTCCCTGATGTGCCTGTCATGTCATGCCTTCTGCCTGGCATTTTCTTACTTATGACTCCAACATGTTATGGCTCACCTCTCATCCAATTGTATCAATTTATCAATTTTTTCTTCTAACGCTTGTTCATCGGCTAGACCTCTAGTGCGCACAATAAACAAGGAATGTGAGATTAATTCCATAGGAAAAACTGCTTCTGCAATAAAAACCAAATGAAAGGGTGTGGCATTATTCAACCTCTTGTATGTTGTTCTATACACCCAAATCATGGCAGAAACTTTATCATCCCAATCTTTCCTTCCAACATCACAATTTTTTTTCAATGTCTGGCTCAAAATCTTGTTGAAGGCCTCAACAGTCCCATTTTTTTGAGGATGATAGGGTGTAGTCTTAATAAATTCCTCCAATAGTATCCTAATTTTCTCATTCAAAAAATGTGTACCCCTATCACTTGTCAAGATTAGTGGGCATCCATACCTTGTAAGAACATTTTCCCATAAGAACTTGGTTGTTGAAGTTTCTATACAATCCTTGGTAGGTGCTACTTCTACCCACCATGTAAGATAATTTATGCAAGTGATGATGTAACATGATCCATTTCTATGCGTGGCTAGAAAAATAGGACCCAAAAATTTGATAGCCCATTTCTCAAATAGCTTTGTACTAGGAATAGGTCTTAAAGGCATTTCATCTCTTTGCCCAAGTTTACCAAGGTGTTCATAGTGATCACACGCCCTCAATATTTGTAGATATTCTCCCACCATAATCTAGTGAGTAGAATCTTGCACATAGTGGTGTCACCTACATATTTCCCACCTTCAATACCACCATGATCCTCTTCCATGATATCCATGCACTCGTGCTCTAGTACACACCGATGCAATACTTCATCTCGGCCTAACTTGTATAGGTCACCATTGATCAACAAAAAAGGTGTCATATGAATTGCAAGTTATTTCTTCTCTAAGGCTTTCATTCCTTTTGGCATCATACCTATACGTAAAAAGACAACAATATCCTCTAATTCTGAAGGTGTGCATCGTAACCTATACAATTGTGCATCTGGAATTGTATCTTTAATTGTTTGTGCATCCTCCCATGATTGAATTCTTGATAAATGGTTTGGGCCATAATTACTTTTACCTAGTTTTACCACAACTGTGAAATCAAATTCTTAGAATAAGAAGACCCATCGACATATACACCCCTGTAAAATAGGATTGTTTACCAAGTATTTAAATGCCATGTGATTGGTATAAAATAAAAATGGTGTTGCTAGTAGGTATTGTCTAAATTTATGCAGTGCATAGATCATTGAAAAGGCTTTGCGCTTAGTAGTTGTATAATTATACTCTGCAGGAATCAAATTTATACTAGCAAAATAGATAGGATGATCTATAATTCATTCTCTAGGCTGAGCTAACACCACACCAGTGGTTATGCCAGAGGCATCCACATGTACATGAAACAGTTGGTTCCATGAGGGAAAATGCATAATAGGCATTGTAGTAAGTCACTCCTTCAATGCCTCAAATGCGCACTGCTGTGGTTCTCCCCAATAGAATGTCCCTTTCCCCTTTAGTAACTCTTCTAAGGGTGCAAAAATCTTAGCATATCCTTTGATAAATTTTCTATAATACCTAGTGTGACCCAAGAATCTATGCACCTCTCTCTGACTATCAGGATCTTCCAGGTTTACAATAATTGTAACTGTTGGTGCAAATCAGCAGCACCCCCTGGATGTTGATCAGATTTCTAGTTTGATCATTCTAAGCATCCAGTGTGATTGCACAACATTGAATCCTTTCTCCAAGTGTGGGATTTGTAAAAAATGAGAAAGGAATCTCCAGAGAAGGCTGGTTCCTATTCCTCTATTCAGATGCACACATAAAAATGCAGAGGGTTTACTCAAAAACCTAATCTAACTTTCCAAGGAGACAGGGGAAGAAGATGCATAAAATAAACCTAAGCTAACAGAGGTGATGCACCGAGGAATGAAGAACACCTGTCTTGCCAATAAACACAGACCATTAAAATGCAATGCAAGATCATGCACAGATAGCCAGATTCATAGTGAAAGATCAGTAGGATGCAAATGAACACAGAGAGGGTTGAGAATCATCCACAGACATGCATTAATTTTCTCCAACAATTGATTCAACACACTGCAAAATGCCAAGAGGCAAGGTTGCATTACAGTTTCAAATGGGAGGTTTTAACTCCACAAGTTCACCTGCCAAAGAGAAGAAGGGAGGGGCAAAACAGAAATTTCCAACCTTTAGAAAGAATCCCCTCCTTACAATTTATAGGAAGAATGAGAGAGGAAAGAGAGAGGAAATTCCAAATCTACCCCAACCACCTCTAGGTTGCATTTAATTCATCTCATTATGATGGTAGGTGAGAACCCAAGCGAACCCAAAAGTGGCGAACTGTATTTTGCATTTTTAAGAATTTTTTCTCACCCAATTAAATATATCCAGTCGTAGTTGGATAGAGGACCTCATAAGCTTTCCGAAAATTCCAACCTTGTGTTAATCCGAGCTCCCTGTGAAAAGTTATGGCCATCTGAATATCTGGGTCAGGGTCTGCTTCCTGTCAGCGCTCAAAATGTTGCGCCTCCTGAAGGTGCGCCTTGGCGCATTCATCCTTATGTTGACATACCCTTATTTGTGCTAAGGCACACATTTTTTCATGTTGACATCCATTTTCATGCACCCTTTACCTGTGCCTTGGCGCATCCTTTTTCATGTCGACATCCATTTTCGTGCGCCCTTTACCTGCGCCTTGGCGCATCCTTTTTCATGTCGACATCCATTTTCGTGTGCCCTTTACCTGTGCCTTGGCGCATCCTTTTTCATGTCGAAATCCATTTTCGTGCGCCCTTTACCTGCACCTTGGTGCATCCTTTTTCATGTCGACATCCATTTTCGTGCGCCCTTTACTTGTGCCTTGGCACATCCTTTTTCATGTCGACACTCTGTGTCATGCGCCATTTACGTGCGCCAAGGCACAACTTTTACCATGTCGACACTCTGTGTCATGCGCCATTTATGTGTGCCAAGGTGTAACTTTTACCATGTCGACACTCTATGTCATGCGCCATTTACGTGCGCCAAGGCGCAACTTTTACCATGTCGACACTCTGTGTCATGTGCCATTTACGTGTGCCAAGGTGCAAATTTTACCATGTCGACACTCTGTGTCATGCGCCATTTACGTGTGCCAAGGTGCAACTTTTACCATGTCGACACTCTGTGTCATGCGCCATTTACGTGTGCCAAGGTGCAAATTTTACCATGTCGACACTCTGTGTCATGCACCATTTACGTGTGCCAAGGCGCAACTTTTACCATATCGACACTCTATGTCATGCGCCATTTACGTGCGCCAAGGCACAACTTTTACCATGTCGACACTCTGTGTCATGCACCATTTATGTGCGCCAAGGTGCAAATTTTACCATGTCGACACTCTGTGTCATGCACCATTTATGTGCGCCAAGGCGCAACTTTTACCATGTCGACACTCTGTGTCATGCGCCATTTATGTGCACCAAGGCGCAACTTTTACCATGTCGACACTCTGTGTCATGCGCCATTTATGTGCGCCAACACAATAAATGTCAAGGATTTGAGCTTCTTTGATTTCTATATTCTTCTGCTTGTCTTTATCTACCTGGGGGGAAAGATATATACAATAGTAACCTTAGCTAGATCCACTAAAAAACCTTCCTTGTAGATGATGTGCTCTAATAAAGTGCCAAAAGGTTTAGCAAACACACACTTCTTGATGTTTAAAGAGATTCTTAATTGTCTACATATTTCAAACGTTAAGTGTAAACTGACACAATGATCCATAAAAAGTTCATACACCATCCAATCATCCAAGTAAACCTATAAGAAGTTGTGAATAAAATCCTGGAATGCTTGAACAACTATGCGCGAAAATACAAGATGCACATTTTTTAGACCAAAGGGCATCACAGTATATGCAAAACTTCCCCATTCAGTGGTGAAAGTCATTTTCTCTTTATCCTCCTATGCAATCTTGACTTGATGATACCCAGAGAATCTATCTGTAAAAGAATATATTTTGCACCCGGCAATGCCTTCTAATATCCTTCTAATATCTCCTTTGTGAAAGGTGTAGGAAAGGGATCAATCACACATGCAACATTCAGTTCCCTGTAATCCACACAAATCATAATCCTACCATATTTCTTTATACTGATGACCATGGGGCTAACCCACTCTGATTCTTCTAGGGGCTTAATGATGCCATATTTCAACATTTTGTCAATTTATTCCTTAAATTTTACGCGTAGGTTAGGGTTCATTTTGTAGGGTCTTTTCCTGACCGGGCACACCTTCCTTAATCTTAGTATTCATCTTTCCTATGATTCATGCACTCGTTTTAATTCATGGTAGCCCCTAGGAAATAAGTCTTGAAAATCACGTAGTAACTCAATGATTTTTTTCACTTCAGATTTAGACCAATAATCCCCAATTATTGCCTCCTTAGGTTCAATATCCATACCAACATTCACTTTTTTGTCTTCATGGGTTCATGATAGGCACGAGTGTTTTTATCTACACTATCTAACACCTCACGCATACCCACTGAATGATCTATATCCAGATCTTCTACTTCCTCATCATCCACTCTGTAGACCATCTTTCCTTTTTCTTTCTCAAAGCAAGTGCACTTAAGTAGTGTGGCATCTGTCTCTTCTTCTTTATCAAAGCGCACTCCTGATTCTGTCTCATTAAATAACTCCTGAATGACTTCTTCCACCTTTACACTGTCTCCCATAGTTCAACACTTTATAACCCTTAATGCCTCTTCCACTAGAGGTTTAGTAGAGAAGTAGTCAAAATTCTAGACCATTCCTGCAAAATCAAATCCTACCAATTTCCAGTCTCTCTATATAGCTCCGCATACACATACTAAGCATGTGTGTAGCCTTGTAAAGTGGAACAAAGTTTGTGCACCCATAGTGAAGGTGGTAAAGCTTCCTGCCCCTCTATCCAAATCCTCTCACACTGTTGAACATGGTGCTGAACAGGTTGATTACCATGATATATGTAGATTTGAGTAAGTGCATTGCTCCTAGAAAACTAATTTGTTAGAGAAATCCTAACTTCATTCCATTCTACAAGATTATCCCTATGAGCCACGCACCAGTGCAATGTTATCCTGCATAGGGTATATGTTAACATATTTCTTCTTTCAAATTGGTCTGTCCATTGTTCCTCCATGGTGTGCATGAATACTGTAGGGTCTCCTTCTCCAGTGTACTAAGGTACAAAGTTGTTACCTATCCTCCTAATATAATGAGGTTTTCTTCTCCACGCAGATATGCTCCTTACTTCATGCCCAACCATCTCATTAGTGCCATGAGCTCAATTATCACAAGCAATACTTGTGGTATCACTAATAGAATGTGCATCTTCCCACTGGAGGATTCCTTCCTTAGATGGTTTGAGTATTTCTGGGTCCCAAATGGCACGTACATAAATCCTGTTCAAATATTCCTCACTCAAAGGATCAACATAAGGCACATATTTCCAATCCATTAAAGGAATAATAACTCTTTCCTCCTTCTCAAAAATTATATATCCCTTGTTGAACTGTAGATCAACATTATTTACATAACACCAAGGGCACCCAAGTAGAGCTAGGAAACTATATGCTTCTACAAGTGCTAAAACCTCAAAGTCCCCAGTGAACTTGGCCCCTTGTATAGTAATGGATGCATCTTTTGAAACTCCGATGCGAGTGGTCTAAGTTTGATTAGCCATAAACAATACATTAGAAGATGGCTACAATGGAGGTCTCCCCATCTATACCCATGCATCTAAAGTAAGCACATTTACCTCTGCACTTATGTCAATCAATATATTACTCAAGAGCCATCCATCCATAACAACATTCAAAGTGATCTCCTTATTGTAATCTAAGCAATGAGGGGGAATATTTGCATGCAGGATCTGACGTCCATTCTCAATACATACATGCAGAGTGTTTCCCTTTAGCCAATTCCATAGTAATGGAATGATATTATCTTGGTGTAACATTTTGCATACATCCTTTAAGCCATCAATATCCGTCTGGACCATCTTTGCTACCTTCTTCTGTTCCATCTTCTATGATCGCTCCTTTAAATACTGTATTTCTCCCTAAAGATTTCTAAGTACCTCCATGGTCTCCTTATAAACCTCCTTCTGGTGCATAGGATCTGGATACCTTGCATGCAAAACATCCTCCTTAGTGATGGTAGGCTTCTAATATAACGCTTCTCTGGCATGCACAACTTTAGAACGTGTAGTAATATTCACAAGTAATACCTCAAGCTCCAGTGAAAAATTTGGCATCCACTAATTTTCCATAGCGTGTTATATTCTACCCATCCCTGTGCCCTTGTTTTCTTATTTATGTTGCTTGCTAAGATGCTCATATAGGTCTAGGAATTCCTCATAGCTATGACTCTTCCCACAAAAATAACAAGTAATATTCTGATGACATTCGTTCCTATAGTGGTCAGGAGATCCACATGTAAAGCACGTTCCTTAAGGAAACTTGCCTCGTCCACCACCATGGCCTTGACCCCCGAATCCACTACAGTATCCTTGACCTCTGCCACCTTCTCCTTCATAAAGCCCCTTGTCTCTATCATAACACGCTTGATTATGATCCTGATCCTAGTGCTCACCTTTACCCTTAAGAGTTATCTAATACTCCTGTCTGTTGTACAACAATATCTATAGCATCATGGATCTAACCAATCAACCTGGACTCGTATGTATCATGAGTTGTGGATAGGAAAAGTTTACAATACAAAGGTACATTCTTCCTTATCATGCGTTATAATAATGGGCAGTGGCTGGCATCATGGTTTAAATGACATATCTCATAGTCTAGCAATAATGAATGCACTGATCTGCTAGGAAAACTATCCTTGGTGTGCCCTTCCACTTCACAATCTGTACACCAAATCCTTGTGCGCATCTCATGTGTTGAATTTTCTGATAGTTTCTCCAACTACTTTGTTATATCTCCAATTTGTGCTTCCAAGAATGGGACGACTCTAGTGTCTATACTTCCAACTACCTCAGCATGAAAGCTGCTTCAAATGCTTTGAGTGGATTAGTGTATGTCTTATGTGACAGTACCCTTCCAAAAGGTGTGATCAGTCCTCCAAAAAACCATTATGTATGCTGGATTGCATGAATATCATAAGAAAGCTTAGACAAAAGTGTTTTGAAATGGGCATCATACTCCCAAACACTCTCAGTAGTGCCCTGCTTAATATTCTTGAGCACGCATATACTCTTCTGCTCAAATTCAGGGATATAGAACTCTTTAAGGAAATCATATTTTAATGTTGCATAATCTACGCAAGTTTGATCAGGGTCAAACTTCCTGTATTAACTGTGTGTGCATTCTTGTAATGTAGTTACAAATTTAATTGCCTTGCACTCAAAAGTCGTGATCCCTTTTGTGTGCCATAGTATCTCACACATGTCCATGTGCTCAACAACATCTTCTATGCCCCTATACTTTGGAAGATGGAGAGACATCTCTATGTAAATATTATGGGGTTGGTGCAGACCCTACCTACCTGATCCAGAACCTCCTGTGTTACCTCTACCTCCAAAACCACCAGATCCACCATAACTAGAGCCACCTATACCTCTTGATCCTCCACCTGTAGCCAGAAGTGGACTAGAAGATGTACTTCCCCGTGTCCCAATAGTAGTACTGAACTAAACTCCTACAGTCTGTGTGGTGGTACTACTCCCAGAAGCGAGTCCAAAATTCTATGCACTCAAATTCTGTGTTGATGATGCATCTAAAAAGGTACCTCTAAACAACAATGAAGACATTTTCCCTATCATGGATGTACTTGCTATGTGACTTACTCTTGCTTCCCTACTTCCCAAATTAGCTTGTTGACTATTGGATGTACTAGATACTGGAAAACCAAGTGCAAGGGCTAGGTTGCTAGGTAGATTCAGATGTGCACCCACGACCCAGATCGTCTCTACTGCAATGCTCCCTTGTGAAGCCAAGGAGGGTTCTTTGGCATGCTTGACCAAATGGGGAAGTTCCAGATGCTCTAGCTCCATGCCTTCTATGTGAGCTCTAAATCCTTCACGGTCCATCTCTCTCCTCAATGTCATCCGCTCTACAATATCCCACTACTTCTCCATCTCCCTTTCGTGCACCTCATTGTACTTAATCTACCTTTCTTCTCTCTACCTTTCTGCTGCTAGGTCTACCATCTTTCACTGAACCTTCTCATGTCCCCGCGCATGGTGGGGTTTAGCTAGCCATCGGTTTTTCTTCCAAGTTCAGGGTTACCATCAAGATCTTGATCGCCAGTGGAATGCCTTGCAAGTAAGTTCCCCTGGGATAACGTAAAAATTGGAACTCAGCTACCTCTGGGAAAGAATAAGTGGAAATTGAGTACTCTATAATATAGCTATTCAAAACACCACGGAACCAAGTATCCACAACACGTGTCTAAATTAGATCAACATCATAGAGGGCCTAAAATTATTCCTTGCATCTAGATAAGTGTGCGATACCTCTAATTTCTTTTAGACGCATAAGCAACCAGTCACTCATACAGTTCTATCAGGAAGATAGAAATGAAGCTCTTATATAAACAGTCATACAGATTTTGTTCCACCCACATGTGTGCATCAAACTCAGATCTAGTGCTAAACCTCCATACGTACTCTTCTTCTAGATCTTTTATCCACTCCTCAACACTTTCTAGGGTCAACTAGTACGTCTTCATCATGAACCATCCTGAAAACAATTGAAAAAGAGGTCCCGACAATGGAACCAATGATGTAGCCTAGAATCCACCATGAACAACCTAGGCACACTGGCACATCACTCAACCTAATATGAGTGCTTAGCCAAAGCACGCAAAGGTACCAGACCCCTCTTTAGAGTTTCTTGTGTAGGACGTTAACGTGTTGAAGATAGAGCATACTCATAACCATAATAAGCACAAACATTCCACACAACATAACCATTCAATAGTGCATAACCAAATCTAGATCTTAAGGAATCATGAATTGAACAATAACTATGACAAGATTGATCATATAAGAACCAATTACAGTCATGTTAACACTTTATCCACCCAATATACTCCATTATATTAAACACTACAAAACATAAAAACTTCTTACATCATATAACATTACCATAAGTTTATGCGCGCATCAAATCCTACATCATAACTCTACAATAACTCATACACAGTGTCTTGGTGTCTCTCTCTAACTACATAGACTAATACATACTTATAGGGGTGGGGACTTTCCCTTCACCACTACACACTTCCCAAAATAGGTTGCATGATGAAAATAGCCATGTGACTTTAAAAATAATATGCACACATGTAAGTGCGCTAATAATAGATCTCCTATAGTTAACTGGTAGTAGCAATCCTATTATTATCCCAAACTTGTGTATGGCGCTTAGTAGACGTTCATCCCCGAAATAACATTTGTGTGTCGCGCAAGTCTCCATCTCGTTGTGTGCTCCGCACACTATCTCCAAAAATAGCCCGTAACCATGAAAATGACTAAGTCCCAAATCAGCTTGTCCTGGCACATGTTTCCTTTCCTATCCTTTTTTGCCTTCAAATGCACCTTGTTCCTGCACGCGTGCCCTCTCCTTAGTGTCATACTCTGTTTTCTCAACAAAAATCCCACCTATGCCTAAATATCTCATGGTTAGTTTAGGGTGTGACAATATTACACATAAGAAACTCATCCGAAACATAAATGAAGGGATTCAGGAATAGGAACTGGATGTGTTAAATTTATAAGAAGAAATCCTATTTGTGACACATAAGAAAAGAATGGTTGAGGTAAGCCCATTTAGAGTAGTGTGACTTATGGTAGTAGAATAAACCAAACTTCTAGGTTGGGAAGTTATTACTCACATACAAGCTTCAATAATGTAGGATAAAATGCAAGAACCATATCTTGTAACAAAAAAAGAAGCGAAGAAAGTTGCGGATGAGAGAGACATAAAAGAATGTAAAAGAGTTAAAAGAAAAAGGAAAAAAGAACATTTAAACTCACATCAAGTGCACCTTCCCCTCCCTCATCTGCACAAGACATGGGTACCCCTTTTGTAACAGACTCAAAAGATCCAACAATTGTGCAACCAATAAAAATAGATGCAGATCCTATAATAACTAGTGTGCAATTGGTTACGAAAGAAATTAGGTAAACCACACAACTAGAAGGGGTATAAAATCTATGAAAACAAAATAAATCACACAAGAAGAAAGAACATGATGAAAAGAAAACTGAAGTAGAAATAATTACACAATGAGAAGCAAAGGCACAATTACACAAAGCGAAAGATACAAAAGCACAATCAAAGTAGGAAGAGAGGAAGCGCAAGGAGTAGGAAGAGGAACAAGAAAATATACCGATAGAGTAGGCCAAGGTACATGAGGCCATTAAATCACACAAAATATAATAAGGAGGGGATAAGAGGAAACAAGAAGATAAACACAAATAAAAATCTGAAAAAAATCCAAGAATGAAACAAATAAGAAGGAAAAATAGGAAAAAGAGAAAAGAAAGAGAGAGGAAAAGAAAAGAAAGCAAGAGAAGGAATATACGAGGAAAGAATAAGAGAAGAGGATAAAATTATAGAAATCTAAACCAACCAAACAATAGCTAGCCAAAAAGGCCAAGCATACTCAATAAACTACAGAGTTCAGTGTGAAAAAAGAAGCAGAAGCTCTGAAAGTCATAGAGTAAGAAAAGACAGCACACAAATCACCAAAAATACCGTGGCTCAAGTAAACTGATTTAATAAAAATTGAATTATTAAATCTAATTTTAGATTCACTAATATGATAGAGTACAATAAATAAATATGTTAAACAATTTAATAATGCAACCTTGTAAGCAAATATGAGAGATAGGAGACTTATCTGATTTACGTTTATCATGGAATAGATATGAACTGGAAATACTCATGAACAAGCTAGGCAGAGTGTCGTAAATAATTAGTATAAGTTTTGCAAATGTCAGAAAGAGCTAGACTAGGATGCCTAGACTGGGGCGATGGCACCAGGGTGTCGGAGACCTCTACTAGGTGCTCGTGACTGCACAGGTGGTTAGAATCTAATTTTTCTTGTGTTGCACAAGTGTCGTTGATATTCGCTATTGGTATCCTATGTGTCACAATATGATCTTTGAGGTACCTATAACTTACAAAACAAAGATTCACCTGCAAAACCCCAAATACCACATCAAATACAAAAATAAAGATGTAATATGGGGAGTCGGAATGACCCCGATGGTCACTCGACAAAGTAAACTTACGACCGAGCGCTGCACTACATTCCAGACTCCATGTAGTTCTTTGTGTTTGTGTGTGGAATAGTTTCCTTAGGTTTCCCTTGTGCCAATGATCCCAAGATAGAGGGCTATGGCTAAGTAAAATGCAAATGTGTAAGATGGAATTCAACACTCTCCCCAACCTATGCAGTGTATGCATAATATGCAACCCAAAAATGCAGTCCCTTTTATGGTAGTGATAGTGTGTGGATGAGACTAAAACCGAAAATCTAGAATCTATATTTCTCTTTTTTTTCTAACATAACTAGAGTGTATGTTGAATATACTATCTTTATCCTCTTTTTTTTGTTACACTACCAGACACAACATGCTCTAGTTAAGGTACCTTGGTTTTACCCTATTTTTGTAAATTGTTACACAGGCACGACACACACACATGCACACACACACATGTACACACACACACACACACACAGGACACTGAGTGCCCATATATGGATAGGAGTATATGGGTGCTAGTATCCATATATGGTCGTATATATATCCTGGGATATATGACGATATATATATGATATATATATATATATATAGGGGATCCCTATGATTTAACCGAAATTGGGTGATTTAACTGACACTTGTGAGAGATCAAAATATCAACATACAAAACCATCTTTCAAGTAGATAGGTGGAAACCAGGGAGTATGTCACCATTGAATCCTTTTCATTGCCTTTAAAAATACAAAGCCCTATCAACATTTACCATGCAAAGTACAGTATAGTCACAAGATAGGCTTAATATGTGCTTGAGTTTATGTGTCGACATACAAAACAAGTTACAAACATACTGCAAATAATGTACCAATTATTGCAGAAGACAGTATACATGTTCCACAAATAAACTACTAGGAGAAGAAATGGAAGAAGGGGATACACAAACATTTCTCTGGGTAGCATAGTCAACTATGCCAACATGAAAATGTAAGTTAATCCTACCTTCATCCCATGTTTGTACATTAACTTCCCAAACTCACCTAGACAAGTGTGCAAGGTAAAACATCACAAAGAACAATTAGCACAATTGAGGTTGTTTTGAGCACTTATTGCTACAAATATAGATTGAAGGAATGCACTCACTGCAAGAAAAAATTGGGGTTGTTGCACTAAAAATGGCTTACTAAAAAGAAAATTTAGAGCATGCACTATGCAATCTAAAGGAAAAAAATTGACAATAGTTTTCCATAACTTGTCACTGATACCATAGAAGAAGAAGTAATGAGAAAGAAAATTCAGCTATCTATGTTGGTGGGAAAGGTGGTGGAAAATTAGATTGCTTATGTGGCGGAAAATAAATAAAGGAGCAATTAGCCAATGCAAAAAGTGAATTCAAAGACACAGTGCTGATTCTACAAAAACATGTTGTCATGCTACAACAAGCCAAAGGTCAAGATAAACAATTGATGTTCAAACTTATATATTAGAACATGCACTTACAAGACATTATGATAGACAACGAAAATTATATAGACAAGGGCAGTGCAATGAAGATTCAAATATTAAAAGGGAAAGATGACCATTGTATGGAGAATAAAATACATACATCCTTACATTCTCAAGAGAATGTTATCGAAAGATTGGGAGAATGGAAATGGAATGCACCACAAAATACATTTGTAGGGGTTCAAGTATAGCTAATGTGGGATAGGTTGGAAACATTGATTCAAGAAATCCAAAGCATCATTCCTTTCCATGGTCAAACTATTGACAACACTAAGGAGAATGAATTATATGAAGATATGTAAGCATTGTTGCAATTGCAGATATAAATCAGGAGAATAAATGAAACATTAGGAGATTGGAATACACACAAGGAATTCTACCAACTTCATAGATAATGAAGAACACACCAAATTTAATTCTCCTATAAATAATTATCTACAAATTCAAGGCGGTGCAAATAATGCCACCTCCATCGTTTACCCCTCATAGGTAGCCGGAGTAGATAGAGCAACCCAAGCAACTTGAGAAGTAACAATGAGAAGAAAAACCATCACAATTTTGTAGAAGATAATATATTTTTGATTGAAGTATAAAATACACATTCTTTTGATATATATAAGCAGGCCCACGTATATTGAAAACCCACAAGGGAGGTCTATGAGGGAGTCTCCACATATTTAAAACCTGCAAAGGGTAGTCTATTGGAAAGTCTACTTGATTGAAAATACAAAAGGGAAGTTAACTAGTGTATAAAGGATGAAAAATGATAAATGACGTCCTTTATACCAACTACAAATAGAGTATGACCTAGTGCAGTGCAATTTATATTTGGCATTTCAAAAGTGATCACAAAGGAAACTTTTATTTCGAGACGAGACAACTTTTTAAGTCCTATAAAGTGTTGGAGTGTAAATAGCTTATAAAGCCGACATGGATGTAATTTGTATGATTGCACAAACCTCTTGTATAAGTATGTTTTTAGATAAGACAAATTGTATAGTGTATAACATCTTCTAATAATAGATAATGAATAGAAGAAGCCTCTTGATGTACGAGAAGAAGTTGAAAGGAACATTGGTAACTCAACAGTCATGTTGTTCTGTATAAAACTATGTAAACACATTATACACAAGGTTGGTATTGGATCTCAATAATAAGCTATTTCAAGTTCTTTCCATTTTATGTGTTTAGATTGAAACTTTAAGTAGTTTTAATTGGCTTATGTTTTTGCATTCTTGATCTCTTCTTACTGATTTCCATGAATTTGAAATATTGTGCAGCATGAGAAATTTGTTTATTTATGAGACAAATATGTATTAACCTAATCTAAAACATTGTGCATATCCTCAAGCCGTGATTCAGGGACCTCTGAAATAGTTTACCGCTACATGTATGTTTCTCAACACAAAATTCTAGAAGACTAGCTCGTTTGAGAAGGAGCTTAAGTTTTAGAATTACCTGAGGTGCATGATGCAGGAGCATCCAGGTTCATAAGAGATCATGTATCAATAAAAAAATTATAGTAGTTTGTGTAGCATTTTTTGTTGTTGGAAGACCTCAAAAGTATACTAAAACTGCAAAAATGTTTAATAGAATTTGTGATGTAGTGGAACATTATAAGCATATGCAGAAGCCACAAAGTACTAGATGAGGTTGTGAAACACTTTGAGAAGATTTGTAAGCTTATTGAAGCCATTGAACACTTTGGGAAGCCATAAAAAGCTACTAAAACCTCGAGATATGTTTAAATTAGTGAATAAAAATGAGTTCAAGTTGAGACACATATGTTTTAGACAAGCAAACTGGTTATGCTTCGACTCTTGTGATGGTTCCTTTAGGTAAAATCCTGTTATTTTAGGATTCTAAGGGTAACTTGTATATGAATTTGATGTAGCATTTGGGTGGCATGAATTTCTATATAAATATATCTTAATTGCCTCAAGAAGTAGCCTAGAAGTGTTTAATTGAGAGACTAATGAGAGCCTAAGGCTAAAAGAAAAGTATTAAGTAAGATAAGTACAACTTTTTTATTTTCTCACATTATTACTATATTGTTGAGACTGCATCATTGGTGATTGGTTTGTAAGTACTATTCCTCTGAGTAATTGAATAATTATGTTTCTATTGTTTATTTCAATCTCATGTTTCGTATACATCTTATGTATTTTTGTGGGAAACTACGAGGGTTGCATGGTCCAAGGTGACTCTTCATTAGGCACCCTAACAATGTTTGCATCAATAGTGATAGAATAATGCAATAGAAGAATATGCTACTCTATCCTAATCTAATGTGTGAAACGTCAAACATAATCATTCATACCATCATAAAGGAAATAGAAGAGTTAAGGATAATTACCTTTTTGAATACATTTTAGGTACATTAACACCCCTTGGGTTAGTACAACCTCATAAGAGATAAAGAAGTGATAGTGCATGAAAGTAGAGTAAATACTCGAAGCAGGTATGAAGGTGATTTGAAGGGCATGTGAAGGTGTTGTAAGATGATGTGAAGGTGATAATACTGAGGATATAAATTGATCATAAAGAGATAGTAAGGAAGATAATAAGGAGGCATGCTAGGGAAAGTTAGGGTGATGCCCCACACAATGACTCTTTAACCATGTATTGATAACCATACCAATCTCAATCGTGGTGATGCCTCTTAAAGGCATGTACTCATGAAGATTAAAGTGCCAACATGTAAATAAAAATCATCAATAAGAGTGTCATATTGCTTACCAACAAGGTCCTAATTAAATCGAAGAAGTCTATAATTACATTAGTGCAATTAGGACAATTATAGAGAAATCAATTACACACTAAATTGGTATTGCAAGAGTGATATTAGAGTTGTAAAAGTAGAGAATCTAACACATCCTTGTGTCAAAAGTTGCATTCAAGCATTTATAGATTCATCCTAGCCTATACTTGTTGTCCACATTGAAATATAAGCGTTGTTGACACTTACATACACTAGATTGACTGTAGACTTGTATTGAGTGTTGATTGAGATTTTGTCAATACATGAGGGCCTGGATAATAATAGAGGGATAATATGTGCCCCCATTAACATCAACCAGTTTTTATAGGTTTGACAAAGAATTGTGGTGAATTAGAGTTTTGACAAAGGAGAGCAAATTCTTGATGATTCACAAAAAAAAAAAACCAAAAAAAAAAGAAAAAAAGTAAGTGATATTTTGGGTGACTAAAACCAAGTAATTACATTCACAAAAAGAATTCTACATTTTATCAGAAAAGCCATTTTCGTAGTCATTATGACTCTGGAAAACCAATTTCACAACCATCACATTTTAAGTCAAAGGAAACCCACTCCACCATTAGAATATGCAATTTTTTTTTGGTATGCTCCAATATTATTGTATCTTCTTAAGGTCTGAATTGCATATTAAATGTATTAATTGGACCTACACTGTACTGAAATGGTCGTTTTTCCTCAAGTTTACTGGTACCGACGGTTTGCTCTGGTCAAAGTTTTGAATAGGCCGGCAAAAGGTTCATTGAAAATTTAAGCAACAGATAATTTGCTGAAGTGTTGGTGTGACGATTCCTGACATATGGCTTAGATATTAAATATTTATGTATAATTATTTTTGGTTGAAGGACAAACGTTTATATTTTTATATTTAATATTTTTTAAAATTTATATTAGAATAATTAATATGACAAAATAATTTAGGCCATATACATTTTATGTATTATATAAATATTAAAATAGTCAAATACCACTCTTTCCAATATATTTATATATTATTATTGGTATTATAAATTATTTTAGATGTCTTAAATATATTTATTGAGAAATATTGATATATGATTTTAATATATTTGTATGGTCAATATATTAGAATAGATATCTTAAATATGTGTATCTAAAAAACTCTGTTAAAGTCTTTATTTTGGAGTTTTCATGTGTCATAATTATTAATAAATTCATTTCATTTTTGACATATTTTTCATGATTGGTGAGAAATGATGAATATGTGAGGCTTGGTTACAAAATTGCATAAATAAAACGGCTCCAAAACCCATTAGATTACTAAGATATTATGAATTTTTTATTCATATTCTTAAAAAAAATTAAGACTTCTAAATGAGAGTAAAATTGACATCAAATTTAAGGTTGGAATTAAAAGTGAACACAATTACTACATTATAGCCTACTTGCCAAGATGTTTTTATAGGATGTCTCTAGACATAATTATAAATTTTAAATGACTTTTCTAAGTAAGAAGAAAAAATTATTAAATGACACTCAAATAAACATCAAATTCAAGACTAAAACTTCTCTTATATGAACATCAATTTTGAAATTAATTATATTAAGAATGTATAAACATTACAATCCAATATACAATTTTAAGTGACATTACAAAACACTTCTTGATAAAACAATTACATAAAAATGAGTTGATAAATCTTACAACTTACAAACAACAAACCTAAAATTCATAAATATATATATATATACTCTAATTTTATGTTTATTACTGTTATAACGAATATCATGCTTAAACTATGCCCAACAAAGCCCATTTTATGCTTCAATCCGTCAATATTATCTACACAGAATTATCCATTACATTTCAACACGTATATGTTTACACCTACATGAATATATACAAACTTGTGTGTTTGTATGTATTTATGCATGTAAAAATTCTTTTGTATATTTTATGATTTCTCTCTCCAATTTCTTTGGTTTGTTAAATTGCATCACACACATATAATATATATATGAGGTGACTAAAGAATAAGGCGTGGTGAGGAATCTGGATAATGCATGCACTGACAATTTTATGCTTGCTGGTGATGGATTTGTCCCATTCTTATGCAATTTTTTCCAAGGTATAAATCCAATAAGATTTTGTTTGTCTCGTCCTTTTGTTTGTTGCTATTGTGGAATGGTAGAAGGGGTGCACGTGATCTGGTTCCCTTAATTAGAATACATGAAGACTTTGGATTCTTTGGTACAAGAAATGTCTGGGAGGATAAATATGAGGACATCCTTTCATTCACTCATTGGAAAGTTTACCAAAATTCTTCCACCTTGCGGTGGAAAATGATTCTTCCATTGTCTTATTTTGACATAAAGGTTTGTGAATTTTGCATTATGCTCCTTTGCATACTCCACCATCTTTTAAAAAGAATACTAGTGATTGATTGTTTATTCCTTTCATTTTAGTTTTGTGTTAAGTGGTACCTTTCTCTATATAGTGAAACTTTGCGGAGGAAATTGTTTTTTTATTCTCAATCTTAGTCATTTTTACTTATAAAATTCATGTGATCTGGAATGAAATGACAAACTATTCACCATGCTTATTTTTCAACATCAAATAATTTTTTTTATCAATTATATATGAAGTCTTTGAGTGTTAAAAGAAGTACATCTCACAGTCACAAATTAATAGATATGAGAAGATTACTCTTTGACAATGAATGACAATTACTCTTTATTATCCAATACATCTGATGTCCTTGGGAGTTATAGGAAGTACATCACATTCATCAATTAGTACGTATGAGAAGATTAAAATTAGATCCTAAAGAAGAAATTGAGGATTTACCCATTCAAGATAATTCTTATGATAGACTTGTTAAGTAGTACAACATGTCCTTGTGTGCAAAGTAGATTGTGACACTATCTAAGGTCTTTTGTAAGTCTCATTCAAAGTGGAGAAAAGGTTAAAAATCAAATTATTTGACAAACATAAACACTTATTGGTATGTGTTAGCAAACAATATATATGTGTCCCTAGGGGTTTGTTAGAGTGGATTGGATCAACGACTTACGTCATCCAGGTCTACTTGCAGTGTATGGAGTGAGACATTTGCACACCACCTAATAGTTATAGGGATTTTTCTTACTAAAAGTGCACCAAAAGAGTTTTGCCAGGTTGTTGAGTTGCTAATTCCACTAGTCAACAAAAAACAAATTAGCTATGCATATGTAAATAGGAGATGCATTATCACAAACAACCAAGATATTGGGATCAATTTTTTTTGTGGAGACTCGCCTTGCTAAAAACACACTAAACGGGTTTTATTAGATCGCCGAGTCACTAATTCCACCAGTTAACTTTCATACAAAAAACTATGTATACGTAAATAAGAGATGCATTATCACACACATGCATGCACATTGTATAACTTGCATATCTTGGACTTGTTACTTTATTTATGGTGGGTAGCACTCATAATAATATAATCTAGTTATGAGACGTAGTGAGTATTTTGCAAACCAATTAATTAGATAACCTTACAATCATCTAACATTAACAACTATTCATACTAGTAGGATACTTACATTTGATGTTGTAATTCACATACTCAAGCCCAGGAAAAAATGAATTCCACTAATTATCGATAGTCAAGATTAAATGTTGAAAGTTAATCTAAAATAAAAAACTTGATTATTCAACTAGAAAATTTAGTTTAGTTCAAATGATCAACTTGTGGAATCAAAACAAATTATTTCCCAAGGTTCTATATAAGAGGGGAAATGCTCTCAAAAAATAATTTATGAATATTATCAGAAGGTGTCCATGATTTTTTTTGCAGTGCCTTTTATTTAATTTCATAAAGATGAAGACCAAGTAGATACTCCAAGTAAGACACAAATCAATTGACTCAAAGTTTTCATGAAAAAGATAAGTTCTATCTATTCCACCATTACTTTGATAATCCTAATATGATGGGTTAGAAGATAATGTATTTAACCATATGTGCTTTGAATTTTTCCTATTTTTATCAATTGGGGGTGGGTGTTTCAATCTGCCTCCAAGAGGCAGGTTGCCACACCTACTGCTATCAATTGGTGAGGTGTGCTTCAATCTGTCTACAAGAGGCAGAGTGCCACACCTTGTGGGAATACAACAGAGTTTGAATCTAGGTGGAGAGTTTTGAATACTCCCACTATGAGCTGGACTAGCAACTCCCCTAGCCCCCCTTCCACATTTATCCTGGATTGATTCTTACAATACACATAAAATATATTCTACACTTTGAAAGAATTTAGACCAAAAATAAATAAAGATTATATATTTTTAAAATTAAGTAAGAACAAATAAAACCATTATCTTTATATGATTGAAATTAATTAGATCAGATATACTTTTTCAATATAGTAAAAAAAGAAACTTCAAATTATAAAATATATTGTCATGCGGCTTGAAATGTCATGCCTTATTCCACTAAATGTTACGTAGGATACTTTTATGAGACGCTTATAATTATTGTAGAAACAATTTTTAAAAAGTTCTTATCCAAATATATAAAGTGCTTATAATTATTATAAACTTTTAAAACTTTTTTCCAAAGTACATAACAAATATTCTTCTTGTAATAACAGTTATTTATAAATATTAATGTAAAATATTAAAATTTAACTTCATTTTTTGTGAGATAATCACAAAGATCAACAAATACTCAACAACCTGAAAATTTGATTTATTAATTACTATTTATTTTAAATATATTAAAAACAAAAAACACTTTCATCAAAAGGCTAAAAAATACTTACAACATATAATAAAACCTATATTAGAACTAATATAATAAAACCTATATTAGAACTATTATTTCTTATTGAAAAGATACTGCTGCAACCAAGAGGGAGGAAATCAATCTACAAAGTAAATCTAAACAAAAAGCCTAACAATTAAAAAGTGTAGCTGACTACATTACATGAAACTACTGCAAGCCAAAGGGTTCAGACTCTAGAATCCCACCCACAAGCACATCCTCATCATCAATTGCTTTGAAATCTTGGTAAATACAAGATTTGTTGATATCCATATTAGAATGGTCATGACTGAGTATTATATTCAGGCTAGAAACAGATGGTTGATGAATTTAAAAATAAAGTTAAACATTATTATCTTAATAATAGAGCATGAGATGCCATGAGAAAATATCATCTTCCTCCATCTCTATATGGAGTAATTTTAGATGGTGCTTGTGGGATTAGTCTGGATATAGGAGTTCATACCCAATTGCGAACTTGATATATAATGAATTCAGAAATCTGCAACTGCGTTGTCATCATGAAAATTTGCATCTTCTCATATGGAACGCTACTGTGCATTATATAAGTTTTAATATTAAGTTTTGTTTCTGATGATGGATCATAAGAAATGATCTGAAAGGTTGATTGAAAAAATATGCACATTTATTCCAAAAATCTATAAGAGCATTAAATCTTTGAGGATAGCATTCCTTCTTGTATTGGCACTGACTTCTCATGCTAAGGCACATCATATACACTGAACTACAGGAGAAAAGAGAAGAAGCAGCATGATATGCCATTTTTATATATATCCAACTCTCAAAATGATACTATTACAATCTCAGTCTCTTGATCCTAAACTAAAATCTTCAAGCCCTGAGAATAAATTATATCCATCTCAAACCTAAAACTTTTGTCTCAAAGATTCAAAGAAAAGGGATAAACAAGTCACCTCCCCCATTCACATACATTGAGATCCAATTCCATTCCCTTATATGGCATGGTTCCATCACCTGTTATATTTAGATCCAGTCCTTTGACTGCATTTCTACAGTCACTCAACTTTAATGTTGGGGAAAGTTTGTAACTCCTCCCTATCTCTTCCCCATCTTGATGGCAATCCTGAAATGCAGATGTATTAGAATGAGAAATCATCCTGTCATCTGGTACATCAAGGGCTATAACAGAAGGATCCGTTGAAACATTTTTCAGTTTGTCCACATCTCTCAACAAATCATCTGTATTAGATTGCCAAATGCTACTTTCTTCGCTCTCAGAGGATTTCCATAATGGTTTTCTGACAGAGCATGATTCAACAGCTAGAGGTCCTTTTCTTGAAATCTTCATAGCGGAGTCTTGAAGTTTAGCACTACCTAGGTCTTCATAATAGTATGTTCTTGGCCTTTTCGGAAAAAAATGTCTATCAGGTTCGTTTACATTTTCTTCCACAGGATCCTTATCAACAAGATTTTCCAAGTAGTTTTGATAGGAAAAATATGTAATGCTAGACTGGATCTGTGCACTCAAGTCTTCTGCTTTTTGTCCATAACTATGGGGGTCTCTGCAGTCTGTGATAACCCTTTTTGCCAAATCTGCAAGCTCTGCCCTTGCAGCTTCAAGTCCTTCTGATGCACAGGTTTGTGATGAAAGTGCTCTTTGTGCTTTCTCCAATATTGCCTGCAAGTACTTTCCCTGTGACTCAATTCTCAATTGCAAGTGTCTTTGAACCTATAGCATTGTCAGAGCAAGGAAATCTCAGTAGTTTGTATTAGATTGAAATAGAGGTACCCAAAAGAAAAAGAAAACTTCTTCAAAAAGTTTCCTGATTTCCTGAACCGATGATCATACCTCTAATTGCTCATGCAATCTTCTCTGCACCTCCATCTGTGCATTCAGGGTCTCTGCAATCTGCACAGCCCTGCCAGTGCAGGCAATTCAACTAGTTATTTTAACAAATAATTGGAGTATACATATTATAACTTCTTAATTATACAGTTCCACCAGCAGAGACAAAATTTATGGCTTACTCCTGATGGCCTGGTATGCTACTGCTGTCTTTTGCAACAATGTCTTGATCATGGTCTTCCAAGTTTCTCCCTGTGAAAAGTTAACAGAAGAAAGAAAGAAAGCTTTAGAGATAAGCATTAGGAATCCTCAATCCAAGCCTCTTATAAGCTCAAAATTTTCCTTTACCATTTTTAGCTGTCTCAATGTTCACTTCTTTGTGTGGTTGTTTTCCTAGCCTGAATTTCTGTGATAGCAATAAGAGGGAGCCTCTCAGTTTATGATGCCGACTAAATTGCAAGCATTATATGTTCAGATAAGAAATATAATGGTAAACAGCATACCTGAAGATGGCTCTTCAGATGATATAGTGTAAGTCCTTTCACACCCATCATTCTCATAACTGATTTTGGAGTGGCTTCTGCATGAGGGCATTGCCAACCTAATGAGAACGTTCCAAATACATCTTTGAATGGTTAATCTAACACCAATTCTGACTTCATAAACAAACTTGCAGGTTTCTTGCTTAGTTCAAAATTGTTTTAATTGTATGATCTAAGCCATTATACAAGGTGTTATTTCTTAAGTCTATCAAAATGGAATGCAGCTCATAACTTCCTACTTGTGGATATGGGTCCTTAACCAAAAGATATAAGGATGGTCTTTCATTAGGCACCCACATATTGCCATGGGATCTCATTGGCCTACTTTGGTGATTTATGGAAATTAATGTGATTTCTTTTCCTTTCTTGAATAAAAAGCAAAGTTGTTATTGATGGTGTCAGAGGAAAAACTTACTTTCAGGTCCACCTAGCTGGGCCACTGCATTAACAAATCTTTCATGAAGTTCTGGTGTCCACCTTAATCTAGGCTTGGGCTCAGCACAAACAGCAACACCCATGCCAAGAGAGAATTTTGGGGGTTGAGAAGTAGGCCCTTCAAGATGTAGTAGGATCGCTGAATTAGACTTGTCCATTCTTGGCAGCAAGTTCAAGCCTATTCACTCACAAAGGTTATCTTTCATGTGTAAGGTCCTGGAATTATATATATAGCAATATATTCCCACACTAAAAGTGCCAATGGAATAGCTGGTTCAAAGATAAGGGGGAATCACTTTCTTATGAGAAAAGAAACAGAACATTCATCAGCTTCTCATTCTTAGTTATAAAAGTCTAGAATATATTCAATTTGGTACACTCTGCTTTACTTCCAAGTACTTGAAAGGGCCTAGGCTGTTTCTAGGTAGAATGTTCTGCTTCAAATCCTGCAAAGATGTAATAGAATCACAATGCAGACCTCAAAAAGGAAGTGATAGAGACCTTGAACATATGTCTATGCTCTCAGGCATGCCTGCATATTCCATAAGATGCTTAAGAAATACCAAAGGGAATGTCAAAAGTAGGAAAAGCTTTAGAATGGATATAGGAGAGAATTTCAGCACTTTCCAACAATTTTTTTTCTATTGAGCACATCCATGATGGAATAAGGTAAGGAGAGGCATTCAGAGAGTATCCTAATGGAGGAAGCACACTAAACAACATAGGCCTGCAAGAGTTCAGCTAAAGCAAATCGAGATTTGTATCAATATTCATTTGTTATTGTTTACAGACCCATTTACAGATAAAACATGACACTTCCTTCCATTAATGACATTAAAAGACCAGAACCATATATCTAGCCATACCTACATCCAGAAAATGATGAACATCTGGACTACAAGAAGCTTATAAGAGCGAAGAAATGCTCGAGGAGGATCCCATCAGATTCCAGAGTTTGTTTTGTAGAGAAACATGGATTCATATATGAGCATTTTATGAATCTCTCAAGGGTGGAAGAGGTATGTAAGGATGGACACTTCAACTATGCTTCGGAAGAAAGTCATTAAGAAGTATATTCCTTCATCTGTTGTATTACCATAGTTAACTGTCATAACTGTCATATCTTCTTTTCCCACCATCCTGAAAATAATAACATGAAAATATCTCGTCTTCTCTTCGAAAAAGATACCACCTCCAAATCATGTTTTAGAAATCTTAGAGAAAAGTAATAAAGTTAAAGCAATTAAATCTTAGATTATTAAGAGTTAAATTCACAATAAAATCTCCAAGTTTAATAGAATCTTTATGGGATATCGTAAACTGAAAGGCATCCTTGATAAGATGTTAATAAGACAATAATTTTTAAAGACCGCTTTATATATATATATTCAAAAAAATAAGTATAAATAATTTGTATGTTTTTTTTTTAAAAAAAAGAGAGGATGTAGGTGTGGAAAGTAGTTATACATTCAAATACATACCACTAGTAATATCCAAGTGCAATTGTCTAATTTTGGTTTAAGATATATGGTAATGTCTCTTTTTTGGCATCCTTTAGTATATTTGGATTAGTGTTATATATTTTATTATTTGTGGCACACTTTTCTAATGAAGTTATAGTTAGGGGTTTCAATGAAGAGATGTTTTAGACTGCAATATTTACAAACATCGTTTTTATGTTGTGGAATTACAATAACTACAAAGTTCTTTATTCATCAATAATAAAGATTACACACACAACCTCGCACATTCTACAGAATTTAGATTACACCAACAATTACTCATAATGCCCATAGGTTCAATTCAACACCATAATGTTACCCCAAGTCATTTAATCCTATAGTACAACCCCACAAACCTATCCATAGATCTAAAATTACAACACTCTTCGTAACCACACTCTAGACTATTTCCTTACGGGACTTCTGGATGCCTTTCTCAAGTGTAGTGATGTGTTCATATAGACACACAATCAACTACTTATAATATTAGTCATGACTACATCCTACTCATAAGCATATTAAATGTGTTGCAAATAGTAAATGAGGAATATTACCCAAAAGACCCATAACATAACACAAGTTTACTGAACAAACACAATTTGAAAGTAAGTCATCATTCACTCATGTGTTTGCAATCTTGATGATTCCAATAAGATGATTCTACCATTTGCGTCATCTAATAACCTTGTATGTTATTTATGATAAGTTTATGCATATCACGTCTTCGTGTATCTCTTATGTAGGAGTCTTTACGACCTCATTATTTTATAGGTACATGTGCAATATCAAGGATAGTCTCTCCTTCTAATGTGAGCTTCTAAAAGTGCACTATGCATTGTTGCACACATATTGAAGGTTTCTTGGTTCTTCATGATCATTTAGTTGTTTGTGTAATATTATCCTCAAGACAGAGGTTATAAGCCTTATACCACTCTTTGATATCTGTATATGCATAATGTGGAGGTATCACAACACCTTACAAGTGTCTTTTATTTATGCAAGACCTCTTGATTGTGAAATCATCATGCTTCTTTGCATCATATGATATAGATTTACACACCTTTCTGGAGCAATCTATCAATGTCATAAACAATTATGTACAAACATAAAAATATACTCTTAACTTTTTTTGGTTGATGCAAGATTGTAATTGAACCCAGATGCTCTTGTATCATACAACTTAGGTAAAAAAATTTGTGAGCTAGATTCTTACATGTGGGGTATGTTGTAGAACCACCCTTTCAACCTTCTAGTAAGGCCTTGGCATTACTAAGTGCTAACGAGTACCCCTTTCTTTCCGATTGTTGGTCTTGGTTGGGGAAAAGCAACCTCCTTTAGCAATGCAATTTATACATCTACATCCTCATTCCTACTCTCCTCAAACTAGCCTCCTTTTTGTATGCAGGGAATCTCTTTCCTTCTCCATCTTTTATCCTCTTCTCCAACATCTCTACAACTGGATTCACATTTAAATAGTCACTCATCATCACTTTATGTTTATACATCTACACCACATTCCTTCACATCATGACACACATTCTATTCTTTCCATCCTAGAGGATTTTCTCTCCTTTGTGTATAACCAAATGAATTTAACATGTAACTTCATCATCTTCCATCAGTAGTTTCATGTGTTGGTTCTCCTATATGTAACATTTCCCTTTCAAAGTTCCATAACCTCTCCAGCCAAATGTGTGATGTAAGAGCATCTGAGTCCAAAGGTAAGCCCATATCAATAAAAATTAGTTACAATAGTTTATTGTATATTTGCATCATCCAAAGGTATAAGTCATGTTGCAAAGGTCACAATCACCGTGCGAAGGACTCAACCATGCCACAAAGGTCTAAATCATGTCATGAAGCTCCAAGCTAGTGGTACGAAGTAATACCAAAGTTGCAAGAGTCATATGATAGGATAAAAGTAAATGATCTTGTGGAAGATTGAATCAATATAACTACTTTGTATGGGTTGTTAGGCCTTTGTCTTTGTAAAATTCCATAACTTAATCATCCTTGATGGGTAGTATGTAGCTAATAATGAGGGTGCTTTTGATTGGCTTACATGCCTATATTAAAAAACCCATGAGCATTGAAGTAAGGTATTACAATAGAGTCGATGATAAGAAGTAAGAATTAGTAATTGTTGGTGTAGTTGTTGCTAAAGACTTTGAGATGGAGCACATGCTTTAATTAAAACTTCTCAATCATGATTCAATGTATCCCTTAGGATATTTATAAGATTATATCATTGATGGTCAGTTATATAGCATTGGATATTTCTAAGATTATATCATGATTTTGTAGCTTCCCTTGGTTGGGTTCCTTGAAAAGGTTTTTATTTTTTATTTTTTGTGAATAAGGAATGAAAAATATTTTTGGTTTACCACATTTGTGTGTGTGTGTGCATGTGGAATTGTTCTATGTGTGACTTTGATCATTATGTGGTTGAAAGCTTCCCTTAATTGGGTTCCTTGACTGTGTTTGCATCATTTGGTTTAGAGAAAGGTTATCTTTATTTGTGAATGAGAAATGTCAAATATTTTTGGTTTTTTACATTTGTGAGTATGGGTAGAAAATTGTTATAGAAAGACTTATTATAATGATTTTTTTGGGTAGAAGGTGTGAAGGTCACATAGAAAATAATATGATGTTTTCCACATTTACGAGTGTTGGTAAAAAAGCATTATGAACATATTATATTGAGAAATTTCTTGGGTAGAAGGTCTGAAGTTTGTAGGGCTTTAAGATGTCTTGCTGATAAGGAGCCACTAATGAAAAATAGTAGAAGAAATGTTGGGAGAGGCTAACTATAATGAGGCACAAGACTTTATGGGTTGGCTAAGTTGATGCTAATTATGCATGCCCATTTAAAGGCCATGGAGACTACAAAAAGAAGAGGCATCATGGTAAATGATGTAAGTGACGATGAAATGACACCCACAAACATAAAGGTACAAGCCACAAAATAATACGAGGAAGCAAAAGCTAATGCATAGCAGGAGAGGATCATATACACTATTAAGAGAATGGAGAGTAATCTTATACTGTATACCATAAGTCACTCTATAAGTCTTGAGTTGGAAGGGCCCATTTATTGGATAGTGGAACTTGCAAAGTATTTTTAGTATAAAACTATGTAGTATCTCACAAGGTTCTAGTTTTCAAGCACGAAAATTAAATACCATGCATCTCTTTGGTGAGATCATGTACAACTAGAAAAACTAGAAAGAGATAAATCAAAGATCAAAATCTAGGAGAGATTGGTGGAAAATATGAAGGACCAATTATTTCATGAGGATTACCAACTCAATTTATTCAAGAATTTCTAGAATCTATTACAAAGGGAACTCATGGTGAAAGAATACACTTAGAAGTTATATAGAATCAACATTTGAGTGAATCATAAAGAGTATGTTGTGGAATTACATAAATAGGTCATGTAATTTGTTGCATAATGAATTCGGGATTATCCTAATGTGATTCATAGAGGAGGCTTATCATTAGAAACTAAAGGAAAAATAGAAACTATCATGCAAGAAACAAATTGTAACTCTAGGTAAGGGGAAGTTAATGCAATCTCGCAGACAAGGTTGTAGTAGAAGGGTTTTTCTACAAAAAGGAGAGATTAACATTGCACTACAAAGTAAATACACATAGAGAGGAAGTGAAAATTCCTCTAAGGGAGGAGGTACATTTGGATGTAGAGGCATAGTAGGATTAGTGACACATATTATAGGTATGAAGAATAAAGGAATATGTCCTTTAAGTGCCACATACACACAATGATGGTGGATGAACATGTGGTAATGTGAGATTCCATACAACGTAAGAGGAGGAACATGACACATTGACATATTATGGAGAAGACCCATATTTTGGAGAATAGTTGATGATATAACATATTTTTTAAAATTTAGCGAAATAATTTTTAATCATGGAGAAGAAGAATATGTTTAGAACCATATGTAATTCTAAATGTTAGATTTGTAATATGATAACAGATGGTGGTAGCACTGAATGTATGCCTAAATTTGGATCACCTGCAAAATGTTTTAGTTGATATAATATAACCCCAAATCATGCTACTTAAATAGATGGGCTTACACTTTCATCATTGAGAATGAGAAGGAATATAAGGGTTTCTTTCATTGAATAAATTCTGCCAAATCTACAAGATCTAAATCTAAAATTTGCATGTAAACACTTGGAAAAAGACTAGTTATTTTTGTTGGTTAGGGGATTTTCCTCAATCAAATCCATAACCCTTTTAAGGAGATAAAATACATTTTATTATAAAAAATGAAAAAATAATCCATAAAAATTAATGGCATAAATGGCTTGGTTGCAAATCAGTTTCGATTTGCCAAAAAATGTAAGAAGGTCGCAAGCTAGTCATGGGTGCGACTGTCACATGTGTTGATCCATCTTCAATGCTCCAAAACTTGCAATACAAAAATGACGAGAATAGAAGAAAAAACTATGATATGGGCTCAAACACAAAGAGTTAAGAGATTGGAATGATATGGTTGAGTGATGTTTTATAGTTTTTGAGTGCATGGAAGGTTGTGTCACATATGAGTGCAATGTGCATAGAGGATTGATATGATAAGGGTCCATAGTGCATTGGGAATGCAAATGGTTAGGTGGAGAGGATAAAATTAAATGTGAGTGGTTGAGGGTTCGTAAATGAGTGATGAGATGTGCTTTATCATTTTTAATGGGGTTTTGTATTTTTTATTTGATTTTGTGAGACTATTTGAATATTTTGGGATTACTATGTTTTACAATGTTTTTGGTAATTTTTTAGGGAAAATTTTAGTGATGAATATTTGTAATTTGGTTATATCCAAATATTTTGACATTCCCATTTGGCTAGTTGGACATTGTACACCAAGTCAAGATTAAAAAATAAATCAAAAAGCATTATTATTTCCCACTTGTATAGCCAAATGATTTCTGATATCAATATTTTTATATGGACTGTTGTTAAATCGACAGACTAAGATTTTGAAACATGTTTGGATCACGGGTAAGTGCACCAAGTTGGTGGGCCAAAAAGGGGTCTTAAGTGGACACATTTTTCTAAAAAAAAACTTCAACTTGTACGATTTTTTTTGAAATAGTTACACTCAAAATTGGAAGATATTGTAGAAATATGAATCGTAGCATTTTGAGTCTAGTTTCTAAGCTACTAAATTTTATTGAAAACAGATAAGTTTAAGTGGGTCAAACAACTAAAATACCAACATATGCTCCTATTTTTGTTAAAAAACATAATAGAGTGACTTTTGTGCCCCCCACCATTTAGTATTTTTGAAAACCCTTTGGTAGAAAGATAGCTAGGAGCATCTAGTTTGGGATCCATTTTTTTATAGATTTTTATAGTGAATATTATTTTATTTATGATTTTTCTAGTACAAAAATGTTATGTTTTGAAAAATAATGGACCTCCGACCATGGCCTCCCCCTAACTACCTCAAAAAATATCGAAAATTAGATTTATTTTTTGAATATGTATAGAATTATGCCTAGTTTGGCCTAGTATAATTTTTTTAAAATTTCGATCACCCAAAAAAAGGATACACCATGAAAGATAGACATATTTACACTACAAAAAATAGCTATAAAAAGGCATAGTTAGAAAATAAATAATATGGAAACCTTATATTAGTCCGAAAATTTGAAAAATTATATTTTTAGAAAGAATAAAATCTGCTCTACGTCGTGGTATAATTTTTAAAAATGAATCGATTGTTTTATTATGATTTATCATAGAGGAAGTGGTACTTTTACATTTTCTTGCAAAAACACGTTGTTTGTTGTGTTTGTAGAAGTCCATGCCTCAGGATTGGGGATCCAAACCGGATCCGAAGCCTTGAGGCATGGCTTGGAAAAAGAGAAAATACAAAATGCGTACGCGTTATAACGTGTATGCGTTTTTCTTTGTTTATATATTGTGGCCCTCCAATGTCCCTTTCATCTCTTTCACAGGAATTCTACAAACATTTTGTTTTGTCTGTAATTTTCTCTACATTCTTGCACGATTTTTTAATATTTCATTTTGTCGCCTACCCCACTAGTTGATTTTTTCTAATCATGCGTGATAAACGTCGAGCTAAGGACAAGAGAAATTCAAGAACAAGACACTGGAGCAATTAGAAGAGAAGAGAATAAATAAATTGAAGAGAATGCAAAAACTTCGAGCATGGCAAGGTACATATGCTATATCAAATGTGGCTAATGTATTAGAAAATGGGTATGAAACACATAATGAAAATGTAGAGAATAATGATTTTGCAATGAATAATGATTTTTCAATGAATAATTATATTGAATTGAATGATAATGTTGGTATGGATGAAGAAATTGATATGAATCCAATTGTTGAACCCTTACCTGAGAATCCAAATGTTAACCTTGAAATTTGTATGAAAACACTGAATGAAGAAAGTAACCTTGTAAACGAATCTTCACCTCTAAGAACAACTCCTTCCATTTTGCGAAGAAAACCAATTCACTTAATTGAAATTGATGAAAACATTATAAAAACAATGCCTAACAAAATGTCTGAAATAAATGCGAGAAGAAAAGCTTGTGGAATTTGGGATAATTACTTTGAGAATTTAAATGACACACAAATATGTCAATTATTTGTTACATTGATGAAATTAATTAAGATGAGACCTATAATGAAATAAAATCTGATGTTGTTGATCAAAATGCATCAATTGTTGAAAACATACATAAAACATACCAAACTGTAGGTGGCAAAAGACACACCAAAGATAGTAATGCTACACGGCGTGCACTTACTAATTATATAGTAAGTGATAAAAGAGTTAATAAATGCTTGATTAGAAAAACAAGCAGTGCTTTGAAGCTAAACTGAAAAACACTAATGAAAGCAATAGAGAGACGTAAACGTCTTGAGTCAATCAATAACACTAACTATTGGGATTTCTCTAGCAGAATTCCATGAAAATACAAAAATATTGTAGACACTACAATTATGTCACACTCCCCTTTGGTCCCTCGACAAATAAGCAACCTTCATCACATTCACCTAGCCATGCCCCCCTTCACCTCACTAATATTAATTTAATTAAATTAATTCATTATCCTCGCCATAATTATTATTTAAATATCTTAATTTAGATAATATCCACACATGCACCTCACCTGGACACCTCATCAAGCCAACTCACCCTAAGACCTATTCTTAGTAAGTTACCATAACTAACTAAGACTTACTAAAACCCTAAAAATCAATGCCTACATTCTCTCTAACGGCATTCCCACATGCTTACAAGAAGCTTCCAGTTTAATCTGCGGGTTAACGACATGAGATATGAGAAAATCAAGAGGATCTCCCTAGTTTAGTAAACCTAGAAAATCCCACCTTGACCGACGCCGGTTAGGCTAGAACCACCGTTAGTTACCCTTTTAACCCCCAAAACAACCTTATTTTCAAGGTTGGCAAAGATTGGAAAAAGTTGGCAAACATTGAGATCTTCCTGAGAGATATCGCATCTTCTGAGATTGAATTTCAGTGAGAACACACATGCAAGGAAGGAGATCAAGCATTTTCTCTTGCATAGCCACCCCAACAATGATCTGATCTAGCCAAGAAAAGAGGAATGCACATGCACCCCATCAGAATCTCTCCTACGATTGGTGATCACCTATAGCCTTCAACCTCTAACCAACACCCCCATCCCTCACTCATAGGCATCTAGGACCAAAATCCAAGCAAGTAAAGTATTCTACTTCTCTGGTTCACTTCATTTTGTCATTATATTATCACCTATTGTTTACCTAGCCGCCCATTGACCTCCTTCAACATTCCCCCTCCATATACCCATTAAAACCTCGTCAAATCCCTCCCAAATCACCCAATACCTCATCCTGACCAACCAAAATCCTTTGTGTAATCATAAAGGAGACCCCCAACCCATTTTGTGGCATCCCTAGAACTCCACAGTAATCGGCACCGATTACGCCTAACCATCATCGGTCACCCTTAACTGGTATCAGTTACTGTATGTGCTTATACAACCCAGAACAAGGACCTATCCACCTAATTTTACATCCCCTTAATCACTTGTGACCTACTTGAGACTTCTGTTAGACCGATAGAGACCCAAAACCAAACCAACTATTTGACCTTCGAATCCTGTTCTAACCTAGCCTGTTAGATTAGATGTTTCTTATTGTGTTTTAAGTGAGATACCTAAATCATTTCAAATTACAATAGGATATACTTCATTTTCCGCATTAAATTGTTTAAAATCGTGGACTGACAGCCATCTAGGAAGTATCACACTTCCCAAATCTAGCACACACTAGGCAGTTCACTGCACATATTGTTTAACTTTTTCTGGTGGTCTTGATTTTCATTACAGGTAGTTCCTCCTAGCCAAAAGGAAGCTCTCACAATCAGCTGTGGATTTAGAATTCATACGCACGCAACAACCCATCAACCAACATTAAAACAAGTATTCCTTCTATGCCTGTTACCCTATCTATTTCGTCAATACTTCAAAGAAACGTCTATGAATCAGGTGAAACATTTTGGCACGCCCGGTGGGAGCCATCCAGGGTTCCTTGCATTGTAATCATTCCTAGGAAAAGTTATGTGTTTGTTTCCCTTCTAAAAATCATACACATTAATTTTCTTCCTGGGTAACCCACCTTTTCTTTCTATTTTCTCTAAAGGAAACCTTTCTTTTGGTGTAATTAAAAAGAACCATTTCTTTGTGTTTTTTGTATTATAGTGAAAGAGCATCCCTCTTCCTCTTCATATTTTTGTGTCATCTAGCTTCACACTTAGATTTGAGCTTAAAAATACGTGCATTGCATTCTGATTTATCGCATTAGCTCACATTAATACAGGGTAACCTATACGCTGGAAGTCATTACCAGCTGATGGTTGACAAACGAACCGTAGAAAGAACATCTTTCTTTCTCTGAGTCTTGCCAAATTACACAAATTCAAAACAAATACATATTCTTAAACAACATCTTTCCTGGGAACACCTGTCAACGATCACACTGATATGAGGATTGGCAGGTACTCCCCTGCTCGCTACTCTGTCGAGTCATACTTCAGAGCAAATCCCGCCCCCACCATAACATATATGAAACCTCACCTTTAAGATCTCCTTCTTTGTAAGAATCCATCCTCACCAAAAAAACTCTATTTCATACTTCATGTGTCGGTCCTTAAATAGAATAAGGTAAACAAACATAATAGAAAAGGCACTCCTAGGATCACATTTTTCTTAGTGATTCTGCTTGGCTTGCATTTTGAGGTGAGAGATCATGTTCTTCATTTTTCTTGTTCATCCTTGCATGCTCCTCATCATAGCTGGTGTATTCCGGCTTCACCTGAGTGTGTCTAGACCATATTGTCATCATTCTTAGAATTTTGGGTCTGATTCCACATCAAATTTTAATTCACAACCACTATTCTTTCATCACTGTTTCAATTTCACAATAACCATCGTCGGTTACCCTCTGACCGTCGTCGGTTATACCCAACCGACGTCGGTTCCATGTCCTTTTGTTAACCTACCAATAGGACATTTTTATTCATCTTCTTCCATTTTTCACAGTCCTTGTCACTGCCATCATTCCTATTGACATTGTAAAACTCATTAGATTTGGCATACTTGTCAGATTTGACTTTATACCCTAGTTTTTCACTCATTGTCCATTTTCTACAGTGGCAGCGGTTACCCCTGACCGGTGTCATTTTTTCCTAACCAGCATCAGTTAGCCTGTTTCATTTCCCAACCCATATTTGATACCTAATTCACTTTTTACCGTCAGATTCACCTGTTTCTACTATTTTTCTATGTCATTTACAGAGAAGCAACCCTACCTGATCAGTACTGGTTCACATGGTGCTGACCTGAAAACAAGCAAGTGCACTCGTATTTCACGCTAGTTGTTAACCACTCCCACCTAGTCCTTCACCACCTTCCATTTTATCACCAGTCATAGATCCCATCCAGCCTATCACTATCGCCATCGGAGATGAGGAGTTTACATGACTCCTTGACCAAAACCCTATCATTTTGTAGTTTTACCCTTCCCATTCATCCACTCGAGATGCCTCGGGTCATTTGATATATGGCATGCCTGTATCTATCCCCCCGACTCTCGCTCCCACTCCTGCATTGGCCCCATTTGGCTCCATGTTTCCCGCATCTACTTTACCCCCAGTCATTTTGCAGCTAGGTCCTATACCCACTATGACTACCATGTCTGTCACCTCCATGGTGCCCACCACATCCACCATACCCTCGACGACTACCCACAACGCAACCTCATCTACCCCTAATGTCTCACACATAACTGTAGCTACACTACCACCTCCCGTGTCGGTGACCCCTACCCCTTTTCATAACGTGGTCCTTTCCATTCCACAATCATTAGCCCCCATTTTCACCAGGGTTACCACGACCCTTCCACCTCTATATACATATTATCAGCAGCCTCCCGTTTCATCCATTATTCAATTTGGGTACGTACCCCCTATTTCTCTACCTTCTTCCCAATCAACCTACATGGAAACACCATATACTGGAGTGCCACCCCCATTATATGCCCAAAACCAACCCCCTCATGCTACAAGAGGCCCTTAATCATTGTAACCTACCAATGACCTAATCAAATTGATGTTGGACAAGATGCAGACATTGGAGGCATCGGTTTCCAGCTCCTGCAACACTCTTACCTATGATGAGATTTGCAATGAGCCCATCCACCCATCCATTCCTATCCGCCCATACCCCATGCATTTGGAAATGCCTAAATTCAATCATTTCAATAACAAAGAAGATCCATAGTAGAATTTGTGGTTGTTCAAACACGGGTGTTATCTGATTGCTCACGATGATGCCTTTCTCTTGAGAACCTTTCCCATGTCCCTCACTAGACCTGCATTAGATTGGTATAGTGGGTTACCTAGACACTCTATATTCTCATTCAATTAGGTAGCCCAAGCCTTCTTTGATCATTTCTCTATCAATATCGTCAAGAAGGTTACCATGACCGACCTATACTCCACGCATCAATATGAGGACAAATCTATCGCAAATTTTGTCGGTCGCTGGCGTAGCCTGATCAATCAACTCACCTTCCAACTGCCGCAAATAGAACTCATTGAAATCTTCACATGGGCTTGTGCTAGACATATCTCACTGAACTTGTAGGTCCAAACCTTGCGAACATTTGATGAAGCATTCACTATGCCACGAAAGTTAGATATTTATGCCATCGAAGAGAAGAAAATCCAATTACACAATAATAATTCGACATTCAAGTCGAATGATACCTCTTCTTCTTCCAAACCACAAAACAATTACTCAAAAGATAAGGGCACAACTAACATAGTGCTACTCAAGGCCGGCCCCACCCATCCGTCAAATTAGGCTACCCCCTCATCTAATCTCTCGCTCGTCTAGACTTTTCAAATCAGACGAGAATAGCGAAAATACACCCCAATTGAGGAACCTTACTCTTCTATCTTAGAAAAGTTTATCAAATTTGGAGCCATCACCCTTCCACATATAAAACCACACACTGGTTTTGACCTTGCTCACCCCATGCCCGCATGGTATAAAGAACATGACTTCTGTAACTATCATCGAGTAAAGGGTCATACTGATGGCAACTACATCACTTTCAAAAATATTGTCCAAGAAATACTCGAGAAAGGTGAGTTAACCGTGGATAATCCTAATGCACCTTCCAACCAAAGGCTACACATCTTCACGAAACCATTTCCCAACCATGCCCCTTCGTTTGATCAAACCGGTGAGACCTCAACTCATGATACCCATACCCGCGAGGTCAACGCTATCTTTAATGATGTACTTGTTGCCTCCCAATTACCTCACATTCCTTTGATAGAGGAAATCCTAGCCTGAAATCCTCCTTCCACGTTTGAATCCACCACACCTAATCCTCCACCCACAAAGGATCACCTTTCATCACCTTCGGAGGAGTGTTCTGTTAACATCAAGACCATTTCACCTTTGGCTTCTCCACTTAGAGAACCGATACCCACAGTACCTCCTCCACCCATAGAGGAGCACCCATTACCTCCTCCACCCATAGAGGAGCACCTATCCATTTCTCCACATATAGAGGAGGAACCATCATCTCCTCCACCCATCACAGACCCAATTGAGATAACTTTACCTCTTGGTGAGCATTCTCCATTAGCTACCCAAAATCCCGCAGACCTACTTTCAGCTCTCTTACCCATGGAAGCTGAAGCTAGCCAATTTCCCATCTCTAAGACACATTTTACAGGAATTACCATTCGGTCTTCATCAACTCCACCTACAGATGTGTCGTTCTCATGTTTGGCTCATCACCTAGATAATGTGGATAGAGCCTTATTATGGGGGTATCTTCTGCTTCCGATCTCAACACAGATGCAAATGTCACTTACTGATACTTCCACTATCTACCCAAAAGTATTCCGACCAATTGAACCAAACAGAACAACCTCTATCACAAATCCTTCCACAAAACCCATCATAACTCCACATACACCCTTACCCATAACCCAAACTACATCTAAACCCAAACCCACACCTATAGCACTTACCTCAACTAAACCTATTACCACCTTAGGGGTCACCCCAACCACCAACCTTACTTATCCACCTATCAAACTGGATTTAGCTACATCCTCTAAAGTCAACACCACACCTACTCTGACACCCAAATAGAAGCACCAAATCTATAGAGCTCGTACCCCGGCTTCGCTAATCACACCTTCACCTATCCCGTCTGTCTCAAGACCTCAGCTTCCCAACATGGTCAAGAAACCTCCACCCATCAATAAACCAAAAGCACAACAACCCATTCCTTCCTCACAAACCTCTAACCTCCCCAGATGCCCAACACGACTTACACCCACACCCACAACATATTTACCACCCATACCTCCAATACCTTTAGCAATTACTTCACTTCCCACTACATTTCAATCTCTGTCCCTTACACCCCATGCACAGTCTGTGTCATCTACCTTCACAGCACACCCATTATCCCCGTGGGGAACTTTTCCTGTTCCCCCATCTGCCTTTCCTTCTATACCTCGTACACCCATATCACCTTTACCCAAGAAGGTGCAACCTAAAAACAAAACTCCACTACCCCAAAATAAGGTAGTCAGAAAAACCATACACCCTCTTGCCCATTCATCCACCATACCCCTACCTAAACAGACACGAACAACACCCAAAACCACACCAACACCCAGAACCATAGCTCAATCCACTCCTCCTCTTCCAAAGACCGTCCCTCAACAATCAATCACACTAATACCCAAACCCACCTTCACTTCCCATTGCAATCCACTAACAGGGTCTTATGCCAAAATTTTAACCAACCTCCTTGAGACTTCTGTCATCACATTACCGCCACTTAGACCTTACGACTCCCTCACACCCAAGCCAAAATGGTTTGATGATACTAAAGTTTTTGCCTACCATCATGTACTAGGGCATGATGTGGATAACTGTAAGGCATTAAAAACTATCATGATCCAGTTGTGTCCTCCAGAAGCCAACTTTGACGATGACAACCTTCTCAATGAGGACCCTGCTTCACCAACACCCATTCCCACACTGACCACTCAATAACCATGACCTACACCTCCACAACTCCTCGAACCACCACCAAGATTTGAAATTAACATGGTTCACATCAGAGAACTTACCACACCACCACCCAAATGTCATTACACCCAGCTCGCCTCATAGGGATTTTCTCCTCCGGTAGCTTTTTTCCCGTCGTGTCATTATACCACTCACCCTACACCTTCTCCGTTTGCCAACTCCCCTCAAGTCAACATGATACATTTCAGCACATGTGCTTAGAAGGATAAAGGTAAAGAAAAGGAAACCAACCCGCCAACCAATCCTATACCCAACATATCATTTACACCCATACCTAACATCACTATCTGTGGCCCTACATACCCCATTTCTAATGGCGTCACACATCACACCATGCTCAAACAATTACACCAATCTCCCCTCAAAATGTCCTTATATGACCTCATTCAAACCTTATAATCCCATCTTCAAGCTCTCATGGAGGTTCTTCAATCTATTGAGGTTTTACCTGATGACTCTACACCCGTAGCCTCCATTATCACACCCCATCATGTAGCCTCTCTCACCAAATTACCATCTTCATCTTCACCCCACCCTATTCACCAAGTAGCCTCCCTTATCTTCTTAGAGGAAGAGATTGCGCCACACCAAAATGATGACTTGGACCTAGCCCTCTTCATCTCTGTCCACATCGATGACATACGGGTACGCCGTGTGATGATTGATGGGGGCGCTAGCATTAACATCATTTAATCCCATGCACTCGCTCTAATGCGCATACCTAACAATTGCATGCATAAACATCCGATCATATTGCGTTCATTCAATGACACTTTCACCTCTACACTAGGAACCGTCATCCTCCACATTTGCATGGGTCCCCACACTATTCCAGAACTATTCTACATCTTGGAGGGGGAGTTCCAATATAACGTGTTTTTTGGAAGACCCTGGATTCGTGTCATGGGTTGCATTCCTTCCACTTTGCGTTGTGTAAAGTTTGAACACGAAGGACACACCTATACCATTCCAACTGATTCATCACCTTTTAAAACATGCAACATGCTTTATTGACCCAATGATGTGCTCATACCCATTAAAGCATCTACCTCCACGACCACCACCACTTACAGTACAATCGCTACCTAAGCCACACATACCTCCTCCATTCGTACCGCTGCCACAACCTCCATGGCCAACCCATCAGCTTCCCAATCTGTTCACTCTACCTTCACATCGACCTCTGACACTTCATCCATTCCAGCTACCTACATACCAACCATCAATCCCTTGGAAGGTGTTTTTCAACACCTCACTTTGGGGGAGTATGGCCTATAAAGTGTCAACACATTCCTTACTCCACAAGAGTATGGAAGCCTTCACCAACACCTATGTTATGATCACCGCATAGGAGAATGCCTCCTTTATAGTCCTCCTCACCTTTGTACCAATCTCACCTATGGGGGACTTCATACTACCACTTACACACTGAAACCACCATCACAAACCCACCCAATTTCCACTGACTTACAATCACTTACCAATCACCGTTTCACCCACACCTTCCTACACCGATGTGCATGGAAGGGTTTTGGTTTTGGATTTTATGAGAAAGGCTGCCATACTGTCATTCCATGTACCACCCAAAAACATAATGACCGTAGTGGTATCATATTTCCTAAAACACCTACCAAACAGGCCCACATTGAATTCATTAAGGATACTAGCCCTTCTCCACCTTCTTCACCCGCTCCACCTTCAACACCACCCTCACCAATGGAGTCGATGGATCCTAACTCTATCCCTCCTAAAATTTTTTTCATAAACACCATTTCCTTATGGCCTTTGACTTATCAACGCGAGGGTGAGGCCTCTTCCACTCTTCCCTTCCTGTATCCTAAGATGATCAATGACGATACACCTTCAATTAATGTCGTTCAATGTCAAGATGATGAATCTATACTCACCTACCTTGGTGTAGAAGACTCATATATTCATCAGTCGTTACCTTCTAAGACGCAAACCATGTTGAATGAATCGACTATCGAGATCAACATTCATACTCAGGATGACCTGCACATCCTAAAGATCGGTCAATCTTTAGATGCTGCTGAATAGGAAGCCATCACTTATTTCCTCAAATATCATAACCACGCTTTCACTTGGTCTTACCCAAACATGCCTGGTATTGACCCTAGTGGTCCACAATATCATAACCGTTCCCGATGCCAAACCCATCAAACAAAAGCTGAGGAAAATGCACCCTCGTATTGCCCTTCTCATCAAAGAAGAACTTCAGCACCTTCTTTTCATTTCTTTCATCTTACCCATTGATGATCCTCATTGGATTTCTAACATTGTCCCTATCACTAAGGTGACATGGGGACTCCACATTTACATGGACTTTCGTGACCTCAACCTATCATGTCCAAAAGATGAATTTCCCTTACCTAGTATTGACACACTGGTTGACCTTACCACTGGTCATGAGATGCTATCACTCATGGATGGATTTTCAGGTTATAACCAAATCCTGCTTGCCTTAGAGGATAAAAAAAAACCTTTTTCATCACCCTGTGGGGGACCTTCTGATATTGAGTCATGCCTTTCGGCCTTAAAAATGCTGGTGCCACATATCAACGGGCTATGACTTACATCTTCCATGACATCATGCATTGCATATTGGAAGATTACATGGACGATCTCTTGGCCTAATCTAAGCACCACTCCAAACACCTTTCCGTCCTCAAAACCATTTTTGACCGACTCATTAAATATTGCATCCACCTTCAGCCTAAGAAGTGTGTCTTCGCGGTTCTCTCAGGAAAGCTCCTGGGATTTATCATTTCCCTACGTGGTATATAAGTTGACCCTACTAAATTCAAGGCCATTCTGGAAATACCTCCACCCACTAACCTTAAAAAACTCCGTAGCCTGCAAGGTAAATTGCATTCCATTCTCCATTTCATTTTGCAATCATCTGATTGATGTCGACCATTTCATCATCTGCTTAAGAAGGATGTCTCCTTTAAATGGGATGATGACTACCAAAAAGCTTTTGAGGCCCTAAAACAATACCATCTCCAACCACCCGTACTCATTCCACCTAAAGAAGATCAACCTTTTTACCTATACATCTCAGCTACTGATCATTCCTTGGGATCCATGCTCGCTCATGCGATGAACAACATAGGGAGCAAGCAGTTTATTACATAAGCCGTACTCTTTTGGACTATGAAACCTGATACACCCATCCTAAAAAACTTTTCTTAGCCTTATTTTTCATTGCCACCAAACTCCGTCATTACCTACTTAACCAAAAAACCTATGTTGTGACCAACACTGACCCCTTACACTTCATATATGCCAAACCTTATCAAAATCAGCGTGTCGCACGATGGCTTATGCTTTTAGCTGATCTTGACCTCAAACTCATTCATCAAAATTCCATCAAGGGCCAAACAATCACTGACCAATTGGCTGACGCACCTATTTCTGGGGATCAACCCTCTAATTTTGACTTTCCAGATGATTCGATTTCTACCCTTTCCTTAGACAAACCCCCTTACCAAACGACACTCTTCTTCGACAGTTCCAAGTGTTAGCATGGGGGTGGGGCTGGTATTATCTTCATTCCCCTTGATGGTGAACCCATGCCTTTGTCGTTCAAACTAGATTTTGGATGCACCAACAATATTTCTGAATACGAAGCGCTCGTACTAGGTCTCCAAGCTGCCTACACCCTAGATGTCAAATCCATCAACATCTTTGGTGATTATCAATTGGTCGTAAACCAAGTCAATGGTATATACCAATGTCGTAATGAGATACTTCAAAAGTATAAACATCATGTAGATGTACTTTTGACCACCTTTGATTGTTACACCCTTCAAACCATCCCACATTCAACAAACAAATTTGTAGATACTATGGCTTGCTTAGCTTCCCAAATACCTGCTTCATCCACCAATGCTAAAATCTTTGTCACCATATAAGGACTCCAATCACCTTCTTATTTACCTCACGATGTTTACTCCATCAGAATCATCACCTCCAACCCAAGTGACATTTGGTACAAACAATACTTTGACTACCTTTCTCTCTCCATCTTACCTCCTAATCTCACCCGTAATGGACAATGTGCCTTCCTTAAAAAGGTCTCTCATTACATCATCCTGAGGGGAATCCTCTATAAGCATGGCTTTGATGGTATTCTCTTACGATGCCTGATGAGTTCTGAAATTCCTTATACCATTAAGGAGGTTCATGATGGCATATGTGGAGGTCACTTCAGCAACCTTGCTGTTGCTAAACGTATCCTTTGCCTAGGCTATTACTGGATGACTCTTAACTATGATTGTTGCGACTATGTCAAACATTGTGTAAAATGCCAAAAGCATTACAATCTTCATCATACACCTAGCCATGCCTTACAGGTCGCTCGTGACCTTTGGCCCTTCTCTCAATGGGGTTTGGATCTTGTTAGAGAAATCAATCCCCATTCTTCAATGCCATCAATAGATCATCACTGCTACCGAATACTATACAAAATGGGTGGAAGCCACACCACTCATCTCCATGAAACCTGGGAAAATATGTGAGTTCATTATCCACCATATCATTTTTCTCTTTGGTGTTCCTCATCACCTCATCACTAACAATGGAAAACAATTCAAAAATAAAACATTGCAAAAAATTTACGACACCTTTGGCATTAAGCTTAGTTTCTCATCACCTTATTACCCACGAACCAATGGCCAAGCCGAATCCACTAACAAAACCCTAAACAAGATTCTCATGAAAGTGGTCAATGATACTGGGAAGGATTGGCATACACACATTCCTTTTTCCCTGTGGGCATACCGCACTAGTATTCACACTTCCACTGTAGCCACACCCTTTTCTCTGGTCTATGATACAGAGACAGTCCTACCTCTCAAAGTCCAGATTCCCTCACTCTGCATTTCTCTCCATGACATGCTCACTGATGATGACTTTCGTTAGGACCATTTAACATAGTTAGAGTTACTAGATGAACATCATCTTAATGCTCTAGATCACCTTCAAGTTTACCAAAAATGTATCAAACATGCCTACGAAAAATGTGTCCATGAAAGGACCTTCCAAGTCAGTGACCTTGTCCTAAAAGAAAATCAACACGTAACCAAAGCAGAAAAAAATAAACGGGGCAAATTTGCTCCTAATTGGCTTAGACCATACAACGTGACCCATACTTATGGATCAGGTGCTTATCGTTTATCTTCACTCGATAGTAAACCTGAACCTGAGCCCCTTAATGCCTTGCATCTTCGACCATTCTATTGTTGACTTGTCATCCTACCTCACCTTTTATCTCTTTCCATGCTTGTCCCTTGATTGCTATTCACTTCATACACCTCATTAACAATTAAACAAGAATCATGTGAGTACTCGTCATTTGTTATCTTCTCTTGAATATATGTACCACGACACTACACATAGCATGATTCTCATGGATACTTTTCATCTACCTTTAGATGAGATCCCATGGTCGTTCCACCTTGCCTTTTGAAAAAGAGTCCTATCTTCCACCCTAGTCTTGTCCATGATTTCAAAGCCCTCACATGGGATATAAATCCTTGAGTCAAAATTCCACTCAAAAGATGACTCCGTCAAAAGGACATCTTCCTCATGACAATTTCTGCTATAAGTAGACTGCTCCCTCAAATGACAGCTATGTAGAAGCTTTAAAAAAAATGAGAGCAACCGAAGCTTTCCGCATCAATCAGCTTCACGAAAACCTCAAGGAGTCAAATTTTCTTCATCCCATATAGACTTCTCGCATCGATCATTCTATCTCAGCTATAAGTCAAAATAACAAACCTTTTTAGTCATGGACTTACCCAATGTGACCTCAGATCTCTTTCCCAAAGAGCATGCTACCTCACACCATATAACAATTAACTACCTTTCACCCTTCTTATCATTCCCACTCCCATTTCCTACTGCCTCAAGGGACTTCTTGGAACTTAGACATTTGGTGATCATGTGACTACTTTTCACCATAGAAAAATCCATCATGCAATGTCTTTAGGGTCTTACGTTCATCACCTCCTCTAAGATATGATCTACTCAGTATGATCCTACCCAATTAGGTGGCTTTATTACCCCCTCTTATCTTTTAACCATCTTTGTTTACATTTTTTATTACCTTATACAGGACTTGGTCCTCGATGCTTACCTTTGGGGTAATCTTCTTCTTTCACCACAATCGACCCCACCTGCATCACTTTACCTATAATCCACCCACACCTAACAGACCTAAACCCACACCATGCCTAAAACCTACTAACTCATTTTCATACCTCATCATATTCTTCCCCAACTCATGGGAGAACTACATCGGCCTGAGGTCCCCTTTCGTCGGGACTATGTAGGTAGCACTCTGAGGGCATGGGGCCCTTGGAGCTTAGCTTATCCATTCTCTACCCTAAACAATTCATCTACCATGTTCCTCACACCCCACTTAGTTTCCCTTTTTTTATCCCAAATTGGAAATTAAACCAAACAAACAACAAGTTACTTCATATTTTAAATCCTTATCACAGCCTACGTTTACTATGACTACCATTTCTCTAACATCATCATACATATAATATACCACATCTCACATATGACCCATATTATCATTCATTGCATAAAATAATGAATCACAACTTCACCTACTTTCTAACTCAACCATGCCTATAACCTGACTCAATCCATGCCTAACAGACCTGACTGGATCCATGCCTAAACCGACCTAACTCGATCCATGCCTATGACCTGACTCGATCCATGCCTAACAAACCTAATTCAATCCATGCCTAAATCAACCTAACTCCATCATGCCTAACTCACCTACTTTCCATCCTTATCAAAATAACAAATCAAAATATCATCAACACATCAACAAATCAAAAAATACCATGTATCTCATCATATAAATAAATCAATGTGTATCTCAAAAATACATGGCTATCTCATCGTGTCCATCATATCAAAATCATTGGCACATAGGCCAATACATAATACAAAATGTCATCGGCACGCAGGCCAGTCTCTTATATATAACAAAATAATGAAATAATACAAAATATCTTCGACACGTAGGCCAGTATATGCTCCAAATAGATAAAATATCTCATACATCCTCACTATCATCGGCATGTAGGCTGGTATGTGATCAAAAATACAACTATCTCTTGGCACGTAGGTTGGTATAAATCACAAAAAGACTATCATACACCAAAAACTAGGCGACCACATATCAGGCATCTCAATGGATGTCCTCCATCTCTGTATCGCTTGTGCCCTCAGCCTCCAAGGTCCCTGCTTGCGCCTCAACTGGAGTGGCTCTCCGTGTGCTAGTAGAATTTGTCTGATCGGGTCTCGAAGCTCGCTGAGCCCCTGTGCTCTCCACACTATGAGTGTGGGATCTCGTCCTCTCACTGGATGCTTATTGTGCCCTGTACTCGGCATAGGATATGAAGTCTATTCTAGCCGCCATCATCTGGTCCTAGTAATATCTATCCACACATAGGGCATCTTGTAACCTAGATATAGGTACGGTCTTGGTGGTCCCATAGGTCTCGGCCCCTATACATATCCTACGGGACCCTGTCCCACTCCTTCTTGTGAACTGGGACCTGGTCCCGGTGCCTATGATGATGCTGCCTATGGTTGTGCCCCCTACCCCTGTGCCTGTAAGACCCCAATATGTTCCTGGGATGTGGCCAAATGGCCTTGTAAACCTGCCACCTGAGCCTGTAAGATTTCCACCTGACCACTCCCTCCTCTCCATCTCCATCTCCTCCACCAGCCATCTGGGCCTATAAACTAGCCACATGTACCTGTAGCTCTGCTACCTCTACCTCAGAGCCCTTTAGCTATGTTTGCAGTATACTCAACTAGGTAATGAGAGTAGCCACCTGTCCCTATAGGGCATCTCTCTGCACCGTAATGGTGGCTAAATCTAGCTACCTCAATTTGGGTGGTATGGCTCGTAGGTGAGCTGCCCACCACTATCTGTACTTGTCTGTGCACTCGGTATCATCTATCCACCAGTCCACTGGCTGCTCCTCCTACCTTATGGGCATTGTAGGCTATGGTAGAGGTAAGGGACTCTCCACGTTGTCTCTCTGGTACTGTGGGAAGGGTGGAGGTATGTCCTGTACTAGCCTGAACTACCGCCAGACTCTGTCTACTGGGATCATCTCATACTCCCCGACACGAAGACCCTGTATCCACCTCTCAAGTTGGAGCTCTGCTAGCTCCTCATGTATATGCCTATATGAGGGGAATCCCACATATGGCCTCCATATAATGTCCACTCCACAAAACCCCTCCAGTAACTACCGAGAAATATGCCAAATTATGTGTGGGCTTGTCAGATCATTGCTCTCCAGTAACTAGGAACCCATTTCATGTACCCCAACCTATAAAAATCTCACTAGGAATGCACCTGATCGGGGGGCATCCCTATAGGCTACACAAAAACTATGTGCTCGTATGGCCAGCAGTGCAGTAAAAATGTCACAACACCGGCTGAACCTGCGTAACCACCCATATGCCCAGTTTGACTCCATGTTTAAGCTATACCAAGAATGATTGTTACCTAAAAAAATTGGGTCTCATCCACCATCGTGTCATGGAGTACCCGCATCAGTGATCAGGGAAACCATCCACCCTCTGCATCTGGCAGTGCATGGCAGCACACTACCTCCATCAACTACCTGCCACTAGCCTCGTCTCCTCCGTGACGGGCTAGGTACATCTAATCCTATAGCTCAAGCTGGCACAATGGAGATCAGGGAGAGTTGGCCATCCCCTCACCAAAAATAGTCACAATCAGCTCCTACTGAGGCCTTAGACGGTGATACACCAATATGGGTAACTGAAGAATGCTGAAACATGTCCTCCAGGGTGATATGTAATATCAGCTCCGTCCTTACAATGGAATGTGTTAAACATGCACAAATCCCATCTAATGGATGAGTGTGTAAGAAGAAAACTGGGCTACTGGACTGAGCATGGATCGATAGTAATGAACCCCAATCAAGCACGTTTTTTGTTGCTCCACACGTTTGCACAGAACATCCTCTGGGGTCGCTACACCGCGTAAAAAATGTCATTACAGTAGCAGGGGATAATGTTCAAACTCGCATATGTAGCTACTCTCATCCCTACATCCAAGACAGGAGAGTAAAACATTAATCTACATTTATCATATCCATACTTTGACCAATTAAGATTTTCCCACATCTGGCTATTTTCACCCTACCCATGGGTCAACCCCCTAGTCCAAATCACTTTTGGACCCTGTGTTCCCAATAACCCGGCCGACCCCGGTCACCCCTTGAATGAAGCATCGATCACCTATTTGGCGACCGAGTACCAGTTCACCCTTACCAATACTAGTCACCCCTTAACTGGCATCAGTTGACCATGCTTGGTGACGGATACCGGTTTACCCATTACAGCATACCAGCCAAACTTGACCGATGCTGAAACGTCACTGTCTGGGTAAAAACTACGTGATTTCCCAAAGATGTCCCCTGATTTCTAAAATACCTCCCCTTGCAAAAATTTTACCCACCTACAAGATTGACCCTGACACTACCCTGTAGGGCCTCCACCCACCCTATCTATCCCATTTATTTAAAGAACATCCCCATTCCGAGCTTTGGATTGACCCACTTATTCCCCCCATTTCAAAATTTAACCCATTCCCAGGCCACAAAAACAAAACGACGGGACCAAAAGTACATTCAAACAATATACCCTAATCTGGTCTAATCTGGAATACACGTAGAGTAAGGCACTTACCTCATCACACTCCGCCACTTGCCTGACAATGTGCTAGGCATCTAGATACTATACCGGTGGCCCGCCTAATCCCTCTCTGAAAATCCGCCATGCCACTTGGACATCGCTACCCATAACCTCTACCCATTCATCCCTCACACTGATCTTATGGACCCACTTCTCACCAACCAATTTCCCCGTTGTGCACACTACCACACGTCAATGCTTTGTTCTGTCTAAGTAATTTTGGCTCTCTTTTAGTCTCTCTTTTTTTATTTTATCAAATATCTACGGCACAAACAAATAACAAAAAACATGTCCTTGTTTCTATTTTTAGGTGAACAAACGTCGACCTAGATTCGATTCATTGGTTATTCTTTGACCAGCATTGGTTCGCGTGCCCTACCTAACCATCTTCAGTTGACCTATACTGACGTCGGTTATTACTTGGGACTAGCATCGATCACCCTCACCTGCGCGAAATGCCCTGAATTTCACCCTGTTTGAGGCCTACCCTTACCTCCTTTTTCACTCATCCAACCTGTCACTCGCGTGATCATTTAGCCTGGATGTCCCAAACTGCGTGACCCAAACCATTTACCTCACCTTTCTAACCTATTCATTTACTACCATTTCAGCTTTGTCGCGTCCTTTAGGAACTCATTGTTTTACCCCTATCTTGGCCTTACCCATGTTGTGACCAAGATATTTGGACTTGGCCCATTAGCTAGATTTTCTTCATTTTTTCAGCTAATATTTCTTGGTACACTGTTACCTGTGTTGTTGACCATTAAACCCTTCAGACCTAAATGCCTATAACCATATGGCAACCTTATCCATTAATGACCCTACTGTCTTCCATTATCTCAACCATAAAATGGGTATTTCTTAGACATGCTATCTAGGACATTTCAGTCTCGAAAGCTATATTAAGAGTAGAGGGGACCCCAAAAAATCATGTTTCTGATTGTCCTTGGTTTCTTTCTAAGCTTAATGCTGTCCAAGAAGAATAAATCCATGCATGTTTTCAAAATTAAAAATTTGATGGTCCATTGAACTATTTGGATTGACAGGACACAGGGAAAACTTGAGTGCTTCGTCCTACCCCAGGCGGTAGCTTGTACAAATTGTTTCCTTGTTCACAGCACTGAATCATGCCGAAACCACCGTCAGGTGGTTTGCACACATCCTTGTACAGTTGGGACAACTAGAATGCTAAGTGCAATCAAATCTAAACCGGCCGAAAAAATTTGACACTTTCATCTACCTTATGTCTTTGAGAACACCCATCAGTATTGGACCATCATAGGACAACCATACTCGAAGGACATGAGACCATCTGATCAGTTCGGATTAGCATAGTATTGTACTCCAAGTCAACAGATTAACACTAGCATTATCTCCTCTGAGTATGGGCTAGGTACACGATCTCGGCTAGTCTCAAGCTGACTGTTACTGAGAACTTTCATTTGGGCCATCCCCTGGGCCAAAAGTAGTGCACGGGACATGAAAAGCTTCCTCCTGAGGCCTTTAGAGTGACATAGAGTACACCTGTACCTATGTGTCTTCACCGCAAAGAGGGATTCTAGAAGCACGTCTTCCAGGGTTCGGAGAAATCTGTCCCAGAAAGCAAGCTAGGAACATCACTTTGGACTCAAAGGAATTCGGGATGCTATCGTTGAAGTGGCTGACCTTTCAAACAAGGGTTGTTATGAATAACATGACCAATAGTCACAAGAACCGCAATGGAATATTGGCTAATATATTTTAATTGAGATATCAAGTAAAAAAATTTCTAAGGGCAATTCCTCTGAAGGGTTGTTGCACCATGTACTGTCTACCAGTAGAGGTAGGAAAACGTGTCCTCCTTATGGGGTTGCACTCTCCCCTACATCCAATGTGAAAGACTTAGGAAACATTAATGAAACAAATCATTGGGCATACACCTTACCTTAAGGAATCATTCTTCCCGCACCCCTATGTTCCAACCAGATCATGCCACGTGTCCCAACCAGGTAGGGGCACAACCCATGGACCACTTTTCCAAATTACTTGATCAGTCAAAAATTTCATCCTTAAACCCTGCATTCAACCAACACTTAGGAGAGAGCATTGCTCATCCTGATTAGGTGCCCGACATTGGTGTCTCCAAGTGGCCAAAGAAACTCATCCCTTACCCGACATCGGTCCCTGTTTTATGCCTATACTGGTTGCAACCTAATATCTTCAGATCAACCAAATAATTTATAGAATCCAGAGCTCATTATATTCACGTAACATGTATTATCCAATTAGTCCCAAATACTGGTGAAATTAATTACACTAGAAACCGGGGTAACCTTGCATTTTGGTTCAGTTGATGGAGATGACCTACTATACCCCTAGACCTAAACACCTAATGACATCATGTTATTGGCCAGAACTTAGAAAACCTTGTTTTGACAAAATTCATCTATTCCCCCCCATTTTGTCATCATTTAACCTGACATTCCTCCTATGGAAAAACATTAGGCCCAACTAACACGTCAAAAATCTCAGTTACTTACTGCACATGGGTAAGTATTCTTCTTTAGCATGGCACATAAAGTAGATGTTTACCTCACACGCTTTAAGATCAACCAAACTCAAATGTTTTGGTCAATGGTCTGGGCTGCTTGCACCGGTTTCCTTACACTATCCCTCTCCTGGCACTCGACCATGCATTGATATAACTAGGCCAGTAAGCTTTCATGCAATTTTAAATGGGGTTCTTCATGATCCTGTACCTGCTTCTTATACCATTCCGATACCCATCTTCACTAGGGTTAGAAAATGGATCTTCGAACCTGCTCCTATTTCATCTGAATGAAACAATTTTCTGCAAACTTTTACTTGATCTTCACATACATTTGAATGTTTTGTGCAAACTTCTTGAGCAAAAGACAACATGTTCTAATGCACTGTGTCCATACCCAACTTTTCTTTTGTTCTTTTCAAGCTTGCCTCTCTTCGATTGTAGGTGACCCCAAAATGAACCGTCATAGATCTACATGCCCTATTACATGGTCTCCTTGACCTGCGTTCATGGTCGGTTGTTTGACACGGACATTTTCAAACCTTGAAATCACATCTCCTTCAAGAACACACCTTTACCCTCTATATCCTAACCCCCTGACATCACTATGACCTTAAGTTACCTCACCCATACCAATTAATTCACAGATGTTTCAACCAATTCTCCTTCTCTAGTGACTATCTACCGTTTTAGTGTCAGGCTTTCATGACCTCATCTTTTACTAAGACTCACCATTGTCTTCCTTGGTGGTTGGACAAGGATTAGATTAGCACAACCTAGGCACTTCAATAGCTTCTTGACAGATATTTAGGACCAAGAACCATACGATAGAGACCTTTGACAATCATGGCTATCAAATTCATACCTTGGAGAAAGCACAATGTTATACAACCACCTGGATGTTAGAGTGATCAAACTAGGAAGTTGATCACACATGCTATTGCCTTGATTTTCAATAACACCTACCTTTGGTGTACCAGAACATACCTAAATGTTCCTTCACCTAACCTACATTGATGTTTCCTGACCATATCCTATACCTTAGATATCCTTAGAATCACTTCAACCTCTATTTGGATAAATCTATCATACCTTAATCACGACGTAGAGGTTTGATGACTCTTCAACCTGGTAGTGTACTGCAGTTTATACATGTACGTGCATTTGACTGTTGCTACCTTTGACCACTAACCCATTACCTATCTTACCTGAGTATACCTTTCACTCCTCTTCAATCCCCATCAAATACCCACCTATATCCTTTTCATCACATTTACCTTTTATCAAACCACTCACCACGATTAGGCCTTCTGACCTCAATTAGTATTTCTAGTTTGAGGAGGATCACCTTCAGACCACACATGGGGCCAACAACATCTTATTTTTTGTTAGCATCAACTTACTAATACAAGCTATGCAACAAAAAGGGGCAAAATGTAGACACTAAAATTAGGTCACACTCCCCTTTGGTCCCTCGACAAATAAGCACCCTTCATCACATTCACCTAGCCATGGCCCCCTTCACCTCACTAATATTAATGTAATTAATTTAATTAAATTAATTCATTATCCTCACCATATTTATTATTTAAATATATTAATTTAGATAATATCCACACATACACTTCACCTAGACACCTCATCAAGCCAACTCACCCTAAGACCTATTCTTAGTAAGTTGTCCATAACTAACTAAGACTTACCTAAACCCTAAAAATCAATGCCTACATTCTCTCTAACCACATTCCCACATGCTTACAAGAAGCTTCTTAGTTTAATTTGTGGGTTAACGACATGAGATCTGAGAAAATCAAGAGGATCTCCTTAGTTTAGTAAACCTAGGAAATCCCACCTTGATTGACGCCGGTTAGCCCTAACCATCGTCACCGGTTAGAGCCGGAACCGCCGTCAGTTACCCTTTTAACCCCCAAAACAAACTTATTTTCAAGGTTTGCAAAGATTGGAAAAAGTTGGCAAACATTGAGATCTTCCTAAGATATATCGCATCTTCTGAAATCGAATTCTAGAAAGAACACACATGCAAGGAAGGATATCAAGCATTTTCTCTTACACAACCACCCCAACAATTATCTAATCTATCCAAGTAAAGAGGAATGCACATGCAGCCCATGCAAAAGCTCTCTTATGATTGGTGATCACCTGCAGCCTTCAACCTCTTACCAACACCCCCATCCCTCACTTACAGGAATCCAGGACCAAAATCCATGTAAGTAAAACATTATACTTCTCTGGTTCACTTTCATTTCATCATTTTATTATCACCTATTATTTAACTAGCCACCCATTGACCTCCTTCAGCATTCCCCCTCCATATACCCATTAAAACCTCACCAAATCCCTCCCAATTTACCCAATACCTCATCCCGACCAACCAAAATCCTTTGTGCAATCACAAAGGAGACCCAAAACCCATTTTGTGGCATTCCTAGAACTCCACAGTAACCGGCACCAGATTACGCCTAACCACCGTTGGTCACCCTTAATCAGCATCGGTTACTGTATGTGTTACCCATACAGCTTAGAACTAGTGAACCTATCCACCTAATTCTACATCACCCTCACTCACCTGTAACCTATCTGAGACCTCAGTGAGACCTGTAGATAACCAAGAACCAACTATTTTAGCCTTTGGACCCTATTTTAACCTAGCCTGTTAGATTAGATATTTCTTATTGTGTTTTAAGTGAGATACCTAAATCGTTTCAAATTACAATAGGATTTACTTTATTTACCCACATTAAATTGTTTAAAACAGTGGACTGACAGTCATCTAGGAAGTATCACACTTCCTTGATCTAGCACACGCTAGGCAGTTCACTCCATATATTGTTTAACTTCTTTTGGTTGAGTCTTGCATTTCACTACAGGTAGTTCCTCCTAGCCAAAAGGAATCTCTCATGATCAGTCTGTGGATTCAGAAGTCATATGCATGCAGCAACCTATCAACCAACATTAAAACATGTATTCCTCCTATGCACGTCACCCTATCCGTTTCATCAATACTTCAAAGAAACATCTAGGAATCAGGTAAAACAAATACATCTGATATTCTAAAAGAATTAATTGTAAAATTTTGGAAAGAGAACACAAGGGTGTCACCAAATAGAAGAGATATAGTACAAAGAAGAATAGGTTTTCGTTATGGTGAATCGTGTATAAAAAAATTCTTATGATATGAATCAAACACAGTTGTTCTCTAAGTTTAAGAATGAAAATCCAAAAATTAACATTAGCCAAAGATTCTTTGAAATAAGAAAACCCTTTTATGTGAAAATCAATCACTCACGTGCCACTTGTTGTAGGCATCATGTTGAATTTTCAATGCATTATGATGTTTTTTGTCAAATACGTTGTGTTTTACATACTGACATCATGTTGCAGGAGTGTGGATTAAATGTCCCACAAAAATATTCAAGGGAATTTATTCTGACAATATTTTTTAAAAAATAAACAAGACATTTTATATAACAAAGCATGTTTGGATGGAATGTGCAATGTATGCGGTGGCTTGCCAAATCTGAAAAGTTGTATCCATGAGGAGAGTACATATCCAATAGGAAAATAATTAGTTGATTTCACAAAATATAAATCAGCATGGCATATCAATTAAAAGATGGAAAAGAATCTAAGAGGTGTGAGCTTGTTAGAAAACAATTACCTATATCAGAATATATGGTCAAATTCAAAGAGGAAATTTTTTATGAGTATGCAAGGCACAAACATAGAGCTCAATGGTTGGATGAACAATTCAAGTTAATCAAAGAAACATTCCCACTTGGTGCTATTGTTTCTGTAGTTGAATTCGTAAAGAATTACACATTGTAGCCACAAATGGAGGTTCAGTCTCAATATTATAACTCAGTGCAAGTTTCTATTTTCATGCATATAACATTCATGCACTCTCTTGAAATCACTAAGAAAGATCAAAAAATATTAAGAGAGTATCATTTCTTCATCAGTGATGATCAGAAACATTCTACAAAATATGTACAAGGGTGTTTCTAGGTGTTTTATGTGAACTTGAATAAGAGGAACATTAGTTTCGATCAACATTACATTTGGTCAGACAACTGCACATCACAATTCAAGAATGCACAGATGTTTTATTAGCTAAGTAGGATGCACAAAGAAACAAATGTACAACATATTTAGATTTTTACTGAGGCTAGGCATGGAAAAGAAGAGCATGATGGTGCAAGAGAATGTGTGAAAAGATAATTTACAAGAGAAGAGTTAAAGTTCAAGGATGGTGCTAAATTTACAGATGCAAAAAATATTGTCTATTGGTGTGTCAAGAATATAGGCCATGAATCTCAAGAGAGATCAACGGTTCGTATATATTTTTGGTTGGTAGAGGAACAACATCTGGAAAACTTTGAAGATTGTATGACAGTTGCAGGATCAAGTGATATGCACTCATTCCATAGTTCATATGCAAATGCTTGGACTATTTATACTAGGTACACGACATGTTTTTGTATATCATGCATTGATTTTGTGTGGAATGAATGTGAGTCACAACAGTGGGTGGATGAATGAACTTGTAGACCTCTAACTCCACTCAACACATATCAAGTTCCATGAGCATTGCAACTTGCATGACAATATCACCTAACTTTGACCAAGTCTCTGATTTAGTGCAACTAGGTACATACATATATGTACATGCCATGTTTTAGATTTATAAATTATTAAATGGTCAACTCTTAATGTATTTTAAAATTGACTGAACAATTTTACTTTGTGATACATAGGGCACATTTTTGCACTTATTGTGACAGAATTTAATGAAGAGGGAACAAACTACTTCTTGTCTCATTGTGTAGAGGGGAAAAAAATTGACTTCCACTATCATTGATGGTGAAGACCTTGAGTATCCCACTGGGTCAGTGGTAGTCACTAGAACTTGGCTTCGATGATATCCTATCAAAAAATCAAACATTTGGTTATTTGAAGACTATGAAGTACATCAGAAGATACTTCACAATTCACATTTGGTCCTTGCAACAAATATTAAATTGATCAAATATCAAGGTTGGTCATAAAACAAGAATTTGTGGAAGGTTCATGACTTAGATCATGAAGCAATTCTTGCTACTGTCAAGAATAGAGTTGATCATTGTAGTTCATTGGATTGAATTTGCAAAGGTATGTTCTTCATGACTTTAATTTGAATATTTACTTAAATGATTTTTTTTAAATTTTTTATGGTTTAAAATTCTATTTAATTTCTTACTAACATGTTTATGTAGGTTAGTGATGCCAAAAAATCTTCCACCTTCTCTTGGTTGACATTGTCAGTAGAGAATTTATTATTCTTGAAGCCAAGTGAAGCTAAGAGAAATTAAATATTAGAAAGGAAAAAAAAATAGAAATTCTCATTTCACCACCTATATTGTAAAAATATCTTATTAAAATTCTCATTTCACCACCTATACTGTATGAATTATTTAGGTGATTGGCAATGGATAACCTTACACTGACTCAGACTGCACTATTTCACGCATTTACAAATAGTAGGACAACAAGAGAACTAAATAGAGATGGAGAAAACCATCAGAGACTTTAGTAAAGGGCCCTAACACGGAGGTATTAGATCTGACGATACATCTCTAGGTGCCATGGAGTCCGAGAAATCACCCGTCAAAGATATAACGTGTTTTGGCCTTAGGGATCTTAAGGGACTACACTCAGATGAGGCAGCCCAAAAGCACGGGTAGCGTATGCAACCAAAAAAAATCCTCCACTAGTGTTCACCTGGCCACCCCAATGTGTTAGCATAGTTGGTTCGGTTGCATGAGCTACCATTTGCAAAATATAGTGTCTGGTAGCTGTACACTGACTTAGAATATAGCATTTTACGCGTTTGCAAACAATAGGACAATGAAAGAACCAAATAGAGATGGAGAAAATTGTGAAAGGATTTTGTATAAGGCCCTGACATGGAGGTCTCGGATCTGACGAGATGTCTCTAGGTGCCATGGAGTCTGATAAATCACCTGTCGAAGATATAGTGTTTTTTGGCATCAGGGCTCTTAAGGAACTATGCCCGGATGAGGTAGCCCGAAAGCACAGGTAGCATAGGGAACTAAAAAAATCCTCCACTAGTGTTAACCTAGCCACCCCGACATATTAGCGTAGCTGGTTCAGTCCCATGAGCTTCCGTTTGCAAACTATAGAGTGTGACAGTCGTACACTGACTCAAACTGCAGTATTTTACGCGTTTGTAAACAATATGACAATAAGAGAACTGAATGGAGATGGAAAAAACCACCAGATAATTTTGTAGAGGACCTTGACATTAAGTTCTTGGATCTAACGAGACATCTCTAGGTTCCACGGAGTTCGAGAAATCACCTGTTGAATATATAACATGTTTTGGCCTCAGGGCTCTTAAGAGACTACACCCGGACGAGGTAGCCTGAAATCACGAGGAGTGTAGGGAACCAAAAAAAATCCTCCACTAACATTCACCTAGCCACCCCGACATGTTGGTGTAGTTTTTTTGGTCCCACAAGCTTTTGTTTTCAAAATACAACATCTAGCAGCCTTACACTGACTCAGACTGCAGTATTTTATGTTTGTAAATAATAGGACAATGAGAGAACCAAATGAAGATGGATAAAACTGTGAGATAATTTCATAGAGGGATTCAAAATGGAGGTCTCGGATCTGACGAGACGTCTCTAAGTGACACGGAGTCTGAAAAATCACTCGTTGAATATATAACATGTTTTGGCCTCAGAGATCTTAAGAGACTACGCCCGAATGAGGTAGTCCGAAAGCACGGGGAGCGTAGGAAACCAAAAAAAATCCTCCAATAGTGTTCACCTGGCCACCTTGATGTGTTGACGTAGTTGGTTCAGTTCCACAAGCTACCGTTTGCAAAATACAACATCTAGCAGCCTTACACTAACTCAAACTACACTATTTTGCATGTTTGCAAACAATAGTAAAATGAGAGAACCGAATGGAGATGGATAAAACCATGATAGGATTTCATAGAGGACTTCAACATGGAGGTTTTTGATCTAACGATACATCTTTAGGTGCCACGGAGTTTGAGAAATCACATGTCGAAGATATAAAATGTTTTGGTCTCAGGGCTCTTAAGGGACTACGCTCGGACGAGGTAGCCTAAAAGCACAGGCAGCATAGGGAACCAAAAAAAAGCCTCCAATAGCATTCACTAGGCCATCCAAATGTGTTGGCCTAGATGGTTTGATCGCACAAGCTACCGTTTGTAAAATACAACATCTAGTAGCCTTACACTGACTCAAACTACACTATTTCCCACGTTTACAAACAATAGGACAACGAGAGAACCGAATGGAGATGGATAGTACCACGAGAGGCTTTCATAGATGGATTCAACATGGAGGTTTCAGATCTGACAATATGTCTCTAGGTGCCATGGAGTCTGAGAAATCACATGTCAAAGATATAAGGTGTTTTGGTCTCAGGGCTCTTAAGAGACTACACCCAAACAAGGTAGCCTGAAAGCACGGGGAGCATAGGGAACCAAAACAAAGCCTCCACTAGCATTCACAGGTCATTTGGACATGTTGGCCTAGATGGTTTGGTCCCACAAGATATCATTTACATAATACAACATCTAACAACCTTACATTGACTCAAACTACACTATTTCATGTGTTTGTAAACAATAGGACAACGAGAGAACCAAATAGAGATGGAGAAAACTGTGAGAGGGCCCCGACATGGAGGTCTTGGATCTAACGAGACGTCTCTAGGTGCCATGGTTTCTAAGAAATCACCCATCGAAGATGTAGCGTGTTTTGGCCTTAGGAATCTTAAGGGACTACGCCCAAATGAGGTAACCCGAAAGCACGGGTGGAGGAAACCACCAATGTTCAATGATTTTTCCATAGGATGCAACTATGTAGACTATGAACTTAGTTTTGTTAGGGAGACCACCAATGTTCCAACTATTCATTTTGAAATAATTAATGTCTTCAATCAAATAGAGAATGAAGAGCCTAAATATTTTTGGATATTACAAAAGGTTTTTTTTGCCTAAAAAGAAGTCGAAGGCCATATAAATTTTTAGTCTTCAACTTTAGATGACAATGAACATCGTGAAAAAAAAAATTAGGTGAAGATGTCACTATGATTCAAGAAGAAATGCCTCTTGAAAGTCATAAAGAGTCAATTTGATTACCCAAAAACATCTGGAAGAACTTAAAGAGAAGATATGAGTAGAAGAAAAGGAAAAATGGGAAGCATGGAAGGATCACAAATTAATTAGAATGGAAGATCTATGTGATGTTGTCAATAGAATCATGGATAATCTTAAGGACAGCATGCCAAGTTGATTATTTTTATTAATCCCAGCTGCTTCAACTTCACAAATCAAACCTGGTAGTTCCAAAAGTAGCATACTGGCAAGAAAAACTACAATGAAGTATTGATAATTGAGCCTGAAACTCGTTTAGAATTGTAATTTATTTTTTGATTGAGCATTCACCCATAGTTTATTTTTTGAAGGAAAAAATTCATTTTATATGTGAGAAATAGAATGCTGATTTAGTCTATTACTCTAACTATTTAGGTTAGATTTCTGTAGTCATTCAATGAAAGTTTGAAGCTCTTCAGTACTAACATGGAAAAATTGTTAGGGCCCTACAAAATCCTCTCGTGGTTTTATCCATATCCATCTGGTTATCTTGTTGTCCTATTGTTTGCAAATGCACAAAATAGTGCAGTCTGAGTCAGTGTAAGACTGTCAGATGCTATATTTTTACAAATGGTAGCTCATGGGACCAAACCATTTAAGCCAACACATCTGGATTTCTTGGTGAACGCTAGTGGAGTCTTCATTTTGGTTCCCTACACTCCCCGTGCTTTTGGGCTACCTCGTCTGGGCGTAGTCCCTTAAGAGCCCTGAGGCCCAAACACACTATGTCTTCGACGGGTGATTTCTCATACTTCGTGGCACTTAGAGACATCTCGTCAGATCTGAGACATCCATGTTGAGGCCCTCTACAAAATTCTCTCACGGTTTTTTCCATCTCCATTCGGTTCTCTCGCTGTTCTATTGTTTGCAAAGGCATGAAATACTCCAATCTGAGTCAGTGTAGGGCTATCAAACGCTATAGTTTGTAAATGGAAGCTTGTGGGACCAAACCAACTATGTTAACATGTTGGGGTGGCCTAGTGAATGCTAGTGGAGGCTTTTTTTTTGTTCTTTATGCTCCCCGTGATTTCAGGCTACCTCATTCGGGCGTAGTCTCTTAAGAGCCCTGAGACCAAAACATGTTATATCTTCGACATGTGATTTCTCAGACTCTGTGGCACCTGGAGATGTATTGTCAGATCTAAAACCTCCATGTTGAATCCCTCTACTAAATCCTCTTACATTTTTCTCCATCTCCATTCGGTTCTCTCACTATCCTATTTTTTTTAAACACGTGAAATATTGCAGTCTAAGTCAGTGTACAACTGTCAGACGCTATAGTTTGCAAACGGAAGCTCATGGGACCAAACCAACTATGCAAACACATCAAGGTGGTCAAGTGAATGCTATTAGAGGCTTTGTTTTGGTTCCCTACACTGCCCGTGCTTTCGGGCTACCTCGTCCAGGCGTAGTCCCTTAAGATCCCAGAGGCCAAAACATGCTATATTTTCGACGGGTGATTTCTCAGACTCTGTGGCATGTAGAGACTTCTTGTTAGATCCAAGACCTCTACCTTGGGGTCCTCTAAAAATAATCTCATGGTTTTATCCATATCCATTTGGTTCTCTCGTTGTCCTATTGTTTTCCAATGTGTGAAATACTACAGTCTGAGTCAGTGTAGGGCTACCTGACCCTATAGTTTGTAAACATAAGCTTGTGGGACCAAACCAACTATGCCAACACGTTGGGGTGGCTAGTTGAATGCTAGTGGAGGATTTTTTTTGGTTCTCTACACACCCCGTGCTTTCGGGATACCTCATCCGGGCGTAGTCCCTTAAGAGCCCTAAGGCCAAAACATGTTATATCTTTGACAGGTGATTTCTCGGACTCTGTGGCACCTAGAGACATCTCATCAGATCTGATACCTCCACATCGAGGCCCTCTATGAAATCATATCATGGTTTTCTCCATCTCCATTCAGTTCTCTCACTATCCTATTATTTGTAAATGCATGAAATACTTCAGTCTGAGTCAGTGTAAGGCTCCCAGACGCTATAGTTTGTAAACATAAGCTCATGGGAAAAAACAAACTACATCAAAATGTCATAGTGGCTTAGTGAATGCTAGTGGAGAATTTTTTTGGTTCCCTATGCTCCCCGTGCTTTTAGTCTACCTCGTTCAGGAATAGTCTCATAAGAGCCATGAGACCAAAACATTTTATATCTTCGACATGTGATTTCTTGGACTCCGTAGCACCTGGAGATGTCACGTCAGATCCTAAACCTCCATGTTGAAGTCCTCTATGAAATTATATCATGATTTTATCCATCTCCATTTGGTTCTCTCGTTGTACTATTGTTTGTAAACATGTGAAATAGTGTATTCTGAGTCAGTGTAAGGTTGTTATATGTTGTATTTTGCAAATGGTAGCTTATGGGACCGAACCAACTATGCCAACACATCAAGGTGGATAGGTGAATGTAGTGGAGGCTTTGTTTTGGTTCCCTATGCTCCTCATGCTTTCATGCTACCTTGTTCGAGCGTAGTCTCTTAAGAGCCCTGAGACCAAAACATGTTATATCTTCGACATGTGATTTCTTAGACTCTGTGGCACCTAGAGACATCTCGTCAGATCCAAAACCTCCATGTTAAAGCCATCTACAAAACATTCTCCCAGTTTTATCCATCTCCATTCAGTTCTCTCGTTGTCCTATTGTTTGTAAACACACAAAATATTGCAGTCTGAGTCAGTGTAGGGCTCCTAGATGTTGTAGTTTGCAAACGGAAGCTCGTGGGACAGAACCAACTACACCAACACGTCGGGGTGGCCAGGTGAACACTAGTGGAGGATTTTTTTTGGTTACCTACGCTACCTGTGCTTTTGGGATACCTCATCCGGGCGTAGTCCCTTAAGAGCCTTGAATGACTAGATTGATTTAAGAATGAATTTGATAGGGGTATGTCTAAGAACACACAGAAGTTATCAATCGCCTAGTAAATATTTCTTGTTTAGTTCTTGATGGGAGTCAGCTGGCCTATGGCTTGGTGACCTTCCATTCATTGATAATTTATGCTATGATAAACCCATGGATGCTTTCAAAAGCACCTTCAAAAGGATAGGGGTAGTCATCAAGCCTAGTGAAGGGTGTGATGTGATTTCCAAGTAACTTGAAATGCCTACAATTTTGAAGGTAATAACACGAATTGGATAGGATTAGACAATCAAGAATCATTGAGTGTCTGAATTAGAATGTCATTGCATTTGGAGACATTCTCAAGCATTGGAGTAATGTATATGGAGAGAAATTCTCAAAATATCAACAAATGAAAGGCATCAAATTGTGATGACTCTCAGGTGTTTTAACAAGGGAGAAGACTAAGAAGCATAGAAGAATGTAGTAAGTGCATGATAAGATAGGAACTGGTACAAAGAGACCATGAGCAAGAAGAAGCGTAAGTAAGGTAAATACACATATACACATTGATAAATTCAATGAATAATTACTCATATTAGGTAACTCTTTATATACATACATTATATAAATATTTATTTCTAAATTTTGACGCATATTATACATTGAAAATGCTAGTACATGCACATCACCAATAAATGAAAAAATAATCCATAATGTCTTAAATATTGTCAAGTGCACATCATATTAGCTTCATGTGAAAATAATCTCAGAAATGTAAGGTCTCATACAAAATTATCAAGTTCCAAATAGTATTTTAATGTGCATAATAAATACAAAAATTCCCAAATAGGTCATATACCATCAAGTTCAAATGCCATATAGGTGTACATATAATGCCATGCACATAGACATATAAAAACAATGTCATGTAAGACATATATATTTCCTACTCATCAAAATATATCCCTCTCTTGGCCTTGTTCAAAGAAGGCCCTCCCTTAGACAAAGATGGAGATCTATGAGACGAATTTGGATCGTCCGAGCCCATGCTTTGAGTCCTCTTTCGTTGAATACTTGCCTGTACATGCAAACAATTTTTTTTTTTTGTCAAAACTTAATTTATATATGTTTTCAACATGTATTTAAGACCATGCTAGAATGAAAGTATTTACATAAATACAAAAGCTTACCGCACATTGTCGATCATGCCGAATTTGCATCTAATGCTCAAATGAGTCATCGGGAGCTCTTGTAGTACGAACGGGGGTACAAAGATGAAGAGATGGAGGAATCCGTTCCCTCAAGTCAAAATGGAGGGGGTTGAAGTTCCTTACATACACATAAGATCAAAAAAGCTAACATCAGAATTAGTGAAAATAGAACTAAGTACATGTATGTACATAATGACAATATTTTAACTAATTTTATCAATATAGAACTATTTTTGTAACCCCACCACGCTTGTGAATCAAATGAACAGGGCTACTACCTGTCGCAAGTAACTCCTGCATATACACAATGAAGGACATTATTAACATAACTTAATAATTCTATAATGAAATACATTACTAACACATGTAATTTAACATAATATGAATTACACAATAAATTTAACAAAATTTACGTGTTGTTTGAATACCTTAGTGAGTTGTTTCTCAGATGAAATTGCAATGGCAACACCTTTATCTACTTGTCGCAGAGATGGTGGGGTGTCTAGTAAAGTCAACATCTTTATCAAACATGTATATCACATGAGTTAGATGGACATACAAGAACATACATATATTTGACTTCAAAACTAATACACACACACACACACACACATGTATGTGAAAATTTTACATAATTAACATTCTAAATTACCTCTGTGAATGCATGTGTACACATGGTGCTCACAACCTATGGTCGGGATGAAGATGTGCCTCCCGCGCATTGTAATATCAATGCATATACATGTACAAATACAATTATTTCAAAAATTTAACATATATAAGTAAATCAAGTACTCCAAACTTTTTGTAACACACATTAAAAAAATAAAAAATTTACCTGCGAAGGTGACACCGATGAATGTAATCCAAATGTCTCACTCAAAAGGACATCTGACATAGTGAAATTATCATGTGCACTCCTGGCACCAGGTGTACCAAAATCAGTACGCATGAAATTATCATCCTCCTCGGGCCATAAACATATGCTACCACATGACGAGCAAAGATGTGGCCTCATGTTAGTACTCCCTGAGGGAATACTCTGTGTACCTTTTTGAGCATATGGCTCAAAAATATCCCTCGTATGTCAAACAAGGGTCACAGATAGCCCATAAAGCGCATGTAGTGTATTAATCTCTACTATCTCCTTAACTACTTGAGGGAAAATCTCAGGGTGAGGGGGCTTCTGTGCAGGGAATCTACCCTGCTAAATAAATGCACATTGTGCACCTGGTCGATCCTGTGTAGATCCTTTTCCTCAGCCCTGGAAATCTCTGAAATCAAAATAATTTGGGATCTCGTTGAGGATAAACTTGCAATAGAGTTTCCTCAGAAAGTATAGTGGTGCCTCATTGTTATTACAAGGTGGAGAATCAAACACCATCCACCATCAATCCCAAAAATTATTTTTAATTAAGTTATTATTGCACCAATGGATGGGAAACCATTTACTTGACAATGGAGTAGGAAAATTAGTGCGGGGGTCTGTGAATAAGGCACATATGAGGTCTTTTGAAATTTATTTTTTCTTTACATCCACATATGACAATTTGTTGGAATAATAAACCCTACAACCCTCTCTGTAAGTTTTCCAATGATCAATTTTCCCCGTTGTGTAGATCATGGTCGATCCTGTGTAGATCCTTTTCCTCAGCCCTGGAAATCTCTAAAATCAAAACAATTTGGGATCTCATTGAGGATAAACTTGCAATAGAGTTTCCTTAGAAAGTATAGTGGCACCTCATTGTTATTACAAGGTGGAGAATCAAACACCATCCACCATCAGTCCTAAAAATTATTTTGAATTAAATTATTATTACACCAATGGATGGGAAACTGTTTACTTGACAACGGAGTAGGAAAATTAGTGTGGGGGTCTGTGAATAAGGCACATATGAGGTCTTTTGAAATTTCTTTTTTCTTTACATCCACATATGACAATTTGTGGGAATAATAAACCCTACAACCCTCTCTGTAAGTTTTCCAATGAAAATCTCAGGGTGAGGGGGCTTCTGTGCGGGGAATCTACCCTACTGAATATGTGTACATTGTGCACCTAGTCGATCCTATGCAGATCCTTTTCCTTAGCCCTGGAAATCTCTGAAATCAAAATAATTTGGGATCTCATTGAGGATAAACTTGTAATAGAGTTTCCTCAGAAAGTATAATGGCACCTCATTGTTATTACAAGGTGGAGAATCAAACACCATCCACCATCAGTCCTAAAAATTATTTTTAATTAAATTATTATTGCACCAATGGATGGGAAACCATTTACTTGACAACAGAGTAGGAAAATTAGTGCGGGGGTCTGTGAATAAGGCACATATGAGGTCTTTTGAAATTTATTTTTTCTTTACATCCACTTATGAAAATTTGTTGGAATAATAAACCCTACAATGCTCTCTGTAAGTTTTCCAACGATCAATTTTCCCCATTGCCATGTCAAATTGAACAAGTAATGCATCTAATGTGTTTGTAAGAGAGGCACAGTGGGGGTTTGTATATTTTGAATCCCTCTTTATTTTTATTAAATCCTCAATTTCAAATTTTTTTTCAATTATGTGGGCTGCTAAATCTTCTTGACTACCCAAGGGATGTTGAGCAATTTTGGGAGTGTCAGGAGGGATGACATGAATAACAAGGTTTGGTTGTGGTTGATTCCCTTGACCTCTAATTGTAACAATAAAAAATATGTATTCAATTCAAATTTTAATCTATAATTATCATATTTCAATTCAATTTTGAGAAAATAATTGTGCTTACCTCTTCTCCATGGCGCCATCATCGATTCAGATCTTCCCAATGATCCATAAAAGATCCTTTGAGCTTGAGATCTAGCTGAATGAAAAAATGTGAGGGCAAGGTTAATCTCTGAAACTCATGTTTGAGGGAGATGAAATGATAGAGGCTTGGGCCTCTTTTTTTTCTGTATAGTAGGCATAACACATATGCGTTATAATGCGTATGTGTTATGTAATGCGTACGCATTATAACATGTACACGTTATGCCTCGATAAATCCAAAACCTAAAAATTTAAAATATGATCGCGGTATAATAGAACGCGTACACGTTTTACTTTTTTTACGTTTTTGTTCATTTTTTGGCCCCCCAGCTTCGTGCACTTACCCTCATCTTGAATTATGTGGGCCCTTGGATCACAATCATTGGTATTTTAGATGAAAAATTTGATTGAATTTTCCACTTACACACACGTGCACTCGTGTGTTTGTGTGTGCGTTCATGTGCATGTGCATGCATGTGTGTGCGCATGTGCATGTGCATACGTGCATGCATGGGTGTGTGTGCACGCATGTGTGTGTTGATATGATCAATTATATTAAAGGCACCAATTCAAGTAACATATATTTTATCAAAGTATTATCTAAGATTACAATTAGAATAAAGATTCTATTCTATGTGATATGCTTTAATTAAGGAATTATTGGGACCATTTTAAGCCATAAAATCTATTGCTCGCATCCTAGTTTGAATTAGTTCAACTAACAGTCATTGAAATCCTTGAAAAATTAGGCCTTTGTAATTTTTCCTTTGAGAATTATCCTACATTTCCCAAGGAGTGAAGAGCATATGTGTATATATAGAAAAAATTTCTCTTAGTATAGTGAGGAAAGGCTTCACGGGACACCTTTTGGAAAAACATTGAAATATTTCAAAGTAAAGAAAGAGTAAGGTAGGAGACTCTAGAGACAAAATATCATAGGATGTTGACACATTGCAAGAGATTGATAGATGGGATATAATTTTAGGAGAATTTACAAGGAAGGATTGAGAGATCATGGGCTTTCCTGAAATTGTATGCAATGATGGCATGTGGCAAGGTTTAATCTTAAGAAGGATTGAGAAAAATGATTCCAAATTTCATAACTCAATAAAGTTTTTTGGTTAAGTAAGGAATGAATCTAATGTAATTTATTCCATCAGTAGAATAGACAAATGAAATTTAACTTGAAGAGGACAATTTAAATTAGCCAAAATATTTTTCAAAATTAGAAAAATTAGGGAATATTCTCCTATATAATTGTAACCAATTTTTATGTTTTTAATTTTTTTTCCATAGTCATGATATCCATTTTGTAAGATCCATCATCCCAACGAATCCTACTTCAACAAGATGCATCACCCTTTCTATAATATTTTTTTCATAGGTTCCTTAAATTTTTCATTGGTATTTTTGGATAAGAAGACCTTGTGCATAAGGTACATTTTATGGTGTCTATATTTTTCCTATTTTTGGGCCACATCTTGTAGTAAACAGGATGTAGTGAAAAAAATGAAGATGTGATGGGTATCTTCTAACCCTATGAAAATGGTTTCCACATATGTAATCTTAGGTGATTTACTAGATAGACATGAACCTAGAAATGCGATCGATGGGCCACTACATCCCTAGTTTGTGAAGGGATCAATAGATTGATTTCACAAGGAATAAAATATTTAGTCAATTAAATAAGATGAATGGTGATTTGATGTCATAAGATTTGACAATAAGGGTTTGATGTGATAACCCCCATCAAGTGACACATTTTTTGATGCCTTGGGCTTCCTTAAAAGGAAAAAATGTGGCAGTTGAAGAAATAATGTAAGATGTGTTAAAAATGACAGTGAGATGAAGAAGAAAATGGTGACAAGATGTGACATGTGGAATGTGTAGGAAAATATGGAATAGATAATGTGTGAGGTGATGAGCATGTAAGGGTGGACCAGAGAGTGTGTGGGGCATAATGTGCATGGGGGTAGACTAAAGATCACATGGGGTTGGATAAGAGTGTTTGCAGGTTGGAGTGCACACTAAGGAAAAGTGATAGGTAATGGAAAGTGTTGACTTGTTGGGGTTTTTGGAGGGGTTTGGGCACACCTATGACAAGTAAGGAGTGGGATTGTGTAGGATATATATATACATTTTTTTTGAAATGGAATGGAATGTTAGTCATGCCCACGACTTCTAGGGGAAAATATTGATAGATCCTAGTTTTGGGCACGATTGGGTATGGATTATGTTGTTTGTTTTATTTTTAAAAAAATAGTCATGTAAATGCATTCACACTCAAGACCAACCCCATTATGTGTATGTTTAAGTGGACATTGACATGCATTGTGGAGGCATGATGTGCTAAATATCTTGGAAAAGATGAAAATGAAAATGAGGGTGAGGTCCGAGGTGGTGTGGTGAGAACTCTGATGGAGGGAGTGGGAGAATGCCCAGTTGTGCCTGCGACTTGGTGAGGGAAAGGAGAGGAGAGGAAGGCTAGAGGAGAATTTTCTTAGTCAATCCTATAACCAGGAGATGAAACAAATGTGATTTTCTCTAGAAGGTGTAGGCGTTGACTTGCAGGAGGGGTGAGGTGGGGCAGTGTAGAGAGGATGCTATCGTGCCCATGTTTGGGAGGGGAAATAAGAAGTTATGGGGAGTGACAAGGGAATTTATTAGGAAGAGTGTTTTTGGTGTGGTGAGTTGGGTCAGTTAGAATATTTTGGTTTGGTGTTAGGGCCCATTTATAGTTTGATTGAGTATAGAGGTGATTTGAAGGGTGAAGGTGGGAAGATGCATCGGTGATGAGTGAGTGGTGAATTTGGTCTAAGGTTTCCCCAGTCATCGATGGCAGGTGGGTTAGATGGTTGTGTAGGTTTTTATAGTCATGGGTGGAGGGACGGGTTTGTCAAGTAGGTGTACCAAGGCAAAGGATGAGTGTGTGAGACGACTACAGATGTTTTCCTCAATAGTGGGTGTAATCAGGTGGAGGGATGGGTCGGGCATAATGAACATGACTAGGGTGTGACCAAGGGGTGTCAAGTATAGTGCCAATTGTAGACATGAATGGCCAAGCAAGATGCACACAAGGTGACAATGTTAGAGTGGAGTACAAGGTTTAGAGTGAGTTGTAACAGTTACTAGGTAGAGATTGGTTTTCATCTTAGTTCCATGTATAGGACATATATATATAGTTTACAGGTAGTAGAAGGGCCATTATGACATGTGGGTACTAGAGAGAGGACATGGAGATGAGATATGACATACTCATGTGGGAGATTGACATTGGGGTAGAGATCACCTAATTAAAAGGTAGTCTTTTTTTTGTTATTTTCAAAAAAATTGTATGTATTTTTTATTTTTGATTATTTTTTAGGTTGTTGTGACTGACCCACGACCATGTTATAATCATTTCACAACCACTGAATGTGAAATTTTGAAGGGTCCTTTTATGGAGTATGAAACTAATGAACATGTTTTTTGGTGGATGTAGGGGCTGCCTTTGGTGACATTAGGAAAACAATTTTTAGGCTTTATGTCTAGATTGTGTTAAGAGATGACTTAACCATAGATGGAGTTAATTCAGTGTGTTGGTATATCACATTTATTAAGAAGGTGCATATGGAAAAATTCCTATTGACTACACTCTTAGATATGTGGGAGAGTGACATGAATATTTTTCATCTAGTGACCATAGAGATAAATATCACATTGGAGGATATGTTATATTACAATTGAGGGTGAGCATGTGGTATTTGTGGTAGATCTAACCATGTACAATGGAACATTATGGTGATTGTATGGGCTAGTGGCATATGAGGTTGAGAGTAATAGTCGAGGATGTAGACATCGTGAGCTATATGAGCATGTAGTATGCACTTGGGTGATGGCCTATTTGTGTAATGTGATTTGCAGTATTATTTTTATAGATTCTTCAGATTGTACATTCTTTTGGGGGCTTGGTGAAGTATTGACAAAGCTCAAAGAGTGAGATACATTGCATGCATGGGGACAGGAACTACTAGCATAGAAATATGCAAAACTTCAACAACACACCATTTGGTTGTGGATCTGTTTGAGCATAGGGATATTGTGATAGGTTTGGACATGGGAACATATAGCAATAAACATGCCACATGGATCACCATATTCTATCGATGAGTAGTTCTCATCAGAGGCACTATTGTATCTGTGATGGAGGTTGGATCGAAATGTCTTTAGGAAAAAACCATATGAGGGCATGATGGATTACTATTCACATTTGATATATAGTTTAGAGTCGAGTGACATCATACAAAGGCCATATAAGGAGGTAGCTAGATTTATTAGGTGATCGGAGGATGTAGTAAAATTCTATACAGGGTATAGATTCATAGGTGGGAGACTATGTAATGATAAGGGTGGATGAATCTTTTCTAGTATGGACATGTGATGAAGAATTTTGAAATATGACAGGGAGTACTATGAGATCCAGTCAAATATTCATGATTAAGAGGATACGATTAACCATTTTTAGTGTATGAGGTGAAATTAGATGAGGATGACCCACCAATAGAGCTCACCGTAGGGGATGATGTAAACACTACACAATATTTTGACATGTTGTGGGAAGTATGTGGGCCAAGGGGATGTGTAATAGGGGAAAATACAAAAATGAGAGAACCACGAGATGGTAGTGATACAGATGAGGAGGAGGAGATAAAGACAAGGAAGGATGATACAATAGATAACAAAGATAATGAAAAAAATCATCTTGTTTTAGGGGAGCAGTGTAACTATAAATGTGCAATGTTATGGGATACACATGATTTAATAAAGTTATATCTAAGATAAGGACATTGTTGATTAAATGGATATAATAATATTCAAGAAATATCATGTAAAGTAAATGTAAGAAATAATTATATATCGGGTTTGGAGAATAACTTAGCTTACTGCCGTAGGTCTGGACTATGGAATATGCTAGAAAGGAAGATCTTGGACCGTATAAGATTTTATTCTGGAACTAGAATAAAATAATGTTAGGGATAAGAGTGCGTGGAATGGGATAGTGCCCCTGGGTGCTTGTGTCTATTCTAGAAATTGGTGCCTGTGGAAGTGCCCAAAATCTAGTTCTTTCTATGTTGCTTAGTGTCTCTCATTGTCCGTTATGTGTCACATAATATTTACCGTGTCACACATGTAACTTGCAAAATAAATCCTAGATACATGCACAATACTCAGGAACACATTAGATGAATAAAATAATATAAATTCTTGAGTTGGATTAACCTCGGTGGTCACCCCAATGTGATTTTCACCAAAAACTACACTACATTTCAAACTGTATGTAGTTCTTATATGTGTGTGTTATTGGAATAGTGTCCCTTGATCTAGGATGCCCTAATGTCAGTCATACAAAGTGATAGTGGGTTAAAAATACTTTGTCCTAAATGTAAATGTGTGGTGTATGTAATTTAGAATAAACCCTCCTATGCAGTGAAGTATGTAGTCCAAAATGCAATCTTTGATGTAGTAGATATAAAATATTAGCTCATTGTAGATGTATATGTCTCTTGAATGCCCTCCCTAATGAGGTTAAATAACACACACACACACACACACACACACACACACACACACACACACACACACACACACACACGATTCATTTTTTTAAGTCTCATTATTAACAAATGAAAGGATGAAAAAGAGTGAGAAAAGAAGAAAATAAAGAAGTAAAATTTGAAAGATCATAAAATAGGTAAAGAGGACAAAGGTGCCCAGAGGGAACAATAGTGCCCAGATGCTCCTATCCCTAATGGATAGTCTTATAAAAGGTGTCAAAAATAAGATAGTGAAATTAGAGATGAGTAAGATGTTGGATAGTGTATAAAACTATAAGTTACCAATAAGAAACAAGTAATAAAGATGAAAAGGATAAAAGCAATGTCAAAGCAAAGTAAATGGGTGTTAATAACTAATTATCTTGATTAAGAATCATGCATATAAATGAAATATTTAGAGGCTATATGTACATAGTAATTACATGATTTAACGACTAAATTTTCCCTAATTTATGCTATTGAATAAGGATTAGGTAGCATAAAGTAGAACAAAAAGCGTGCTTTGGAGAGTCTAATGAGTATTATACCCAATAGGATGCCAAACTAGTGTTGCAATGTGTTGAATGAGTTTTGTAGCATGATGCTGGATTGGAAAAGATGGCCTAAGTTTTGTAAAAGGACATAAGGGGTGGCCACGTGAATATAGGGTGCATGGAGTGCACATGAAATTATAGTAAGGTATGGAACACCCAGGATAAGAACTTAGTTGTTTTGTTGTTAAGGATATTTTTGAACATAGAGTGTGGAACACACCATGATGTGGCGAATTGTATTTTACAAAGGATATTTTGGGTTTTGCATTAGTTCAAGCACCATGTAGATTCTTAGTCTAATAATAGGATCTATTCTTAGATTTAACTAATAGAAGATCTATTATTAGCAGTTGCATGATTTTGTACATTGATGTAAGGGCGCATGGTTATTGTTAGCATGTAGCCTATTTTTGGAAGGTGCATAGGTGGGGAAGGTTAAGTCCCTATCCCTATATATATGTATTAATTTTCATGGTTTAGGACCCCCTTTAATATTATTTTATTGTAGAGCTATGTTGTGGATTTGTTAGTGCACATGATTATGGAGACTGAATCTTGATGTATGAAGCTTCTATGTTTTGTAGTATTAATACAATGGATATTATTGACCGGATATTGGTATTAAATGTGACTAAATATGGCTCATGCATGGTAGATCTCATTATAATTGTTGTTTATTCCATATTTCATATGATTTAGATCTAGATCTATCTTATGCATTGTGGATTATTTACTATCTGTTATAAATATGGATATATACATATGCAATCATGCTAACATTGCATGCTTCGGGTGAGTGTTTAGTTCAGGCTAAGTGATGTGCTAGCATGCCTTGGGTTATTTGTAGTGAATTCTAGGCTACATCATTGGTTCTATTTGTAGGACCTCGTTCTCAGCTATTTTTTAGGATGTTGTATGATGAAGACATACTGATTGACTTTAGCCAGTATTGAGGAGTGGTTATTAGATCTGGAAGAAGAGTACACTCGTAGATTCAACATTGGACTTGATTTTAATGCAGGTGCATGGGTTGAGAAGAATCTGTATGACACACTATATGAGACGTTATTTGTTATATTTCCCATAGAGCTATACGAGTGGCTATTTTTTTATACATCTAAGAGGAATTGGAGGTTTTGCATGCTTGTTTGGATGCAAGAACTATTCCAGGGCTTGTATGATGTAGATCTGATTTGGATGTGCTATGTGGATGTTTGGTTCTGTGGTGTTTTAAACGAATATATTCTTGAGTATGAAATTTTGAATTACTCTTACCTAGAGGTTATTGAGTTTCAATTTTTGCGTGAACCTAGAGGATCATATTTGCACGGTATTCCACTAGTGATCAAGATCCTGATTGTAACCCTAGATTTGGAAGAGAATCTAATGGCTAACTAAACCCCACCATGCGTGGGGGCAGGAATAGGTTTTGTATGGATGGTGGACCTAGTGGCAGGAAGACATAGGGAAGAAAGGTGAATTAATTTCAATGAGGTCCATAAGAGGGATTTAAAGAAGCAACATGAAGTTGCAGAATGGATGGCATTATGGAGAGAGATGGTTTGTGAAGGATTCAGAGATCACATAGAAGACGTGGAGCTAGAGCATCTAGATCTCCCCCATTTGAGAAATCATGGTAGGGAACCCTCTTCATCCTCAGGTGAGAGCACGTTAGTAGAGATGACATGGGCCGTGGGTGTGCATCTGAATCTACTTGGTGACCTAGCCCTTATGCTTGGTTTTCTAGTTTCTACAACAGTCAGTAATCAATAAGATATTGTGAGTAGTAGAGTTACAGTAGATAGAGTTAATTTATAGTCAAGTTCAGGACTTAATCAGGGATTTTATTTGTATATCACGTAATCATCATCTACTTTATTTGGAGGATTGGTTGGAGGTATATTTTCTGGTGCATTATCAACACAGAATGTAGGCACACAAAACCTTGGCATCACATCTAGAAGTAGTGCAACTTTGCAAACTGTGGGCGTTCAGTTCAACACAACCATCAGAACATAGGGTAGTGCATCCTCTGGTCCATTTCCTACTATAAGAGGTGGCTCAGGAGGATTAGGTGGCTCGGGCACTAGAAGATCTGGAGGTGGTGAAAATACATGAGGAAATAGGGGCTCTAGATTTGGTAGCCAAGGGATTTACCAACCTCAACAAATTTATATGGAGATGTCTCTCCGTCTACTAGAGTATAGAGGTATTGAAGATGCTTCTGACCACGTACATATGTGTGAGATATTGTGGTGCAAAAAGGGGATTACAGTTCCATAGCACTAGGCTAGTTAGTTTGTAACTACATTACAGGGATGTGTGCACAAATGGTATAGAAAGTTTGATCCTAATTAGACTTGTGTGTATTATACAACATTGTGAGATGATTTCTTAAAGGAATATTATAACCCTAAGTTCGCATAGAAAAGCATAAGTGTGCTCAAAGACATTAAGTAGGGAACTAATGACATTATTTGGTAATATGATGCTCGGTTCAAGAATCTTCTGTCTAAGTTATATTATGACATCCACACAAGCCAACATGGATAGTGGTTCGTTGGAGGATTGATCACACCTTTTAGAAGAGAGATTTTACATAAGACTTATACAAATCCGTGTGAGGCACTTAAAGCAGCTCTACGCACTAAGGCAGTAGGAAGTGTGGACACAAGAGTGGGACCATTCTTGGAAGCTCAAATTTTAATAATGACGAAACAGTTTGAGAAATTATCTGCTAATTCAATGCATGAGATGTGCAGTGGAATTTGGTGCATAGATTGCAAAGTAGATGGGCATACTAAGGATAGTTTCCCTTGGAAATTGGTGCGCTCCTTGTTGTTGGATTGCAAGATATGTCACTTAGACCAAATTTTACGTCGGTGCCCATTATTGTAGTGCCCGGTAAGAAACAATGTGTCCAGTTACTATAAGATTTCCAAGTCCTCAACTCATGATACTAAAGATTACAGGTTGATTGATCAGATCCATGATGCCATTTATATTTTCAAATGACAGACTGGTGTTGTAAGTAATTCCAAGGAGAAGGGTAAGCATCATGACTGTGATCACAATGAGGGGTGCTCTGATGGAGGATGGGGTAAAGGATGAGGTTACAGAGGTTGAGGTCACAGGGGGCAGTAGGAGTGATTTCCCTCGTGGGACTTGCTACACATGTAGATATCCTTATCACTACAGGTGTGAATGTCCATAGAATATCATGTGTTATTTTTGTGGAAAGAATCATAATTATGAAGAATTCTTAGACTTATAATAACACTTAATCAAGAAACATAAACAAGAAAGTAAGGGCGTGGGAATGGTTAGAGTACATCGTGTCATGAACGACCAGTGGATTCCAAAGTTAACGCCATATCCTCATTTGATGCCTATGAAGATTACTACACACGCTGAGGCTTCTCGCGCCAGGGAAACACTACAATAGAAGCCTACCATTACTAAGGAGGAATTCACGCATGAAAAATATCTAGACTACATGTATCAAAAAGAGGTTTATCAAGAAAACATGGAGGTAATTAGGAATTTACAGGGAGAGATACAATGTTTGAAGGAACAATCACTGAAGTTATAAAAAAATAAATCAACTAACCTCCGTCATATAAATGTGTATGATTTGAAATAGGTTTGTAAGACGTTGTATAAAGAGAACATTATTCTGTTGTTAGGGAACTTACATGTGTAGCTAATTGTAACACGCGTGGCATATTAGGACTGAGCATGACAACCTATTTTTCACTAGATAAGCTTCCTGAAGGTAAAGTTTGGACCCTTATGGAATATGTAATGAACTATGTGGTATAAGTGTGTGTGTGTGAGAATAGTTGTAAGGAATTTGACTGTAACATCTATCATTGATCTATAGGCATGAAATGATGCCATTATTGTAAGAGACTTTTTTGTATTACTGCATTTAGATATAATAGAACTCCATTTCAATCATCCTCTAATGTGTTTATCATGGAAAATAGGTTTATTACTGTATGAAACATCCATTGCTATTTTTATCAGATGCATCTCATGACTATACAGGGGACCAAGTATAGATGCTGAACATGCACTTCAATAAGGGGTATGTTAGCATGGATCTGAATTATTTATATTCTTCATCATCCTAACATCCTAAATGGGAAACCCTGGGGGCCTTATGTCACAGACATTAAGGTGAAGAAGACTTGGTCTAGGTTTAGTGATGTGGTACTAACCATTCGAGATATTTACTTGAATCCCAGGCTGAATCAATTTATTTTCTTATTATGCACATTGCCTCCATGAGTGTTACTTTTACAAGTGTTGCATGTGATAATTCATCTTCATGATCTTGTTATGAAGATGGTTGTGGCATGAGTGCAAAGCTGTAACTACACACATCGGTAAGCCACGTTGTATTAGGCATTTAGGTAGCAGAACTAGGTACCAAAATACATAGGTGAAGAGAATATAGAAGTATTATTTCTTGCTATGGAAGTTCAATGGGAATGTGTTGTCGGCCCAAAAATTCCCCTCTTTTGGATTCAATTTTCAAAAATTTTGAGTCTGTTACTTAGAGTATTGAATTGTGTCGAGCCTAGTATTTTTTGTAATTTCCTAGTTCATGGAGAAAATTTTGAAATTCGAGCATACAGTTGGAGTTTAAGTTACTTCTTTTACACTAATTTCCCATTCCCGCAGCCAGGAATAACAGGTGTATCCTCCTCGTCAATTTTTACCTCAGCATCCACGAGTAGTACATGGGCATCTTTGATTGGATGCGTTTGGTAATTTTTCAAGTGACAATGGAGGCCTTCACACGTCCAAATGGTGCAACTCCAAGGGCAGGGTCCAAGGGATAGTCCTCAAATAAGTGCCAACTCACCACGTGTTTCAGGTTCAAAATGAAGGTAAAACAAGATAAAATGCCACCCACGGTGTTGTGCAAAAAATGTTGACCTGCTCTTCAATAAGGGGCTATTAGCTTTGAGAATAAGGAATAAGGCGTCATTATCCCTTTGATAGATGGGAAATTGGCACCTTATGTAGAGACATTAAGTGAAGAAGACTTGAACAAAATTTATGTACTAACCATTCGAGATATGGAAGTTCTTGAGCCGTTAAAGGATGGAGTTCTCTAGTGGGATGATGCACATTCCATGAGTGATACTACAAGTGTTGCATGTGATAATTGGGTGCATGACACTTATGAAATGGTTGGGCATGAAGTGTAAAGTGTAACTACACACATCGGTAAGCCACGTTATATTAGGCATTTAGGTAGTAACCAGGTACCAAAATACATAGGTGAAGAGAATCTAGAAGTATTCTTTCTTGCTATGGAAGTTCAATGGGAATGTGTTGTTACCATTTGGATTCAGTTTTCAAAAATTTTGAGTCTGTTACTTAGAGTATTAAATTGTGTCGAGCCTGGTATTTTTTGTAATTTCCTATTTCATGGAGAAAAATTTGAAATTCAAGCATACAGTTGGAGTTTCTTCTTCTTTTGTTTATTTCTTCCCGCAGTCAGGAATAACAGGCGTATCCTCCTCGTCAATTTTTACCTCAGCATCCACGAGTAGTACATGGGCATCTTTGATTGGATGCGTTTGGTAATTTTTCAAGTGACAACAGAGGCCTTCACACATCCAAATGATGCAACTCCAAGGGCAGGGTCCAAGGGATAGTCCTCAAATAAGTTCCAATTCACCGTGTGTTAGTTGGAGTTTAAAATGAAGGTAAAGACAAGATAAAGATAAGCTAAGTATTGAATAGTTTCAGTGGTAAACGACATCTACCTTCATTCGACACAGCTTCAAGGGTCAAAACTGGGGGTAGTTCTCAAACTTGTGCCAGTCCTCCACATATCCCAGGTCTAAAAGGGACAGAGCTGATAGTTAAAATTTTCTAAGTATAGGTGGGTCGGCGGAGGTCTCCACGTGTCGTAACGACACAATTCTGAAAGTGACACAAAAGGGCCAATTTCTAAATGAGTGCTAGATCGCCATGTGTCAAGGGTCAATAGAGAGACAGAGTTGGCCGTTGAAAATTCTAAGCCCAAGGGAAGGAGCCATGCATCAACTTGACGCAATTTTAGAAGGTGTTTCCAAAGCGGAAACTCAAATCAACACCAACTCTCCACATATCTAGGGGTCAACATGAGACAAACAGGAATAGACCCCGGATCAGTTAAGTTTGAAGAATCAGCAGAAGCCTCCATGTGTCAGCCTGACACAACTTCAAAGATAAAATCTATAGGCAAGTTCTAAATGAGCACTAGCCCGCCACATGTCTAGGGTCAGATATACGACCCCACCAAATAGAAGGTAGACAGTCAAGGCATCTGCAGGCCCGTTCCAATCAATTCCTTCCACATGGGTGACTCAAATTTAAAGTTGTAAAATCAAATCTAATGGCCCATGTTTTAATTGGAAAAATAATGAAATGGTCGTATATTTAAAAATATGGGTTTTCTACCATTAATGTTTCTTTGCAAATCAAGAATTTACAAGGATGCGAGTGATTGGAATAAGTTGTAATTGTTTCTTGCTTGCTCAAGGAAGTTGTGACCATATCTGACAAGCTATATTATGGGATTTCAAAGTCATTGTAGAGGGTTGGAATTTTGATTATTCTATTACTGTAATTTTGAATTGGAAGAAATCAATACGAAGGTTTTTCCCCTTTTCTTCTGCTTCCTCTTTCTTTCTGGTTCTGATCTGTGAATCATCTAATCCTTGCGTGCTTGGAACTTTGTGTTCTAGTTTGTACAATTTCCATAACTTTGAGTCTATGAATTGTGTCTGATTATAAAAGTCGATGGTTCTATTTGTGTATCTCATTTGCACAATATATGATGTAGGGTTTTCAACTTGCCATCTCTTTTGTAAAAGTATTGATCTTCTTCTGCCTCCCTCATCTCTTCAAAGTGTTCTATCCTCATGTATTGATAACTTTCCATGGTTAGAACACATTTTAGGATATCGGGAAACCACCAATTGAATGAAAGACTGTGCATTTTTACATAGCCATTTCCCCTGCTTTCAATAAGGGAACCTCTCTCATTAAAGAGGAGTGATAAGCCTGTCCCCTGACTATGGTTTCATCCTAAGTACTAATATGAAACCCAATAGTTTTTGGTGACTTCACTGGGGAATTTGTTCAACAAATTTCATTTCTAAAAAGAACAACTAATTTGAGCATTTCTTTGATCTAGTGACTCTAAGATATACTCATGGTAGAAGGGCTCTTAGAATTGAAGATCCCCAATTTTAACTCTTAGATCGACAAGATTTTCAACTTCTTCCAACAAGAAGAAATAGAAGAGCTCATTCCACAAGCACACCTCCTATTGAAGAAAGAGCTTCTAGTGGTAGAATTCCTCAAGCCCAACTTATCCCTAATCTTCTAGCCATAATTCTTGCTAGTTTCTCAGTTCCACTTCAAGCAATCTTTCCAAGGATGGCAACACCTTGGCCTTGGGTACAAAGAGTTAGGCCTCTCGATCATTCCTCATAATGGATTGCATGAGTTACCTAGGGGTAACATGAGAAGAATTATTCCTATCATTTAGAGGTGATTGTTAAAAGTACACCTTGATGAACACATTGCAGCCTTCATTGTTGCATGTGGGGTCCTGGGAGTTGAGCATGAAGATGTCTTTGTTAGGTTGTTTGTGGAGACTTTACAAGACAATGCTACAGATTGGTTTTACCATCTTCCTGTCGAGACCATCACTAATTGGGATGCTGTGAAAACTCAGTTTGAGCAATGCTTCAAACCTGCTGAAGATGTGCATGCTTTGTTAGCTTAGATTTCTCAAATCAATAAGGAGTCACATGAGCCTATGAGAGAATTTGTGGCCAAGTTTAATTAGTTGATTAACAAGATTTTACAAGATACTAAAAATATTGATCAGATGTCAGAATTTTTTATTCTTGAATGCTCATTATCTCTTCCAAAGTGATCCTATGCCCTGAGGAGAGTTTAAATCTTGCAACTTTGGATGTTTATGAAAGATTGGATGTCAGTAAAAGGAATGATAACCAGATTGTACCAAGCCAAGAACACATATGCTAATCAAACACCACGATCAATAAGATGAAAGTAATTCACCAGAATAACTTTACATAAACCTTTGCAAACAAATGAGCAACAATATCATATATTATTATGGAACTCAATGAAATACAATGAGAATGGGCCTTGCTTATATAGGCAAGGAATAACAATCTAAGAACCAGTCAAGGTCGTAGATCAAGCCATAAATCATGGAAAGAACTAGTCATCAAAGAACTAGTCAAGTCCATAGATTTATGAGAGAACTAGACATCAAGGATCTAGTCAATACCATAGATCAGGAAAGAACTAGTCAATACCATAGATCAAGGAAAGAACTATACCTAACAACTAGATAATATCTCCTAATATCTAAATAAATAAAAAGAAATATCCACACACATAAGTGGGTGAGGATAAATACAATGTTGTACCTAGGTGAACATGAGCTAAGGTAAATACCTACTCTAACACCCCCCCTCAAGTGAAGCTAGGGGCCAAAATAGAAGTGGCATGTCCACAGTATGAGTCCCGACAACTAGGCCTGATGAGGTACTCATGTACAATATATCCATGAAGAAATATCAAACCAAAAGAAGGAAAGAATCCTGCTATAAGGAAAGAGAAAGAAGAAGAAGAAGGAAGATGTTCTCACAAACACCCCCCAAGAACAACTTCCGAAACCCCAAGCATTCCACACAACTCAAGGTAGCGAGGTGATGCAAAAGGCTTCGTAAAGATGTCTACAACCTGCTGCTGAGTCAGAATGTACTCCAAGCAAAGAACTCCATCCTGAATGTGCTGCTGAATGAAGTGGATGTGTATCTCAATATGCTTGGTCCGCTGGTGCTCAACTGGGTTGTGAGAAATGTGAATTGCACTTTGGTTGTCACACCAAAGTACAGTCAGTGAATCCTGTGGGAATCCAAACTCTGTCAATAACTGGCAAAGCCAAAGAATATGTTGACTCACTGTAACTGCTGCCCTGTACTCTGCCTCTGAAGATGAAAGTGCAATAGCCTGTTGATTTTTGCATGCCCAAGCAACTGGAGAAGAACCAAGATAGAAAAGATAGCCAGAAGTGGAATGCCTGTCATCAATAGAACCTACCCAATCTGAATCTGTATACCCAACCAACTGAGTAGAACCCCTAGTGTAGTGTAGGCCAAAGTGGGAAGTGCCATGCAAATAGCGCAAAATCCTTTTAGCAGCCTGCCAGTGACTACTATGAGGAGAATGTGCAAACTGAGATACAAGCCCTACTGCAAATGAAATATCAGGGTGAGTATGGGTCAAGTACATGAGACTCCCAACCAACTTCCTATACAATGTAGGATCACAAAGTGGTGTGGTACATGTGGAAGTAAGAGTAACTCCAGACTGAAAAGGAGATGGACTTGGCTTGCAATCAGCCATATCAAAGCACCTAAAGAAGATCATGGGTGTACTTTTGCTGACTCAAATGAATCCCTGAATCTGTCTGAGAAATCTGTAAACCAAGGAAATAATGCAATAGCCCAAGATCTGTCATGTCAAACTATGTAGAAAGATCCCTCTGAATACTCTGAATGTGGGAAGAAGAGCTACCAGTAAGTAACAGATCATCAACATACAAGACAAGTATCACAATATCCTCACCAACATGCTGGAGATACACTGTATGATCAGAGTGGCAATGAACAAAACTAGTAGATAGAAGAAAAGAATCCATCTTCTCATACCAAGCCCGAGGGGCTTGTTTGAGACCGTAGAGAGACCTTCAGAGCCTACAAACAAGAGAAGAATCCTGAACAAATCCAGCCAGCTGCTCCATATATATTTCCTCTTATAGATCTCCATGTAAGAAGGCACTCTTCACGTCCATCTGGTATACGGGCCACCCCTGTGATGCAGCAATAGCAAGTACAAGGCATACAGAATCCATCTTGGCAACGGGTGCAAAAGTCTCAGAGTAATCAATACCTTCAACTTGTGAAAAACCCTTTGCAACAAGATGAGCCTTATACTTGTCAATGGACCCATCAGCTACGTATTTGGTTTGGTATACCCACTTACACCTAACCATCTTTCTTCCTTTAGGAAGAGATACCAAATCCCAAGTATGATTCTTCATCAAAGAAGAATACTCAGCTGTCATCGCATCATCCCACTCCTGTATCCCATGAGCCTTTGAAAAAGACTGTGGATCCTCAGAAACTACCTAACACAAAAGTCCAGAACCTGTAGAATGTGCGTGATGATGCCTAGTGGGTGGAAGATCCTCTATGAAAGGTGATGCCTCAGAAACTGTAGTACGAGCCCACTTAGGCATAGTGACAACATCAGTGGGAATAGGATCCTCAACAACATCTATAACCTCCTCATCAATCTATTCAAAGAAAGGATCCTCAAGATGAGATGAAGAAGAATAAGGAATGGAAGAAGATGAAGAATTCATGAGGAGTGAAATGCTCATCAAACTGAACATGTGTTTGAAAAAGAACATCATGTGTATCAGGATCTAAAAGATGATAAGCTCTCATGTCCTCACAATACCCTACAAAGATCAAGGGTTTACTCTTCTTATCCAAAGCTTTCCTTTTCTTCTTTGGCACAAAGGCCCAAGCATGGCTCCCAAAGACTCGAAAAAATGAGACATCTAGCTTAGTGTTGGACCAAGCTTCCTCTGGAGTCAAATGCTCAAGTGCTCTGTGTGGTGTGTGATTCTGAATGTAGTTAGCACAATTAACTACTTCTGCCCAATAGATAGGAGGTATATCTCTAGAATGCATCATACAGTTAGCCATTTCCTTCAAATTTCTATTCTTCCTTTCTACTAATCCATTCTGTTGTGGAGTATGAGGAACAGAATGCTGGTGAATAATGCCTTGAGTTGCCAAAAATTTAGAAAACTCATTGCTGAAGTACTCCCCCCCATTATCAGTATGAAGGTTCTTTATGCAACTAGAAGATTGTTTCTCGACCAAAGCCTTGAAGACTTTGAAGTGTGAAAAAACATCACTTTTTTACTTGAGAAAATAAACCCAAGTACGCCTCGAGAAATTATCAATAAATGTAAGTGCATACTTAGCTCCATTGAAAGATGGGGTAGGAAAAACCATCAAGTCACTATGCACAAGCTCAAGTGGTGAAGAAGCTCTCTTAGAAAAATTCTTAGGAAAAGGATCTTGGTGTTGTTTCCCTAATGCACAACCATGACAAACTCCCTCAAGACAAGAAACTCTAGGAAGACCATCTACCATACCATGAGTGCTCAACTCCTTCAAATATCTGTAATTGAGATGTCCAAATCTTTCATGCCAAAGCTTACTCTCTGAATCTGAATGAGAAACCAATCCTGTCCCTATAGAAGAAGTGTCATCAAAACCCTCAAAGTGATATAGTCTAGAACTATGATCAACAATACCCTGAGCAACAAGTGAATAAGGCTCCAACAAAGTTCTTACTTCTGCCCCATGTGGTGTAAAAGTCATTGTTTTCCCTTGACCAGAATGACAAATTTGATATACAGAAAGCAAATTTGTAGTGATGTTAGGAACATATAGTGCATCTTGGATACTTGCCACCATCAAGTTGTATATCACCTTTTCCCTCAACAGAAAGAAAGGAAGAATCTCCAACCTCAATTTTGGAAGTAGAACTCAAACCTAGAGAAACAAAAGACTCCTTGGAAGAAGTCATGTGATGAGAAGCACCAGAATCTATAACCCAATTGTCTGCAAGTGGTGACTGAGATCTTCCAACAACATTAAGTGCTTTTCCATGCTGATTAGAAGGAGGTGGAGTGGAGATAGAAATTTTGTGTTTCTTGACTACATCCTCTAAGGCTTGCATTCACTTATAACACCTATGTTCTTCATGATTACTACCCCCACAAAAAGAGCATGAACGGCTAGACTTATTCTTGGATTTAGAAGACTCCTTGGGTTTTGAGTTGTTTTCTTTGGGTTTAGGATAATTTTGAGATGGAGAAGGTGTGGATTTGGTTTTACTATTTGGTTTTCCCTTGCCCTTAGGATTAGATGCAACTAATGCCTTTTGAGAGGTGGAAGACTCAAGGTGAGATAATTTGGATTCTTCCCTAGTAAGTCTTTCACAAAATGTTTCTAAGTTAGGCATTTTGAATGTGTCACCTAAGGCATCCATGCTAGAGAAAAAGGTAGAAGAAAAAATTTGGAATGGTCCTCTCAACTTGGATAGAATCAAGTAAACACACTCTTCATCTTTCTTATCTCTTCCACTCCCCTTCAACTGTGTCAACAAATGCTTGAACTTGGTAAGATAGTCTATAATTGTTGGAAAATATTTAGGATTAAGAGAGGTGATCTCAATTTCAAGTTGCATGGCTCTCATATGATCCACCTTACCAAATAAATCCTCTAATTTCTCCCATATTTTGAAAGGAGAGTCACACTTTTCCAAATGAAACAAAAGACTGTCACTTACATAAGTTCCTATCAAACCCATACACTCATCAAATTTGCACTGGTACTAAAATTTCTCATATTCTCTAGTGAACACTGGTTGTTCTGAAGAAGTTAAAGCCCATAATCCTTTCCGCTTAATTATTGTTTCCATTCTTGGTTTCCATGTGTGGTAATTATGTGTTGTTAATGGCTCAACATGATCTAATGTAGAAGTAGATGCCATCCTCAAAAAATCACACAAAAGAAATGGAAGAACCAAGTAATGCAACAAGACCCCCAATCAATGCAACAAGAGCCCCCCTAGATTTTGGCACTTTATAATGAGTGTTTGTTACAATATGTTTATAATTATAGTGCGATTCTCAAAATAAATATTTTCAATGGAAAGAGCACGGAAAAACAAGCACTTTTGCAAAAAACGACACTCAAAACCGAGTTACCGATCAAAAGATACAAGATTTTCAATATTATGCTCTACTATTTATTTTAGTTTCCACTAAAATAGAATAAAATGCTCTTGCCTTCACCACACAAATAAAATGAAAGGGGGCTAGAGTTAAGCACCTACTAGTAGGAATCACAAGCTTTAAGCCCTCATATGACCAAGGGCTAAGGATTTCAATGGGTAAGAGGAATACTTGTTGAATGTTGAGATGGTGTGCGTGTACTGTAGAGAAAGATCAGATCGACTGCGAAGAACTCTTTTTTGTCTTGGAAGGACTACCTGCAAGTAAGAATACAAGACCACCAGATTTTAATTAGACAATAAATGAGGGATTTGCCTTAGGCCCAGGAAATATAAAACTTCCTTTCGAAGGTGGTCAGTTCCCCTTTTAATACGAATTAACACAAATGATAACAAAGAAAGCTATTGCAAAATCACGATTTAGGTATCTCGCTACAAAGCAATAGAAGCTAAATTATCAATAATAAAGCGTCCCGTTGTTTGTTCGGTTACTGGTTGTTGGTACGTTCAGGTTGAGTTATAGGGATAAACCAGACTGGATCTGAGGCTGTTAGGTGGCAAATAGGCGAGAAAAGGGTTTTGGGGTATAAGTCACAGTGATCGACGCCGGTCACTGGGTAACCGACCGCGGTTAGAGAACCGCCACCGGTAGGGGATAAATGATACCGGTAGGGTCAGCAATCTGAGTGCTTCTGGATAGAGGTTGGTTGCAAGGTGATTTTGGGGTTATTAAGATTGGGGGATGGCTGAGGGGAATGATGGGAGGATAGGGAAGAATCAGAGTGTGGTAAAATTGCCTTCTAGGCAATATCAGGATGTATGGGTGAAGGTTAAGTGCAATATGTTGCTGGTAGTAGATCTAAGAATAAACTTATGATTACTATTAATCAACAGGTTCAAGAAAATGGTGCTTAGAAACATATATAAAACACAACTCACGAGTCCCTGATGCAGATGCAGGTTTCAGGACTGTGATGATGAAGACAGGACCCAAGTTGGATGATATGACAATCCAAGATGAGTTATCTCCTCTTCTGATGCTCGGATGAGTGTTACTGGGCTTTGGTTATTCAGTTGCAGTCTTGGGCTTGATGTCTTTCTCTGCAAACTCTTCCTGTTTCTTCACTCGTCTCTGCTCGGCCAAGCAAATCCGGATCCTCTCGATGATTTCTCTTTCTCTCGATCAAATGAAAATCCCATCCTTTGTTTTTGGTTGGAAGTGGTCATTTACGGGGAACCGATGACGGTTACGCAACCGATGGTGGTCGAGTAGGAACCGGTATCGGTTAGGTCAAAGCGGGCTATTTTTGGTAAAATAGCCAGCTTTCCCTCCTTTTCTTCCGAGGGATTGGTTTGCGGGCTTGGTCAAATCATTATGAAGTTGGTTTTAGGTGCGAATGAGGAGTAATTAGTCATAGGTGTGGAATTGGACCAAGTTATAGGTCTTAATTAGGTTAGTTTAGGATTAAGACTAGGTCATGATGAGGTGGCGACATGAGGTGGCAGGTATGGTGATGTGGATTTATTAATTATAAGGTAATTAATAAATAATTGTGTAAGGTTTAGGTGATGAGGTTAGGTTGCGAAATGGGATGCGGGGTGCAGGGTGTCGTAATGACACAAATTTGGTGTCTACATTAGCCCCTTATTGTTGTGTAGTTTGTTTTGTAAAGCTGCACGGACAATAAAAAGAAGTGGTTACCCTTGTTAAGGGTATAGGGAATCCCCCTCAAATATATCACAGATTGAGGTAGTGTGAAAGCAGGGATAGGGTTGATAAAGGGTAAATGGTGTTGAGATAACGGTAAGAGGGTGGGGTAGGTCCAAGGAAGTAGACGCATGTTGAAATGCAGTAGTGCGACCAGGGTATATGATTTGAAGAGCAAACAAGCAATTCATAGGCAAAGGTCGATAGTTTATCCAAACAAGGGTGATATAATCCTGGTATCCAAGGCATAGGAAGTAGCTCCAGGGGATATAACGGGTAAGGTACAGGAACGTTTAGGCATGTTCGGCAGTACCAAATCGTTGGTTTGGTTGAGATAAATGTCATCGTCTTGGTCTAGGAAAAGCTGGTCGACTGATCAAGTCAAGGACCCTGATCATGCTAAAACACGAACAGGTGAGCTCGATTGAACAAAAAGGTACATGATGGATGGATAAAGTAAAACGTTGATTGTGGGTATGGTAGTTAATTGGTGCGGCCTTAGGTCGGGCCAAATGGTAGGTTACGGCCTTGGGTCGGGCCAAATGGGTTGGTTGCGGCCTTGGGTCGGGCCAAATAGGTTGGTTGTGGCCGTGGGTCGGGCCAAATGGTAGGTTGCGGCCTTGGGTCAGGCCAAATTGGTTGGTTACGGCCTTGGGTCAGGCCAAATGGTAGGTGACGGCCTTGGGTCGGGCCAAATGGGTTGGTTACGGCCTTGGGTCGGGCCAAATGGTAGGTTACGGCCTTGGGTTGGGCCAAATAGGTTGGTTGCAGCCTTGGGTCGGGCCAAATAGGTTGGTTACGGCCTTGGGTCGGGCCAAATGGGTTGGTTGCGGCCTGGGATGGGCCAAATGGTAGGTGACGGCCTTGGGTCGGGCCAAATGGTAGGTTACGGCCTTGGGTCGGGCCAAATAGGTTGGTTATGGCCTTGGGTCGGGCCAAATGGGTTGGTTGCGACCGTGGGTTGGGCCAAATGGGTTGGTTGCAGCCATGGGTCAGGCCAAATAAGTTAACAAAGGGTTGTCAACGAAGGTGGATATAGGCGATGTTGGTACAAAGGGCTATTAGAAAATAAGGGGCGAAATTGGGGTAGAAGTTGGAATAAAACCGATGTCGATTATCTATGACCGATATCGGTTAGGGGACCGATACCGGTTCCTTAGGGCATAATAAAACCGATATCGGTTATAGGTCAAAAACCTATAAAAAGAAAAATACAGCCTGTCATTGTCACATTTGCAATTTGAAAACCGATTTGGATTGTCTGAGGTGGATTATTGAGATTGGAGCATTTGTTGGTTGAGGTGGCGCTATTTGAGTGGAGAATTGAGTGTTTAGTGGACCCTAGTGAGTAGGAGGTAGCAGTTGATTGGTGGAGGACCCAGCAGAGGAGAGGTGGAGCTATGGCACAGTCAGGACGAGCAGGAGGTGCTGGACCACTAGACCACCACCACCCATCCCACCATGACGACGTGTCATCATACCGGTATGTTCGAAACCCTTCATTGTGTGAATTTGATGTTGTTAGGCTATTTTTGGGGGTTTGGGTAGGAATCCATGTTTTGGTAAAATAATGAATAAATTGAAGTTATTTAAAAAACGAAGAGGATAGATGGGTAAAATAGGGCAAGGTGGCAGGGTGGGTAGATTTTTAGGGTGTTTGGGTGGGTAAATAGGTATAAATAGGAAAAAAAGGATTTTGGGGGGGCCGCGTCGGGTTTGGCTCCGTGATTTGTCAGTGACCGATGCCGATCACTAAGCGACTGGCATCGGTCAAGAAATTCCGGGGCAGGGTGGATTTATGGGTGACCGGTGTCGGTCGTACATCGACCGGCATCGGTGGAGAGGGGACCGGTTGCGGTCATGGGTGACCGGTACCGGTCCATTTTGCTGTGGTTGGGGGTGTTTGGTGGTTGTTAGGGTTGTTGTTTGGGTGTTTGGGTATTAGTGGTTTGGGTTTTGTGTTTGTGGGGGTGAAGAGGGAAGGGGTAGAGGTTAATAAGAAGGTTGATTGGTGAGTGGGGGAAAAAATGGGGCAATTGTGTGGTTGGTGCGGTTCGGATAGAGTAGGTGTTGGGCATGAATGGGGAGGTGTTAAATTGGTAGGGGCATAGATAAATGGTGAGAGTAGAGCTGAGTAAATGGTAGTGTGCGAGATAAGGCAAGGGGATATCGTAAAGTTTTTAGGGTAAAATAGATGGGTGTAGGTGTGTGTTATAGAGTCGGGTTGTGGTCGGGTGGGTAAAAAGAGGGTATAGAAGGTTAAAATAGTAGTTGTTTGAAAGGGTAGGTCAAATGCAGTGGGTGATTTTGTGCAGGCACGTCAGCAGTTGACTATGCGGGATAGGATGCCTCCGCTGTTGAGACGGATGCGGCCACACGTGTCCATAGCGCAGTGGGGCATCATGCGCGAGGTGGGACTCAAAGGAGTCCAGCGATACAGAGTGATTGAAAGGGATCACAGTTTGATGGTCGCCCTCATCGAGAGATGGGATCCGCTGACCAATGTGTTCCATCTCCCGACTAGAGAGATGACCATCACATTGGAGGATGTGTATCACATCCTTCGATTACCGATTGATGGAGAGGCAGTCTTTCAGGTTGACGCTGAAACAGCCATGGACAACATACTACACGTATTTGGGGATGCAGCTGCGCTACTAACATATCACAGTGTGAGTATCGCGTATGGGGATATTTACCGAGCTCATCGCCATGAGACATGGCTGGCCGTACTGATGATGATCGGGATCACCTGCTTCGCCCTCCTAGACTCAGAGGGAGGCCAATTTCCACGGGCGCTTATGGGTGTGCTACATGAGATGGTGGAGGAGCACACATGTTATGCTTGGGCACCAGTATACTTGGTGCAGTTATACCGAGAGCTGTGGGGCTATCGCCGGATGAGGCGATTCGGGATTTGCTCGACGTTTTTACTACACTGTTGGGCATATGAGCATATCATATGCATTAGACCAGTAGGGCTGCCCCAACAGCCAGGGCCATAGGTCATCTATAGATACGACTTTCAGAGGTGGTTGGGGGTCGTGGGCCAGCCACGAGCAGTGCTTGCAAGGTGGGACGTCACTTATTATAGACATATGTTAGAGGGCTTGACAGCATTAGATATTGTATGGAGACCTTATAGAGGTCATCACCCGCACGGAGGAGCCTGAGCACAGTTGCAGCGGATCCAGTATACATTCTGGATAGCGGGACGGAGGTCGGGAGAGTATGAGAGGGTACGCAGGCAGATGGGGCTACGATAGGATGAGCCACCGCGCTTCCCTCAGTACCGGAGGGATGATGTAGAGGCTCCACTGCCTGCACCACAGCCCGTGGACCCAGATTGGGTTGTTGAGATGCCGACAGATGATATCGTAGATGATGTCAGTTGCACAGGAGTAGTTTTGGTTTGGTGGGCCGGAGAGAGAGCTGCGAGGATAGCACAGCCCGCATAGCCAGACTTAGCGGCTGTTAGAGTAGAGAGGGACCAGCTCAGAGGGTAGGTATAGTTATTATAGGGGCAGCTTGCTACCACACAGGCACATATAGGTGTCTTACAGGAGCAGCTAGCCCAGGCTCAGGTACAGGTACAGGCACAGGCACCAGTAGCACCACCACCAGCGGCACCGGCACAGCCGCAGGTACAGTTACCACCACAGCCATAGGCACAGGGGGCACTGGTAGTAGGAGTCAGGGGACCAGCCCCAGCACCTATGGTGGCTCGTGATCATTATATGGAGGCTAGAGCGGAGGCCCGGTACTATCAGGATATTCTTGATGGTACCGGGGCTGATTATCAACCATATGCGGCACATAGAGCAGAGACCTCTCGGAGCCAGAGATCTCAGGGAGGTGCAGCCACAGCCGGTGGGTCTGTGACAGGTAGGAGGCGAGAGGCAGCACAGGGACCAGCAGGCAGACAGGCAGAGGGCGGTGGAGAGAGCTGAGGGGTCCCTGCATAGTTTTGTATTGGTTCATTGGATATGGGCACCGGTCTGCGAACCGGCTATGTTTATAAAGGCCTGCGTGCCTAGATATTATGTATTCATTTATTCATTCATTCATTTATTGTATATATCGGCCTGCAAGCTGAGTACGGGTTGTACAGTGGATACCGGCCTGCGAGCCGAGTATGTATTTGATATGAGAGACCGGTCTGCGAGCTGAGTCGAGATTATTGACAGTTATTGCGTCCTGCGTGCCGGCTTTGTTGTATTATGAGATCACAGAGGCCTCGATGCGGGGCACATTGTATATTTGAAACTTTGTATATATATAGATATGATGATTTAACCCACATGTTGTGCGTTAAAAAAAATGTGTTAAGTGTTTTGAAAATGGTTTGTGATATTTAATGTATGATGAGTTTGATTGACATGGTGTTATTTATGAATGATGTTGATGTCTTTTGTTGATGGGATGTATGTATGTATATATAAATGATGAGTTTAGTTGACATGCTGTATTATGAAATGTTGTATGTTTTGTCGCTGGTTTTGTGAAATTGAATGTATGTAGCTATTAAGTTGGATCCAAATGGTGTATAGATTGATAGCTTTGGATATCGTTAGTGGATGGCTTATGTGTTTTTGTAATGTAGATAGATGATGTTGATGAAATTGTAATGAGATGTGGATTTAATGAAAAATATGGATAATGGTGTTGTTCATGCAGGAAAAAAGGGACGGGCGCCACAAAAATTTGCAAAAAATGAAGAGATGACTTAAGGTTTAAGCAACAAGGGGACAGCTGACCGATATCGGTTATATAACCGATGCCGGTAGCTATATGACCGATATCAATTATGTAACCGATATCGGTTATGCAAGAATTATTTTCCTAAAAATAGAACTGCTGGATTGGCAACTTAAGTTCTTATTTTTAGCATTCTTATTTTTAGAGTCATGCAACAAGTTAAATATACGACTGCGACGCTGTTTGACAATTGCTACAGGTAATTGCATGAAAGAATTTAAGTGATAAGGAGGAAAGAGACAGGTGAAGTGAGCGTGGGCTGAAATTCAGAAGGCAGGAAGACAAGTTATATTTGAAGAGGGTGGTGAACATGGCTGAACGAGGAGAAGCATCTAGCAGGCAGGGACGAGGGGGAAGACATGTTCCACCCCAAGCTGCTACATCCTGAGAGGTAAACTGTTTGGTTGTAACCTGAGTCTTGCATGTGTTGTAAATAGGATGAAAGAAGTGTAAGTGGGTAAATGAGAAAAAAGGTGATAGGCAAGGGTTGGGGATGGTATGAGTGCTATGGGGTAGGTAAACAAGGTGGGTATGTATGTTTTTAGGTATAAAATAGGAGTAAACGGGCAAAATAATTATCGTAGGTGTATGCTTCAAGCAGGGTAGGTATACTTTGACAGTGACCGGTATCATTTATAAGTAACCTGTATCGGTTATCAAACCGGTATCGGTTATGCATAACTGCTATCGGTCACTGTAAGGGTTTCCAGATTTTGAGAAAAAACCCGTAGAGATTTGTTCTGTTGAATAATTAGGTGTCGTTTTGATGTATGCAGGCAGAAGCAAGGTTAAGGATGAATGATACTGTGCCAACGTTGTTGCCACGAATCCGAGTGGATGTAACACCAGCTGAATGGGCATTGATAAATCGGTTGGGGTTAAGTGGAATTCGCTATTATGCAAGGATCATGCGTAACCATGCTATGTTGCAGGCGTTTATTGAGAGATGGAATCCAAAAAAGAATACCTTCTATCTGCCAACAGGGGAGATGACAGTGACTTTGGAAGATGTGTTCTGTATTTTGAGACTCCCAATGATAGGAAAAACAATGTATCAGGCGCTGCCTAGCGCGGGGCGGGCAGTGATAACAGTAGTATTTGGGTCAGCTGCACGAGATTTGACACAGCGAGGTTTATCATTTACGTATGGTACAATGTATGCAACACACCCTGAGGAAACAAGGTTGGCCGTGCTATTAATGATAGCGGTGGGGTATTATGCATTGCCAAGGGTGGAAGGTGGAAGATTTCCCAAAGCATTAACGAGTGTTATTTGGGAAATGATAGAAATGAGCGTGACATTCGCATGGGCGCCCGCATATCTGGCAGAGTTATATAGGGGTTTATGGGCCTACAAGCGAAAGCACAGGACGACACTAGATTGTTCGTACTTATTACATTGTTGGGCCTATGAGCATATTGTTTGTGCACATCCAATAGGCCGACCCATTGAGTCGGGAGAGGCAGGAGTGCAAAGGTTAGGATTCAGACAATGGGTCCAGACAGAACAAGAGGCGAGATCCCAGGCCGTGATAGATGACATCGAGTATTATAGACAAGTATGGGAGATGGTGGTGATTACGGATATTTTTTGGAGGCCGTACGGGAACTATATGGTGACAGAGCACATAGCTGGGGAGTTGGGGGGTGTAGAGCGATTGAGGTGGATCGCAGGGCATAGGCCAGGGGAGCACGAGAGGATTCCTCTAGATCGCGTGCGGCAAAAATTTGGGTTCGTTCAGGATATACCTATGACATATAGACCATACATGAGGATCGACGCCGAGGTAGCATTCTCACCTCCTCGGCCTACACCTCCAGAAGGGCCAGAAGAGATAGCAGCCGATTGTAGGGTAACGGATGCGGTAAGGACAGAGGCCTATAGAGTATGGTGGTAGCAGAGCTGCGAGGTGCACGTGAGCACCCTGACATAGCTGTGATTACAGTGGAGAGAGATCGGCTGTAGGATTTGGCTCGCCAGCTTCAAACACAGGTGAATGAGACAATGGGATTGTTAGAGGCTTCATAGTTACGAGTGGAGAGACTGGAGGCAAGATTCCTCCACACAAGAGGACGTATTTGTATGTTACAGGAGATGTTGGCAGATCAATGGGAGGAACCAATGGCAGTGGCACCTTTGAGGATGGAGAGGCCAGCTGAGGGGCATCGACAATCACGATCACCACCTGATTCAGGAGGAGGTGCAAGGATCTAAGTGAATTTCATAGGAATATAAGAATAAATAAAGATGCCGACCTGCGAGTCGATGATAGAGAAGATGTATTTGTTTAGTATCTAAAATAAAACTAAATATGTATGTTCTTTTGAGTGATGATAAGAATAAGAATGGTTGTGTTTTGAATGTTGTTTTTGTTTTGTTTTTTTAAAAAAAGATAAAGAGGAATGTTGGCAAATAGAAATACACACAAAAAAAAATATTTATATTTACAACACATGATAAGGTATGGTAGGGGATGGTCGAGCTAACCTTGGGAGACCCCATGTCTCCTAAGTGCTGCCTACATAGCCCATTGCACAAAGCAAGGAAGGGCCTCAGACCAATGTAGTTCTCCCTTAGGATCAAGGAGAGGTGAATTCAGGAAATTTGGTTGTGGTTAGGTAATTTTGTTGGTTGGTAAAAATTGGATGTTGGTAGGGTAATGTTGTTGGTGTTGGTAGGGTAAAGTGAAAGTTAGCATACCCAAGTAGTAGGGAATCGTGTCCTGATTAAGGTCAACACACAATCCTAGAGCTGAGAAAAAGAGGCAAGAGTGTCCCGTAGTTGAGAAGAGCTAAACAAACCACGTATTAATGTAGGATGAGCTTGAATCCCTAGGTACCTTGCATAGGCGAGAAGTCGATAGGTGAAAAGAGTGGTATAATCACAATATATCGGATATACGTCACGTCCCTTGAGTTTTGTTACTTTAAAAAATGGTGAGATGAGGTGGTTGATGTGGGTGAGGGTGCAGAGAACTTATTATAAGAGGATTATTCTGATAAAAGAGAATCAAACCTAAATAGACAAGTCCATGACTCAAAATGTTTTGAAATACTGCTTTTATTTTTATTTTATTTCTCTGGATACAGACTGATCGATGCGGGAAGTCTACATGGGATATGTTTTGTTGTTCTTGAGGTCTTCACGAAGCTGATCAATGTGAGAAGCTTCTCATAAAGGCTGACTGTGTATAGCTGTCCTTCAAGGGAGCAGTCTATTTATAGTAGCAGATGCGGTGTTTACATATAGCTGTCCTTCGGGGGAGCAGTCTATATATAACAGTAGCAATAGTTTGGCATATAGCTGTCCTTCAAGGGATCAGTCTATTGTATAATTTAGAGGTCTAGATGTCTGTTGGGTATAAAGCATCTAGTTTTTGTAGGAAGTTTGACTCAAGAAAATCCCATAAGTGTTTTAATTAAGAATGTGTCATTTTGATACTTCGAAGTCATGGACTAGTCTAAAAGGGGAAGGCATCTTTAAGGGGAGGTGATAATCAAACCATGTGAGCTTGATTTGATTTTGAGATGTAAGAAACAAAGTGTATGCGGTGGTAAAGGAGCTCAAGGGACGAGCGTAAGGTAGATAAGAAGTGATATAACACTAATTTCAACTGTAGAATGGTCGAAGATGCAAGGCATTAAGGGGCTCAGGCTCAGGTTTACCATTAAGCGAAGCTAAACGATAAGTTCCTGATCCATAAGTGTGAGTGGTAATGTAAGGCCCAATCCAATTAGGAGCAAATTTTCCATGTTTGCTCTTTTCTAGTTTGGTTACATGTTGATTCTCTTTGAGGACAAGATCACCAACCTTAAAGGTACGCTCATGAAGTCACTTATCATAAGCATGCTTGATGCGTCTTTGATAGATTTGAAGGTGATCAAGAGCTGTAAGACGACACTCGTCAAGAAGCTCTAATTGGGCTAACCGCTCGTGGCGGAAATCATCGTTGGTGAGAATATCTTGGAGAGATATTCTGAGGGAGGGTATTTGTATTTCGAGAGGCAAGACAGCCTCGATACCATATACCAAAGAAAATGGTGTGGCATTAGTGGAGGTACGAATGCTAGTATGATAAGCCCAGAGGGAAAAGGGGATGTGATCGTGCCAATTTCTTCCAGACTCATTGACAACTTTCATGAGAATTTTGGTTAGGGTTTTATTAGAAGATTCAGCTTGACCATTGGCCTGTGGATAGTAAGGGGATGAGAAACTAAGTTTGATACCAAAGTTGTCACAAAGGTCTTGTAACAACTTATTTTTAAAAGATTTACCATATCTGTTATTAGGCGATGAGGAATACCAAAACGTCAGATAATGTGATGGTTAACGAATTTGACAATTTTTTCTTTTTTGATTGAAATAAGTGGAATGGCCTCCACCCATTTTGTGTAATATTCAGTTGCTGTGATTATTCAATGGTGACGTTGTGAAGAAGGCGGGTGAATTTCACCAATAAGGTCTAAACCCCATTGTGAGAAAGGCCAAAGATCTCGTGCGACCTGTAGTGGATGGCTAGGAGTATGTTGAAGGTTGGCATGTTGTTGACACATAACACAACGCTTAACATATTTGTAGCAGTTGTTATTAAGAGTAGGCCAATAATAACCTAGGCACAGGATTCGTTTAGCCACGGCAAGGCCACTAAAATGTCCACCACAAATGCCGTCATGGACTTGTTGGATGGTATAGGTGACCTCCGCGCCAGTTAGACATCGAAGGAGGATGCCATCAAAGCCACGTCTATAGAGGAGTCCCCCCATGACAACATAACGAGAAACACTTTTAAGAAAAGCACGTTTGCCGTTACTAGTAAGGTCAGGTGGGAGAACAGAGGTTGTAAGGTAGTCGTGAAATTAGTGGTACTAGGTATCCTATGAATTAGCAGACACATTATTTATCATACAAACAACCGGGGCTGAGTAGGATGGGGCAAAAATTTGTTGGACCAAGATGAATATGTCAGAGTCAGTTGGTGAGGCAAGAATTTGCGAGGCTAAGCAAGCCATAGTATCCACAAATTTGTTAGTGGAGCGGGGAACGGTCTGGATGGAATAACAAGTAAATGAGGTCAAAAGTGAATCCACGTAATGTTTGTACTTTTGAAGTTCCTCATTCTTACATTGGTAGATGCCCATAACTTGATTGACTACCAATTGAGAGTCACCAAAAATATTAATAGATTTGACACCTAAGTGTAACGTAACCTGGAGACCCAAAACAAGGGCCTCGTATTCTACTGTATTATTAGTGCAGGGGAAATCAAGCCAGAATGAAAGAGGCATAGGTTCAGCGTCAAGAGGGATGAGAACAACGCCGGCTCCTCTGCTGCGCTGGCATTTGGATCCATCGAAGAAGAGGGTTATTTGATATGACTCTTCCCTGATTGAAAAAGTGGCGATGAGTTCGTCGGGGAAATTAAAATTGGTGAATTGTTCCCCAGGTAAAGGGGCCTCTGCAAGTTGGTCCGCAATAGTTTGTCCTTTGATTGAATTCTGTTGTATAAACTCAAGGTCAAGGTCAGCGAGGAGCATAAGCCATCAGGCGATGCGTTGGTTTAGATGTGGTTTGGCATACATATAATGAATGGGGTCCGTGTTGGTGATGACAAAAGTTTTGTGATTCAGGAGGTAATGCCGGAGTTTGGTGGCTACGAATGATAGGGCTAGGCACAATTTTTCTACATGTGGATACCTAGTCTCATAATCCACGAGAGTACGACTTATATAATAAACAGCTTGTTCTCGATGTGCCGAGTCCTGATGCGCGAGCATGGCTCCTATTGCATGGTCAGTGGCAGAAAGGTAAAGGTAGAAAGGGCGATCATCCTGAGGTGGAATAAGCACGGGTGGCTGCAAGAGATAGGATTTGAGAGCTTTAAAGGCTTGGTGACACTCTTCACTCCATTGAAAGGCAATGTCCTTTTTAAGATGGTGATGGAAAGGTTGACATCGATCCGAGAGTTGGGAGATGAAACGCCAGATGGATTGAATTTTACCCTGCAAACTACGCAATTGTTTGAGGTTTTTGGGTGGGGGCATTTCTAGGATAGCTTTTACTTTAGATGGATCGACCTCAATGCCACGCAAAGAGACAATAAAGCCAAGAAGTTTTCTCGAAAGAACACCAAAGACACATTTCTTTGGTTGAAGCCGAACTGAATATTGCAACAGGTGATCGAAAATAATGGTTAAAACATCGAGATGTTCACTGCGATGTTTAGATTTGCCAAGAAAATCATCGACATAATCCTCAAGGATAGTGTGCATAATGTCATGAAAAATGTATGTAACATCCTCATTTTAGACAATAGAACAAGTCAATTTTTTTTTTTGATAGTTGCATACTGGTTCTAAATACATAATTTAGAACTCACAATTCAAATAACCATTTATATAACAGACAACCATATGCAGCTGTAATGACTCGGAATACCTCCGATCTATTCATTCCATGACTCGGTAATCTACCGATCTATTCATGAGTAAAAAGAGTTAGTGTTTTTATTTAACACAATACTCTGGCGGTTCTCTTCCCTAATCTGGGATTCAGAATGCTCTGTCCAAGGAATCTAACTGAATAACTGTTACCATTATTCATCGGCATCTCATCCCTTAGGCTAGGTGAATTAGGACAACGCAATCAGCAGCTTGCGATACTTTGGCCAAAGATTTGAAACATACTGTTCATGTCTCGTATTCCTTAACGGCATACTCGTCAATCTGGAATACGTCCTTCACCCCATTCATATGTTATATAGAATGTCTTATACTGACTACTGTCAGTCCTTTCTTTCACAGCTGAATCACTCGGAGGCAGATTAACAAGGTGATAATGTTATATGGATGCCTACGAGGATTAGGGATATGAGGACATACTGGTTCAACCTTGCAATTCAACCAGTGTGTCATGATACCCCAAATCTCCGAGGCAGTCTTATAACATGGCCACGTTCTTAATCGGTCCCAAGGTAACTCGTGCGAAATCAAGTGTAAATCTTAGCGATCAATGCAAAGGGTGTCGCCATAAGTCACCTGCATTGTTGTAACTTCGAGAAGATCCTAATCTTCTCGGAGGTACAGCCCTGCAGACGACTTTATGTCGTCATCCTTTAAATCCGCCTCGAGAAGATCTACCCAAAAACAAGCGTTACGCACTAGAGATTAAATTACTTTAAAGACTTTTCCCTAAGGTTAGCCTTTCCAAATCCCTGGATTCTTTGTCTTAAGACGACCCTCCTCTAAAAGACTCATTACAGGTAGAGGTATTACGGTCACGCTCTCATCAAGGAGTCATTAGAATACACCTGATTCCAAAGCAACAGAACGGGACAATTTCTCATAACCAATGCTTGAGAATGCCATCTGATCTCCATTGATTGCCTATCAGTTCTCTTAACTGAATTTATATCATACTTTTTAGTTTAAAGATATAAATGATTTAGAATCCAATTTACTATTGTCCTGTTATACTTAGGACTAGGGATTAGTAATTCAATCCAACTTGTTTAGCGTTATCTTTTAGGCTCAATTTTAACCTATCCCCAAGAGAGACAATAATTAAATTACAATATTGCTTTTGCCAGAGCAAACTAGAACTACTAAATACTCATAAGAATTTAGTCTAATTACTTACAAGCTTTCATTGTCAATCACAAAAGCATCCATATTATACAAAGATAACTATGCCTCTTCGTTACGTAAACCGAAGAAGTTCATCATTCAGAATAGAATACAACACATAAGTATCAAACACTTATTTTCATTCCTTTCGAAACTCGTACAATTACATTTTATGCAACAGCATACTTGATATAATGCTAACGGAAAAGAAACATCTTTTCTCATATAGTACATCCATAAAATCAAGCTGTAATTCATAATAAATCAAATAAACAATCTGATCAGCCTATCAGATCTGCATTGCTTTTACCCTCTTACGGCAACCATCTGCAAAAATAGTCAACATGAGTCAGTTCAATGAACTGAGCATGATAAGCACTAACTTTTAAAACAATTGCAATCCATCAATTGTTTTCATTAAACACCCTGTTTAAATGAGATCAAATATCCAAATGATAATACATATTCAGACTATGTCCTTGTAATACAAAATGATTACAAACATGTAACTCTATCATTGTTACAGAATAGTCTTAAACGCTGTCTAATATTTCATCAAATATTAAAGAAACAAGAACGAATGCATATAAACAATCATTGAATCCAAATCACGGCATTGGTCAGATTGTTTCATTCTTCCAAAAAGGAAATAACATAACAATTCGGGATTTCCACCAATATGTTACAAACAATTTCCCACTGATAGTCCATTATCAATAATATTAAATAAAGGAAGAGAAAGAACCAAACCATTCATACTTCCTTTCACATAAGTTCATCACTGTACTGCCTTCACATATGAAAACAGTCAAACAGTATAAAAATGAACAAGTTAGACACGCCGAAATCAAGATCACTGTTCTAAATCACGAAAATAGAAACTCAGCAAATCTCTTGTACAGCAACTAACACATCAACATTTCATGTAACAACCATAAGCCCAATGCAAGTTCCTTTTGCACAGTAAAGCCTTATCACCAGTTGAAAACAAGAGCTACAAGCGTATCGCTGAAAACAACAACTATTGCATCAACAATCTAAGGTTTCCCAAAGGACTATGCTATGTTGCCCACACGGTACTTCCAAATCATGCACAGTCGATCGGACAGATCAAAATGGAAGGTAACATAGCATACATATTCTTGCTCAGTCAAAATCGGACTGAAGTGAAGGAAAGGAATTCAACCAAACGATCCTTACCTTGCAGCATGCAAGTCTTGGTGCGTTATTCGCGACTTACCCTAGCAAGGTCAAAACACGAAACAGTCATCCAAACTAAGGATCTCAACAATGACAAAAAATAGTGTCCAGGGTCGAATTCAGAAAAGACAGAAGTGCTGGTTACCCTTCCAGAAGTTCTATGATTCAAACGGATGTATCAATTCAAGCGAATGCATAAGAATTCATACTGTCATTCATCAACCAAGCATAACAATAACCAGCCAATAAATTACTCTCAGCCAGTCGCTTTATACTACTTTGCACAGGTTGAAGATATACATGTCTACATAAACATCTGTAACTCAAAATCCCAAAAACACGAAGGGATCCCAATGGTTCAACAAGATCGAAATGCATGTTCATCCATTAAGTCACTACAACTTAACTATATTTGGTTCAAAATATACAATGAATTATTCAATCGACTCCTCAGAGTCGTCCAAGTCACACTAGTATATATATATATATATATTCGCACTGTAACTGTTAAGGATTTTGCACTCATAACCACTGAACCCAATAGCAACGTACAAGAAATTGGCCGATAAATCAATAGACGCCATTCATGGTTAACAATCAACATCAACCAAGTAAAACAAGTCGAATACCCTTATCAAGCAAGGGAATCTATTGGGCCGCTTCGAAACTTTCGAAGAGTTTTCACATGAAATAAAAATGCATACACAGGAAGTCTTTATCCTTCAATTATTTCAATATAACAGTAATCAAAAAGCCCTGTTTCATCTTACCAGGCTTTCATGAAAAGACCATTCACAAAACTTATGGATAAATCTACCTTCCTAGGCAATTACGATTCAATCATCGACTCCATTGGATCAATACAACAAAGTACAGGTGTATTTATATTATACACAGTGCACAAGTAATCCTGCTAACCTAATAACAGGGAAAAAACAACTTCCGCTAGGCCGAAAAGACTATGGTAACACTACAGTTACCTGTTCCAAGCCAAAAATTGAAAACAAAATGAAACCCGAAAGTATCACTAGTCGTTGTCAACAAATCCCACGACCGAGCACCCAAAGAAGCGATAATACTAATCATTCTTACAGTATTCCTTCAAATCATTAATACAGTTTCTAATCAAGAAACAGCGACCACGAATCAAGACATACAGTGGTCCTATACTACACACAGGTATATTCTAAGGGCTCACGCCAAACAGGCCGAACATTCAAACTTAGAATAAATACCACTCATGTATAAGCCAGAATGAATACTCAAATAAATAGAGTCGAAGTTCGATTTAAACAAACACCCATCAAGAAGAAATTGAAAAATCGAACCAGACGAGATACAGTGCTAAAAATCAAACTAGATCTCATAGAAAATTCATCCAATCTTCACAGAACATTTGAACAGAGTTGTTTTAATGAAAGCACTTGAAAAACAGCAAGATATTTAAAGGTTAGGGCCTAGCATGCCTGTATTTTGATCGAATTTCTGAAGCAGACCACAGGAAGAGCTCAAACTTCCTTTTCTTTTTCCCAAATACAGCGACCAACAAAATTTCGCTGTCCCATTTACAATATATCCTCCATGGCAGAGAAAAGAGCCAGAGAATTTCATTCTCGCCATGCAACTCAAAGAGAACTGGTGCTATGAACAGTAAACTAGCAGAGAAAGAGAGAGAAGAAGACCGAAAATCGCGATACACCAAACAAACCTTCCAACTTCTCATTTGCATGCTGTTCCGCGAGCTCCGGCTCGACTCCCTAGACATTAAATGCCATTAAACCAATTTTCCCGCTTAATCTCAACTCCCACCGACCGCCGAAATTGGCGACAGTCCATCCAAAAACTCAAGTTCATTTCCAAACTTAGTAATTGCCAAGTCTGCCAAGGTTAGCCGCCGCCTAAGCCTCCGCCATATGCCTGTCCCTCATCCTTATCCTTCCCATTTATTGCCATAGAGAATAGCGCCCATGGTTCGCCACCCTTCAAAGGCCCCTTCCCAAAAACTCTTAGTTAGCTAGGTTAGTATCTTAGGTTAGAGTTTTAGGGTAATGACCATGCTAACCATTTTACACTTAGTTATTATTTTAGGATCATAACACATAGCCTAGGTCTAGGTTAGACTAACAATAATCTAACCCCTAGGTTAGGTTATTGTTTTAGGTTACTAACCCTTAGTAATTCAGTTTGGTCCTTCTCCTGAAAACTCGGAGAGACCTGTATCATGCTTTCTAGAACAGAGCCACTCCTGTTCTTATTACAGAATTGTATGTCAATGAATTATTACCTGGTCTTTAATCGAGACCTTCCAGATATACTAGATATCGGGAACCGTTTCATTTCTCAAGATCAGCCTGAGTCATACTCCTGACCAGCTTACTAAATGCTTCCATACCTTGCAACCTGTTCAAGGTTCGTGATCTAATTTTATCACTTCACAAAATTAAAGCATTACTTGGATCAATTCCTCTGGTCCAAGTCTAGATATTATTGATGAATACCTGTATAATTCATTCCGTGATCAGATTAATATTCAGTCACAAAATGAAATAAATAAAAGAGTCTATTAATATTTTGACTCAGTCAAGATCTGTAATCTGCAAGAAATTTAATACATATCAAGCATGATTTCTGAATCGAGGTACACAATCCATTTACTAGAAATCACATATCAACACTTGAATGCTTAGGAGAAAGTAACAACAGTTCAGGGTGTTACAATGTAAGTCATAGCCCGCTGATAGGTCGCACCAGCATTCTTAAGGCCAAATGGCATGACACGATAACAAAAGGTTCCCCAAGGAGTTATGAAGGTAGTTTTATGTTGATCGGTCGGGGCTACCAAAATTTGATTGTATCCCGAAAAGCCATCCATGAGAGAAATCATTTCATGGCCCGCAGTGAGATCAACAAGTTGATCAATACTTGGGAGGGGGAAGTCATCCTTGGGGAAAGCAAGGTTAAGGTCTCAGAAATCCGTGCATATCCAAAGTCCCCCCGTCGCTTTAGTGACAGGTACGATGTTAGAAATCCATTGAGGATAGTCAATAGGCAAGATGAAGGAAACAGAAAGAAGTTGTTGAAGCTCTTCTTTGACCAAGAGGGCAATGCGTGGATGCATTTTTCTCAGTTTTTGTTTGACTGGTTTGTAATCGGGGTTTAGGGTGATGTTATGGACGACAATGGTAGGATCAATTCCTGGCATGTCAGTGTAGGACCAAGCGAAAGATTGGTTGCAGGTACAGAGAAAGGTAGTAAAGGCGGCTTGTTCTGATGTGTTAAGGGATTGTCCGATCTTCACAACGTGAGGATCCTCCTTAGTGTGGATGTTGATTTCTATAGTCGACTCATTCAACATGGTTTTTGTTTCAGATGGTAAAGCGCGTTGAATATAGGAGTCGTACACACCAAGGTAAGTGAGGATGGAATCGTCATCCTGGTACTCAACAACATTAACCGAAGGGGAATCCTCCTCGATCATGTCTGGATACAGAAGGGGAAGAGAAGATGGGTCATCAATATCGCGTTGATAAGTGAGAGGACCTATGAAGATAGCATTTATGAAAAAAAAAATTAGGAGGGATAGATTCAGGGTCTATCAACTCTGTGGGTGATGATGGTTTGGTAGGGGTGACGTCATCATCTTCCAGGCTACAACTGACATGAGGTTTCTCTGGTGTAGGTGTTTCAGAAAAACCGAGACCACTGCGATCATTGTGCTTGCGTGTAGTCACAGGAATGAGTGTATGTCGGCCTTGTTCATAAAGACCAAAACCAAAGCCTTTCCAAGCACAACGAGTCAAGAAGGTGAGGGCGAAACGACGATTTGTCAAGTATTGAAAATCAGACTGGAAGGGAACCACACCCAGAGGAGGTTCAGGGGTAACAGAGGATGTGTCAACACCCCCATACGTTAGGTTGGTGTGGCAATGGGGTGGTCCGTAAGAGATTACCTCCCCCACGCGACGGTCATAGGTGGGATGTGCATGTAACTGTCCGCACTCCTATGGGGTATGGAAAGAGCTAACGTTATATAGGCGGTACTCCCCCAGCGTAAGGCATTGAAAAACATCTACTAAGGGGTCGGAGGTTGGGATGTTATTTGCAGGAAAGGAAGTGATATTTGTGACGGCGGTTTCATTGGTTGAAGGTGTAGGTGCGTTGGAAGTGGATGGCTGGGTTGGATGAATGGGTGTCTTGACTGGTACAAGCACATCATTAGGGCGATACAACATATTACAAGTTTTGAAGGGGGGAGGATCAGCTTTTACGGTGTAGGACTTCCCCTCGTACTCAAATTTTATGCATCTATGTAAAGTGGAGGGAACGCATCCCATAGCCCGGATCCAAGGGAGGCCTAACAACATATTGTATTGGAACTCTCCCTCAAGGACATAGAAGAGTTCGGATAAAGTACATGGTCCTACACGAATGTTAAGGATCACGGTGCCTAAAGTAGAAGTAATAGTATCATTGAATGATCGCAACATGATGGGGTTGGCACACATGTAACTAGAAGGGATATTCATTTGTTGGAAGGCTTTTGAAGAGATGATGTTTAGGCTAGCGCCCCCGTCAATCATAACACGACGTACCCGAATATCCTGAACGTACACTGAGATGAAAAGAGCAGGGTTAGGATCTTCGGCACCAAAGTCGATAATTTCATCTTCGGAGAAACTGACAACAGCGGCTTGCTGTACAGAGCCAGAAGTGGTTGGGGAGATAGATTGTTTGGTGAGTGAAGCAATGTGATTGGGTGTAAGAATAGAGAAAACAGGCAAGGTTTCATTAGGTAAAACTTCTATCCCTTGAAGGATTTCATCAAGAGCTTGTCGATGAGATTCAGAAGTCTGAATGAGATCATACAATGTCATTTTTACAGGTGATTGGTGAAGCTGTTTGATCATAGTTCGGTGGGTAGTGCCATTAGAGACGGGATAGGCGGGTCCACGAATAACCACTTTAGGTGGTGGTGCAATCGGGATGGTGGACGGAGAAAGAGATGCTGCAGGTGTGTTTTCTTTTGCTTTCCCATTGTTTTTCTGCCCTCGAGTAGCAACACTAATCATATTGATCTCGTGAATACGAGAGGAGGAAGATGGTAGGGATAGATCATGGTTTTCGAGAGGTGGGGCTGTAATAATGATAGATCTTGGTGAAGCGGGGACAGGTGGTATAGGAGAGGGAATTGAAGCTAAATGTCTCTCTCTTCGGAAGTTTTCTTTCTTAACTTTTCTATCTGAGAGAGGTGACGGACGAAGTATGGCTTTCAACGCTTTGCATCCCTCTATGTCATGTCCTGGTGTGCGGTGGTAAGCGTGGATTTTAGACTCATCGTAACCTATTGGTCGAGGTTTAGATGGATCATAAGGTCTAAGTGGGGGTAGGGAAATGGTCACATTCTCTACCAACATAGCAAGGATTTTGGCGTAAGACCCTTTGAGTGGGTCAAAGTCAGAGGAAAATGAGGCTATTGACTGGGTCGATTCTGGTGATGACGTGGTGTGGTTGGTTTGTATGGGGGGTGGTTTAGCCAAGGAGTTTTGATAATAGGTTTTAACTAAACGTGGCTTCTTTGACGCAGAAGCTAGGTTGGATGATGAGGTGACAGATGATGTGGTATTAGAAAACAACCACGGAGAAATAGGAGTGACAGAAAACAAATCTTTTGATAATGGAATTTGTTTAGGGTTGATAGGTGGACAGGATACGCGGGGTGACGGTGTTGCTATACCCTTGGATTTTTGTATGGGTGTAGAAGGCGTAGGTCACTTTAAATAAAACGTAGGAGGTATGATATATTGATGTAAGGTAGAGGGATGGGGTCCCAATATGGAAGGTAGGTGTGACGACGAGGGTTTCAGTTGTGTTAGTGGCATAGATTGAGGAGATTGAGTCTGTCTCCTAATGGGATGGACGACTTTATTTTTAGATAAAGCAAGCCGCTTAGGTGGGTGTGTTATACTTGGTATGGGTGAGGTCCCAAGCGTAGGGGAAGATTTGGTTAGGTTAATAGAAGTGGATGAGGTATTTGGTAGAGATGAGGGGGGTGAAGATGAGGACATAGGCATTTTAGGCTTCTGTAAACACTTCGGGTATATGGTAGAGGCATTAGGATCGGCCATTTGCATTTGAGTAGAATATGGCGTACTCAAACGTTCCCATAGGACCTGTCTATCTTCTGGGGAATGACAGTCCTCACTTGTGAATAGGAACTTTTGTATGGAAGAAAGGTGGGTTGTGATTCCGTTCCACTATGGGTGTGATACAAGGGGTATATGAGGCACTGTATCAATGGGTGTTAAGAACTAATAGGTAGGAGGGCGTGTTTGAGAGGATCTGTCATGTTTAAAGAATGTGGTGATGTCGGTTCAAGAGGTTTCTCATCTAAGGATGATAAAAGAAGTGGCGAGCCTTCCTCTTGTACAGCAAGAATGGTAGAAAGAGACATTTGGGAAATAGATAAATTAGATAACATCTGCTCACAGTCTTGCAAGGATGTGGTGTAAGAAGGCTCATTTGTGAGAAGGGAACTCTGGGTGGTTAATTCCTTGATGGGTAAAGGAACGGAAAGGATTTCAGTTTGTCTCGATGGCGAGGAAGGGGGTTCAGTTTCCTGCGTTAGTGAAGAGGTTTGATTCAGAATTTTTTCGATAGAGGTCTTTGGCTGGGAATCGAAGACTGCATGGATCTCATGAACACTCTCCTCGGCTAAGAGATCTTGGTTTAGATTACTATTAGAAGAATGATTCGGGAATGGTTTGTTGAATATTTTCAAATTTCGGTTAGCAGGGGCGTTAGGATTATCGAGGGCTATATCCCCCACATCAACCATTTCCTGCACTATGTTTTTCAACATCTTGCAGTTCTCATGACTGTGTCCCTTCACGCGGTGGAAGTTACAGAAGTCATTTTATTTGTACCAAGAAGGTATGGCGTAAGTGGAATCGAACTCGGAATGAGGTTTAACAGGAGGTAAGGTAATGGCTCCTACTTTGAGCAATTTTTCCAATATCACACCATATGTTTCTCCCAAGGGAGTGTAGTTGATGGGCTCTGCTTTATACTTATAGGTGGTTTTTGGCGGGGTATTAGATGGTGGTTGGGATTTGACCATCACCGCGTGCACGGCCCCTTTTGATTTCGAAGCAGTCGATGGGTGAGGATTGGTGGTGTTAGGTTTGTTGGTGGAATCTTGGGTTCAGAAAGTGGGGTTTTTGTTGCGCAACCGCAATTTCTCTTCCTCTAAGGCTCGAATCTCTAGTTTTCGAGCCATAGTAAAGGCCTTGTCAAATGTACAGAAAGTTTGAATTTGGAGGGTAGGAGAGATGTGCTTAGCGTAGGCCCACATAAATAGTTTGATAAGTTTGGTCTGAGGCAAGGCATACGTAAGTTGGTTGATAAGGCCCCGCCATCGTCCAACGAAATCTGCGATAGATTCATCTTCAAATTGTCGGATGACATAGAGGTTAGTGATAGATACTTTCTTGGCAATGTTAATGGAGAAATGATCCAAGAAAGATTGGGCTAGCTGGTTAAAAGAGAATATTGAGTGCTGGGTTAAAGCACTGTACCACTCCAAGGCGGGTCCTGATAAGGACATGGGAAAGGTGCGGAGTAGTAAAGCGTCGTCGTGAGCAATCAGATAGCAGGCATGTCTAAATGATCACAAGTGTTGTTGAGGGTCCTCCTTACTGTTGAAGCGGGTAAACTTTGGTAATTCCCATTGAGGAGGATATGAATGAAGGGGAACTGAAGGGTGGATAGGCTCCCGAAAAACTTGCTCATATGTCAAGGCGCTACGACTTCCTGAAACAGAAGCCTCCAGATTTTACATTTTGTCCATCATTTGTTTAATTAAATCAGAAGTTGGATGAGATGATGGTGTGATTGTGGTAAACGGAGGCAAATTGGGCCAAGGGCCACCGCTAGACAATGGTGGGGTTAAATGTTGATAAGGTATGGAGGACGAATGTGTTGAGGCAACCGAATAGGGATTTCCTATATAAGCTGTTGAGGTTACCGGATATGTGTGTGGAAATGAAAAGGTGGGCGGAGCTTGAGAAGGAAAACTCGTGTGGATAGGTGGCAGAGAGCAAGTCATGAACGGAACAGTCTGCAAGAGAGACGAGGTAGGAGCAGTCAGCGGTAATGACATGTTGGGCCCAAGATTAACCAAATGAAAGCCAATTTGTGCCGTATGAACCCCTGAAGCTACTGAGGTAGGTAACGGGACTAAGGATGCGGAAGGCAAAGCGGAGTTATCAGGCAGAGAAGGGGCTAAATGAGCAGCTATACTGATAGGCATGCCAGCAAGGAGTTGACCGTCAGGTGTACGGTCAAGGGCATGAGACAAATAGTATTGTACAGTGCTAGGATTAGCATCCAGAAATTTGGCAAATTCTTTATCTCCCACAGGAATTTAAGGAACTTCGCTGGTGTCCGTAGGATTCCCCATAGAATGTGAAGGGGGTGATTCAGGAAAAGGCACAGAGCAAGCATGTGAAACCATGGCGGCGGCTTGCTTTCGAGTGATAACAACCATGGACAGGAGTACACAGTAGGGTTTCAATCTATCAGGAACAGAAACAGACCCAGAATGGTGAAATTGGTAGGTTGCTGGTTTGTCAGGAACTGTAAAAGACCGTAACCGATATCGGTCTGATAACCGATGTCGGTTAGACTATAGCCAATGTCGGTCAGTTAACCGATGTCGGTGTAATAAGACTGGTATAAGAAAATATAAGAAGCTGCTGATTTGATTGTTAACAACGCTTAGTACATTTATGAAATTGTTCTAAGGTAATCACAGAAGACAGTGTATAACAGAGAAAACAGAACTGAAAACAAGCAAGATGCACATGCAAATCCAGAGACTAACCCTAGGGTTAATTTTAATTATTTTGGGCTTATGCCTTTAGACGCTGAATGATGTCAATCCTAAACAAAAGACTTAGGGGAAATGTCAAGTTTGTTTTGGCTTATAAGGTTACCTCAATCGGGCGGAGGAATACCGCGGAAAAAAGGGGGATGTTTTGAGCTGTTGTGTTAATTATGAAGTGATTTGGTATGTGTTGTGCAGTGAAAGTAAGATTAATTTCCTGTCAATACCGTGGAAATCATCCCCACGTGTACGACCTGTTACTTAGTCTATGTTCACTAGAATTGAAAACAACAAGCAAGAATGTAATGCACGTGTTTTAAACCCAAATCGAAAATGATATTCGATGAAGCAAATAAGATGACTTTCACTAATGTGAAACTAGGAAAACAAGACAAATTCTTTACTAAATATAATAAAAACAACAGCAAGTATGCTTCCTAAAACGAAAAGCAAGCAAGAGAAACAGAAACCCGAAATGGGTCCCACCGGGCGTGCCAAAATGTTTCGCACGGAATGGCTTCGGCTATGCAGAATAGACTTGCTTCTATCCTATCATTCCTTTGAGAAACAGATAAGGGTTATGGCTAGGAGGAATACCTATTAAATGTTGAGATGGTGTGCGCGTACCATAGAGAAAGATCAGATCGACTGCGAAGAACTCCTGCAAGTAAGAATACAAGACCACCAGATTTTAATTAGACAATAAATGAGGGATCTGCCTTAGGCCCAGGAAATATAAAACTTCCTTTCGAAGGTGGTCAGTTCCCCTTTTAATACGAATTAACACAAATGATAACAAAGAAAGCTATTGCAAAATAACGATTTAGGTATCTCGCTACAAAGCAATTGAAGCTAAATTATCAATAATAAAGCGTCCTGTTGTTTGTTCGGTTACTGGTCGTTGGTACGTTCAGGTTGAGTTATAGGGATAAACCAGACTGGATCTGAGGTTGTTAGGTGGCAAATAGGTGAGAAAAGGGTTTTGGGGTATAAGTCACAGTGACCGACGCCAGTCACTGGGTAACCGACCGCGATTAGAGAACCGCCACCGGTAGGGGATAAACGATACCGGTAGGGTCAGCAATCTAAGTGCTTCTAGATAGAGGTTGGTTGCAAGGTGATTGTGGGGTTATTAAGATTGGGGGATGGTTGAGGGGAATGATGGGAGGATAGGGAAGACTCAGAGTGTGGTAAAATGGCCTTCTGGGAAATATCAGGATGTATGGGTGAAGGTTAAGTGCAATATGTTGCTGGTAGTAGATCTAAGAATAAACTTATGATTACTATTAATCAACAGGTTCAAGAAAATGGTGCTTAGAAACATATATAAAACACTACTCACTAGTCCCTGATGCAGATGCAAGTTTCAGGACTGTGATGATGAAGACAGGACCCAAGTTGGATGATATGACAATCCAAGATGAGTTATCTCCTCTTCTGATGCTCGGATGAGTGTTACTGGGCTCTGGTTATTCAGTTGCAGTCTTGGGCTTGATGTCTTTCTCTACAAACTCTTCCTGTTTCTTCACTTGTCTCTGCTCGGCCAAGCAAATCCGGATCCTCTCGCTGATTTCTCTTTCTCTCGATCAAATGAAAATCCCATCCTTTGTTTTTAATTGGAAGTGGTCATTTACGGGGAACCGATGGCGGTTACGCAACCGACGGCGGTCGAGTAGGAACTAGTATCGGTTAGGTCAAAGCGGGCTATTTTTGGTAAAATAGCCAGCTTTCCCTCCTTTTCTTCCAAGGGATTGGTTACGGGCTTGGTCAAATCATTATGAAGTTGGTTTTAGGTGCGAATGAGGAGTAATTAGTCATAGGTGTGGAATTGGACCAAGTTATAGGTCTTAATTAGGTTAGTTTAGGATTAAGACTAGGTCATGATGAGGTGACAACATGAGGTGGCAGGTATGGCGATGTGGATTTATTAATTATAAGGTAATTAATAAATAATTGTGTAAGGTTTAGGTGATGAGGTTAGGTTGTAAAATGGGATGCGGGGTACAGGGTGTCGTAATGACACAAATTTTGTGTCTACAGGGTGTGTGCACCTTACTATTTTGGGCTACTCTAACAGTTAGTGTGGAAGATGATTTGATCATGTCTAGCAAGCTGAAAAGGGAGTCCTTCAAATCCAAAGCATCCTCTTCTTCTCCTTTTCCTAGAGGTAATGCAGATCAGTTGATGCAAAAACTTGCTAATGACCTTATTTCCATCATGAAACAATTGGCTCAGCATGCTCCATATCAAGATGTTCCAAGGAATAACTTTCAACATAGGAACCACTTTCCCTCTTCCCAAACTAGGTTGGCCATTGAAGGTCCACCCCTCAAGGTTCTTGTCAATGCTACCTGTGAGGTTTTTGAGCCTAGTGATGAGGAATAAAATGGGCTCTATGTTGAACAAGAAGAGGAAGCTGATTAAGATCTGGAGGAGCTTTGTGATTCTTGGGTTCATTTCCTTACCACTAAAGGTGTAGATGATGAATATGACTATGATGATGTAGTGGCTGAGATGAACAGTGAGTCATATGTTGTTATGACCCAGGAGCAAACCAAAAAAAAGGAAAAAGTGGTGCAACCTACTAAAATATCCAAGGAGTACCCCATTACCATCCCGGTGGTTGCAAAAAGAGGAGCTCTTATTCTTACTACTTCCACTTAAAAGGTAAGTTTTGCTAGTCCTTCTTCCTATACTTTTGCTTCTAATAATTTTTGTCCAATAAATGATAAATTTGATAGATCAAAATCTCCTCCTACTCCTAGTAGTGATTCCCCATCCACATCTATATCTTTTGATATTATAGACCATCTTAAGAATACCAAGATTCAGATTTCCAAGGAAGAATTCTATCAAACCCATCCTAAAGCCTTTGCCAAAATGGTTAACTTTGTAAATTCCAAATCTAAAACCCCATCCCATTCTTCCAAATGCCTTTTACCCACTCCCTCTTCCTCACTTGAATCAAGCCTTGTGGCTACAGTCACGTCCCCTGATGAGAATATTGAACCATTCTATGTGACCCTTCTCATAGTTGGCCATAAACTCAGTAATTGTGTCATAGATTCAAGAGCATCAGATAATGTAATGCCTACAAAAGTGGCCCATGCTTTGGGTCTAACCCTAACCCACACTTATGGCTCTTGATACTCCATGGAGAGTAAGAAAGTACCTTTGGTTGGCAGAATTAAAGATGCACAACTAGCTTTTGCTTCCTTTCCAGAGAAAAGGGTCTTAGCCACCATTTTGGTAGCTGATATTTCTCCTTCATATGGGTTGTTGCTGAGTATAAATTTCTGCAAGGAGGTAGGGGGGAAATAAAAATGGATTGGTCACATGCCTTAATCCCTACCAATGGGAAGATGAAAAAGCTGCTACCTGAGAAAGAAGTAGAGTATATTGTGTAAAAGAAAGATGATCCTAAAGCACAAATACTGTATGAAGACATTGGGCATGGGAACTACATGATCATGTCACAAGACGAGACAACTCTATGAAAGGGGGTGTTACTTGAACTTAATGGTGTGTGGACTTTGGATTTTGATGGGAGTTATTCTTTAGCTGGTTCTGGAGCTTGTGTAGTGCTCATTTCTCCTGAGGGTAAGGTTCATAATTTCTCCTTCAAGTTTCAGTTTAAAAATACCAATAATACTGCTAAGTATGAGGCCCTCAGTCTTGGGTTGAGCATGGCGAAGGAAATAGGAGTGAAGAACCTTCTTTCTCGTGGAGATGCAAAGCTAATTGTAAAACAAGTTAGAGACCTGTATCAGGAATTAACAAGGACCCCAAAATAGCTGGAGGGTATGTGCGAAGTCTTGGACAATGTAGATGAGAATGCGTGTGCCTACCATGAGCCCATAAAGAGCAAGAAAGTGAACTTTAGAATGGATGTTGAACCTAAGGAAGCCATTATCAGAGATTACTAGTCTGAATCTAAAGTTGTTAAAATCATTGAGCTGCTGGTTGATTTTCAAGATTTTTTCCCTAGAGGCTATCATTAATTGAAAGACATACATGAATCATTGGGAGAGATGAAGATAAAGCTAAAATAAGATGCACACCCAGTCCGGAAGAGGCCTTACAGGATGAATTCAAACTAGAATGTCAAGGTAAAAGAAGAAATTGACAAAATGTTAATTGTGGAACTATTGTGCCAATCGAGGAGTCAAAATGGGTGAGCCCTATGGTGATCAAAATAAAAAAAGATGGAAAAATCAGGATTTGTGAGGATTACATGGAGTTAAATGTTGTATGTGTGATTAATCCCTTTCCCACACCATTAACTTAGGAAATAGTGAAAGGCGTTTCAAGGCATGAAATATACTCCTTCACTGATGGATTCTCTAGATATCATTAGGTAAGGATAGCTAGTGAAGATTAAGAGAAGACAAATTTCACCACCGAGTGGGGAATTTTTGCATACATGGTTATGCCCTTTGGATTAAAGAATGTGCCTACAATATTTTCGTGCATAGTGGTATAAGCATTCTAGTATTTTATTCACAAGTTCTTGTAGGTGTATCTCAATGATTGGACATTCTATGGGCTCCTGAAAGATCACTGTGATAATTCAAAGCTGATGTTTGAGAGATGTAGGTAGTTGAGCATATCCTTGAACATTAAGAAGTGTATATTTTCCACACCCTTTGGAATTTTGTTGGGGCACATCATCTATAAAGAGGGGTTGTTAGTGGATCTTGCTAAGGTAGTTGCGATTTTAGGCTTTGAGGAACCTACTAGCCAAAGCAAGGTGCGATTATTCTTAGGGAACATAGGTTATTATAGAAATTTTATGGAGGAATATGCCAAGATCGTCACACCCTTAGAAGAATTACTTAGGGGAAAAGGAAATTCCTATTGGGGTGAGGCACATCAATGCACATTTGACACAATGAAGGAAAGGCTTACTACAATGCCTATTTTGCACTTTCCTTCATGGTCTAATCCTTTTCACGTTTATGTAGATGCCTCAGGCATGGCCATTGGTGTCATATTAGCTCATCCTATTTTATTTGCTAGCCAAAAGTTAAATCCAATAGAACATAATTATACAATAGAGTGTGAAACCTTGTCTATGATCTATGCACTCCATAAGTTTTGATAGTATTTTCTAGCTACACCGTTCATATTTTATACAAACCACATGGAATTTAAATACTTAGTGAACAAGTCCATTTTACAGGGGCACATATGTCGTTGGCTATTGTTGTTTCAGGAGTTCAATTTTACGCTGGTGGTTAAGCCCATTCAGAGCAATTATGCTCCAAAAAATTTATCAAAGATTTAATTGGGAGAGGATACATAAATAATTGAGGACAAAATGTCATATTCCCAGCTATTCAGGTTGAGCCATGCACCCTCGGACTTGGAGGATATTTTTGTCTTCTTACGCAAAAGTGTGGCACCTAAGGGAATGAAGGCCTTAGAAAAGAAACAAATTTCTATTTGTGTTGCGCCTTACATGTTGATCAGTGGAGACTTATACAAGTTAGGTCATGATGAATTTTTGCACCGGTGTGTACTTGAGCATGAGAAAGAAGAAATCATGGCAAAGGCTCATGGAAATATTGCAAGTGGACACTATATAGGGGATTCCACCATGTGTAAGATTATACTAGATGGTCTATGGTGGGAAACATTATACAAGGATTGCAAAGCATATTGTAAGGCATGTGACCATTGTCAGTGCCTTGGAAAGCCTGGGAAATGAGGTGAAATTTTGTTAAGGCCTATAACTAGTTCAGAACCCTTTGAGAAGTGGGAAATTGACTTTGTGGGCCTTATTTCCCCAGATACGCTTAGGACATCAACAAGGTTCATGTGGGAAATTATTATTAGCAGGTATGGATGCCCATTGAGTTTAACAAGTTATAAGGGTACTCATTTCCTTAATGAGACTATCAAAATATTATTGGATGAATTTATGGTTGCCTACCATAGGAAAACCCCTTATCACCCTTAGGAAAATGGAACTATTGAGGTCTTCAACAAGATACTAAGTGATACCTTGACAAAAAATTGTGATGTTGGAAGGAGAGATTGGGATGAAAAGGTTTCTGTGGTACTTTGGGTGTACATAAAAACCTACAAGAGGTTGAATAAGGAAAAACCCTTTCAGCTAGTGTTTGGCGCAAAGGCAGTTTTCCCTATGGAATTCATGTTACCTTCTTTACTTATTGTACATGTAAGTGGTATGGCTAATGAGTACGCATTGGAAGAACATATTTACAAATTAATGCAGTTGGATGAAAGGCACACCATAACAAGATGGATTCATAAGCAAGAAAAATCTAGACATAAGGCGTGGCATGATAAGCACATAAAGGATAAAAAACTTGAGGTTGGAAAAATGTTACTTTGGTATGATTCAAATTTTTTACGCCACCCTAGAAAGCTGGAAAGCTTAAAGTGCATTAGTTGGGACCATATGTAATCACTCATTTACTTGATTTAGGTTCTTATTAGTTGGTGGCATTGGATGGAACATGGTTTCCCAGTCACTTCAATGGGAGTAGGCTGAAGCCCTACTATAAATAAGTATTCTTGGTGTTTGTACTAAGGCAATATTTCCACTTAGATTGGGTTTCCATTAATGCATTTCCTTTATGTGTTTCCTTCATCCTTAAAATGCTTTTTCAATTTAGTTCAATGTTTTTTGTAATAAGCATGCTTATGCACTAGAAGCTAATTACTATCTAATATTTTTCATGCGTAAAGGACCATGCATACCCTAAGTGTGGGGTGGATGAAGGAGGAATGAATGGTGTTTTACTTTGGACTATGGTGCATGGTAAAAACAAACTCATTGATGATCAAGGACAAGAAAATTTCTTAGACAAAGAAACTTCAATAAGATTTCTCAGGTTAAGACCACGTGTGGAAAGATGGACACTCAGTATAATGAAAAGAAGGCTGCAAAATCAAGAAATTCTTAGGAAGAGTCACACTGGATAGGTACTTCGGTGCAGGGAAGCGCATGTAGAGGATATGTGACCGAGAAGTAGTGGGCGGGCCAAAAGGTTATGAATGAGGCATGAAAATTAGAGGCGTGGAATAAGGAGCACAAAATGTGGGGAAGCCTATATGTGAAATTAATGCCACATACGATGGTAGTTAGTAGAAATTAATGAGAAGGATTTTTTAAATTTGTTATAAGATCGATGTTTGCAACGTCATTGTTACCTTGCATTATTGAAGCAAAAAAAGTGTGAAGTGCAAAGAAGTGCTAAGGACGACAAGCACCTTGTGAATTGATGAGATTAGTAGGAATCAGAGCACATTGTTGGGAAGAATTCATGCATGGAATCAAGATTTGGGCGGTGGTGCTTGTGTCTTGCGAAGGGTTCGTGCAATTAGGGTTTGGAGAAGGAAGCTAGGGTTTGGTTCACACTTCTGATAGGTAGAGTCCCAAGGTGACAATTTGGAATTTTTGGTGAGGAAGAAGAGATGGCACCATGAAGAGCTCCAGTCATTGAGAAATAGGTCGATGATAGGATAGAAGAATGGTCTGTTGGGATGCTCTATTTAGAAGGAGTGATTAAGTCATGATCGTGGAAAACCAAGATAACACAGTGCATAATTTCTAACATTAACCACCAAACTGATAAATACTTGAAGGATATTGCAGTGGAGGTCTTTAGAAAGACTAACCAAAGGATGGAAATGACACTGGGGTTTTGGATATCTCTGTTAAAATTCTAATTGAAAGGATAGGGGTCATGTAGATCCCTGAGTTACCATACTTTGGGAAGCCCAAGAAATTATATTAGTGGCTTATGTCACAAGTGCATGAGGATTTCTTCTACTTCATGGGTAGAAGGATGTGGATTATTGTCGAATTAATTAGGAAGGTAACATGGTTGTGCGACTATGAATAGGAGATTATGAGTGATTTTTAAGACGATGAGGGGATTTATGCAACAACCATGATGTATAAGTACAAAAAGGGGGGTCAAGCATTTAAACTGAATAATATTGAGGACATGGTCACAAGGGTTGCAACATGGCTGGCTGAAAGCAACTTGGGTGCCACTGAGCAATGGAATGAAGTAAACCAAGAATGGTTGCACATAGCACACAAATGGATAACAAGACATACTATAATATTGTTAGATATATTGTGGAGAGCTTGGTGAATGAGGCACACGTCTAGGTGGATAGGGGTGAGAAAATAACTTTGGAAACCATTCTTTTATTAATTATATTTGATGAGATTGGCATTCCTGATGGGCCAAGGGAGAACATCTGGGATTTTCCCTTAGAGAACAAATCTCTAGTGAAGAAATTTTTGAAGTATACTTTGCATGGAACTATTTCAAATATGTATAAGGAGCAACTAGGGAGGTGGTTTAGGTGGCTGCACTGAGTGTTTGAAGGGGAATGACACATCCTATATGAACTTCCCACAATATTCAATGGAGAAGAAAAATTCATATTATACCAACATTTCAACTTAGAGCGCTTCCACAAGAAGATGGGAAAGAAAAGCCCTTGGTGTAAGTTACCTTTTTCTTTCACTGTAAGGTATTTTAAGGATTTGATAAATAGGTTTCACAACGCATGTAAAATTCACTTTGTTGAGGATAAAGTAGATGTAGATGTTCATAGTCTATGTAAGACTTATGTATGTCCAAACTAAGAGGCGTACGTAGAGACGCTTGAGTTAGATAATGTTGAAATCACCCTGGAGAGCATGGTCATGGGGAAGATTGAACCAACACATGTATATGTATACTTGAGGCCATGCTTCAAAGATGGAAAGGTAATAAAAGGTGAGGGCATGTCTCTACCAAGTCTTCCAAAAAATAAGTAGACGTTGGGAACCTCAAGGCCAGTTACAAATGCGCCCCCCACTCAGGAAGAACTAGTTCCTAAGGGATGAGAGAATGTTTTGGAGAAAGAGGAATAATAAGATAACACTGGAATGGATCATACAAGGAGGTTTTTGCACAGTAGCACACATCTAGGGACACGGGTGTTGGGACTTTGCATCCAGTAATAAGATCACCATGAGTCACTTCGGTAAATTTTTGTGATGAGCAATAGAATAAGCATCAGAAGTACGTACCTATAATAGATAGTGAGGAGGATAAGTCCTCTCTTTAGAGTGCACAACATGAGGTGGCTTCCCCAAGTGTAGAGATTCAAGACAATGAAGACATAGGTGACAAGGTTGTTTATGAGGAAGGTGGTCCTAGCATAAGTACCCAAAAACCTGAAGGGGATGAAAGTAGTGATAGAGGGGATACAAAGATAATTATATGACCTACATAAGGATAGAAAGAAACTGGAGAAGGAGAGGAAGTTTATCAGAGCATAGGCATGGAGCCATAACAAGATGCAAGCCCCACTACACAAGAATATGTCAAAGATCGCGTGAGTGGGCATAGGGAAGATAATGTGGTAAAGACTCAAAACTTGGGATACATTGATGACCCAACTAAAATTATTCTTTCCCACTTTTAGAGTAATTTACGTAAGGAGTGGTTGTATGGATAGGATTGAATAGACCCATAAATGGAAAAAACGTGTACTCACAAACAGTTGTCATGGAATATACATACTCACATGGATGAGCATGACTTTGATGTATGTGAGGAGTCATGTGTATCTCATAGGATGAAAAGGGCGCCTCATACCTGTCATGTAACCATCAAGCCCACACAATTATTAGATGAACAAGTGAGCAATGTGCTTGTCAAGATATCAACAAAAGTCATGCACCATAACATCGATAAAGAGGTGACTATAAAAACAATCATAGATGATAAAATAGATAAGGAGATTGAGATCAAGTAGCTAATAGAGGAGCGGGATAAGGTTGTGGAATAATTACAGAATAATCACAAGATGGCCAAGTAGATAGTAGATGAGATTATGGAGAAGAGGCCTACGTTTCAGGAAAAGGTACCACATAATTTTTCAACTTCCCTTCATTATTTATGCACCATGGTCAGTATACTTTTAGAGGAAGGTCTAGTGCACCTTCCATGATCTAAAGATGCTACAGAAGAAGCAAAAAGGGCCAAAGCTGCAGTTACAAGGAATATCTCTAGTTATGAGTTTATTCTGCAGGCCTTGAAAGATGAATTGAAGAAAGAAGATTTAGCATTGGTTACATGTACAACACCCAATAGAATGATACAATAATGAACAAAGGAAGAAGAATATGAATTCCTTTAGGAATTAAATAATGAGACTCTTGGGCGCACAGAGAGGATTAAGCTAGTAGAGAGTAAGCATGACACACTTGACACTACTAGGATCCTACATAAATAGAAAATAAAGAAAATTGGAGAGGTCATCGCAGAGAAGATGGATTTAATGGAAGGGAAGGTCTCAATTATGGCCAATATACTTAATAATTTATAGAATGAAGGTGGTAAGATGACTCTTGAAGAGTTGGACGGCGTAGTTATAGACATCCCAAAATAAACAAATAAGGCACTAAGTGAATGGTACACATTCAAAGCAGAAGTCCAAGGCGAGTATCCAAAGTTAATTATGTTAGAAGTGAATAAGGATACTATTTAGGTTGATTCTCTTAAGTGGCAATAACCCATTTTTTTGGTTTACACATATTTATTCATTCCTTTACTCATTGTTCTTCTGGAGGGATACGATTGGGATTACCCATTGTTGGGGGAGAAAATCCAATTTAATGTGGGGTAATGTTGGGTTGGCAAAGATGGCCTAAGTTTTGTAAAATCACATAAGGGGTCGATGCACAAATATAGGGCGCGTGGAGTGCACAGGGAATTATAGTAAGGTATGGAGCACCCAGGATCAAACTTAGCCATTTTACAATTAAGGATATTATTGGACATAGAGTGTGCAACACACCATGATGTGGAGACTTGCAGTTTATGAAGGATATTTTTGGTTTTGCATCAGTTCGAGTGCAATGCAAAGCCTTATTCTAATAATAAGATCTATTCTTAGAGTCAACTAATAGAAGATCTATTATTAACAGTTGCATGCTTTTGTACATTGATGTAAGGGCGCATGGTTATTGTTAGCATGTAGCCTATTTTTGGAAGGTGCATAGGAAGTGAAGGCAAAGTCCCCATCCCTATACAAACGTCTTGATTTTAATGGTTTAAGACCCCCATTAATCCTATTTTATCGTAGAGTTATGTTGCGAATTTTCTAGCGCGCATGATTATGGAGACTTAATCTTGATGTATGAAGCTTATATGTTTTTTAGTATTAATACAATGGATCTTATTGGCTAGATATTGGTGTTAGATGTGATTAAATAAAGCTCTTGCATGATAACTCTCATTATAATAATTGTTTAGTTAATCTTTCATATGTGTAGACACCAAAATTGGGTCACACTCCCCTTGGTTCCCTTTTGAATAACTAACTTACATATATTCACCTAACCATGGCCCCCTTTTTACCCCACCTTAATATTAATTTAATTATATATAATTAAATTAATACCCATCCTCACCCCATTTATTAATTTAATTACTTTAATTAAGTGGATTCACACCTCACCTATACACCTCACCATGGACCTATTCATAGTATGTTTTCATAACTAACTAAGACCTAGTTCAACCCTAAAAATAAATGCCTATTATTACTCTAACCAAATTCCTACTCATAAAAATATAACATTTATTTTGATCCATGAGAAAAGGGATAGACCTGGCCCAAATGATTGCAAGATCTATCATTTTTAGTAAACCTAGGGAATCCTGCCTTAACCACCACTGGTAAACTAGGAACCTTTGTCGGTTACCATTTATTCACTTTGGTAACATTTTTTGACATTTTAGCCACATTCTTGAATTTGGGAGCAAAAGGAAATATGCATGCAAGCAAGAACCAGATCTCTTTTGCACATCCAAGTAGCCATATCTAGCATCAAGACAGATCCAGAGGTATCGCTTTCATGGTAGCATTCTGGGAAGCACCATTACGGCACCAAGATCCATCCCCCAAATCAATCATCACCACCACCTAGGCATTGGATCTGTAACACCAGTAAGTACATTTATCACCTATGTTACTTTATCCTTATCCTATTTTAAAGTTTTTTTTCATCTCTATTATCATTTTTCTACTTGCATTCCCTTTTCCCCACTATTCTTCTTTCTATAAACTCAACCATTCTTCCACCCACACCATAAAACCACCTATACCTAAAATCTACATATCTCTAAGTGTTCCTAAGATCCCCATATACCTCATCATCCGCTCTATCATATTTTCTTGACCTCAGCTCAAACCCCACAGCCAAATCTTATTAATTTTATCAGCCAGCCTTTACCGATGTCGATTACCCATAACCGTCGTCGGTTCTTCCTAACCATGATCGGTCATACCTAACTGACGTTGGTCTCTGTGTCTGCCAACACTATGTAAACCAATAACCAACCTACCTACCAAAACAACCCAAACACCTTACCCAACCTTGCTAAGACCCTGTTTGTGACCTACAGACCACCTGAATAACCTGTAGACCACCTAAATAACTTACAACCTGACCTGAAGACCTCAACCCACATAGTTTTTAGTGTTTAATTGGATCGAAGCTGATAGTGATTTGAGGTAACCAAATCATAATACTAGCACTAGATTCATTTATGTACGTATTTCAGTTATTTTATAATTTGTTTTATAAAAATAGTGGATTGAAATCCTCTAGGAAGTATCACACTTCCTAGATCTAGCACATGCTTGGTAGTCCAATTTTATATATTATTTAACTCTTCTTTTGTTGTCTTGTTTTCTATTTCAGGTAGTTCCTCCTAGCCAAAAGGATGTTCTCACAGCTAGCATCGGATCAAGAAGTCAGAACACGCACACAAAATCCAAACCAACCATTGCAATAGGTATTCCCCCTTAGTCCATAACATTATCTGTTTTGTCACATTCAAAGCGTAAAGAAAATAGTGAAACAATATGATTTAGATCTATATTTGGCTTATGTATTATGGATTATTTACTATCTGTTATAAATCTGGATATATACATATGCAATCATGCTAACATTTTGGACAAGCAACTCTAAAGAGGGACTTAGTACCCTTGTATGCTTCGGGTGATCACTTAGTTTAGGATGAGTGAAATGTCAGTGTGCCTTGGGTTATTTACATTGAATTCTAGGATACATCACATGATGAATGAAATAATTTTAAACATGTTGTAGACACCAAATTTGGGTCCTACGACTCCATGTACCTCGTATCTCATCCTGCAACATAACCCTACCTCACCACCTAAACCTTACACACTTAAATATTTATTAATTACCTTATAATTAATAAATCCACATCTCCAAACCTACCACCTCACCTCGCCACCTCACTATGACCTAGCCCTAACCCTAAACTAACCTAATTAAGACCTATGACTTGGTCCATACCCACACCCATGACTCATCACCCCTCACCCACACTAACATGAACCTAATAATGACTTGACCAAGCCCATAACTAACCCCTCGGGAGAAAAGGAGGAAAAGTTGGCTATTTTACTAAAAATAGCCACTTTCACCTAACCGACAACGGTCCCTATTCGACCGTTGTCGGTTACGTAACCGCCATCGGTTGCCTGTAAATCCCCTCCCTCAACCAAAAGAAAGAAGGAGGAAATTCATTTGCAAGATCAGGAATCCGATTAAGGAGGAAATTCATTTGCAAGATCGGGAATCCATTTGTGGAGGAAATTCATTTGGAAGATTTGGAATTCATTTGCAGAGGAGAGGATCAAGCCCAAGACTGTAACTGATCAACAAGATCACTGTCACGCTCATCCAAGCATTGGGAGAGTCAGAGGATAGCTCCATCAACTCACTTTCGAGGGTTGGATCATCCCACCTAAGCCTTACCTTCGTCACCACATTCCTCGGACATGTATCCTCATCAGAAAGAAGTAAGCAGTATCTTGTGTGCTTCTAGGCTCCATTTCATGAACTTTTGATTTATAGTAATTATAAGCTCACCCCTGGATCTAATACCTGGCAGCACCCAGCACCTACCCTTCATTCATCCATCCTCATATTGCCCAGAAGATAGCTCTCTCACTCTCTAAATCTGCTCTATCACCCTACTACTCCCCTCAACCATCTACCAACCTTCCAAACCTCATAACCACCTTAAACCAACCTGCATTAAAAATCCCTAAATCACTGCCCCTACCGATCTCGGTTATTCTCTACCGGTACCAGTTCTGCTAACCACGATCGGTTATCTTGTGACCGCCATCGGTCACTGTGACTTATACCAAAACCAGCCTTTTACCTATTCACCTCAAAACAACCTCAGATTCAGTCTGGTCTATCCCTGTAACTTGATCTGAACATGTCAATAACCAGTGACCAAACAAACAACATGACGTTTTATTATTGGTAGTTTAGTCCCTATTGCTTCGTAACGAGATACGTAAATCGTGAGTTCGCAATAGCTTCTTTATTATCATTTGCATCAATTTGTATTAAAAGGGAACTGACCACCTTCAAAAGGAAGTCTAATATTTCCTTGGCCCAAGGCAGTTCCTTCATTTATTGTCTAACTAAAATCTGGTGGTCTTGCATTCTTATTTATAGGTAGTCCTTCCCAGACAAAAAGGAGCTCTTCACAATCGATCTGATCTCTCTATGGTACTCTCACACCTTCCCAACACTCAACAGGTATTCCTCCTAGCCCTAACCCTTATCTGTTTCTCAAGAGAATGAAAGGATAGAAGCGAATCTATTTCGGAACAAAATTATGTTCGAAACATTTTGGCACGCCCGGTGGGACCCTTTTCGGGTTTCTTTCTTTCTTGCTTTCTTTCTTTCTTGCTTTCTTTCATATAGGGAGCACACTTGATGTTTCTTTCTTCTAAATATTCACAAAATATTTTGTCATTCTGGTAAAAGAACTTGTCTTTCTTTCACATCCTTGCATTAGTGAAAGTCATCTTCTTTGCTTCATCGAATATCATTTTAGATTTGGGTTTAAAACACGTGCATCATATTCTTGCTGGCTGTTTTTAATTCTAGTGAACGTAGATTAAGTAACAAGTTGTACACATGGGGGTGATATCCATGGTATTGATGAGAAATTAATCTTACTCTCACTGCACAACACATACCAAATCACATCCTAATCAACACAACAACTCAAACATCCCCCCTTTCCACGGTATTCCTCCGCCTGATTGAGGTAGCCTTATGAGCCAAAACAAACTTGACATCTCCTTTAGGTCTTTGGTTTAGGATTGACATCATCTGGTGTCTAAGGCATAAGCCCAAAAGTGATTAAAACTAATCCTAGGTTTAGTCTCTTGATTTGCTTGTGTATCTTACTTGTGTTTTTTTAGTTTTGTTTCTCTGTCATGCACTATTTCTGTGATCACTTCAAGACAGTTTGGTAGGTATATTAAGCATTGTTATCCCCAAACCAACAACTTCTTACATCCTCTCTTTGCTTTCACAATGACCAACACCGGTCATATACTATCGACATCGGTTAACTGACTGACGGCGGCTACATTCTGACTGGCATCAGTTATCTGACCGATATCGGTTACTGTGTTTAACAGTTCTTGACAAACCAACAACCTATCAATTCTAACATTTTGTTTCTGTTTCTATTCCAGATTGATTAAATCCCTGTTGTGCCCTCTTGTCCATGGTTGTTATCACCCGAAAACAAGCAGCAGCCATGGTTTCACATTTCTGTTCCGTGCCTTTGCCTGAGTCACCCCCTTCGCATCCTATGGGGAATCCTACGGATACCAGTAATTTTCCCAAGATCCCTGTAGGAGATAAGGAATTTTCCAAAATTTTGGATGCTAATCCTTGTGCCATACAATAGTATTTGTTTGATACCCCTGACCGTACACCCGATGGTCAGCTCCTCGTTGGTATGCCTATTAGTATCGCCACTCACTTAGCCCCTTCCCCACCTAATAACTCCGCCTCACCGTCTTCATCCTTAGCCCCGTCTCCCAGCTTAGTAGCTTTGGTGGTTCATGCTACACCACTTGGTTTTCCTCTGGTTAATTTGGGACCCCAGATATCACTACTGTCCACTACCCCTACCTCATCTCTCTCGCAAGCTGTCTCTTGTATAACTTGCCCTCTGCCACCTATACACACGAGCTTTCCCTCACAAGCTCTGCCCACCTTTTCATTACCACAAATTCATCCGGTGGCCTCAACCTCTTATATAGGACACCCTTATTTGGCTGCCCCAACACATTCATCACCATCATCTTATCAACATTCAATCCCACCATTGTCTAGTAGTGGCTCTTGGACCAATCCTCCTCTGTTTACAATGACAACACCATGATCTAATCTAACCAATGATTTAATCAAACAGATGATGGACAAGATGTAAAATCGTGAGGCTTCTGTTTCAAGAAGTTGTAACACCCTGACATACAAGAAAGTTTGTCGAGAGCCTATTCATCATTTTTTCCCCCTTCATACATATCCTCCTCAATGGGAATTACCAAAATTTACTTGCTTTAGTAGTAAGGAGGACCCTCAACAACACTTACGATCGTTCAGACATGCCTGCTATCTGATTGCTCATGACGATGCCTTACTACTCCGGACCTTTCCCATGTCCTTATTAGGACCTGCCTTCGAGTGGTACAGTGCTTTAGCCCAGCACTCAATCTTCTCCTTTAACCAGTTAGCCCAATCTTTCTTGGATCACTTCTCAATCAATATTGCCAAGAAAGTATCCATTACCGACCTCTATGCCATCCGAAAATTTGAAGATGAGTCTATCGCAGATTTCGTTGGACGATGGCGGGGCCTCATCAACCAACTTACTTACACCTTACCTCAGGCCGAGCTCATCGAACTCTTTACGCGGGCCTATGCTAAACACATTTCTCCCACCCTCCAAATTCAAACTTTCCGCACCTTTGATGAGGCCTTTACTATGGCTCAAAAACTAGAGATTCGAGCCTTAGAGGAGGAGAAATTGAGGTTACGCAACAAAAGCTCAAATTTTTGGACCCAAGACTCTACCACCAAACCCAACACCACTAACTCTCACGCATCGGCTACTTCAAAATCAAAGGGTTCCATACACGCAGCGACAGTCAAATCTCAAGCACTATCTAATACCCAGCCGAAAACCACCTATAAGTATAAAGCCGAGCCCATCAACTACACGCCCTTGGGAGAAACTTATGGTGTGATCTTAGAAAAATTGCTTAAAGCAAGAGTTATCACCTTGCCTCTTGTTAAACCTCACTCCAGGTTTGATTCCACCCACGCCTTACCTTCTTGCTATAAAGAAAATGACTTCTGTAACTTCCATCACGTGAAGGGACACAGTCACGAAAACTACAAGATGTTGAAAAACATAATGCAGGAAATGGTTGATGCAGGGGATATAACTCTCGATAATCCTAATGCCCCCGCTAATAAAAATTTAAAAATCTTCAACAAACCATTTCCAAACCATGCATCTAACAGTAACACCAACCAAGACACCTCAGCCGAGGAGAAGAGTGTGCATGAGATTCATGCGATCTTCAACTCCCAACCGAGGGCTTCCATTGAGGAAATTCTGAATCAAGATTCTTCACCAATGCAAGGATCCTCACCCCCTTCTCCTTCATCAGGACAAGAGGACAGCCCCGCTATTCCTTTTACCCATAAAGGAATCAACCACCTAGAGTTCTCCTCTCACAGATGAACCTTCTTACACCACATCCCTGCAGGATTGTGAGTGGATGTTATCTAACCTATCTATTTCCCAAACATCTCCTTCCACCACTCTTGCTGCAAAAGAAGAAGGCTTGCCACTTTTTCTGTCATCCTTAGAGGAGAAACCCCTTGAGCCTACATCACCAAACACCTTAAACATAATATATCCCCTTAAACATGCACTCCTACCTAATAGTTCTTCATCACCTAAATATTTCCAACGACCGGCTGACCCCTTAACACCCATTGATATAGCACCTCATTTACCCCCTGTATCACACCCACAGTGGACCAGAATCATAACCCACCTCTCTTCCATACCAAAGTCCCTGTTCACACATGAAGATTTTTATCCCTCAGAAGATAGATGAGTCTTATGGGAGCATTTGAGTACACCATGCTCTACTCAAATGCAGATGACTAATCCAGACACCTCTGCCATATACCCAAGGTGTTTCCAAAAGCTCAAAATTCCTATGTCCTCACCTTCACCCCCCTCATCTCTATCGAATCCCTCAGCCACCTCTAACAACCTAACCAAACCTTCCCTTACACTTGGGACTTCACCAATTCTCATCATGACACACCCGCCTAAATGGCTAGATTTATCCAAAAATAATGCCATCAATCCATCTAGGAGATAGACCCAATCTCCTCGAGTTCAATCTATGCCTCTGCCACAACTAAAACCCTCGCCCCTGATCACACCAATACAGCAGGCATGGCTTCAACCTTCACCATCACACCTACCTTCTATATCAGGGTCTTACCCCTCCACCTTGCCTCAATACACCATGCCTCCCACATCTTCTTTAACATGACATATACCTTTTACACCCCTACAAACACTCACGGGTGTCTCAACACCATCACCCCAAGTATCTCACCCACCTGCCAACCCTAAGCAAACTCGATCATCGAAGGACTTATTTGCTGTCACTCCTCTCTCCTCGTGGTTTTCTCCTGCCACCAAGTCAGCTGGGGCCTCATCATCCCACCAGCTTAACATAACTTCTGCGTAGAGGAAATCATGCCTAGTTAAAACCAATCATCACAATCCCTTGCCTAAATCACCACCCGTAAGAACTACCCATACCCAGCCATTACCAAAACAATAAAAAGTCTCACCCACTCAATCACCAACCTCAACTTTATCTGAATTTGACCCACTCAAAGGATCTTACTCCAAGATCCTTGATATGTTGGTAGGGGATGCGACCATCTCCCTACCCCCACTCAGACTCTATGATCCATCTAAACCTCGACCTATAGGCTATGATGAATCTAAAAAATTTTCTTACCATTGCACACCAGGACACGATGTAGAAGGATGCAAAGCTTTGAAATCCATCCTTCGCCAGTCACCTATCTCAGGTAGACAGCCTAAGAAAGACAATTTACGGAGAGAGAAGCCCCTAGCTTCGATTCCTTCTCCTATACCACCTGTCCCCACCTCGCCAAAATCTATCATCATTGTAACCCCACCTCTCGAGAACAATGAATTATCCCTGCCATCTTCCTCCTCTCATATCCATGAGATCAACATGATTAACATTGCTACCCGAGGTCAGAAAAACAATGGAAAAGCTAAAGAAAGCATACCTGCGGCCTCTCTTTCTCCTTCTGCCATCCCAATCGCACCACCACTCAAAGTGGTCATTCATGGACCTGCCTATCCCATCTCTGATGGAGTTGCCCACCACACCATGATCAAACAACTTCACCAATCTCCTATCAAAATGACACTCTATGATCTCATTCAAACATCTGAATCACATCGACAAGCTTTAATTGAGATCCTTCAAGGGATAGAGGTCCTACCTAACGAAACCTTTCCCATTGCTTCCATTTTAACACCCAACCATGTCGCTTCTCTCAGAAAACAACCTACCTCTACAACCACTTCTGTCCCTGTATAGCAAGCTGCTACTGTCAGTTTTTCCAAAGAAGAAATTGTTGTCTTTGGTGCAGAAGATCCTGATCCCGCTCTTTTTATCTCAGCTTACGTCCAGGACATCTGGGTACGTCATGTTATGATTAACGGGGGTGCTAGCCTAAACATCATCTCTTCCGAAGCCTTCCAACAGATGAATATCCATCCTAGCTGCATGTGTGCCAACCCCACCATGTTGCGTTCATTCAATGATGCTATTACTTCTACCTTAGGCACCGAGATCCTTAACATTCATGTAGGGCCACGTACCTTACCTAAACTCTTCTACGTCCTTGAGGGAGAGTTCTAATACAACATGTTGTTAGGCTGCCCTTGGATCCAGGCTATGGGATGTGTTCCCTCCACCTTACATAGATGCATCAAATTCGAGTATGAGGGGAAGTCATACACCGTCAAAGCTGACGCTTCCCCCTTCAAAACCTGCAATATGTTATACCACCCTAATTATGTGTTTGTACCAGTCAAGACACCTATTGATCCAACTGAACCATCTACTTTAACCATGCCTCAACCATCCATCTTAAACACCCTCACACCTTCGACCAATGAACCCACCACCGCGAATACCACTTCCTTCCCTGCGGACAACATCCCAACTTCAGATCCCTTGGTAGATGTTTTTCAACACCTTACACTAGGGGAATACCACCTATACAACGTTAGCACATTTCATACCCCACAAGAGTACGGACAGTTACATGCGCATCCTACCTACGACCGTCGTGTGGGGGAGGTAATCTCCTACGGACCACCTAATTACGGCACCGACCTAACGTATGGGGGTGTCAACACATCCTCTATCACCCTTGAACCTCCCCTTGGTGTGGTTCCCTTCCAATCTGATTTTCAATATCTAACCAACCGTCATTTCGCCCTCACCTTCTTGACGTGCTGTGCTTGGAAGGGTTTTGGTTTCGGTCTTTATGAACAAGGCCGACATACGATCATTCCTGTAACTACCTGCAAACACAAAGATCATCGTGGTCTTGGATTTTTTGAACCACCTACACTGAAGAAACCTCATGTCAATTGTATCCAAGAAAAAAACAAAGTCACCCCTTCTGAACCATCATCGCCCATTTTTCCCTCTTCACCCACAGAGTCAATAGACCCGAAATCTATCCCTCCTAACTTTTTTTTTTTGTGAATGCTATCTTCCTAGGTCCTCTCACTTATCAATGCGATAGTGAAGACCCATCTTCTCTCCCCCTTTTGTATCCAGACATGATCGAAGAAGATTCACCTTCAATTAATGTTGTGGAGTGCCAGGATGATGACTCCATCCTCACCTACCTTGGTGCAGACGACTCTTATATTCAACGTGCATTACCATCTAACACCCAAACTATGTTGAATGAATCGACTATAGAAATCAATATCCACACGGAGGATGATCCTCACATTTTAAAGATCGGACAATCTCTCGATGCATTAGAACAAGCTGCCTTCACTACCTTCCTCCGTGCCCGGAATCAAGTTTTTTCTTGGTCCTACACCGACATGCCAGGAATCGATCCTGACATTGCTGTCTATAACATCACTCTGAAACCAGACTTTAAACCAGTTAAATAGAAATTGAGAAAAATGCATCCACGCATTTCCGTCCTGGTGAAAGAAGAGCTTCAATGCCTCCTTTCTATTTCTTTCATCTTACCTATTGACTATCCGCAATGGATTTCTAATGTCGTACCTGTCACTAAAGCAATGGGGGGACTTCAGATATGCATGGATTTTCGGGACCTTAACCTTGCTTGCCCAAAGAATGAATTCCCCATACCTAGCATTGATCAACTTGTTGATCTCACTACGGGCCATGAGATGCTTTCTCTCATGGATGGCTTCTCAAGATACAATCAAATTTTGGTAGCCCCAGCCGATCAACATAAAACCACCTTCATTACCCCCTGGGGGACCTTTTGCTATCGTGTCATGCCATTCAGCCTTAAGAATGCTGGTGCGACCTATCAGCGGGCTATGACTTATATTTTTCATGACATTATGCACACTATCCTCGAGGATTATGTCGATGATCTTCTTGGAAAATCTAAACATCGCAGTGAACATCTCGATGTTTTAACCATTATTTTCAATCACCTGTTACAATACTGTGTTCATCTTCAACCAAAGAAATGTGTCTTTGGCATCCTTTCAGGAAAACTCCTTGGCTTTATTGTCTCTTTGCATGGCATTGAGGTCGACCCAGCTAAAGTCAAATCTATCCTAGAAATGCCCCCACCCACTAACCTTAAAAAATTACGTAGTTTGCAGGGAAAACTCCAATCTATCCGGCGTTTCATTTCACAACTCTCGGATCGATGTCAACCTTTCCATCATCTCCTTAAAAAGGACATTGTCTTTCAATGGAGCGAGGAGTGCCACCAAGCCTTTGAGGCTCTTAAATCTTATCTCTTGCAGCCACCCGTGCTTGTCCCACCTCAGGACAATCGCTCTTTCTACCTTTACCTTTCTGCCACCGACCATGCTGTAGGAGCCATGCTCGCACATCGTGACTCTGAGCATCGAGAACAAGTATTTTATTACATAAGCCGTACTCTTATGGATTATGAGACTAGGTATACACACGTAGAAAAGTTGTGCCTAGCCCTATCATTTGTGGCTAGCAAACTCTGACATTACCTCCTGAATCACAAAACTTTTTTCCTCACCAATGCTGACCCCATACATTATATGTACGCCAAACCTCATCTAAACCAATGCATTGCCCAATGGCTTATGCTCCTCGCCGACCTCGACCTTGAGTTTGTACACCAGAAATCAGTCAAAGGACAAACTATCACAGACCAACTCGCGGAAGCCCCTTTACCTGGGGAACAATTTACCAATTTTACTTTCCCTGATGAACTCATCACAACTCTTTCACTCAGTGATGTGTCGTATCCAATGACCCTCTTCTTCGATGGATCTAAATGCCAGCGTAGTGGAGGGGCAGGCATTTTTCTCATTCCTCTTGAAGCTGAACCTATGCCTCTTTCATTCAGGCTCGATTTCCCCTGCACTAACAATGCAGCGGAATACGAGGCCCTTGTTTTGGGTCTCCATGTTGCGTTACACTTAGGTGTGAAGTCTATTAATATTTTTGGTGACTCTCAATTGGTAGTAAATCAAGTTACTGGTATCTACCAATGTAAAAATGAGGAACTTCAAAAGTACAAACATTACGTGGATTCACTTTTGACCTTATTTTCTCATTATTCTATCCAAACCATTCCCCGCTCAACTAATAAATTTACAGATACCATGACTTGCTTGGCCTCACAAATTCCAGCCTCACCTACTGACTCGGACATATTTGTCTTGGTCCAAAAACTCTTTGCCCCATCTTACTTAGTTCCGGATGTTTGTATGGTAAATAATGTATCTGCTGATTCGTAGGATACCTGGTATCACCAATTTCACGACTACCTTACAACCTCTGCTCTACCACCTGACCTTACTAGTAATGGCAAACATGCTTTTCTTAAAAGTTTTTCTTGTTATGTCATCATTGGGGGACTCCTCTATAAACATGGCTTTGATGGTATACTCCTTCGCTGTCTAACCGGCGCTGGAGTCGCTCACACCACCTAACAAATCAATGACTGACTTTATGGTGGGCACTTTAGTGGCCTCGCCATGGCCAAGCGGATCCTTCACCTAGGATATTATTGGCCTACTCTCAATAAAGACTGCTACGAATATGTTAAGCATTGTGTTATGTGTCAACAACATGCCAACCTTCAACATACTCCTAGCCACCTGTTACAGGTCGCACGAGATCTTTGGCCTTTCTCACAATGGGGTTTAGACCTTATTGGCGAGATTCACCCACCTTCTTTGCAGCATCACCATTGGATCATCACGGCAATTGAATATTACACTAAATGGGTGGAGGCCGTTCCACTCATTTCAACCAGAAAAGAAAAAATCGTTGAGTTCATCAATCATCACATTTTCTGTCGTTTTGGTGTTCCTCATCGCCTAATAACAGATAATAGAACTTCTTTCAAAAATAATTGTTACAAGACCTTTGTGACAACTTTGGTATCAAACTTAGCTTCTTGTCACCCTACTATCCACAAGCAAATGGACAAGCCAAATCTTCTAACAAGACCTTAACCAAAATTCTCATGAAAGTCGTTAACAATTATGGGAAAAGTTTACATGATCACATCCCCTTTGCCCTTTGAGCTTATCGTACCAGCATTCGTACTTCCACTAATGCCACACCATTCTCTCTGGTGTATGGTACCAAGGCTATCTTGCCTCTCGAACTACAAATCCCTTCCCTCAAAATATCTCTTCAGGATATTCTCACCAATGATGACTTCCACCAAGAGCGGTAGCCCAATTAGAGCTTCTTGACGAGCGTCATCTTACATCTCTTGACCACCTTCAAATTTATCAAAAGTGCATTAAGCGTGCTTATGATAAGCGAGTTCATGAGCGTACCTTTAAGATTGGTGATCTTTTCCTCAAAGAAAATCAACATGTAACCAAACTAGAAAAGAGAAAACATGGAAAATTTACTCCTAATTGGATTGGGCCTTACATTATCACTCACACCTATGGATCAGGTACTTATCGTTTAGCTTCGCTTAATGATAAACCCGAGCCTGAAACCCTTAATGCCTTGCATCTCTGACCATTCTACTGTTGAATTTAGTGTTACATCACTTTTTATCTACCTTGCGCTCGTCCCTTGAGCTCATTTACCACCTCATACACCTTGTTTCATGCATCTCAAAATAGAATCAGGCTCACATGGTTTGATCATAACCTCCTCTTAAAGATGCCTTCCCCTTTTTAGTCTGGTCCATGACTTAAAAGTATCAAAATAACAAGTTCTCAATCATACGATTCTAGGATATTCTTGAGTCAAACTTTCTGCAAAACTAGATACTTCATGCCAAATGGACATCTAGACTTCCAAGCTCTAAACTAGACTGCTCCCTCGAAGGATAGCTATGTGCAAAGCCGCATCTGCTATTATAAACTAGACTGCTCCCTCGAAGGACAGCTATGCGCAAATCCGCATCATGCTACTATAAGTAGACTGCTCCCTTGAAGGATAGCTATACAAAGTCAGCCTCTATTAGAAGCTTCTCACCTTGATCAACTTCGTGAAGACCTTAAGAAACAACAAAATGCATATCCCATATAGACTTCCCGCATCGATCAGTCTATACCCCCCCCCAAAAAAAGAATAAAAATAAAATAAAAGTATTCAAAAGCACTTTTGAGTCATGGACTTGTCTGTTTAGGTTTGGTTCTCTTTGATCAGAATAATCACCTTATAACAAGTCCTCTACACCCCAGCCATACCATCCACCTCACCCCACCATTTTTCAAAACAACTCAAGGGACGTGACGTATAACTGATATATCATGATTATACAACTCTTTTCACCTATTGACTTCTCACATATGCAAGGTACCTAGAGATTCAAGCTCATCCTATGATAATACGTGGTTTGTTTAGTTCTTTCCAACTATGGGACATTTTTGCCTCTTTTACCCAAATCTAGGATTATGTGTTGACCTTAATCAGGACACGGTTCCCTAATGCTTGGGTAAGCTAACCCTTGCTTCACCTATACCTTACCAATGCCAACAACCTTACCCTACCAATATCAAAATTTTTACCAACCAAAAAATTGCCTAACCACAACCAAATTGCCTGAATTCACCTCTCCCTAGTCCTAAGGGAGAACTACATCAGTCTGAGGCCCCTCCTTGCTTTGTGCAATGGGCTATGTAGGCAACACTTAGGAGACATGGGGTCTCCCAAGGTTAGCTCGACCATCCCCTACCATAACCTATCTTGCGCTGTGTTTTGCTTAAAAATATAAATGTTTTTACATATTTATATTGATAACACCCACATTTGTCCTTTATCAATCCAAACATTCAAAACATAAACATTTCTTATTATTATCATAAACTCAAAATCAACATACATATTCAATTTTATTTAGATGTTCAACAAATACATCTTCTCTATCATCGGTGCGCAGGTCAACATCCTTATTTATTCTTCTACCCTTATGTATGAAACTCACTTAGACCCAAGTAGTGAAGGTGATCATCGACGCCACTCGCCTGGCCTCTCCATACTCAAAGGTACCACTACTATTGGTTCCTCCCACTGATCCACCAATCTCTCCTGTAACATACGAATATGCCCTCTCGCGTGGAGGGATCTTACCTCTAGTCTCTCCACTTGAGACTACGAAGCCTCTAACAATCCCATGGTCTCGTTCACCTATGTTTGAAGCCGGTGAACTAAACCCTATAGGCGGTCTCTCTCCACTGTAATCACAACTATGTCGGGATGATCGACCCTCTCATGTGTACTTCGCAGCTCTACTGCCCACCATAATCTGTCACTCCCGCATCCATTACCCTGCGATCGATTGCTATCTCTTTTGGTCCTTCTGGAAGAGTGGGCCGTGGAGGTGAGAAGGGCACCTCGGCATCGATTTTCCTGTATGGTCTATAAGACATGGGTTTATCCTGAACAAATCTAAATTATTGCCGCACACGATCTAGAGGAATCCTCTCGTACTCACCTGGCTTGTGTCCCGCGATCCACCTCAATCACTCTACACCCCTCAAATCCTCAACTATGTCTGTTGTCACTATGTAGTTCCCATAAGGCCTCCAACAGATATCCACAATCATAACCATCTCCCACATCTGCCTATAATACTCGGCATCATCTATCACGGTCTCGGCTCTTGCCTCTTGCTCTGTCTGGACCCATTGTCTGAATCCCAACCTCGGCACTCCTGTCTCTCCTCCCTGGATTGGTTGGCCTATTGGTCACACACACACAATGTGCTCATAGGCCCAACAATGTAATAAGTATGCACAATCCAGTGTAGTCATGTGATTTCACCTGCATGCCCATAAACCCCTGTATAGCTCCGCAAGATATGCAGGTGCCCATGCGAAAGTAACGCTACCTTCTATCATCTCACGAATCATACACATCCATGATTTGGGAAAACTTCCCCCGTCCACTAGAGGTAATGCATAATACCCCACCGCTATCATTAATACCACTGCCAACCTTGTTGCCTCAAGGTGTGCCGCAAACATTATACCATAAGTAAATGTCAAACCTCGCTGTGTCAAATCTCGTGCGACTGGACCAAATACTGCCGTCATCGCTGCCTGCGCCGCGTTAGGCCCTGCCTGATACACTGATCTTCCTGTAATTAGGAGTCTCAAAATCTGGAACACATCTTCTAATGTCACTGTCATCTCCCCTGTTGGCAAATAAAAGGTATTCTTTTCAGGATTCCATCTCTCAATCAGTGCCTGCAACATAGCATGATTGCGTGCGATCCATGAATAATAGCAGATTCCACTTAACCCCACATGGTTTATTAATGCCCACTTAGCTGGCATTACATCCGCTCAGACCCGTGGCAACAAAGGTGGCACCCTATCATTCATCCTCAATCCTGCCTGTGCCTGCACACATTAAACTAACAAACAACAAATCAACAAATAACTTCCCACGTGTTTTTTTATCACAATCCGCAACTTTACACAGTAACTGATACCGGTTACTCCTAAATGACATCGGTCACTGTCAATTCTAACCACCCCGCTCAAAAAAAAAAAACACCTATGATAACTTCTGCGCTCGTTTTCCCCTCTCTGTACCTACGCACATATCTCCAACACCTGATTACCTACCCTACAACACTCACCCCCTCCCAAACCTTTTGCCTATCACCTTTCTTTTTCATCTCTTACCTTCCCACATCCTATTCACATGCATGCAAAAATTTAATTCCAACCAAAAATCATATATCCCTCCTGGGATGAAGCAGTTTAAGGTGGAACCTGTCTTCCCTCTCCCCTCTGCCCGTTGGATGCTTCTCCTTATTCAGCCATGTTCACCACCCTCTTCACTATTACTTACCTTTACGCCTTCTTACTCTAAGCTCACGATCACATTATCTATCTCTTTCCTCCTTATCACTCAATTCTCCCATGCAACTACCCTGTATGGACGACAACAGTCTCGCATCCTCGTATTTAACATGTTGCATGGCCCTAAAAATATGAATCCAAAATTACCTCCCTAGCTCTCCTATTTTTAGAAAAGCTTGTTTTAACATAACCGATGTCAGTTGGTTATGTAACCGATATCGGTAATAGTGACCGACATCGGTTATCTAACCGATATCGGTCAACCTATACCTATTTTGATTATATCCAGGCCTTCTCTTTTTTTTTTGCAAAAAATTTAGCAGCGCCCTCCTCTTTTCCCTACATAATGACATCACTATCAACATCCATCATCATATTCAACATCAATATTTCAAAACATATGCATATCATTAACACATCATCAACATCATTTATATATACATCACAAACATTCCAATACCATCAACACAAAAACATAAAGCATTATAATATATGCACCAAATCCACAATTACACACACCATATGGATCAACCTCATCATCTATATATATATAAAATGTTACAAATATACAAATTTCCCTGCATGGGGCCTCTATCATACAAACAAAAAATACAAAGTTGGCACACATGCCGCTGTCTCTATCAAAATCTCGACTCAGCTCGCAGGCCGGCCTCTCATGTCAAAAATATACTCGGGTCGCAGACCGGTATCAACTATACAACATGTACTCAGCTCGCAGGCTGGTATATATAACAAACATGAATACATAAATCCTATTAGGGCACGCAGGCCTCTATATGCACACTCAGTTCGCAGACCGGTGTCTCTATCAACAAATCCACTCTCAAATCAAAAAAACCTAGCTCTGCTCCTGGGGTGACTCAGCTCTCTCCCCCTCCCTCAGCTTGTCTCTCAGCTGGCCCCTGTGCCAGATCTCACCTCCTACCCGTCACTGACCCACCGGCTGTGGCTGCGGCCCCCTATGACCTGTGACTCCGGGATGTCTCAGCTCTGTGAGCTGCATATGGCTGATAGTCGGCCCTGGTACCATCTAGTACATCCTGATAATATCGGGCATCCACTCTCGCCTCCATGTAGCGGGCCCGCGCCACCATGGCTAGTGGGGCTACTCCCCTAACTCCTAATATCAGTGGGCCATGCCCTGCCTATACACTCTGCCCTACCTGTACACCCTGCCCTGCCTGTACACCTTGACCTGCCTGTACGCCCTGTGCCTGTGCCTTAGGCTATACCTGCGCTTGTGCCTGAGGCCGTACCTATGCCTATGCCTGAGGCTGTGCCTGTACCTGTGCTTGGGCCAACTGCCCCTGTAGCACCCCAATCTGTGCCCATGCAGCAGCAAAATACCCCTGTAATAACTGCACCTAGCCTAAGAGACGGTCCCTCTCCACTATAACCGTTGCCAAATCTGGCTGTGTGGGCTATGCTCTCATGGCTGCCCTCTTCCCTGCCCACCAAACCAAAAATGCACCTATAACACCGGCATCATCCACTGTATCATCAGTTGGTCTCTCCGTAACCTAGACTGGGTCCAATGGCTACGGTAGAGGCAGTGGTGCCTCTACATCCTCCCTCCAATACTGTGGGAAAGGAGGTGGCTCGTCCTGTCGTAGGCCCAACTATTGGCGTACCCTCTTTAGGGGAATCCGCTCATGCTCCCCGAGTCTCTATCCAGCTATCCAGAAGATATACTGGATCCATCGTAGCTATGATCGGGCTCCTCCGCGGGGCTGATGGCCTCTGTATGGCCTCCATATAATATCTAGTGCGGTCAGGCCCTCTAACATATGCCTGTAGTACGTGACATTTTACCCTGCGATAATTGCTTGTGGCTGGCCCATGACCCCTAACCACCTCTAAAACCCATACCTATACACCGCCATTGGCCCTGGCTGATGGGGCCACCCTACTGGTTGTAAACACACGATATGCTCGTAGGCCCAGCAGTGTAGCAAGAATGTTGAGTATATCCCGAATTGCCTCATACAACGATAGCCCCAGAGCTCTCTGTATAGCTGTGCCAAATACATTGGTGCCCATGCATAACAGGTATGCTCCTCCACCATCTCATGTAATACTCCCATCAGAGCCCATGGGAAGTGACCTCCCTCTGAGTCCGGGAGGGCGAAGCAGGTGATACCAATCATCATTAACACGCACTATGGTACGTAATCAATGGGGCTGCATCCCTGAATACCTTCAGGATGCTATCCATCGCTGTCTCAGCATCCACCTAGAACACCACCTCACCTATGATTGGAAGTCTCAAGATGCGATACACATCCTCTAGTGTGACTGTCATCTCTCCAGTCGGGAGATGGAAGACATTGGTTTCCAGATCCCATCTCTCAATGAGGACAACCATCAGGCTATGGTCCCTATCCACAGCCCTATACCTCTAGACTCTGCCAAGTAAAACCTCCCGCATGACTACCCACTGCGATGTAATCACATGTGGCCGCATCCGCCCCAGTAGAGGAGGCATCCGATCCCGCATCATCAACTGTTGGCGTGCCTGTAAAATAACTCACTCCATCAGGCCTACCCTTTACAAAATAACTACCCAATAACCCCAATATCACTAATCCCAATCAACAAACACCTACAATATCCCCCCCCCACCCCAATAACATTTCCTAGCCACTCTACCTTCTCCCCCTTCACCCCAACACTCGATCCTACCCACCTACAACAAATCAACACAAATACTTTCACAACCTTACCTCCTGCCCATGGTGACCGGTACCGGTCACCCACGACCACCTTCGGTTGACACACGACCTACCAGTCTTTAAACGCACACATCTATACAGCTTGTGTGGTGACCGATGTCGGTCGCTTAGTGACCGACATTGGTCACTGTGGAATTTGTTGGCTGGATATTTTGTTAATCTAAAATATGAGGTTCAACCATAGTACATGGGATTAAATCCCTCCTTAAAGACAGGTGAGGCTGTCTGTTTATTACTAATCTAAAACATAGCAAAAACAATATATATAGTATTCACACTAATCTAACCATTGGGGTTGGGATAAAATCCCGAGATCCATATACACACGTTGGGAAGATGTTCTAATAAATGGACAGGGTCGGAAGTTATTACAATGGAAGAAACACAATGGAAAGGAAATGAGAGGAACGTATTTTCTTTCGAGTAAACACAGAGCATGAAATAATCATACGAGCTTTAGATCGTAAATATAATGTTTGAAACGATTAGAATCATTAAGATACTAAATGAAGAATAGCTTAAGATTATGAACATAAGAACAATATCTTAAGAAAGATATATCTCACAACACAAAGTTTGCAAAATAGTATCAACTCCTATTCTTCAAATGATTAAAAGAAAACACAAAGTTTTTCTTCTTCGCAATAGCTCCCAATATTTCAAAAATCTCAACCCTTTGGAATGTACACACATCCCTAATTTATAATAGAAAAGAGTAGAGAGAAAATAGGATAAATCCTAGAAAATAGTCTTTTAACGAGAGTCCTATTTTTCTTGACTCTCACATAGGAGACCAAGTCAAAATTTGCTTCCTATGTGATGAAATAGAAATGAAAAAGACATGTCAATTTCAATATTGAAATGACATGAAACATCAAGACTTAGTCTAAATCGTCATCTTTTTCTTCCTCATCTTTCCCTTCCTCCAACTGAGCCTGTTTGTTCCAAAATTCTTGGAACTTACGGATTATACCTTGCATCTCATTTTCGTCAGGCGCAGTGGAATGATCACTCAAGAATTCAAATGTTTCGTTAGTGTCACTAGCACTACCCGGGAATATTTCTCAATATTTTGTTGAATTTTCTCAAGGCCTACAAAGAATTTTCAATCTTCACAAACATGTCGATGATTTCAATACCAAATTCGTGAGTTGGTTCATGCTGAATAGATTCTTGGATTTGTTTGAAAAGATCATCAGCTAATAGGATGCCCGAGTTTCTAACTGACACTTTTGCACAGATTTTTAACAGTTCTTCTTCCAAGCCGCTCTTGCCATCAATCAACTGATCTCTTGATTCTCTCAAATTTACCACAGGCTTCGTTGAGAATCTTTACCCTGAACCTGATGGATTTGGTCAGTTGGAAATATATCCGCATGTGGGATGATGCCTTCTTCTACTAAGAGGCGTGATGGTATTTGCTTTAATACCTGGAGAGCTTCGAAATTCAAATCAAGGTGTCTAATTTCTTGGGAGAAATCATAGTCCATATTTTCTCCATCACTTTGAATATTTCCCAAAGATTGATAGACTTCCACGGTGTCTTGAATCACTTCTTTCCCCTGTTGGAGCAGCCTTTGGATCCATTCATCGACCACCGTTCCTTTTTTATTAATCTTCTCAATTATAGGCACTAATGAGAAATCAAATCCGACAGGGACGGAGGAAGATGGTATGGATTCAAGGGGTTTTGAGAGCTTAAGCAATACCTCAGTCAACTGCTCCACCGTTCTTTTAAGCTCATCTCTGGTATCTTTTGTTTCCTTCAATTTCTGGCATAGCACGTTTGTGGCATCCCGTGCATCCTGTTGTGCTACTTCTATTGTCACCTCTCCTAGAGCCACCCTGGTTATATGATAGTCAAAGGCTATTATGTCCTCTTTGGTTTTGTCAGTCGCAGGAGTGGCGATCTTTGCAAACTTATGCCCTAAAGCATCCACCAAAACCCTTGAAACTATTTTGGGTTTCTTGGCGGATTTAGTAGTAGAAACCTTGAGTGAGCTAAAATCAAAGGCTGGTATGGGTACAATCACCTTCCTCTTCCTCGCATAGTTTTCTCGAGTAGCCATTGAGGCGTGTCAGAGGGAGTTGCCATTATTGTAGAAGTTGGCATCATACTTTCAGGGGGAGAGGGATCCAATGGCGGAGTGGGGACAGTTACCAATGTGGTAGCAGATTCAATAAAAAGAGGCACAGGAGGGGGCGTGTTGGTGATTACTTTGGTACAGCAGAGAGGGGTGAGAGTCTAGAGAAAATTCTGGCCATGATTGAAGAATTCGATGGGGAATGAGGAGGTAGAAGTGGTTGTGAGGGAGGAACTGCAAATTATGACTCCAAAGTCTGGGAGGCAAGAGATAAGGTCACTTCAGTTGGACAGTCAACAAATGGTGAAACCAGAGGCTAGCTTCCTTCTCCTTCCAAAGAAATTTCTCCTATTTCTGGTGGTGTTTGTGATTCTGGCACATTCACTGTTTCAATTAGAAAAACAATTGAAGAGATTTCTCGTTCTCTTCTCTTCTTGTCAAACTTGACCTTTATAGGTCCCTTAGAAGATCTTTTGTCTTTTCTCTTTTTTGAGGGCCCTGCCTCTGAAGCAACCAACTTTGAAAAACTATCACCCTTAAAAATCATTCCCCAAGAGGCAAGCCATGCTTTGGTATGTGCAAGAATCAGGGCTGATCTATCTGTAATGGAGGCTTTCTCACTGAGAGACCAATCAATAGGTGGGAAAAAATATTGATCTTCATTAAATCCATCATAGGAAAGATCCAGTAATGCTTTCATTATCACTAGTACCTTCTGGTATGTCGGCGAGCTCAAGTGTCTGAATTTCAGCAAGTGTTAACCTACTATGATCTTTTCTTTGGACAATAACCTCATCACGTAAATCAATCTAGATGTCTTCTATGCTTGGCATGTGCGGGTGTAGAGTTCCATATGACTTGAGGACTCCTCGAAAATCAAACCCATCTCGGGGCTTCATGTGCTTCTTCAACTTATCTTAAAGCTCTTGAACAACGTCCTTGGCTTTCACCACCGTTGAACAAGTATATCTTCCAATAGAAATTGTGAAAGATACAGTGACCTTGTGTTTACTCTGTTGGAAATTGTGAAAATCCAACAATTGCCTGACCAACTTCATCAGGATTAATTTTTCCCTTGGATATTAAGGTAGACGGAAAGAATCCCCTGGGTACATGACTAGTTGAAGATATGTGAACTTCTTAAATTACAAGAAGACACAACCCCATTTTGAAACTTCAGCCCATGCTTCATTAGATACTCTCGTTTTCCTTAGTTTGGGACTTAACCTATAGATGTTCTCATAAAAGAAGGCATCATTTACCCTTCTGAATTGGTCTTCAGACTCTTTTCTTGTCAGCTAAGGGAAATAATGATAAATATGTTCCACTCTCTTGTTCCCCTTAGGTGTCCAACCCGGGATAGTTCCTCATGCCGGCTGCTACATAGGTGACATACGAGGACATATAAAACTTTCTCGTAGACAAGACTATTGTCATTTGAGAATCTATCTCATTACTGATAAGAGTACCCCAATCAATTCCCTTTTTATTTTTCTTAATAATGATCATGAACTGATACATCCATCCTTGGAAAACATTTGATTTGGGGAAACCAAAAACCTGACTCAACATAGTTAGTGATATCACTGATTTCCTAAATGAAATCACTTCTGGAAACAAGTCTTAGGAACCTGGAAATAGCCGGTTTGGATTTGATTAGGAACTTCTTATTCACATGCTTGATTCAATCCTCCTAATCATTGTCCCAAGCTTTTTGGGATGACTTGAGATCCACATCTCCATATTCCTCAAAATTAGGCAGCTTGAGAAGGTCATTGAAGTAACCTCCGTCCAATTTTATTACAACTTCTCCCACCTGGTTTTTTATAGAACGAGAAGCAGAGTCATAATTCGAAGCACAGTCCAAGATGAACTCGGGGCACTGAGTGGACATAGTGAAGCCTTCTGTAAGAGGTAGGCCACTGCCAACTATTGATTTCATCCATGGAGTTTGAGAAGGGCTCTTGACCCTATTCCAGAAATCTTCCATGTCTACGTTTCTCGAGCTCTGTATCTCGGATGTTGAAATTACAATCAATATAGGATGGAGACTCCATCTTCCTGAATTTGTACTTCATCCTCCCAAAATTTTCAGTCTTATCTTGTGATGGACTAGGGTTCGACATGAGGAATTTCAGATGGAGGAGAGTGTCAGAGATCAGAAGATGTTGAACATTGCAGAAAACCCGACGCACTGAGGAGGATGCTGGAAAGTTCAGAAAACCTAACACACTGAGAAGGATGCCGAAGAGTACTGTGGGTTTTAAACCCGACAAAGCACCCTGAGGAGGATGCCGAGAAGAGTTCGGAAAACCCGTACACACTTGAGCTTTTCCAATATACTACGGGTTCCTTGAACACCATTTATATCCCAAACATATTTTTAATTATAAGGACATTCAAGGGAATAAAACAAAGTGATAATTCCAAAGGGAGTAACCCTAAAACAAAAACCTGATTTAGAAAACAACCCCCAAAATGGAAAAGATAAAAACCCCAATAACAAACCTGATAAGAAACTTGGAAGAATTCCTTACATGATTAATCCACAAAAACCACAAACAAAGAATGAAGAGAAAAATACCTTCAACCAGGACAAGGAATGATAAAAAACGAGCAATGCAATCGGGCATAGAGGCGAGTTTCGGGGTTTCAAGGTCGAAGATGCATGCGCGAAAATCCACGAGGTAAAAAGTACGTCTAGTAAAAATGACATGGAAATCCGAATATATATAAGAAAATTTACATTTAATACACTTCAGTTGACATGTGCCAACTACCCGACAACTTGGCATTAATGCCATGTCAGCATGCTTGGTATATTCAGAAACCTGACACAAAGGATTTTAGAGTAATTCAGGTTTCAGGTTGTGGGAAACAATCGGCATGAAGCATGATGCTTGATGGCCCCAGAAAACCCGAAACAAAGGAGTAAATTGGGCTTCGAGGATCGGAAGACATGCGACATGAAGCATGTTTTGATGAAGGAATGTTCCGATGCTCGGAAGGTCCACAAACCCGACTCTCCTTACTTGATGTGAGTTTCAGGTTTCGGGGAACACACAACATGAAGCATCCAAAACACATGTCATCTTGCTTGTGAAACCTGAAAACCCGATTATCTCTTTGAAAGGTAATTTTGTAAAACCAGCTTATAAATTTCTTAGTGTTATCCAATTTTTTTGGCGTAAACTCAAAAATGAGATAACAACTAGCTCTAGCTGGGGACTTTCTTTGTGATATCAAAGGAAGAGAACTCAGAATCTCTGGCTTTATCCATTGGGATACGGAGTCAGAAAAGAAGAAAACCAAAAAAACAAAACAAAGAAAGAAAGGAGACTAAAAGCAAACACATGACATAAAATAAAGTATGTACAATGCAAAAGAGCATCTTACATTAATGATGGAACAACTTCAGATGTTGACCACTGAAAGGAAAAGGGAGTAACTCTCCATCAAGGTATGATAGATGGAAACTATTTTCACCACTCAGCTGATGAATCTTAAAAGGTCCTTTCCACAAGGAGTCAAACTTTCCATGCATTCCTTTCTACTCTTTCCTCTTATCCCAAAGCAATACCAGGTCTCCAATTTGGAAATGACGTTGCCTTGATTTCTTGTCAAAAATTTTCTTTACTTTTCTTTGGTGGTCTGTAATGCGATCAACCACCTTGCTCCATTCCTCTTCTAGCCTAGCTACGTACATAACCCTTTTCTTGATAGAATTTTGAAAAGTCACATCTTTGACTGCTTTGGCCAACTGTAAGGCTTGAAATTCTACTGAGATAGGAATCTCAGCATCAATCTCGTATAGAACTTGGAAAGGAGACATTCCTATAGCTCGCTTTATGGTAATTCGATCAGCCCATAACGCATCATACAATGCTTTGTGCCACGTTCTCTGGTTTTCATCTACTAGCTTTCTTATTATGGTAACCAGGTTCTTGTTGCTGGACTCAGCTTGCCCATTGCCTTGGGGATAATAATCGGATGAGTGAGCCAGGGTGATGCCAAATCCATAGAAAAATTATGTCAATTCATGCGATGAGAAATTGGAGGCGTTGTCAGCCACAATCTTTTGAGGCACACCGAATCTGAAAATTATATTCTCTTTAAGGAACTTGCACATAGCTTCTGAGGTTGCTTGCTTGATTGGCGTGGCTTTTACCCACTTGGTAAAATAGTCTGTAGCAGTTAGCACGTAATTGTGTCTGGCACTGGAGGAAGGATTCAACGTTCCAATGAAGTCAATTCCCCACTGGTGAAGAGGTTCTTTAATCACTACGGGCTTCAGGGGAAGAGCTGCTAGCTTGGGACGACCAACGAAATGTTGACAAGCTTCACACTTGGACACCCACTCTACTGAATCCCGAAAGAGAGTAGGCCAATAGTACCTAGCCCATATGATCTTATAATCTATTACAGAGGATGAGAAATTTCCTCTGCATGTTAGGCTATGGAAGGACTCTAACAACTTTAACTGTTGTGATTTATCAACACAGTGCAAGAAAACACCATCAATACCTTTCTCGTATATTCCGTTATCCCACAAGAGGTATCTTGCAGATCTTAACTTGACTATCCTCTTCTCCTTTTGGCTTAAATGTGGGGGGCATTCACCATACTTCAGAAAGAAAGCAATGTCTGTGTACCATTCATCAGTTGTACTCACAAAAAGCACCATCGACAACTTTGAAGAAGTATCTTCGTTCTTTTCACATTCTGCTTCAGCATGGTTTTTTGCAATCAATTGGCATAGGCCCATTCCTCGTACTAACTTGGTAGGTCTGATGTCCAAGTCGTACTCCTGAATTTTAGCTATCCAGGTACCTCATTGGCTCCCTAGCTCTTGTTGAGTCAAAATAGATTTAACGGCAGTGTCGGGAACAAGAACGAGGGTATGGGAATTTAGCACATAGTACCTGAAATGTTTCACTGCTCGTACCACTACATAAGCATGCTTTTCAATTTGTGATAGTTTTAGCTCATGTTCCTTCAATGGATAGCTCATAAAAGCAATGGAAGCTTCGATGCCCTCCCCATTCTCCTGCATCAGTATGGTTGACATTGTGTGAGCAGAGGCATAGCTATACATGATGAAATCTGTTTTGAAATCTAGACATACTAGGATAGGAGCACAAGCAACTGCCCTTTTGAATTCATCAAATGCAAGCTTCCCTTTAGTACTCCATCGAAATGGGATTTTTCCTTTTATCATCCCAAGGATATCCTTAGTTTTATCAGCAAAATCAGGTACGAACCTTCTTAGGAAATTGGCTTTTCTAAAGAATGAATGAACCCCAGTTTTACTTGTGGGTAGGGTAAGGCTTTGAATGGATTTTACCCCCTCTGGGTCAATTTTGGTTCCTTCTTTAGTCACGATATGACCCAGCAGCTTTCCTTTGGTCACTCTAAACATGGACTTCTTGGGATTTAATGAAATCCCGTGACGCCTGCATCTCAAAAGTACTTGCTCTAAATGATCATAATGATCACTCCATTTTTTAGAAAAAACGGTCAAGTCATCCAAATATACTACTATGACTTTGCCCATCAGGTCTCTGAATGCCAAGTCCATAGCTCTCTGAAAGGTGGCTCCGGCATTGATCAAGCTGAAAGGCATCCTTTTGTAAGCAAAGGTACCCCATGGGGTTGTGAAGGCCATCTTGTGTTGATCCTCCGCAGTTACCTCAACTTGATTATATCCTGAAAATATGTCGAGCATGGATAGCATTTTTGATCCAGTAACAATTTGTAACACCTGATCCATGATAGGAAAGGGATAGTTATCCTTCAACGAAGACTGATTCAGGTTCCAGAAGTCAACACAAATTCAGATTTTTCCATTCTTCTTCCTGACAGGGATGATGTTAGCAATCCAAGTGGAGTGATGGATTGGAAAAATAGTTCTAGCATCTAACATTTTCTAAATTTCTGAAAGGATAGTCCCTGAGATCTTGGGATTGTAATGTCTTTGCTTCTTCCTGTATGGTTTCACATCAGGCTTCAAAGGGATACCGTGTTGTACGTAGTTGGGCTTGAAGGATTTTAAATCTGCATAAGACCAGGCTAAGACATCCATGTATCTCTTCAAGAGTGAAGTGAATTTCACTTTCTCCTCAGGGGAACAACATTTTCCAATATTCACCATCCGAGGTTGATCAGACGAACCTAGATTGACTTGATCTACCTCCGAGGAAGAAGCTCCTTCAACTTGCCTTTTGTTTTGAATAAAACGATCATGCTTGTCAAACAAACCCTCCAGAGAAACCAAACCTTTTGGTATCTTGTTGCCTTTAAGCTAGATAAACTCACCATCAACCTCTTGATATGGATCTGAGATAGTTTCACTGAAAGTTGATTCCAAACCTTCAAAGTATAGTTCACTAAAATTGTCAGCTTTTTGTAGAAAATCCAACCCTTGTTGATCATCGTTGAACACTTTCCAGTGAGCCGCATTATCTGGGATACTGGGATAGTACACAATCTCAATGGTGTACGTATCTTGTTTGAACTGGGGATGGGGGAGAAGGAGAGATGCAGACACGACCAAAGAATCAGACTTGTCGTTATAATCTCTCAACACCGCCTTAATGGAGAATGCATCAAAGCATTCTATAGTATCCCAAACTTTGTTCCTGTAATGTCTCAAGTGATCATTTTTTACTTGATAGATTCCCTTGACCTAGTTGACAATCAGCTCCACATCCCCTTGAACCTTGAGATTTTGAATTCCCTTATGTCTGGCCATTTCTAATCCTAGTAACAGAGCTTCATATTTAGCTGTGTTATTAGTATTATCAAACTATAATTTGAAATCAGAGGGGAAAATCTTAGAATTAGGAGATATAAGAACTACACCAGCACCTGATCTGGTGGTTGAGTAGCTACCATCGAATTCGAGGGTCCAAACAGCATTAGGATCTTCTTTCTTGACATCCATGGCCGGTATCTCTAATGTCATGAAATAATTTCCAAAACTAGCATCTTCGAAAAGAATTTGAGCCTTAGGGTCATCTGATTTAGTTACCAAATACCTCGCCTGAGGCTTGGGATGGAGAACATGATAAACCCCATTGACTAGGATCCTTGCCTTGGTCCAATCCATATTAATCTCTCCTTCGACGTCTTTACAAAAACATCTACCCAAGAGGATACTGTAAGCTGCAGGGATGTCAGCAACTAGAATGGTCATTTTCACTCTCTTCTCTGGGAAAGCAACGAATGCAAACTATGCATCTTTGATTTGACCAATCAAAGGAACTTGTTTGGTTTCCATGGAGTAACACTGTCCATATGACTTAGCCAAAGTAAGCCCAAGAGCATGGGCTACTTTTGCGGGCATAACATTGTCGGAGGCCCCTGAGTTGATGATGCAATTGCTGAGTTTAAACCCATTTATAAGTAAAGAAAAATAAAATGGTTCAATCTTTCCCGAAGAAGAAGTAGAGGTCAGATTGTTCTAAGATGGGGGATGAGTAGGATTTAGAAGGATACCTTTTGAAGGTGGGGGAACAACTGCTTTACTTCTAATGAATTTGGCAAGTTTTTTGAACTGTTTAGGATTTGACTGAAGGTATTCTGCTTTTGACATTTGGATTTTGGTTCTTTTTACATGATCGATAATGTAAAAAGTAGTATAAGAAGGGGTGATGGTAGGCTCAGTTCTAATCACATGAGCTTGAGCTGAGGCACTAACCTTAGGAGAAAGAGAATGAGGAGAAGTTGCCTTTTTGGTGACTTCTCTTTCAGTTTGTGCTGAAATAGGAGTACCTCTCCTAACTATGGCTATGGAAGGTTCCTTGTTCTTATCCTTGGGGTTTTCAAGAGGTTTTCTTGGATTCTGAGATTGGCATCGAGTGAAGACAGCAAATGACTGACCATCCGGTGCACATTCATCTTCTTCGTATTCCAAATACCCAATGCTGGAGTCACCAGCTGAATCATCATAAGACTCATCAGCATATCCTAAAGCTTCAAAAGCCTCGAGGGAATCTTGTTCTTCTGGTTCTTCCTCTTCTTCAACTATTTCTACTACCACATTAATAGGAGGAGCTTCAATTTCTAGCCTCGGTTGAGTAGGAGTTAACCGCGTCCTGTCCCTTGCAGGTGCACCATTGTTGTTATTGAAATTCCATCTAGGGATATCCCGATACGGAAAATTGCTCACCTGCTGGAACATTTTCTTTTTTAAAGTGATCAAATCATTAGCCATTTTTTGAATCATAGGATCAGTATTACCTTGGGAAGAACCTTGACTTTTAGCCTTGGGTACATCTTTCCTGATCCTTCCAGCCAAAATGAGATCATCCTCTATTTCAATAGCTGTTGACTGAGTAATAGCCAAATCTTTGATAGCCGACCTTCTTAATAAAAATCTCACATTGGGAGGCTGAGCATTAATGAAGAAGCATTTCTGATTTTCTGGAGTTGGTACAGCTATTTCTGGAAGCTTTCGGATCAGCTTATTAAACTTTGCCACGAAGTCCCGCATGGGTTCATGAGATTCCATCTTCATATGGGTAATTTGTGCTAACAAAGCATGAGAATCTTCGGCTGGTTTGAAATGTACTTCGAATTTGGTCCTCATGGTAGCCCAGTTTGTGATGCACGCATTCAAAAGGTGGTGAAACCATTCCGTTGCTGCACCATGCAATGTTTCAACAAAAAGTCAAACAGAGACATCTTCATGAGCTACTCCAAGGATGCCGCACGCTATAAAGAAAGATGCAATGTGTTCATCAGGATGTTGCTTCCCATCCCCATTAAACTTGGGAATGTTTTTATGTGATCCATGTGGTAACTCATGCAATGGTGGAGTTAAAGAAAAAGGACTAATAGCTACGCCCCAAGGCACAGGTTGTGCTACCATCCTTTTGAAAAGAGTGCATATGGGGATCTGAGTATCAGACAAGAGTAGCGCATGACAAGTTGCAGACGCTTCCCGTTCCATTTCTCTGAATAGGAAAAGAACTTCTGGTTCGGTTAGAAATAATGCTGTTGGGGGAAAGGCTGAAATTGTGCTGTTGTAGCAACTCAAAGAGTGGATCAATTTCAAGTCGGGCTCGGCGGGACCGAGTGAAGATCTTTCCGGCCAGCTTGAACCAGGAAAGAGACCTTGTTAAAAATAAGGCAAATACGGAGTCTCCAGACACCAAGAGGATAAGCTTTACACTATAAATCCATATTCCCCAGCGGAATCACCAAAAACTGTTGGTTGGATATTTTGTTAATCTAAAATATGAGGTTCAACCACAGTACATGGGATTAAATTCCTCCTCAAAGACAGGCGAGGCTGCCTGTTTATTAGTAATCTAAATACAAGGTTGGGATAAAATCCCAAGATCCATATACACACATTGGGAAGATGTTCTAATAAATGGACAGGGTCGGAAGTTATTACAATGGAAGAAACACAATGGAAAGGAAATGAGAGGAACGTATTTTCTTTCGAGTAAACACAAAGCACAAAATAATCATACGAGCTTTAGATCGTAAATATAATGTTTGAAACAATTAGAATCATCAAGATACTAAATGAAGAATAGCTTAAGATTATGAACATAAGAACAATATCTTAAGAAAGATATATCTCACAACAAAAAGTTTGCAAAATAGTATCAACTCCTATTCTTCAAATGATTAAAAGAAAACACAAAGTTTTTCTTCTTCACAATAGCTCCCAATATTTCAAAAATCTCAACCCTTTGGAATGTACACACATCCCTAATTTATGATAGAAAAGAGTAGAGAGAAAATAGGATAAATTCTAGAAAATAGTCTTTTAATGAGAGTCCTATTTTGCTTAACTCTCACGTAGGAGACCAAGTCAAAATTTGTTTCCTATGTGACGAAACAGAAATGGAAAATACATGTTAATGAAACTTCAAGACTTAGTTTGAATCCTCATCTTTTTCTTCCTCATCTTTCCCTTCCTCCAACTGAGCCTGTTTGTTCCAAAATTCTTGGAACTTACGGATTATGCCTTGCATCTCATTTTCCTCAGGTGCAATAGAATGATCACTCAAGACTTCACATGTTTCATGAGTGTCACTGGCACTAACGAGAAGCTTTCTCAATCTTTTGTTGAGTTTTCTCAAGGCCTACAAAGAATGTTCAATCTTCACAAACCTATCGATGATTTCAATACCAAATCCGTGAGTTGGTTCATGTTGAATAGATTCTTGGATTTGTTTGAAAAGATCATCGGCTGATAGGATGCCCGAGTTTCCAACTGACACTTTTACACAGGTTTTTAACAATTCTTCTTCCAGGTCGCTCTTGCCATCAATCAACTGATCTCATGATTCTCTCAAATTTACCACAGGCTTCGTTGAGAACCTTTACCCTGAACCTGATGGCTTTGGTCAGCTGGAAATGATTATCCGCATGTGGGATGATGCCTTCTTCTACTAAGAGGCGTGATGGTATTTGCTTTAATATCTGGAGAGCTTCGAAAGTCAGATCAAGGTGTCCAATTTCTTGGGAGAAATCATCATCCATCTTTTATTCATCAGTTTGAATATTCCCCAAAGATTGATATACTTCCACGGTGTCTTGAATCACTTCTTTCCCCTGTTGGAGCAGCCTTTGGATCCCATTCATCGACCACCCTTCCTTTTTTATTAATCTTCTCAATTGTAGGCACTGATGAGAAATTGAATCCGAAAAGGACAGAAGGAAGATGGTATGGATTCAAGGGGTTTTGAGAGCTTAAGCAATACCTCAGTCAACTGCTCCACCTTTCTTTTAAGCTCATCTCTGCTATCTTTTGTTTCCTTCAATTTTTGGCATAACACGTTTGTGGCATCTCGTGCATCCTGTTGTGATCCTTCTGTCGTCACCTCTCCTAGAGCCACCATGGTTATCTGATAGTCAGAGGTTGTTATGTCCTCTTTGGTTTTGTCAGTCGCAGGAGTGGCGATCTCTGCAAACTTATGCCCCAAAGCGTTCACCAAAATCCTTGAAACTATTTTGGGTTTCTTGGTTGATTTAGCAGTAGAAACCTTGAGTGAGCTAAAATCAAAGGCTGGTATGGGTACAATCACCTTCCTCTTCCTCAGAGTTTTCTCGAGTAGCCATTGAGGCATGTCAAAGGGAGTTACCATTATTGTAGAAGTTTGCATCATACTTTCAGGGGTAGAGGGATCCAATGGCGGAGTGGGAACAGTTACCAATGTGGTAGCAGATTCAATAAAAAGAGGCACAGGAGGGGGGTGTGTTGGTGATTTACTTTGGTACCAGCAGAGAGGGGTGAGAGTCTAGAGAAAATGTTGGCCATGATTGAAGAAGTTGATGGGGATTGAGGAGGTAGAAGTGGTTGTGAAGGAGGAAGCGCAAATTCCGACTCCAAAGTCTGGGATGTAAGAGATAAGGTCGCTTCAGTTGGACAGTCAAAAAATGGTGAAACCAGAGGCTAGCTTCCTTCTCCTTCCAAAGAAATTTCTCCTATTTCTGGTGGTGTTGGTGATTCTAGCAAATTCACTGTTTCAACTGGAGAAACAATTGAAGAGATTTCTCGCTCTCTTCTCTTCTTGAAAAACTTGACCTTTATAGGTCCCTTAGAAGATCTTTTGTCTTTTCCCTTTTTGGAGGGCCCTACCTCTGAAGCAACAAACTTTGTAAAATTATCATCCTTAAAACTCATTCCCCAAGAGGCAAGCCATGCTTTGTTGCGTGCAAGAATCAGGGCTGATCTATCTGTATTGGAGGCTTTCTCACTGAGAGACCAATCAATAGGTGGGAAAACATATTGGTCTTCATTAAATCCATCATAGGAAAGATATAGAATGCTTTCAATATCACTAGTACCTTTTGGTATGTCAGCGAGCTCAAGTGTCTAAATTTCAGCAAGTTTCAACCTTCTATGATCTTTTGTTCGAACAACAACCTCATCACGTAAATCAATCTATATGTCTTCTATGCTTGGCATGTGTGGGTGCAGAGTGCCATATGACTTGAGGAATCCTCGAAAATCAAACCCATCTCGGGGCTTCATTTGCTTCTTCAACTTATCTTGAAGCTCATGGACAATGTCCTTGGCTTTCACCACCGTTGAACAAGTATATATTCCAATAAAAATTGGGAAAGATACAGCGGCCTTGTGCTTACTCTATTGGAACTTGTGAAAATCCAACAATTTCCTGACCAACTCCATCAGGATTAATTTGTCCCCTGGATATCGGGGTAGATGGAAAGGATCCGCTGGGTACATGACTACCCGAAGATATGTGAACTTCATAAATTTCAAGAAGACACAACCCCATTTTGAAACTTCAGCCCATGCTTCATCAGATACTCTCGTTTTCCTCAGTTTGGGGCTTAACCCGCAAATTTTCTCGTAAAAGAAGGCATCGTTTACCCTTCTGAATTGGTCTTCAGACCCTTTTCTTATCAGCTGAGGGAAATACTAATAAATATGTTCCACTATCTTGTTCCCCTTGGTGTCCAACCCGAGATAGTTTCTCATGCCGGCCACTGCATAGGTGACATACGAGACACATGTAAAACTTTCCCGTAGACAAGACTGTTGTTATTTGAGAATCTATCTCATTACTGATAAGAGTACCCCAATCAATTCCCTATTGATTCTTCTTAATAATGATCATGAACTGGTACATCCATCCTTGGAAAACATTTGATTCGGGGAAACCAAAAACCTGACTCAACAGACTTAATGATATCATTGATTTCCTGAATGAAATCACTTCTAGGAACAAGTCTTGGGAACCTGGAAACAGTCGGTTTAGGTTTGATTAGGAACTTGTTATTCACGTGCTTGATGCAATCCTCCTGATCATTGTCCCAAGCTTTTTGGGTTGACTTGAGATCCACATCTCCATATTCCTCAAAATTAGGCAGCTTGAGAAGGTCATCGAAGTAACTTCCATCCAATTTGATTACAACTTCTCCCGCCTGGTTTTTCACAGAACGAGAAGTAGAGTTATAATTCGAAGCGCAAGACCAAGATGAACTCGGGGCACTGAGCGGACATAGGGAAGCCTGCCGCAAGAGGTAGGCCACTGCCAACTATTGATTTCATCCATGGAGTTTTAGAAGGGCTCTTGACCCTATTCCAGAAATCCTCCATGTCTACATTTCCGAGCTCTGTATCTCAGATGTCAAAATTACAATCAATATAGGATGGAGACTCCATCTTCCTGAATTTGTACTTCATCCTCCCAGACTTTTCAGTCTTATCTTGCGATGGACCAAGGTCAAACATGAGGAATTTCAAAGGAGGAGAGTGTTGGAGATCAAAAGATGTTGAACACTGCGGAAAACCCGACGCACTGAGAAGGATTCCATAAGAGTTCGGGAAAACCCGACACACTGAGCTTTTCCAGGATGCTGCGGGTTTTGAACACTACAGAAGCACCCTGCGACACCTGAGAAGAGGGAATGAGGTAATTGTTGAGTTGATACATGTGGGTTTCCTGAACACCATTTATTTCCCAAACATATTTTTAATTATAACGACATTCAAGGGAATAAAACAAAGTGATAATTCCAAAGGGAGTAACCCTAAAACACAAACCTGATTTAGAAAACAACCCCCAAAATGGAAAAGATAAAAACCCCAAAGCAACCGTGATAAGAAACTTGGAAGAATTCCTTACATAATTAATCCACAAAAACCACAAACAAAAAATCGAAGAGAAAAATACCTTCAACCAGAACAAGGAATGATAAAAAAACAAGCAATGCAATCGGGCACAGAGGCGAGTTTCGGGTTTCGGGGGTCGAAGATGCATGCGCTAAAATCCATGAGGTAAAAAATACATCTGGTAAAAATGACGTGGAAATCCGAATATATATAAGAAAATTTGCATTTAATACACTTCAGTTGACACATGCCTACTACCCGAAAACTCGGCATTAATGCCATGTCAGCATGCTCGGGATATCCGGAAACCCGACACAAAGGTTTTTAGAGTAATTCAGGTTTCGGGTTGCGGTAAACAATCAGCATGAAGCATGATGCTTGATGGCCCCGGAAACCTGAAACAAAGGATTAAATCGGGCTTTGGGGATCGGAAGACATGCGACATGAAGCATGTTTTGATGAAGGCGTGTTCCGATGCTCAGAAGATCCATAAAACCTGACTCACCTTACTTGATGCGGATTTCGGGTTTCGGGGAACACACAACATGAAGCATCCAAAACACATGTTGTCTTGCTTATGAAACCTAAAAACCTAATTATCTCTCTGAAAGGTAATTTTGCAAAACTAGCTTAAAATTTTCTTAGGGTTATCCGATATTTTTGGCATAAACTCAAAAATGAGATAACAGAATTTTGTGGCCGGAATGAAACGGCCCCAAAATCCCCTTTCTTCCTATTTCTACCCATCTACCCCCAATAATTGCCTAAAAACTTACCCACCCTACCATTTTGACTTACCTAACATATCTACCCACTCCATTTTCTGATTTACCTTCATTTATTCATTATTTTCTCAAATTTTGGATTCCTACCCCAAAACCCACATCTTGGCTAAATTCATCAACTTCAGACAAAGAGGGATTTAGAGCCTACCGGTACGACTACACGTCGTTGTGGTGGGATAGGTGGGGGTGGTCCAACACCTCCTGCTCCTCCAGGTTGTGCCATAGCTCCAAATCTCCTCAACAGGGTCCTCAACCAATCAAACTTTTCCTCCTAATCTCTTGGGCCTACCAATGACTCACTCCCCCACTCGACTAGTGCCAACTCAGCCCAAATACCCAACCCAATCAATTAAAAACTCAGACAAGAAACAGGTTGGAACTCAAATTCACAAATGTGAAAATGACACGCTGTATTTTTTATTTTTATAGGTTTTGACCTCTAACCGATATCGGTTATGGCGCGCCCTAGAAAACCGATATCGGTCTTCTTACCAATACCGGTCATAAGTACCCGATATCGGTTACCTACCTAGTTTACCCTAACTCCGTCTCTTCTCCACCGAACTCTATTTTTCACCACATCACCTACCCCTAGCCTCTTCTAAAATAGCCTTATTATGAATTCATTGGCCCGACCCAAGGCCGCAACAACCTAATCGGCCCAACCCATAGCCACAACCAACCAACCGTCCCAACCCAAGGCTGCCACCAATCAACCGGCCCGACCCAAGGCTGCCACCAATAAATCGGCCCGACCTAAGGCCGCCACCAATCAATCAGCCTGACCCAAGGCCACAACCACTCAATCGGCCTGACCCAAGGCCACCACCAATCAACCGGCCTGACCCAAGGCCACCACCAACCTAATCGGCCCGACCCAAGGCCGCAACCAACCAACCGGCCCAACCCAAGGCCACCACTAATCAATCAGCCCGACCCAAGGCCATAACCAATCAATCGGCCTAACCCAAGGCTGCCACCAATCAATCAGCCCGACCCAAGGCTGCAACCAACCACTCGGCCTGACCCCAAGGCCGCAACAAACCAATTGGCCCAACCCACGGCCACACCAATTAAGTACCTTGACCGAAGCCCACAAATTACGATTCTATCCACCCATCATGTAGCCGTTTGTTCAATCGAGCTCACCTGTTCGTGTTTTAGCATGACTAAGATACCTGAACTGATCAGCTGACCAACTTCGCCTAGACCGAGACCGTGACATTTATCTCAACCAAACAATCCATTTGGTACTACTGAACATGCCTAAACGTTCCGGTACCTTACCCATTATATCCCCTGGAGCTACTTCCTATGCCTTGGATACCAAGATTATATCAACCTTATTTGGATAAACTATCGACCTTTGCCTATGAATTGCTTATTTGCTCTTCAAATCATGTACCTTGGTCACACTACTGCATTTCAACGTGCGTCTGCTTCCTTGAAATTACCCCACCTTCTTATCATCATCTCATCATCATTCACCCTTTATCAACCCTATCCCTGATTTCACGTCGCCTCAATCTGTGATAGATTTGAGGGGGATTACCTATACCCTTAACTGGGGCAACCACTTCTTATTATTATCAGTGCAGCTTTACAAGACAAGCTACAAGACAACAAGGGGCAAATGTAGACACCAAATTTGGGTCTTACGACTCCCTGTACCCCGTATCTCATCGTGCAACATAACCCTACCTCACCACCTAAACCTTACACACTTAACTATTTATTAATTACCTTATAATTAATAAATCCACATCTCCAAACTTGCCACCTCACCTCGCCACCTCACTATGACCTAGCCCTAACCCTAAACTAACCTAATTAAGACCTATGACTTGGTCCATACCCACACCCATGACTCATCACCCCTCACCCACACTAACATGAACCTAATAATGACTTGACCAAGCCCATAACTGACCCCTCAGGAGAAAAGGAGGAAAAGTTGGCTATTTTACTAAAAATAGCCACTTTCACCTAACCGACAACGGTCCCTATTCAACCGCCATCGATTACATAACTGCCATCGGTTGCCTGTAAATCCCCTCCCTTAACCAAAATAAAGAAGGAGGAAATTCATTTACAAGATCAGGAATCTGTTTAAGGAGGAAATTCATTTGCAAGATCGGGAATCTGTTTGCAGAGGAAATTCATTTGCAAGATCAGGAATCCGTTTGCAGAGGAAATTCGTTTGGAAGATCTGAAGTTCATTTGCAGAGGAGAGGATCGAGCCCAAGACTATAACTGATCAATGAGATCACTGTCACACTCATCCAAGCATTGGGAGAGTTAGAGGATAGCTCCATCAACTCACTTTCAAGGGTCGGATCATCCCACCTGAGCCTTGCCTTCATCACCACATTCCTCGAACCTGTATCCTCGTCAGAAAGAATTAAGTAGTATCTTGTGTGCTTCTAGGCTCCATTTCATGAACTTTTGATTTATAGTAATTATAAGCTCACCCCTAGATCTAATACCCGGTAGCACCCAGCACCTACCCTTCATTCATCCATCCTCATATTGCCCAGAAGATAGCTCTCTCACTCTCTGAATCTGCTCTATCACCCTACTACTCCCCTCAACCATCTACCAAACTTCCAAACCTCATAACCACCTTAAACTAACCTACATTAAAAATCCCTAAATCGCTGCCCCTACCGATCTCAGTTATTCTCTACCAGTACCGGTTCTGCTAACCGCGATCGGTTATCTTGTGACTACCATCGGTCACTGTGACTTATACCAAAACCATTCTTTTACCTATTCACCTCAAAACAACCTCAGATTCAGTCTAGTATATCTCTGTAACTTGATCTGAACATGTCAATAACCAGTGACCAAACAAACAACATGACATTTTATTATTGGTAGTTTAGTCCCTATTGCTTCGTAACGAGATACCTAAATCATGATTTCGCAATAGCTTCTTTATTATCATTTGCATCAATTTTTATTAAAAGGGAACTAACCACCTTTGAAAGGAAGTCTAATATTTCCTAGGCCCAAGGTAGTTCACTCATTTATTGTCTAACTAGAATCTGGTGGTCTTGCATTCTTATTTACAGGTAGTCCTTCCCAGACAAAAAGGAGCTCTTCATAATCGATCTGATCTCTCTATGGTACATGCACACCTTCCCAACACTCAACAGGTATTCCTCCTAGCCCTAACCCTTATCTGTTTCTCAAGAGAATGAAAGGATAGAAGCGACTCTATTCCGGAACGAAATTATGTGCGAAACACCTGTATTATGAAATTGTAAGGAGAAGGAAGGATAAGGATCACAGGGGTGACCTTTGCATTTATATAGTGATGGTGATGTGTGCATATAGCTCCCTTTTTTGGAGCATGCTTGAGATTTTATTCATGATTTATTTTGTGCTTTGCCTTCGTTGGGATGGGATAGGACCTCCAAAAACAAAAACAAGTGTATTCAATGATCTAGGTAAATGTAATTTATAATTAACTTAGAAAATGTGTCAAAATGGAAATACATATTAGAAAAGATAAACCAAGGGGTTTGAGTACACCTGAAGTGTTGAAAGAGAAAGGGATAGAAATTTATTCCTACTTGTAAACCCAATGTTGATGAGTGGGTTGGAATAACATGAAGTATTTGGGATTCTTGTCATTAAACTAGGGATTGAGCATCTGATTGTTAAAATTTAGATTCATGAATCATGTCGCCGTTAAGGGAAACTGTATTGGGAGAACGTTATGTTTTACCCTCCAACTGTTAACACTTCCCTATGGATAAGTGCCATTATAAATGATCACAAAACTAATTTTTAACTTACCTTGGGTGAGACAAAGGTACTAGGCATATCATTTTCCTTCATATGTCCTAGGTTCTATTACCTTATTTAGTTATTTCTTTGGTTCATGCATTGGTTTTTGGATTAGTAATAAGTTCTTATTAGTGACTGATTACAATATGAAATTATTTGTGTAACTGTTGAAACTAGAGAAAATTTAGACTGTGTAACTACTGAAACTTCTTTGTAACCATTTTCCCCCTGGGATAAGATCACCCTTATAGGACACTAGTGTTGAGGCATTCCTATTTGAGATAGGTGCTTGTGTCCATACTAAATGTTGTGACCTTGTATTTTTTGGCCTTTTTATTTACCTGATTTTTTTTCCCAGTGTCTGTGTCTCTATAATTATGTTTTTTGACTGCTGGGAGGGTGAAAAGGTTCACCCAATTTTTTCCACCACTCATTTAGGGTGCATGAGATGAAAAAATGTGAACAGATCCCTAACGAGGAAGACTAAAAGTGATGTGCACATCTGATATAGGGATCTTGTACGGGGTATGGATTACACATGGTAGTTACCATGACACAAGAAAAATAAGGGGAAAATACTAGCATACAAGTTTTAATGAAAAAAAAGTAATGCATATAAAAATATCAACTAGTAAATCCATATAGGAAAATAGAAAATAAGGACTCAATGAGTAGTTGGTTGCATACATAGGACACCAATCAAGATGTCACAAGATAATTAGATCCATCAAGGCTTGTGAAAACAAGGAAATCGAGAAAACTAATGGCATAACCCACAAACAATGACAAACAAGGTACAAGAAAATCATATAACCATGATTGGAAGGAGTCCTGTAAGGTAAATGCTACACATGAAGCACCGTTAGCATGTTATGGAGGATAAATAGTGTGCAAAAATGTGATATCTATATATAGGAATAAAAATGTGAAATATAACAATGATAGACCTTGATAGTGAGTGAGGAAAGGTAGATTCCCCTAAGAGCCTCAGTGGGACTAGTAAATGGATAGGTCCAAGCATCATACATTGTGTAACAACCTCAAAGTTACCTTCATTCACCTCAAAATACCATGTGAATGTGTATGTTTGTATGAAAAATTATAAATTATACTATGAACCTATTGTCATGTGTTTTTGCAAGGGAAAAATTCAATGTTGAAATGTGACAATTTAACCCTAGTGTTAAAAATTTTGTTTGTAAACCCTCCTAACAACTTCTCCAAATCATTTTTTCCTGTGTTTCATGCCTATCCCAATATTTCAAGTTACCATATGTGTTGTGATAACCTTTCCCAAGTGTTTTAAATATGAAAACATGTTCTTCTGATGCAGTGCTTCTCAAGGAGGATTCTTCAGTAGACCTAGAAAGGTTATTTCTAGCCTTTCCGGGACATGTGTGCATCCTCTGGGAGATACTTGAAGGCCCAAATTCATTAGGAAGTGGTATTGAGGAGATAAGAAAATATTTCAAGTGATTTAGGAAAGTTTAGGAAATATTTTAAGGTTTAGGGAAAAATTTAGTGAAAGCGGGGTTTTAAAGGTGAAGGAGCTTGCAGTTCATAATAGTGCCAGAGCTTCAGAAGATGATTTCAGTAGCTTTATAAAGAGTTAGAGGTAAAACAAGATATAATTTGAAATATAATTCAATTTTATAAATGATGGTGCTTTAATATTTTTCACAAGGCCCAAACGCTTCTTTCCACATCTCATGTTTGGAAGGCACACCCTGCAGTCCCAAGGAAAAATGTTATTTTAAGGAGGTTTCAGGAAGAATTAAATCATGGGACCCATCCCATTAATATCAAAAGGATATTTGGAGTCAAATTCATATAAATAAATGCCAAAAACGTCCTCTTGGAGCTCCAAAAATTTTGTCTTCAAGGATTCACTCAAGGTATGCTCGCCCAGTTAGAATTTTTTTGAAGAGAACACATGTCACCTCCATGTGAAGGTGTATTTTTTTGTTCCATCTATCCCATCCTTTTGGGACAGTTGGGACAAGAAATTTTACCCATTCTTTTTTCATCCCCTTGGACCATCATATGACCCCGACGAAGCTCTGTGAGGTAAGTTAAGTTCTTTCTCTTCTCATTCTAGCTTTCTACCTAATCAAATCACACGTTAGCACTTTTCATTCCCATAAGAGGGTGTATTTTTATACTCCATTTTTCCCATCCCTTTGGAATAGTTAGGCCAAATAAATGTGCCCCATTCCAACCCTTTCCATGGATCTTCATATAACCCAGTCTCAACCCTCGGGTGCCTAAGGCGTAAGGAGAAGGTAGTCAAAATAAGTACTTGATCTTATGCAGGTGATTCTAGGAGATCCATAAGGATTTAAGAGGAAAAAAATCATTGGAAATATTTAATATTTCTCTACATTGTGAAATGTTCAAATCCTTCACAAGATATAGATGCTTCTTTCCACAACTCATTTTTGACAGGCACACAATGTTGTCCCAATAAATAAGGATAAATTTGAGGCGGTTGAAAAAATAATTGGATCTTAAGACCCATCCCATTTTATTCATAAGTATCATGGGAGTAAAAATCATATATGGGTTCATCAAAAATTACCTCATGGAGCTCTAGAAATGTCATCTTCAAGGTCTCTCTCAAGGCATGCTTTTGCAATTAGAAATTTTCACCTCCCGGTGCATGGCACATTTTTTTGTCCCATCTGTCCCATCCCTTTGGGATAGTTGGGACACAAAATTGTACCCAACCCTAGTTTTTCCCTTTGGTCCATCATATGAACTTGTTGAAGCTCCCTGATGTATTTTAAGCCCTTTATACCTCATTTCATCCCTTCCCATTGACATTCCTAATAACCGGATGAACCTAATAACCGAAGTAGTTTGAAATTACTAATAACTATAAGAAATATAGTAAAATGTTGAAAAGAATAATTCACACCCAATAACTGGATTAGTTTGACATAAAATCCCAACACAAGCATTAATATATAATATATGGGAGGATAGCAACGCATGAAAATCAACATCATTGAAAGTGATATCAGGCTATAGGAAAATAGTAGCACCAACAAGGAATCCAAGGGGATAATCTGAAGAATCAGGAAGAGGAATACATGCTAAGTATGATTATAAGAGGACTCAGGGGCTGAATTCTCATGTTTAGGTAATGGGTCATTAAATATTTTTAACTTTCCATTTTCATTAGTAGATTAGGGAGTAGTGGATTCAGGAAATTAGATATCACTATTTTCAATGAGATCTTGAATCAAATGAGGAAGCTTGAACAAACTTTTAGTAGAATGGCCATTGCATCTATGGTAATCACAACATGCATGATCATAAATATTTATACCATGAGGCCTATTAGGATCATACTCAAGAGGTGGTGGAAGAGAAATCAAATTGATTTTAATGAGTTGGGACAATAACATATGTGAAGGATAATGTAATCAAGTAAATACAAACCGAGTGGCTTGGAGCTAACGCTTAAGATGTTGAGAAACAAAATTGACAATAGGATTAGCATCATTAGAATTAGTTTGGAAGGGAACCTTGCTTTGAAATTTAGAAGAGGAATGATAGGAATTATTAAAACCATATTTGAGTTTTCATAAAGAAAGGATCTTAGTCTCACAAGTTTTCAAGGTATGACATATATGGTCAAAGGAATAATAGGAATCAAAAAACAAACATGCTTGCAAAGGAGGAAAAATAATTTGAATAAGGAGATTTTGTAATTCAGATTCAGTTAATACATTGTTCATTTTAGAAAGATTGTTCTTGTAACATAATATATAATCACTAAGATGATCATTAGATCCTTGCTCAATTTTATCTATTTTTGCATAAGATATCTTCATTCCAATATTCATATAAAAATGAGCTATAAAAAAATTGGAAAGAGTAGTAAATGATTTAATACAATGATAAGGAAAGTCATAAAATCACCGCAAAGCATAATCTTTTCCTAGGAAACTACTTGGTCAACAAGGTGTCATCACATGCATAATCTAGGCAAGTGGTGTGAAATTATCTAAGGTTCTCTTGAGGATATCCATCCATTGAATTTAGGAAACTATTATGAAGAAAAATTTGGAGGGATTTGATAAGAAGACACTTCAGGTGCAAGAGGGCTATGAAGAAGAAGTGAAGAATCAAGGGATGGGGATAAAGAAAAAGTAACTTATTGCAATTGATAAATTTGTGATTGTAAATCATGATAAAGAGACTCTAAATCTTGGGTTATGGAATAAAAATTAGGATGAATGTGTGAATTAAAGGGAGAAGAAATATTAGGATTTAGTGTGGAAGTATTAATATGAGCGGTAAAAGATCCCGCATTGGTAGGGGAGGAGAAAAGAGGAATAAAAGATGTGGAAATTGTAGAAATTGTGGTACCAAGAGGAGAAGTGGCATAAATTCTTTGGGCCTCCTCATGAGAAAATAAAATAAATAGATCAAGGTTGTAAGGATACTAAGTAAGATACAAATTTAATTCATTAAGATCCTCAGTAGAAAATTCATGAGAGGTTCTAGCCATGATGGAAAGGGATCCGACAAGGTAAGTGTGAAAGGGATTAGGTTCACCAAATGATTAATAAAATTAAATCTAAGATAAGGAAATTGTTGATCATAGATATAACAATATTCAAGCAATATCATGCAAATGAAATGCAAGTACGAGTGATAGATAAGGTTTGGAAAATGACTTAGATTGCTGAGTTGTAGGTCTAGACTAATTTTGGACTCAGAATAGGATGGAAAGGTAGATTTTAGACTGTATAAGCTATGATTCTCGAACTAGACTACAAAATTTTTAGGGAAAAGAAGTCCTGGAATGGGACAGGGCAACATGGGTGCTTATGTCTATCTTAAGAACTAGTATCTATGGAAGTTCTTAGAATCTGGTTCATTCTATATTTCTTAGTATCACTCCTTATCCGTTGTGTGTCACATTAGATTTTTTATGCCACACATGTAACTTAAAAAGTAAACCTGAGATACCTATACAATACTCAAGCACACATTATATGAATAAAATAATGCAAATTCTTGAGTCATACTGACCCCAATGTGATTGTCACTGAGCGTTGTACTACATTTTAGACTCTATGTAGTTCTTATGTGTGTGTGATGGAATAGTGTCCCTTGAGTTAGGATGCCCTAGTATTAGTCACACAAAGAGATAACGAGTTAAACTACGTTGTCCCAAATTTGAATAGGTGGTATGGAATTTATAATAAATCCTCATATGAAGTGAATTATACAATCCAAAATGCAGTCCTTGATGTAGTAAATAGAAAATATTAGCTCCTTGTAGATGTATGTCTCTTGAATTCTTTCCTCTTAATGAGGTTAAATAAGACATTTATATCTTATTCCCTTTCTTAAGTTTCATCTTTAACAAGTGAAAAGAAGACCAAGAGTGATAGAAGAAGACAAGAAAGAAGTAACATTTGAAAGATCAGAAAAAGAGGTAAAGAGGACATAGAAACCCAGGGGACAGTAGCTCCAGGGTGCTCTTGTCCCTAATGTATGGTCTAGTACATGGTGTCAGAAAGATAAGACAATGAAATCATACTTGAGTAAGATGTTGACGTGTGTGCAAAACTATAAGTTGTTAATCATAAGTGATAAACAATAAATATGAAAAGGATAAAAGCAATGTCAAAGCAAAGTAAAGCGGTGTTAACGACTAATTCTCTTGCTTAAGAATCATACATATAAATGAAATATTTAGAGGCTAGATTGATGCAAGGGCATCACCACAAGGGTAGTATAGACAACTAACAATCTAATTTTGGGTTGTAATGGGTTTGTAAGGTGTTTTGAGAGTCATTAGGTAGTCATTTTAGGTTATAGGGGTATAGAATTTGAATAAGGAGGTTTCCCTCCATTTTACTTAGTTTAATTTTTTTTGAATTTTTATAAAGCCATTTGTAGGCTTGTTAGCATGTATATGGTCTCGTTGGTGTGATAGGTCCTCTAGAATTTTGTAGAAATGTAATCATGGTTTTGGTGAGCTCCATCATGGTTTAGGAAAAGGAATTTGTAACTCCCATTTCTTGGTAACTCCCTCCTGATTAAGATAAAATGTAATTTATAATATATGATTAATATGAATGCTATAGCAATAGTAAATGAATAAAAATTAAGTACAATAATGAATATGAGCAATAAATTAAGAAATAAATAATGAAACTCTAATTGCAACAAAAGAGTAGAAATCCTTAGCTAGTTTGAAAATTTTTGAAGAGTGCACAGAGTTGGAAAACTAGAAAATGTGAAGCATAAACCATCACACTGGAGCATAGAAAAAATTAGAACATGAGGAATAGGCTAGATTGGGGCAAGTGGAGAGGGACAGGGGCACTTGTGGGTGGCCTGGACCTGTTTCTGGGAGCCTAGGTCTGCAACAATTATTTGAAAACCTCTCTGAGGTGTCGTAAGGTGTTCATCTCTTATTTCTTTTGATCCCTTCAAGGTCACACTAAGATCGTCGAGGTCACTGTAAACCTGCAATAAATTATGAATATACAAAAACCTCAAATAGACATCAAATCCTAAAAAATAAAGATGTAAAATGAGGGTTTAGATTGTCTCATCTGTCACAATGGTGAACTTACGACTGAGCATTGCACTACATCTCAGACCCAATGTAGTTCAGTATGTGTGTATGTGTGGAATTGTACCCTAGGTTTCTCTTGTGCCAGTCACACTTGGATAATGAGAAAGTAACTAGATGTAGAATGTAGTAAATGTGTGCATGGAATAGAATAAACTTCCCTCCTATGAAGTGTGATGTAGAAAACCAGCCCTTGTGTTCCTTGTGATGGAGCTAGATGGATACAATGGAGCTCTTAGATGCCTTGATGGATGCAACCTTAGGTGGTGATAGATAGTGCTTAGTGTTTGGTCCATTATTATGATCACATAACTTTATATTTACATTATTCCTTTGCTTGAATTCGTAATCAACCCCAAAAATACTGATTACCAAAAAGATAATATTCTCAAATGGCTAGAAAGGAATGAGAAAGTGAGAGTAAAGTACAAAGGGGATAGGAGAACCTAGCGGGGATGAGTGCGCATGGCGCTAGCATCCTAGCTAGGTGCTAGTGTCTAGGATGAAAAATGATGAAGAGTAGAAAGGTAGATTGAGCAAGTAAGTGTGCAAGAATGAAAGTAGCAACTGAAAGAAAAGAAAAGTGGCCAAAGACATGGGTTAATTAGTAATTTTATTACTTAGGAATTACATGAATAGTAGTATGTAATCAAGACTAGATAATTACCCAAAGCTCATGATTGCATTTCTACATTTTCCCCCACTTTATATTGGTGAGAAAAAAGCTGGGTAAGATAAAGTAGATATAGATGCGTACTTGATAACCATATAGATCAATGTAGAAAGCATGCTGAGGGACTAGACAAAGTGTGGAGTAGTAAAAATGTGAATCATGGATGCTAAGGAGGAAAAAGTGTAAAAATTGATCATGAAAAGTAACCTAGGGAGGAAACACATGTGTATATGTCATGATGTACCTGTTGTTGATGTCGATGTATGTGATGTCATTGTTGATGATGTTGACTACCACTTCCCATATAGATGAACCTACAAAATAAAATTCAAAAAGTAGTCAAATATGCATGCATATGATCAAAATATGTAAAAAGTGTGTAAGGAAAGTATATAAATTGATGGAAATGTGAAAAAGGAACATGTGCACCTAATATATGATGAGAAAAAGGGGCATAGAAAGGATCCTGTAGATGATGTAGATGCATGAGTTTTTTTGCTTGATATCATGCTAGTATAATGGAATAAGGATAGGGAGAACTGTATGGTGTCATCTACAAACCTTTAACTACTTCCCACTATGTAGAACGCCACTGTAGATGATGTGTATAAACACATGTGCTAAATAATCTTCCCTGTAAAAGCTGTTGTGTATTGAGTTTTGTAGATTGTGATGAACTACCAATTACTGCATAAATTCCCCCTGGTCTCAGGTATCTAAGAAATACCATATTGCCCTTAGTTTCAAGCATCTAAGAAAGATCGATGTGCTAAGGACCGAGTATGATTCTGAGCCCTGTCTGAAACCTAAAACTGTGTTGTATATATACCATTTTATATATAACGATGTATGGGGTGAATGATTCACCCAAATGATGCTCCCCTCATTTGGGGTGCATGTGACATCACTAAAGGAATATGCGGCCTAAAGGAAGATCAACCGCTATGCTAAACAGTACCCTGCAGGGGTAAGGGAATGTGCTTGGCAGAAACCAAGGCACATACAAACAAAGTGGCTAGGAAAACAAGTGTTAGTACAATAAAAGGAAAACATGCATGTATAAGATGAAATGTAAGCTAAGCAGACAATGTGTAAGATAAGATAAAAGTAAAAATGCAAGAAGATAATGTAGACCATGAAAATTGGGTTACAAACATGGGACACCACTCACAATGTCACAAGAAAAACAATGCCATAATGGCCGTAAGAAATCAGAGAACAAATAAGACATAGGGCAAAGCCCGCAAACAATGACAAGTAAAGGAAAACAATGTATTAGATAACCATAGAAGAAAATAGTCCTGAAAAACAAATGCTACACATGAAACATCCATTAGCATGTTAGAAAGATAATTTTTTTGTCAAGGTATGTATAATCTGATAAAGTGTAGTATTTTATTTTACCAAGAACAGCCTAAGACATGTTGCCCCATCACTCAGACAAATATGAACACTCACTCCAGTGCACAAGGGTACTAGGTCCCTCTTTTATGGTAGATTTTTCAAGGAGTTAGCATAATAAGACATATAATCTAGATCCGTAATAGCCATGCAAAGTTAAACCATGGCTAGATCTAGATCACAACCATATGCAAAAATAAGCTAAACAAGAATCAAGATGAGGTTTACTATGCAAGATCCAATTACAGATAATTCAGTAACCAATATCCATTATATTAATCACTATAAAACACAGAAGCTAATTACATAAATAAAATTATCGCCATAAGTCATGCACACTCATAAATCAACAACATAACTCTACTTTAAAGCGTAACTACTAAAACTATGCAAATCAATACATACATAAGCATCCTCAAAATAAGATGTGTGCTAAGAATATCAATATGTTGATTATAAAGATAACAAGAGAGTATGTAAGCTCTTCTAACAATAGCTATCCTATTGATAACTTCAGTTCTAACCATAGTTTTAGCCCAAAACACTGCATGTCACTTGTTCTTCCACTTGTCCCAAAATAACCTTGTGTGTCCTCCAAGTCTTCTACCAAAACATGTTCTGCACTCAATCCAAAGCATGCCCCACACTCCAACCTATTCTTATCCCACATTATGCAAATCAGGTAAGTTTGAATGTTTACTTTTCCTGTTGCGCCCTATATCTAATGATCCTTTGTGTGCACCTACGCACCTTCCTCCCGCATACCCCATCCTCACGTGGCTTTAACAATTAGGCTATATTTCATCATCCCTATAGAAATTAATGTGATATGGAACAAAATGAAACAATAACACCTGTAGTGTATGAAAGTGGATGCCCCTAGGAGCCGCTATGGGACTGGAAATAGGTATTGGGCTATGTGTAATGGATATGTAAAATCTGTGATCACAACTAGAAAGCAAGTGAACACATATGTGTGTATGGAAAAGGATAATGACATACGAGATATCTATCTAGTATGTTGAACAAGATGAACATGTAACAAGTAAATGAAAGTAAGAGCAAATACAACCAATAAATGCAATATGTTGTGGATGAGATGGAATGGAATGGAATATGAATGATAGGGGAAGTTTTCCCCCGAGTGGATGTGTATGTATGCAATGAGGCTCATTTATTTATGCCCCCTCAACAATTAAGAATGAACCATAAACAAGAGTGCGTCATCAGGAAATGGTTTGAGTGATGTGTTGTATGTAGAAAGGGTTGATGAATAGAGTGATGATTGTGGGATGGTAATGAATTGATGATATTATATGTGACTTAGGGATGATGGATTTTGAATGTGTGATTATTTATCCTAAAGCGTATATCACTATATGGATGAGTAAAATTCTAGTACACGTGATGATGTAGCATAAGGCGTATACCAAAAAATAGATGTATGTGATGATGTAGCACAAAACATTTATCATGAGATGTATGGATAATATGTTAGAAAGCATGATGATGTAGCACAAAGAGTATGTCACGACATGTGTGAAGAAGGTGGTGGCTAAAATGTCACATAGAGTGATAAAAAAAAGGTTGATTGATTTATTGTGAAGATGAAAGTGTAGGTGTGATGAGGTCAGGTTCACTTTTAATTTAGACCCTCAAAAGTTGAGTATGAACCTTTGGACTAGAGTGCATCATCAGATAATGACCATTGTTTTACACATAGTATTTCTTGAGATGCATGGCATTGAGTGGGTTTTGGAGTGAATTTCGTAAAAGTGTGGCAAGGTGATAAAATCCACCACCAAGATTAGTCAGTAATAATGTAAAGACCAAGACAATTAGGCTTAAATTTTCCTTTAAGAGGGGCTTCAACATTTGTAATTTTTTTATTTTATGTTAAAACTAGGTCACTAATGTTAAATTTATGAGGGCAAGTCTTGCGGTTATATGCAGCGATACAATATTAGTATGCGAGTAAGATGTTCAAGTTCTTGAACATGACGTGATTCTAACATTTCTAACTCATGTAGATATTTTTCATGATATTAATTGTCTGTAAGTATGCCTTTAAGAGAAATGTGTAATGAGGGTATCTTATGTTCAAGTGGGATGATGTCCTCAGTACCATAGACTAAGGAAAAATGAGTTGTTTTAGTGGGTGTGCGCACATTAATACGATAATCCTACAAAGCGTAAATTAGTTTATTATTCCAGTCATCACCATGAGAAGAAATTTTCTTTCATAATATTTTAACAATAGTTTTATTGGTGGATTCAGCTTGGTCATTTCCTTACATGTAGTAGGGAGTAGAGAATTATTTCTTAATTTTGAATTGTGCAAAAAAAATTTAACCTCCTTATTTTTGAAAGAATATCCATTATCTGTGATAATTATTGTGACATGGATCATGCATCCATTGAATCACTAAGTGATCCAGTGTAACATGGGAGCATCCCTAAGGTGTGGGACCTTGACACCTTGGGATGAACCTCCAGAGAAGGCTTCCTTCCAAACTTGGTGCACTTGATTTAGGATCAAGATCCAAGGCTATAACATGTGAAATAAAACTAATATACTTTGTTATTTAAGAATAGGGATAGAGGGATTATCACATAATATATAAAATGGTGATGCACTAAGAATTAATGGAACAAAAAGATCTACTTTGTTTTCACAATTAATATTGTGGAACCATAAATGGCATGCAGATATCCTTAAAATATTCTCAATTATTGAGCCAATACAACATAAAACTCTAAACACCAGAAGGTATTTAAGATTCTCCTCAACTGAAATGCAAATATTTATATCACAACTTCACCAATAATTGACATAGATAACTTATTTATTGGAAATTTAATGCACCACATACAAGGAATTAAACATTCATAAGTACTTAACAAATTATATAATTTCACAATATACCTGATATTTAAAGGCAAAGCAATGTTTTGAATATATATAAAAGACTTGAAGTTTGTTCTTGAACTTAAAATAATAGAGCCCCTTCACAAAATATCTAAAATTTCTTAATCTGTAATGCATATACCTATTTATAACCAATATGGTTGAGTGATTATAGCTCCACCCTTCAACTAATTACTAAAAATAATGTGCATTAATAACTAGGGAACAACCTCCCATGAAAATAGAAAAATTAGTTACATAGGTTGACCAAGTCAACCCGGTAACTTCCATTGGTCCTAGAGCTTGGAGACTTTTCAACAATGGCTACCAATCCAGGCTATGGATGAAAAATCCTTTATCTTCCTTTTATTATTCTTCCTGATCCTCCACATCTAACTTGTTCATGTAATCAAAGAAACACTTAATTATCCCTTAGATATATTCTTCTTCAGGTCCACACGCATATCAATTTATCACATCTACATGCTCAGTCTCTTTGGCAATCTTGGCTAGCAATTTCCTAATCCTGTTGACAACCTTCTTAAGTTGATTCATGAAGTTTTGATAAGAAACCAAATTGTAAATAGAATCAATGCTAAAATATTTTGTAACATCTTCATCTTCATTCACAAAAATCTTAAAATTTTAAATGACTTGATGACCAGGAAGAACATCAATAGTCTGATTTAGAAACTTGTAGTGGATTTTTTCAAACTCCTCCATAATATCATTTAGTCCATCTACTGATTCAACTCTTTTTTCCTCTAGATTTTCCGTGAGACCTTGTTACACCTAAGTTATAAATTCCATAGCCTTCTGAAACTAAAAAAAATTGAATCACAATCGATCACACATTCCTTTAGAAGAAACTTCAAATCAACACTTTGGATTTATTTCCAGGTTTCTAGAGCAAGTTTTAAGTTATGTCTGTCTTCAGTAAGAAGTTCATTCATCTTCATAATGAAAATTTTCTCCGCATACAACTCATTATAAAAATCCACAACATCTTTGATTAAAAAATCCACATCTTGAATCAAGAAATCCATCTATGTTCTAACCACTCTTCTTTTCAGCCCAATTTTTTCCACTACATGAAAGATGCATCATCAAAACTTGAAGGAATAGTTAGAGTTGTTGTAGCTTGTATAGGATACGTGATCTTAGTTAGTAGATCTGTGAGCTACCTAACTTTACCCTTAATCTCATCTTTAGTTTCCTTGTCCTTGTCATAATTTTCTATCAAATTTCCTAAGGCCACTTGAACATCTTTCTTAGCTCCTTCATGGGTGTCCTTCCCTAGAGCAAACCTAGAGATTTAATAGTTTACTGTCGTAATTGCCTCACTTTTTTTTCCTACAACAGGAGTAGATATTTCCATAAACCTTTCTCCTTATTGATCAAATGATAGATTTGAGACAATCCTTGGTCACTTAGCCTACCATTTAGGAGTCAGATCTAGGACACTTAAGTTGACAACATCGACAATGGGTGCTTTAATCCATTCATGTATAAAAGAAGATGATGTAGAAGACATTATTGGGATAGTCACAATGGTACTGTGAGAAACTAATAACACTAAGGCACTGGTCACGGTCATAGAAGGTGGTGGTGGCGTGGTGATAATGGAAGGTGGAGTGGAAAGAATGGCCTCTGGTGTGAGTGAAATGGAAAGATATCTCTGGAGAAGGGGAGATGAAAGTGATGATTCTATCCCTAGAATCTCTCCAATTGAGAGTGCAGGGAGGGAAGAAAACACCTAATCCATGGAGGGAGATGTGGTGAGAGATAGAGGAGACATGGGGATGGAAGAAACATAAGAAAATGGGGGAGTAATGGTGAGAATTGGAGAGGAAAGTGAAACTAAAGGTGGTGAAGATGGGAGAGGAGAAGAGAGAGGTGACTGTGATACCTGAGAAAATCTTGGTGATATACTTAGATCTATAAATTTAGTTGACTGCACATTTGGAGATGAAAATTTGGTAGTAGGAACCTCAATAGAAGACCCTGAACCTCTGATAACAAAAGAGATCTTGCGTGGCTTAGCAATAGGCTTGAGAGTTGAACTTTTACCTTTAGTGGGAGTAGGTTGACCTGTTGTTGACTGCACTTTTACTGATTCTGTAAATAATTGATCTAACACTTTGGGTGTGATTCCCAAAGTTTCCAACCATTCATAGGTCCTTCTCAAAATGGGTCCCATGTTATCCTTTGTGTTTATGTACTCTTTAATTGACCAATTTATCTAGGGAAGTGGTTGATTTGAAATATTATCTCTTTTATAAGAAGGATCTAGCACTTTCTCATCATCCTTTAAACCTTTAGGAATGACTGAAATGCCATAGTGAATTATTCCTTCAAGGTCAATGAATTAATTTTTCCCTTACAAGTAGCTTCATCCCGAATGGATCCAAATACCCTCTAATTGGGGTATGTGCACACCAGCTGATCCATTTTTGCCAAACTTATCCCAATAATAAATTTTTTTCTGGGGATGGAATGTCTTTAGAGTTATCTGGGACATCTCTCCTTACACATTTTTTTCTTGATATATGCTTACATGTGTATATTTCCCTATGTTAATGGGAAATTGATCTCCTGACTTATGTTGATCATGTTGGATTTTGTGATACTTAAATAATTATCAAAATAACTCCCTCAATACCAAATTGATAGTTGGACATCTTGAAAATTTATATAGAGCACCTATGAACCCTAGCACTCTAATGTTAGTAAATGTTTGAAACTGTAGGTAAATACCTCCCCATTCCCACACTTCTTTCCAAGCTTCATCCAATATCCTTCAATTATACAAATCCTTGTCAAAATAATACAATATAACAACAAAGAAAACATCACTTACTCTCTGAAAGTGATTAGGACCTTCCACCATAGTAAGCTGTGGGTAGTAATCATATATTTGATTGGTTCTTCTAACTCCTTTTTTATTCAAACTTGGATATTCTCTCATTCCGGCCACCACCTAAACAAGATAAGAAGTCCTAACAAAGTTTCCTAAAGTCAACACATCTCCCAATTGGAAACATATTGAATTACTTATGTGCTCACCCCACCGAATAAAATATTTGTTCTTCTTAATTGTAGCTATATAAGGAAACATCCACTCATGAAATTATCTAGATTAAAGAAAGACCCATAACCCTACTCAATAGCTTCATTATGTAATTGATCTCTTGAATAAAGTCTAAGTGGGGAATTGTCTTAGGAAACCTTGAAATTGTACCTTTAGTCTTGGCCAAGTAGCTCTTGGCAACGATCTTCGTGCAAAATTAGTTTTCTTCCACCTAATGCTCGATTGCAGAATTTGGGGATATTTTGGCATATTCCTCTACATCGTGGAGCTTGAAGAGATCTTTAAAGAAATCATTGTCTATCTTGATCACAACTTTATCATCATCATCTTTTATAGTGTGGGTATCCTTGTCGAAATGTGATGCTACAACTAATACCAATTTGGGGCATTACATGAATGATGGAAAATAAGTGGCAAGAGGAAGCCCATTATCATAGATTACTTGCATCCAAGGATTATTATTTGCAGCCTTAACCCTCTTCTAGAATTCAACCATATCTATATGCCCAAAATAAGTGTCTCTAATATTATCCATATCGAAAGATATGTTATAAGGGGGAGATACCCCTAGATAGCTATAATTCATTTTATATTTCCCTTTTGATGAGGAACCAGACATCTACCTATTGGAGAATTAAAAAAATTGGAATTTGGGACATGAGTATATGCCTCGGAAATATCCTGTAAAATCCACCTAGACTTCCAAAAAATGTGAAGTCCAAAACTCTGAAACTAGAAATTTACGCCTTGAAAGCTGCTTAGTAATCTCTAAAACACCAAATTTGTGAACTCTGAAACCCTAAGTTTTAATGTGCCAAAAATTTGAAATTCTTACCTCTAAAATCAGAAGTTGAGGACTTTCGAAAGATGAAACCCCTGTACTCCAAAAACTTCTAACCTATGAAATGATCAATCTCCAAAGTTTAAAGCTTAGGACTTTCAAAATCCTTTTTTCTTCGACTTCTGAAAAACTAAAGAGTTCAAATCTCTGAAATCTACAAAATTTGAAAATGATGATGTTTACAAGGCTCCAAAGTATGCAAAACTTTGACTCTGAAAGTCATGAAATAACACTCTTGAAATGTTGTTGTTTCTTAAGCCAAAGAAAATTCCTCTACCTGTTGGCACACAACTCTACATTTTTAGACTTAAAAACAAACAACATGATAACAACGGGAGCAATACTTGGGATTGGAACAAGATGAAGACCAAATAATAAGAACAAAAATGAAACCAAACCTCAAAGGATGAACAAAAATGAAAACTTAAGCAAGACTTACCCAAATAGCAAGAAATCATAAACAATATTACCTCAAAAATTGATGTATGAGGTTCAGTGAAACGTTACATTAAATGTCAAGGTGTCAGCATACTTTTGATTTGGTAAAAATGATTGTTAAAAAGCCCCATATTTATAGGGATATAAAATTTAATTACCTTGAGCCGACATGCGTTAGGTAGTTGGGCATTAAATTCCTTCGAATATCAGACTCCGAATTTTCCCACGCAAACCATAGGCCTATGCAACTAAACCTCTGAAGTCTAAAACCCCAAATTTATGAACTTCAGACTTCAAACTTTGGACTTTATCACTCAACTTTCATTAAAAATGCCTCCTAAAACCTGAAATCTGAAACTCCAAAGTTCTAAATTTTAGACTTCAGAATTCGGGAGGACATTTTCATGTAAAACATAACAACTCCAAATTCCTATTCTGCAATCCAATTGGATCAGACTTCCTACTTCAGGATTCTCCCTTCATTTTGCACACAAAATTCCAGTATAAATTTTAAATCTAAAACCCAATGGTTAAGGCATTTTTCAAGAAAAAATTTACAAAAAATAAGGAATATGAAGGGCAAAGTATTTTTTCCAAAAATAATGGCCCTCCTAGCAAAGGGTAACTTGCAAAGTTAGCAATAAGAGAAGAGGGTACACTGAAGCGTATGATGATTTGGGTAGTGAGGAAACTACAAATTTCTGGACCGGTGATGTTTCAAACCATTTAGTAAAATATTTGGTAGTCATGATAATGTATTTGTGTCCATCTATCGATTTAAGATTTATCACACCAATGAGGTCGAAATCCCCTAAGATAAAATGGCCAAGTTTGTGTAATCGGATAGAGATCATATGTAGGTACATGATAGAGGTTACCATGCTTTTGACACCTCTCATAGCAAGTGACATATTTTAGGCAGTCCTATTCCATGGTGGGCCAATAATATACTTGACGCAAAAGGATTTTGAGACATATCTTTTCCAAAGAAATGACTATCGTACATGTTGTCATGTATTTGTGAAATATTAGTGTGAATATCAAGGAACCCTAAGAAAAATAAGAGTCAACCATCAAGTGCACATTTAAATAATTATGTCCCAACGATGACATAACATGTAGCCTCACATCGTAAAAGATGAGATTCATGAGGTTGTAAAGTATTAAGAATGGTTTGTTTATATAAGAAGTTGTAAATGGCAGTAAACCATTCAAGATTATCTTGACTACATGTGATGGCGCAAGATGTAAGAGGTAAAGTGGAAATGGAAGGATTTCATAAGTTCCTAATGATGAATGTGGCTTGATCATTGGTAATATCTTATGGGATTAGTGATGTTGCACTATCCATAGCGTATGTATGATGATTATCCTTACAAGGAATGGTAGTAATAGAGTAAGACTAAAATGTAGCCAAGAGGTCTTTTATAAGCACATTGTATGGGATCAAGTGTTCCTCTTTTGTTTTGTATGTATCATTGACCTAATTTATGATGAGATAATAATCACCATGGATAAATAGGTTGTGAATGAGTAGTTTTTGAGCTGTGAGAAGGACGAGAATGAGGATTCATATTCATAGATATTATTTGTATAGGAAAACCCTAATTGATATGAAAAGGGGAATGAATCCCCATGTGGGTGATGAAGACTACCCTGTCTCTAGTGTTAGAGCGACAATGAGACCCATCAAAGTACATCGGGTTCACCAAAAATATTAAGATAAAATTTAATTTATATATATGCTTAACCTGAATGCTATAAAAATAATAAATGAATAAAAATTAATTACATCAATGACTACTCAAGCAATTAAGCAATAAATAATGAAACTATAGTTGCAAAATGAAGGTAATAAAATATTTCACTGTTTTGAAATGTTGCCAAGGGTATTTTGAGATAGAAAAATGGTAAAATGGATGTAAATATTGTTGCAATAATCCTAAGAAAATTTTGTGATTGTCAGATAAGGCCAAAAATGGGCACCCATAGAAGGGACAAGATCACCTGCCACCGCTCTAGTCCCGATTCTGGGCTCTAGTGTCTTGGCAGGTTCTTAAGACCTAAATTTTTTTGGGTTGGAATATTTCACAAATATTCGCTTTTGGTCTCTCCGAGGTGACACCAAGATCGTCGAGGTTGCTATAAACCTGCAATAAAGTGTGAACTTACAAAACCCTCAAATAGACAACAAATCATAAAAAAGAAGATACAAAATGAGGGGTTAGACTACCCTTAGTTGTCACAATGATGAAATTACAACTGAGTGTTACACTACATCTCAGACCCAATGTAGTATTGTGTGTGTAGAATTATGCCCTAAGTTTCTCTTATGTCAGTCACACTTGAATAACAAGTAAGTAACTAGATGTAGAATGTAGTAAATGTGTGTATGGAATATAATGAACTTGCCTCCTATGAAGTGTGATGTAGAAAAACCAACCCTTGTGTCTCTTGTGATGGAGCAATATGGATGCAATGGAGCTCTTAGATGCCTTAATGGGTGTAACCTTATGTGGTGATAGATAGTGCTTAGTATTTGGTCCTTTATTTATATGATTCCTTTACTTGAATTTCATAATTAATTCCAAAAAGGCCGACTACCAAAATGATAAGATGCTCAATGGATATAAAGGTCCCAAAAAGTGAGAGAAAAGTACAAAGGGGATAGGAGTGTCAAGAGGGGACGAGGGTGCTTGACGTTATCGTCTTGACAGGGCACTAGTGTCCAGAATGAAAATTTTCAAAGAGTTAAAAGTCACACTAAGCAAGTAAGCATGCAAGACTAAAAGTAGCAACAAAAATGATAACCAAAGAGTGTTCAAACGAGTAGAGAGTGCTTTAAACAAGATAAAAAACATACTTGCTTTGAACAAGACCCTATTTGCTAACTGAAAACATGATCTGGAAAACAAAGCAGCCATCTTAAGGTTGGGTCACATGGATTTATGAATGGTCAATATTATCTGGTAAAATATTAATTCTCTTCATGTTATCATAGACCTATTCAAGGAAACTTTAACTCTTTAAATTTATTGTATTTGAATTGGCAAAGAAATGTATAGTCTCGAGTTGATTGTGCATTCATGGTTAGGGTTTTAGAAAGTGAAGCATTTGAAGGCCAAGATAACAAATTTAGAAGCTAAAAAGTTCAAATAATAATCCTTTTGATTAACACATTAAGATTTAAATAAATTTTTCCAAATATATAGTGATATTTTGAATATTTTAGTGATAGTCACTTAGGAATCCTGTAGAATGCTCCGAGAGACCTATGGAGGCCTGATAATGAAGGATTTGAGAAGATTCTCCCAAAGGATGGAGACCTGATATTTTTTATCCTCAATGTTGGCCCAAATGGGTGTTCTTAACACCAATTATTTGGATATTTGAAGCCCCTATAAAAAATTAATTTGTCTTTTTCACTAAGGACTGGTAAGGAGTGACTAAGCTTGAGGAGTGAGTTGTTAAGGAAGTGGGAGTTTCTTCTAAAGTTGACCCAAATGAATTTTCCCACACTTGTATCTTGATAAAGGGTGCTAAAAATTTCTGCACTTTTCTCATAGTCCCTATGGATCAATCTAACTCATCCCATTCCCTTAACAATGTTCTCAAGAAGCCACATTTGGCAGTTTTTGCAAGGGTGAATCAAGTGGATAATTTTAGTTATGTGAACCAATTTTTTGGAGGCATTAGCATGGTTAGACACTTTTTTAGAATTTGGAGAGGGTTTCATTAGTCCATTTTATCACTGGGACAAATTTTCAAGCTCTAGGGACATCTTGACATAACAAGAAATAATATCCAATTAGTTAGTTGTGGTTACATTGAGAAGTTGATCTAATTGATTGAGTTGTGTATGTGCAAGGTCCTAGATTATCTGCATCATATTGGTATCATAACAGAGAATGATAAGAAAGTTACAAGAAGAGAAATAGAGAAGAAGTGAAGAGGAAAGAGTTGAGAGAGAAGTGAAGAGATTACAAGATGCCACCAAGAAGAATGAATAGAGGAGGAAATAGAGAGAAAATATGAGAAGTTGACTAGTTTGTAATGTTGAAAAACATCCAAGACAGTTTGTGAGCACTAGAAGTAGCTCAAAAAAGAGGGAAAGAACTAGATGATGATGGTGATCAAGAAGAAAAAGAAAGATAAGTGGCAGCAGAGAGTGCACCAGAAGAGGAAAATCTAGATTTTAAACTCGTGAAGGTAGTCATAAGAGCAGGAAAAGAATCAAGAATGAAAGTATAGTCACAAAATCATGCATGTTATCATGAAAAATTAGCACCTTGGGATATGGAAATGACATATCCCTACTTTTTTCTAACATTGGACCATTTCTTAAGTTGTAGGACTTGCGAACTTGAGATGGCCCTCCAGAGAAGGTTGGTTCCTCTTCCTAAACTAATGTAACAACTACTCCTAATGAAGGGAAAATATACTATCTACTCCTAACCTATAATTACCAAGGGACCAGAGAGAGGGAGAGAGCATGAAAATAAACAAATCGTACACTAAAGAGGTGATATCACATAAAGAGGGGTGTGAAACATTCTGTTGAGGGAGGAAAATAGAATGAAATCTAGTTGAGAGAGGCTAGGAAAGATTTAACACAGTCCCAAGCATGCACTCATTGCTAAATCTCTAATAAACCCAAAAACATAAACCTGAAATTATTAGAGAACATGCACAAAATAGAACAAAATTAATGGAGAGGCATGAAATTACAATAAAATTGAGAAATGGTTAAAGAGGGAACCACAATACATAAATTTACTACTTCAAATAATGTACAGTCCACTATATTTGTAAAATAGAGGAATAAATACACTTGTAAAGTTTATATGAAATTTTATAGTTTAATGAAGTTGAGAAAACAATTGATAGAGTCTCCCCAAGCTCCAAGAATATATCCCTCTCAAAATGAGAAGTGTTTATGATATATAGAATAATGTGTGTGAGAAAGAAAAGGGAAACTAAAAATTTTACTACCACCCACCAACAAGTTACATTAAATTTCTAAAAAGGGGCATGGGTAGCTTGTCAAGGACATTCCTTCATGATGTATTGCTTGCTAGAGAAGAAGTGGGCATCATACTTCATTAATTATGGTGGTTGGGATGCTTGGAACTATACTTTTTGGAGCTGATTACATTTTATTATTTTTAACCCACCTAGCCTCATAAAAAATAATATTTCATGTTTTCCTAGCATAGAGGATGTCCATACATTTCCAACGATATAAAGTTTGCTAAATTTTGAGCATCAGGTCAAAAGTTATGCCCATTAGAAAATTTGCATTAATTTGCACAAGAGATGGCGAAAATGCAAATTTGCAAAATGTGAAACTGCAAAAAAACACCAGGGACTGAAATTATAAACTACACAATTTGTAAAATTGTAGAAGTGTAAAAGTGCAAAAAACCTCCCAAGGCTTGAAATTACAAAAGTGAAAAATGTTTAGGAAATATAATTTATTAGTGCTCCATTATTATTGATATTGTAAAGAAAATAATTACGTGAGTAATTATTCACATATTTGGCTGTATTATTTGATAGTTGTGATATTGTTGTGAGTTAAAACAATATCACGTATATAGGTGTTGAGAGAGAGATTTGAGGGAGTGTTGTTGAACAGCCTCCTTGTTTTTAGGAATACATATTCCTATATATGTGTAACCTGCTCTGCATGAAATTGAATCAGAGAATTATTATTGTGTTGAATAATATGATCTGAATAGAGAATATTTTATTATTTTGCTGTGTAAATCTGCTTGTTCTCCAAGATTTGGTATCAAAGCATTTCCATAATCCTTGCAATATGGTTTGTTGATTGGTTAAGGGGCAGTTGTGTCATCTTCTGCCTGAATTATGGAAGTTCATACTTGACAAATGCAAATCTGTAAATTTCTTATGTGAAGCTGTGTCATCTCTTACGTGGTGGTTTGCACTGTGGACCTGCCCTTGAATTCAACTGTGGAAAGAAGTTCACATGAGAATTATACTCTCCGCATTGTAGAAGATCAGCAGATCTATGCATCAGTGGTATAAGATTTTCAAAAGTGGGTTGCAAAAGTGGAAAGCATATATAATATAACATAATAGATTTTCTGGTCGAATTTATTTCTGGATTGGATTAGTTTCTTCAAGGACGTGGATGTACCAATAGATCGATCCATTCTTCAATAGGCATTTTAATTTGCAGATATATCTATCCATGGTTTGATTATATATGTTAGTTTTAAATGCTGTGGTAATCGATTCAAGCATTTTAAAGATTGGTGAACCTGCATACCACATTACAGTCTGCCCTTCTCCTACCTGCGCACACATTACAGTCTACCATTCTCCATTTCTTCCATTGGGGCTAGCAATCCACATGGCATTTGCATCAAAACCTCTAGGAAATTCCATCTCCCACGTTGTCTCGTTGATTTAGTAGATCACGGTGTTGTTTTGGTTCAGGTTGTTCACATTGGATCCCAGAGATTAGATCTTATATTGAACTCGGCATTAATCCACTTGACATTCAAATTAGAATTATCTCCACATGGTTTGTACACAGTCAACATCGATACAAATAATTTTTAATGCTATCCATCATAATAAAAGGGTGTGACAGTGGATACAGAGGTTCATGCAATTTGGAATTCTTTTCTGCCACATCATCGAATCCTCGACTTCATTGAGTATCGTGGTTTGCTAGTATGATTTGTAGTGGTGGGTATAAAGTTATGATTGGTGAATGCATTCGATGTGAGTACGGTTATGGCTTCAAACCTTGCATCACAGCCAACTAGAGCATGTATTGAACACAACATTATACATCGACCTTTGAATGTCAGTGCTCATTAACGATAAAAAGATGTTGATTCCCTCAACATAAGCTCGTGGCCAAATATTAAAAAGGTTTTTTTTCGTTCGTTGTTTAGTTTAAGTCTTTTAGTTTTGAGTGAGTCATAGTGTTACAAGTAATACATACAAATATTAAAAAGGTTTTTTTTCGTTCGTTGTTTAGTTTAAGTCTTTTAGTTTTGAGTGAGTCATAGTGTTACAAGTAATACATATCAAAATTTAAGAGTTTTAGTATAACCCATTTGGTTTTGTCAATAACATAGTCATCTAGAGTCTTGTTGTCCATTTAAAAAATTATAATAAAAATAAAATAAAGATTGTCCTTTTTGATTTTAAGTCATTTGTAAAATATTTATCAAGTGTCAAAAAACATTATAGTATTGTCTATTACAATTATTAGTACAATCTCAAGTGTCAAAAGGTCAAGTCAAATCGGTCATAGTGTCAATGTTGAAATAAAGTGTATTATCGGTCAATGCCATTGTATAAAAAAAAAGTGTCGTTGTCAAGATTCGGAAAATTGTAAAAATAAAAATTAAAAAAAATTTGCCTCACGGACGCATTTTCGGTGTTACCCGACGTCCGGAAAAAATAAAGTGTTTCACATTGTTGGGAGGGAAGAAAAGAATAAACAATGTGAAACAGTTTGAGCTTCATATCCAAATCTAGCTGAGCTAGCAGCATGAAACCGGAATGGCAGGGAGGCATCGGAGGTTGGAGGTCATTCAGCGACCTCTCGTCAGTTGCCAACGACGGGGCCGCATATCAGCTTTGGTGACAGGTGTGTGTGCAGTTTGATTTTAGTGCTTCCAGTGTGGTGTGCCTCAGTTTGCATAATCTTGTTTTCAATAAGTGGAAATTTCACATTGAGGGGGGGAACATCATTCCAATGTTCTATTTCCATTATGTCAGCTTTTTCTATGTATGTATGAGCAACAGATGTCAGCAGAATTTCCTATGTTATTCGCTACAGTGAGATGTGTTGAGGGCTGAGAATAGTACTTTGCATATCATGATGTGGTTGTAGGTAAACCACTTGAAAACCTTCATTTGTGGTTTGTGGTAAACCAATAGCAAAACCACCATTCTTGGTTGTTGGTAATCCATGTGCAAAAACCATCACATTTGTGGTTTGTGGTAAACCAATTGCAAAACCACCATTCTCAGTTTGTGGTCAACCGTTTGCAAAACCATCCCTGAGGTTTGTGATCATCCTGTGAAAATCACCAGATCATGAGCAGGTGCAAGTACAAAGGCAGGTTTTCCCCATGTTCGCACTAAGGGGGGTGAATGTTAGGAAATATAATTTATTAGTGCTCCATTATTATTGATATTGTAAAGAAAATAATTACGTGAGTAATTATTCACATATTTGGCTATATTATTTGATAGTTGTGATATTGTTGTGAGTTAAAAAAATAACACGTATATAGGTGTTGAGAGAGAGATTTGAGGGAGTGTTGTTGAACATCCTCCTTGTTATTAGGAATACATATTCCTATATATGTGTAACCTGCTCTGCATGAAATTGAATCAAAGAATTATTATTGTGTTGAATATATGATCTGAATAGAGAATATATTATTATTTTGTTGTATAAATCTGCTTGTTCTCCAAGAAAAAAAACCTCCCAAAGCTCGAGATTGCAAAAGTGCAAAAAACCTCCCAAGGCACGAAATTGCAATAGTGCAAAAAACCTCCCAAGGCACAAAATTGCAATAGTGCAAAAAACCTCCCAAGGCCCAAAATTGCAAAAGTGCAAAAAATCTCCCAAGGCCCAAATTTTTAAAAATATATAGAGTTACAAGGACTTCTTTTATATTTTCAGAAAGAGGGAGAAATTTCCTATTTGATGAATATGCTTTTAGGGATCCTCAAGTACTTAAAATATATGAAAAATCAGATTTGAAGCACTAAAGTGGGAAAATTGTGTTAGTTGACTAAAATAAAGTGTGAACTTATTTTGGACAACATTTTGGTGACTCATAGGGGCCATTTATCTTCTAGATGAGTTGATCAATGACCTTGAAGCATCCATTGGGTATGGAGTTAGCCTGATAAACATGAAAATTGATTTAAAACTTTGAAACTCACCCCTAAATCTGCTAGAAGCACTACCTGAACCCAAAGCTGACTTGAAACTTCTCGAATTGGCCATTTAGATTTTCCTTTATTATTCTGTAACTCTGATCCAATGGGACTGAAATGAGAAACTGAAATTTCCCCCAAAATCTAATTTTCTAATTCTTAAAAATAGGCATTAGAAGCTCAAGCTATGAATGATCTGGAAAGACAAGAGAATGTAAACATTGAAAACTCCTCTAAATTAGATTTTAGTTTCTCTACATTTGAAACTTCTTGGGAATAACAATTGTTTCCTACAACTTTGATCTTCTTGCTGAAATATTCTCCCTAAAAACATGGTGAGCTATGCAAAAATAACACTAGAAGAAATAAAACATGTTCCCAAGGCACTTAGGGAAACTGAAACCTATCCTAACGACAAGAAAATATGCAGAAGCACTTAGAGGAATGAAAATTCTAAACTAATATTTACAAAAGGTGAGGTTTTACTTAGTAACAATGCTTGAGATGTATTCCATTGACTGGAGTTTACAGTTCTTCATCATCCAACTTAACCAGTCGGAAAGCATTTCTACTTTTGCAGTCTGTGATCATATAGGGACCACTCCATATAACATCAAATTTGGAATGCTTTCCCAGTTTTTCCTTATTTGCATCCCATTTCAGAACCAAGTCCCCTTCCTAGAAGGTTCTAGCTTTGGCATTTTTTTCAAAACTCCTTTTGATCAATGCTTGATTTTTCTCCGTGGTTTATATTGCATGTTCTCTTAGCTCTTCTAACTCCATGAGTTCTGCATACATTACTTCCATGGGATCAAACTAAGCTAACTCCAACTACTTGATAAGTTCTAATGCCAGCAATTCAAGTGATATCGGAAGCCTTGCCTCCCTTTCATAGAATAACCTATATGGAGAGCTACCTGTTGACCTTTTGGGTGTGATTCTATCAGCCCACAAGGCTGATTTGAGCTTGGTGTACCATGTCCTCTTATTTTCATCTTGATTCATTCTAACAATTCTCAACAAGTTCTTGTTTTTGGACTCAGCTTGCCCGTTACCCTGAGGATAATAGTTAGATGAAGTGATGAGATATACCCCATTCTTAATATCCAATTCAGTGATCTTCATGCCAATGAATGTTAGAGCATTGTCTAATATGATAGTATTTGGGACACAAAATCTTGTGAAAATCCCCTCAAAAAATTCAATATATCAGACTCATTTTCTTCTTTGAGTGCTACTGCTTTAGTACACTTGGTGAAATAATATGTTCCCACTATAATCCACTTGTGTCCTTGACTTGAATTTGGATTGATGAGCCCAATAAAATATAATCCCCACTACATGAATTTTTGATCTACTGAAATTGTATGAAGTGGGAGTGCTACTAGGTTCCCTTTTCTAGTGAATAATGCACACTTCTTGCACTTTTTGATTCATGTATAATAGTCACTAAACATTGTGGGCCAATAGTAACCAACTTTCATGATCTTAAGAGATATTACTCGTGGAGAAAAGTGACCTCCAGTTTCTCTATCATGGAATTCATACAACACCTTTTCAATCTGGTTTGTTGGAACACACCTAATAAGAACTTCATTCACATCTTTCTTAAACAAAATTCCATTAATAAGAACATACATAATGGATTGGAGTCTAAAATATATTCTTTTTTCTTTTCTTAACTCCAGAGGGCATATACCTATTTGAAGATAATATATCATACCTTGGGTCCAACAAGGAGTGGGAATACTATCAATTTCTTTTTCTTGAGCATTTTATAGCACTAGGATAGCTTGTTCTTTATCATTTAACTCAACATGTTGATTGGAAGTTAGCTGCTCACACAAATATTTTCCATGGAATAGCTTGGCCACCTTGATTTCTATGTCATATTCCATCACCCGAGTGATCGAACGTTCCCTTTTCTCATTCAAATATTTTTGTAGGAGATAATCCTCGACCCCAGTATGAGACACTAACAACTGTATTTTATTGTTTGAAACTAAGTGTCTAAATTTCTTCAGGATCCTAATAATAGTGTGGACATGCTTTTCAATGAAAGAGTACCTCACTTCATAGTATTCCAATATCTGACTGAAGAAAGCAATGGGTTGCTCCGATTTCTGTTTATTAAGTTGTACTAAGATAGCTGAGATTGTATCCAATCGACCAAAGGCATATATCATGAAGTCTTTTGATAAATCTGGGTTGATGAGGGTTAGAGCTTGAGATATTGCATGCTTGATGGCCTCAAAACTCTTATTTCCCTATGATGTCCATTTAAATACCATAATTTTAAATAACATCATAGTCAATGAGTTAACAAGAGTGGTAAAATCATATACAAATCTGCAGACAAAGTTGATTCTCCCTAAGAATCTTTGGAAAGGCTTCTTTAATTGTTTTGGGATGAATGGTCAATCCTTCTTTCAAAACAATGTGACCCAATAGCTTTCTATCATGTGCCAAGAATATACATTTTTCAGATTTAAAGACACTCCATATCTCCTACATATCTGGAAGACTTTCCTAAGGTGAAAGAGGTGGTCTATTGAATTTTTGGAAAACACGGTGATATCATCTAGATAAACAAGCACCATCTTGTTAATCAGCCCTTTGAATGCCATATCCATTGCTCTCTAGAGTGTAGCTATGACATTTGATAACCCAAATGGCATTTTCCTATAAGCATATGTGCCCCATTTGGTGGTGACTTCTATCTTGAATTAATCATCCTATTTTACCATTATTTGATTATAACCTGAGTAGCCATCTAATAATGAAAACCTCTCCAAACTAGATACTAATTGCAAGATTTGTTCCATTAAAGGAAGTGGATAATGGTCTTTCAGAGAAAATCTATTTAGATCTTGGAAATACACACACAATCTGATTTATCTGTTTCTCTTTCTTATTGATACCAATTTTTCCACCCAACTTGAGTGTTTGATAGGAAAGATGATGTTAGCCTCTGTCAACTTATTTAGTTATTTTTTCATGAGAGGTTCAATGTGAGGATTCACCATCTTTTTCTTCTGCCCAATGGGATTAGATCCTAGATCCAATTCAATAGTGTGTTATGCCAATTTTGGATTAAATCCTCTCAAATCCTTATAATTCCAAGCAAAGGAATCCATAAATTCTTGAAAAAATTGGATAAAATCAAACTTCTCTTACTGAGTACTCACCTTGCGAATTTGTAGTACATTTCCTTCACCTACTGAAATAGGTTCTTAATCTTCACCCTTGACTTGAATGTTGGCTTTCTCCTTCTGGAACTAATAATTGGGGTTGAAGATTGATTCTAGAGTAATAAGACCCTTTGGCAATTTTTTTGTGTTCATTTGAACCACTTGATCTCCATACTATTGTTCCAGTTTGTCTTAGTTCCTAGCAGAGAAATTAGATTATTCTTGTAAGAAATTGATGATTTACAGACCACTTTCAAACACTTTCCAAATTGTGTTGTTGTATGGACATCCAGTTTTACAACTACTTTAATATGAGGCTGAATTTTATCTTTCTTGATATTGTCAACAATGTCAAATTCTGCCCCAATTTCTATAAGTTTTTCTACAACATCATTGTTCTTTCTTGTGATGGAATTGATGTTAAAATCCTCAAAGTCTTCAGTGAGATCCCATACCCGATTCTTATAGCTATTTAACAGATAATTTTTGGTAGCGTTGAGTCCTCTAACTTCAGCTCATTATCTCCAAAAAGTTGTGAGTTTTTATACCTTTCTTCCCTTCCCAATGTAATCCATGGACCAATTCTTTATACTCAGTTGTGTTGTTCGAACAATAAAACTAAAATAAAAAAACCTGAGTAGTATTTTATACCTTTTGGTGACATAAGCATTTCTCCTCCTCCAGCACCTTGTCTACTCCTTGAACCATCAAATAATAACTTCCATACTTTGTTATCATCTTTATCATCCGGCTTGGTGATGTTAGGGAGAGGTGTATCTTCTTCATGTAAGAAATAGATTCCCAACTCAACTTCTTCCATCTTCTTGTATGGATCAGAATCATTCCTTTTGTTTTCCCATTCATAAAGAGTCGAGTCTAGAATGCCTCCAACCTTGGTATTTTCCTCTAGAGTGCTTGGGTTTTTTTCTTGATCAAAAGATGAGAAATTTGCATTGATTGGACTTGGTACATATGGCTCAATATGAAATTTTACAATAGGTTTAGCCCTGATTATATCCTTAGCTCCATACCTTATCTGAAGAGTATATGTGACTAATCACTAGACAAGTAGCCTCCAATATTAGCGGTGAAACATCTTGACAGACATAGAACAAAGAGTGGTGGTAAGTCAATTACTGATACATCTTGTTGGACCATGACATTAGAGCATACATGCAGTGTTATATTTAGATCCTTGATGATTCCCACTTTTCCCACTACTGTCCCATCTAATTTCACCACTCCCTTTGAGACATGTTCATACTTAATACCTAGTTGATCAGCTATTTTCTTGGGCATCACAAAATTTCTTGCAGCTAAATCAATCATGCAATTGTGTACAAGATTATTTCCAATGATTAGAGATATATAGAATGGAGGAGGCTTCATGTTTTTACCTTGTTGACCTCCTCTATTTCCTTCTTGTGGAGTTGTATTAGTGAGCACCTTTTCAAGCTGGATAACTCATTTGTTGTGGACCAATTTTCCATGGCTGCTTGCAATAGGTCTCTTTGGCTAGGGATAGCTAATGACTCCCACATTGATATGTTTACATTTTTTTTCTTCATTTTTTCTATGATATTGAATGGATATGAGCTATATTTCTTCTTCCCTTTTATTTACACAACTTCCTCTTACACATGAGTTGTTGTAATAGGTACATGAGCTGGTCTAGGAGATAGGTTGGGCTTTTCTGCATATTTGGAGTTGCACTTGGATTGTTAACTCTTTATAGAGTGACTACAGGTTGAGAAGAGCTTGGATTGGATGATTTTCCTTCCTCTAAATTCCTCTTATTAAACCTTGTGTTGGCTACCACAGCTTGAGAAGGAGACTGATTTATGCCATAGAAATCCTCATCTTGTGAGTTCACAAGAGAAGTTTCACTTAGAGGTGCTTCTTGAGCAGTTGTTAGATGTTGATTTTCCTCTTGATTTGTCTCTTGAGGCACACCAACCATCATCATCATCAATGCTTGATTTAGAGAACCATTGAAACATGTTTCCTGGTTGTGAGGTTGATTACATAGGAAGTATCATTCATACTCTTGTTCCATGTTTTTTTGAGTTGAAACCAAGGCCCTGGATGGTAAAGTAGAATTAGGATTATAAGGCTGAAATTGTCTGTTAGCAGGAGGTTGTCCTTGGTTCTGATTAGCAGCTTGGTAAGGTGGTCTATTTGGCTAATATGAAGGTCTATTGGGTTGGGATTGAGGCTGATATGATCTGAAATTTTGAGTTTGATGCCGCTTAATTATTACCAAATCATTTTTATGCCATAGAAATCCTCAGCTTGTGAGTTCACAAGAGAATTTTCACTTAGAGGTGCTTCTTGAGCAGTTGTTAGATGTTGATTTTCCTCTTGATTTGTCTCTTGAGGCACACCAACCATTATCATCATCAATGCTTGATTTAGAGAACCATTGAAACATGTTTCCTGATTGTGAGGTTGATTACATAGGAAGTATCATTCATACTCTTGTTCCATGTTTTTTTGAGTTGAAACCAAGGCCCTGGATGGTAAAGTAGAATTAGGATTATAAGGCTGAAATTGTCTGTTAGCAGGAGGTTGTCCTTGGTTCTGATTAACAGCTTGGTAAGGTGGTCTATTTGGCTGATATGAAGGTCTATTGGGTTGGGATTGAGGCTGATATGATCTGAAATTTTGAGTTTGCTACCGCTTAATTATTACCAAATCATTTCTTAAATTTTACAATTGTTTCATGACCTCCTAGAGTTCATTTAAGGTGCTAGAATAATAAGTAGAAGATTCATTAGAATTCTATTTTTTTGGAGAAGGAATGGGAGATAATGAAGGTGCTTAAATGGAGCTTAGATTTCCAATTTCTAGATAAAGAGGTATAGGTGGCCTAGGTGTAAGTTTACTGCCTTGAATTAAACAATTCTCTACTCTAATAGTTGTGGCATAAGAAACGGGTAATGTTGTACCTCCCATAGATTGTATCATCATAGCTATATCAGAATTAAGAGCTTTTAAGAAGTAGAGAAAAGCAACTTCAGTAGTTGGTCTTATGAAATTTGGAATCCTATTTGATGTCCTTTTAAAATGGAAGTTAAATTCAACCATTTGCTCATTTGGTTCTCTTTTGACTATAGTGAATTTTTCCAACAGAGATAAGTTGTCTATTTTTTCTCCAAATTGGCCACAAAGAGCTATGCTAAATTGATCCCAATTATGGATTGTTCTTGCCCTTAGGATTTTGAAACATTGTAGAGATTTTCCTTTGAAAGAAGAAGCTAACAACTTCATGTATAACACAGACATTTGTAATGTCTTGAATGTGATCAATCGAAGTTGTGTAGTTTTCCCTAGTGAAGTATGGAATGCTCTTTAATGCTGCCATTGGGATTGGGTTTTTTGCATTGTGAGCAAGTGGGCTACAACCCATAAAATTTACAAAAGGATTTTGTGGTGCTTGATGAGCCATTCTGATTGGTCTGAAAACTCTAGTTGATTAAATAAAAGGCATACCAGGTGGAGGTGTTGACAAGGTTTTGTTTGGTGGAGATGGTGATCTCTAAACTCTTCTTCTTCTTCTTCCTCTTCCTGGAGATAGCTAGAAATACTCAAAAATACCTTCTTCTCTTGCTCTAGACCTTGTTTGAATTCTTCTTATGAACCTGAACCACTATAACTACTAAAACCACTAAAAATTTCCCCTTGGAGTCACTAGATGTGTTGCTATAAAGCCTCTAAAGGCTATAATTTACAACAAGAGCACACCAATCTTGTTGTAATGAAATAAAGACTTCTTTTTTTTTCCCAATAGGCGTGCCAAAAATATTATCACGAAAAAATAGGATCTTATGATATGACAATGAAAAATCCCTATTTTTTTCCTAATATTGGACCATATCTCAAGTTGTGGGACTTACGAACTTGAGATGGTCATCCAAGGAACCTTGGTTCCTCTTCCTAAAATAATGCAACAAAAACTCCTAATGAAGGGAAAATATTCTATATACTCATAAAGAGGTGATAAGACCAAAAGAGGGGTGTGAAACATTTTATTGAGGGATGAAAATATAATTAAATATAATTGAGAGAGGCTAGAAAATATTTAACACAGTCCCGAGCATGCTTCTATTGCTAAATATCTAATAAACCAAATAATATAAACTTGAAAGTGTTAGAGACCATGCAAAAAATATAACAACAGTAATGGAGAGGCATGAAATTATAATTAAATTGAGAAAGGGTTAAAGAGAGAACCACAATACACAGATTTATTGCTTCAAATAATGCACAGTCTACTATATTTGTAGAATAGAGGCATAATTACACTTGCAAATTTTATATAAAGGTTTACAACTCAATGAAGTTGAGAAAACAATTGAAAGAGTCTCCCCAAGATCCCAAATAATCTCCCTCTAAAAATGAGAAGTGTTTACAATATATAAAAGAATGTGTGTGAGAGAGAGAAGGGAAACTCAAAATTTGGCTCCCACCCACAAACAAGATGCATTGAATTTTTGAAAAGGGGCATTGGCAACCTATTAAGGCCATTCCTTCATGATGTATTACTTGCAAGAGAAGAAATGGGCACCATACTTCATTAATTTTGGTGGCTGGGATGCCTGGAAATGCACTATTTGGAGATGAGTACATTTTATTATTTTTGACCCACCTAACCTCACCAAAAATAATATTTCAAGTTTCTATGGCATAGAGGATGTTGAGACATTTCCAATGATATAAAGTTTTCTAAATTTGGAGCACCAGCTCAAAAGTTATTCTCATTTGAAAATTTGTATTAATTTGCACGAGAGATGGTGAAAATGAAAAACTACCAAAAATACCCCAAGGCCTGAAATTGTAAACTGTACTAATTACAAAATTGCAAAAGTGTAAAAAACCTCCCAAGGCCCGAAATTGCAAAATTGAAAAAAATGGCCCAAGGCCCAAAATTTCAAAAGTGCAAAAAACTTACCAAGGCCAAAGATTGCAAAAGTGCAAAAAAACTCCCAAGGCCCAAAAAAGCAAAAGTGCAAAAAACCTCCCAAGGCCCAAAATTGCAAAAGTGCAACAAAACTCCCAAGGCCCGAAATTTGAAAAATATGAAGAGTTAGAAAGACTTATTTATATTTTCAAAAAGAGGGAGAAATTTACTATCTGATGAATATGCTTTCAGGGATCCTCAAGTACTTAAAATATATGAAAAATCAGATTTGAAGAACTAAACGGGGGAAAATGGTGTTAGTTGGCTAAAATAAAGTGTGAACTTATTTTGGACAACAATGCACATTAGAATTTATTTAATCCCAACTTCATACTAATATTTAAAAGGTTTATGAATGAAGAAATTACTAATTAACCCCTGTCTTTTAGCCATCTTCTTTTATTTTATTTTTTGTAATTCCTGACCTTTTACACCTATAAGCACAATTTTTTTTGGTCATTTTACATTATTTTAGCCTCGACTGGGGTGCCCATGGGCACCTTGGTCCCACTAGGGGTGCCCCAATCCTTTTCACAATTTCCTGCCATTTTTGGGATCTTTCTAGCCGTTTTAGATCCTTATCTTTTTGGTGGTTGGCCATTTCATGGTTAATTACGAAATTAGATCAAGAGAACCCTATAAATATAAAGTTATGAGACCATAATGAGGGACCAAGAACTAGTCACTACTATCATCCATCTAGAGTTACATCCACCTATTGCATTAGAGATCACCTGCATCCATATAGCTCCACCACAAGGCACAAGGCTAGGTCATATGCATCAAACACATCATAGGGGGAGGGTTATATTATATTCCATGCACACAATCTATTACATTTTCTACATATAATTATTGTTCGCTACTTCACAAAGTGTGCCTAACACAATAGCACCCAGGGAAAATTATGCACACACTCACCAGAACTACATTTGGGTCTGAAATGTAGTGCAACACTTAGTTAACAAGACCAGTATTATGGTGGCTGAGGTCAGTCCAACCCATTCATTTAAATTCTTATCTTTTAGGGATTTGATACTCCTTCTTGGTCCTTTTCAGGTCTTTTCACCATCTTGGAATATCAGCGACATCTGGAGTAGTACAATGAAGTTAATGCGACAGACATCAAGGGTTTCAGACCATCTTCTGAACCTGTGAATATTAGTTTTAGAGATTTTACACAGACCAAGGCACCCAATTTGTTGAACAAAGTGCCCATGGGTACCCCACTCCCTCTCTAGGTGCTCCAGTCTAGCCAGATACTCATGATCCATTCTTTTCAGAGCTCTTGCATAGTCGTTCCTGCTTCTAGATTTTCTAGTCACCTCTGTAACAAAGTCTGGCAAACATCTTCTATTTAAATGAGTTATTTCCTCTTCCCTCTTACACATTAGGGTTTTCATTTCCATTAGTTTAAGTGCTTAAGTCATATTTACATTTATTTACAACATCTATTTGCTTTATTTATAACTGTTCATAGCTTAGATTAACTAGTATCCATCTTTCCATTTTTTAGTTAATTAGGCTTGTCTTCTAGCACAACAAGATTTCATTTTTCTTTTAGTGCTATCTGACCTGGATACCAAGTGTTACATCATGAGAATACATTTCAAATACTTCAAATATTATTTGTAAACTCTTTTCAACCCACATACTTTTCCATTTTATCCTTTAACTTCCATTTGAGTTCATGTGTCTGTTATAAGCTTGAACAAGACAGAGTGAATGAGACCAATGGACCCTACTCAAGCATTCATACATGTAAATAAGGTATATATGATGGAATAATCAACATTCAAATTTTGATCATCATCAAAGTAGGATATGGAGTATCATTCCTTCTTCTTCAACAGTTAGGAGCTCACTCTCACGGAAATGCTTCAACCCAGGAAGAGGTAGACATGCCATGACATAAGGAGTATAATTTTGATTGTTTTCACATATTAGAGAGACTAATTTATGAAATTTTAGATCAACCAAACACAAAATAAAAGGTCATAATTGATCATGCCTATGACAGATGCTTTAAGACAGAGTATACCCTGCCTTTCTAGCTCAAACTTGTAACATGAAAGGTTTGGTTGATTTCACATATACTCTTAGTCAAGAAAAATTTCAAGAGAATCTCTCAAGGAGGATATTAATACTTCAGATCTTATCAAATCCATTATTTTTTCTGAGAACATGCCAATAGGATCAAATGAGTTTGATCTTCCAAGACTCTGCATTGTGAGGGTTTCTAGTTTCAAAATCCTCATTCACATTGTTTGAAGATTCATAACACTTTATCCTTAAAATTTATCCAAACACAAGTGTATGTATACTTCATTTGAGGTTATAAATTTAATATTTAAGCCTTCTCTTGCATTTAATGAAGGGAGTAGCTTCATGAATTAAGGAAAAAATACAGTCTTTCTTGACTGTCACAAATAGAAACAGACTCAGTCTAGAAATGAGACATTCTACATGGTTTATCCATTTTCCCTTGTCAACTTAGGTACTTATCTAAGAAGACCTTAGCCTTTTGCAACTTAAAATTCCTAGTGCAATCACAAAATTAAGTGAGTGTTGACATGAGAGGCATGCAAACCCTGGGACTGTGTGCATAGTTTCTTAAGACAACACTAGAAAGTATCAATTTTGGAGTTTCCTTCTAACAAAGTTTCACTAGATGATCGTTCATGAAAAAATAATTTCAAGGATATCTCATACACCACCTCCACCAAATTGGATGCATAAATTGTAGGGATAAATTTGGTAAGCACAACCCAAATATCAGTCTTCTTTGAAAAGAATTGGAAATCAACTTAGAAAAAATGCAAGCTAGGGCTGTTCATACTTGACCAAAGCCATTAAAAGATCCAATAGGTCATTTTGGACCTGTATAAGGTGGTAAAAACCATTTCTTATCTAAAATATTAGATCAAAGCACAAAGATGACTGTTAAGCACCTTCTAAGCCTTCATAATTAGATTGACATGACTGCCCTTTAGTGATAGGAGGAGAAAAGGACCGAGTTTACACAAAATGAGCAAGGTAATGCTTGAAAACATTTGAACATGACTTACCTCCAGTAGACATAAAACAAAAGTTGTCACACCTGGTGGCTTTCCTTGGATCATTCAAAATAGGGCTGTATGTGCAAAACTTGAAAAAACAAAGGAATGTTCCGTACAATGCAATCATGCTTGGATAAATAAAATGTCACCATATTGACATATAAGAAAGTATTATATGACCTGTGAGAAGTTTCCACATCTTTTACAAGTGAAATAATGACAAAATTTTTCATTTCTTGCCTATCGCTTCAAGAAGGAGGTTTCGAAAGAGTATGAACAATGTTAGAAAAATGAAGAAAAATTTATTGTTCTTCCACATTTTGACCTTAAAGTTTTTACAAAAGTTAAATATTAGAGTGATATTAAAAAAATAATTCTATTATTTATCTGAAGGAGGCTTGATAATTTGTATTTGAGTTCTAAGAAGATAGGTAACTATTTTAGCCCTTGTCACTTTCCTCCGATTTTGGTAAAACTTGAATAACTTGATATGCAATGCTTACTTCAAATATTTGATGAAACTTAGATGCTCTAGGTCACACTACAATACCTCCCTCTACATGCTACATAGATTGGTTTCTCATAAATGATCATGTATGGTCCTCAGACCGATATCATTTGTCCAAGATTCCCCTACTAGTGATTCTTAAAGGTAGTTTTAGCAAAAACTAGAATTTTGCCACCAAAAGATAAAATAAGATCTATAGATGCTCATACATGCCTAAGGAAGTGTTCCTAAGATTTTCCCATGCTTAGCCTAGGATTTTCATGGCTTAAACTGAGCTCTTACACCTCATTAGGCTCGAAAACTAGGCCTAAATGGGTTAGTTCCAACTGTGACTTGCAACACCTGACCTAATGCTCACCCTAGCAGCTCTTAAAAATCCTATAAACATCATTTATGACCTATGGGACACTTAAGCCAAGAACACCATCCATATCCATGCCTCTAGTGGAAACCAACCAAACTGACCAAGCCTGTAGCACCCCAAAACTTCCTGAGTCCATACAATTGTTCTATACCTCCAAATTCACCATGATGCACCACTGTTACTGACCACTCAGACACCATTGGGAAGGCACCACCTACTTAAAATTTCACTCCTATTTTTCCATCAATGCCATGTGACATTAATGACCCACACCCCCACATACATGAACTTCCTAGAATCATAGTGTTAAATCCATGAGTGCACTTATTCCTTTGTGTTTTCTAAGTCTATATCTTGTTTAGCATATCAATGGCTAAAGTAAACTGATACATCTATCATGATATCAACATACTCTTGACAATTTAATTAATTAGAATAATCAATTTTTTTAACCATTACATCCTTTAGTGTATTCATCTCACTAAATATCATTACATTTCACATAAATCTAATTAGGGTGTAAATAGTTCTAAATGCGCTTTATCGTTAATTTAATGTATGAAAGGTTTTATAAGTGCAGTTTTGAGGGAATAATTTCTAAGTGATGCTATCCATGCACTTTGGGAATTTCCGGAATGATGTTACACATTTAATGTGATACAATTCACTTATTGCTAATGTAATTCAAATACAACACCAAGTCTACTTTGGGAAGTTCCTAGTTCCTAGGCATCCTCTCACATGCACTCTGGAAGTTATATTTTTAATTTTGCATCTTTTTTCTTCTCAAATAAAATTTAAAGTGATTCATATACACATATCAATTCCAAATCATAAACATAACTTGAAAAATGTTTTCTCATTCTTGCTCCAAGGTTCTAATTTTTTCTATCCATGAAAATATAATTACTCTAGTTAACCCTACACACCCCAAGAAGTTTTTTTAGTCATATATCATGCTCCTCCCATAAAAATATATTGAGATATTTTCCAGGTATTCCTTTCCCAGGAACCTTCACATTGATTATCTTCTCATTAGATATAGTGTCCTAATTTATTTTTTTCACCTCCAAAGGGGTTTCAAATGTTTTGGCTCCAAAAAACATCAAAGTTAACTATTTTGGCATTGTTTAGTCTTTCAATTTCTTACTTAGAACCCATTTATTTTCATGTTTTGCTCCATACTAGTTTTCCCTCTGCTGTTAGAACCCATTTAATCTTCTTGCTTTAGTATACTCCATTGTTGTTCATACAAAATATCAAATAATATGGATCATAAAAGTTTCATCCCCATTTTGATCATTAGACTTGCCCGACATTGTGGACAATAATGTTAACTTCATAGATTTTGATGATATCCAAGTAAGGATGGAAAAAAACAACAAAACAAAGATTGTAGATAGAAAAGCTCTGTAGTTTTTGTATAGGCTACATGTTTTTAGATATCCATTCAATATGTTGAGCTAGTTTTTACATGTTCAAACAATTTTAATCCCATCATCTGTGATATCAAAGTAGCCAATGGCATGGTAGTGGCCAAACTGTATTTGATTAACATTGGTATCAAATTTGGAATTTGGAGGAGAAGAATTATGTAGTTCTCACTAAGGAATATCCTTTGGATGAGTGGAATAAGCATGATTCCAAGATTTAGAATATGCTAGACAAACTTCTTGGCTAAAAGTGTAGAAAAAAGGGTCATCAAAGTTCCTAATAACTTGGTGAGAGTTGAATTCCATGAGGAAATTTTAGGAAATTTTAGACACGATTTTTCTCTTGAACTAGGGGGTAACCCCACTAAATAGGAATTCAAGATATGGATGGATCAATTTATGAATGTGATTTATGAGGGTACACAATACATTGAGTCGTGTCAAATTATCATCAAAATATTCATAATGCCTTATTGAATATTACATACACTAATGCACAGTTTTATATGACTTCTTACCTAGTCTACTTTATTGCAACAATTTGAGTGTGATGGGATTGTCTTCACAAGAAAAAATAGGTGAAAAATGGAATTCTACAACATTCACCAAAAAATTACTCATGTAGGGACTTTAACTCATTTGAAATGAGTCAATGATAATTTCAACATGTTTACATTCAAATCGATGGAAGGAAACTATTGGAGCTCAAAATTTACCCTTCCTGAGTCATAGACAACCCATGATTTTTTGGAAACATGGGATTGTTTCCAAGTTGTGGGACTTGCACTGTGAGACCAACCTCCAGAAAAGGCTAGTTCCTCTCTACCTATTCCTAATTCTAAAACTACTCCTAATGTTGAACCAAATAGAAGCTATCTAATCCTAAACTAACAAACTAAGAGACCAAGGTTAGAAGGAAATGTAGAAAAGGGAAATCTTAAGCTAAAAGGGTGGTGATAGCACTATAAAAAGAAGTGATCTCTCTAAAAGGGGACGGAAAAGAGAGAAAACATTCAGTTTTGATCCACTAGTCCCACAGCCAGGCACAAGAGACCTCCTCGTTGATATAGACACTAGCTTACATATCCAAGTTGTCAGAACACCTGTTAGGTACTCCGAGAAAATCATGTAACTTCTAGTTCTAAACGTAGTGGCCAAAAAGGCATACAATTAATGGATACTTGGAATCAGGGATTGACTCTTCATATGACCATAGAAAGTCCACAACAACCATAAACTTACGGTTGTGATCCATAGGTCCCACAACCCAATGGGCCTACAAATCAATCAAGTATTGACACTAGCTTGCGAACGTTGGTGTTCAGGTCCTCTCCACTTCCACTAGACATTATCACACAACTATCATTATTAAACGTAGTAGCTAATCAAACTAAATATTTTTGGACTAGACTAGAGAATTGTCCATAAAACACCAAAAGATCCACTACACATTTAGCCATTCCATTTTCATGACCTTGTCGGGAGATATATATGAAGCATCCATAGGTCATCTTCCACGTATCCCACAACCCATAGATCAGATCATGTTAGAGCTCAATATTGATTGGAGCCTTCGAATAGCTATCCTCACCAAACGATCTATCACACCGATTCAGGTTAGGAGGGCCTTCTTTGCCTTAGATTCGTAGATCCCATTATTACGTGTTGAAGACATAAGATTACCTAACTAGTTTATCTACACCCTATGTGTATACCATCCCCACCGACTGTCTCAGCATGACCTCGAGAGGTCGGGTGTGAGGAAGAGTTACTTGTAGATTCCCATGCTCACTAGTCACTTTTCCATCGTAAAAATTTGGTGAACCCGACTTGAAAAGGAACAATTGCTTCACTTTCACACTCTTCTTTTTAGTTTTATCCACCTTCGATTCTTCCCATTATTTTGCGGTTATTTATATACCCCCCAAATATGTCGGGATACGATGCATATGACAGACCTCTCCTAGGACTTGAAGCATACTACGATCAATTAAATAAACAACCATCACCCTCACTCTCAGCATGGGGTTACAATTATTCAACTAACCAATTTTCAACACAAAATCCACCTCAAAGGACTAGATATAGTTCTTCTTTCCAAATAGAGGAGGTGGATCAGCTGAATCAAATGCAACAACCAGAGCCTTCAGGCTCAAACAACATGACACTCACTGGAGAATCTAGTTCATCTCCGTGGGTGTTGCTTAGACCACAAATTAGTAGAAAATCATATCCATATCTATTTTTAGATGACGAATACTTATCATGTTATGCTAGGAGTGAACAACACTCTCAAAATATGTACGCACCTATAGGAGGTTTGCAAACACAACCTGAGGTCTCGTTCCAAGAAACACCCCTATTCCTCCACCTATAGGAAATGCCCTTGGTGAAACATAGCAGGGATATGATCAGTTCATAGCATGGTACCATATGCCTATACAACCTCAAGCTATACAACAACTGCCACTAAGGCAAAATACCGTGTCTTCACCAAACGAGGTCATCTCAGCCTTAGTTGAGAAGGTTAGAGGGTTGGAACTTGCTCAATCAAATCAAAATTCACAGTTCATGCAAGCAGGAACTTCCAATCCTCCACATCATCCCAACCAAGTAGACCTCCTCACAGGAATAGTCATGTTGGGCATGCCTCCTCAGTATATACAACAAACACCAACTAGAACCATGTTTTCAAATGCCGCTCCAATTGAGAATATGATACTTCCCGGCTTAGCACAAAACAACCCATTCCCGAGCAATTCTCCTCCATACTTAAACATGTATTCCAAATCACCACAGGGAGATATGTTCTCTTCTCCCGGCATGTTCACTTAACCACAGGGATTTCCTTATGCCCCTGTAAATACATACGCTATGCCATATCAACAACCCATTCCACCTCCACCCCCTTATCAAGCACCATTAATGGTTAAAACCTATGCGATAGGGACTTATTCAGAATATTTGAAAGAACCTTTAGACTTCACTATATGAAGCATCATGCTTCCAAGACCTCTCCCTAATCTACCCAAGTACAAAGGGGAGGGAGACCCGAATGCACATATTAAGGCCTATGCCACAGCCATTCAAGAACTGATCCGTTGGGATGGAGTTATTGCTAAAATATTCCCCAAAACTTTAGAGGGTATCACCCTCGATTGGTATTACAGAATACCTGAAGCCTCAATACATTCATTTAAACAAATCGTTTCAGAGTTCATTAAGGTGTTCGACATGAACAAATTGTTGAGAACAGGAATAAGGGAATTCTTGCATATTAAATAAGAACACATTGAATATGTTGCTCATTTCATCCAAAGATGGTGTACAATCCTCTATTCTTCAGCAAGCACTCTAAACATGGATCAGATGGAACTATGTGATTTATTCCTTCATTCTCTCAGCAGAGAGATAAAGGAAGAAGTCTAGAAGTTCCCACTAAGAACTTATGATGAAGTGCTCGAGAGCGCTCTCCGAATAGATCAAGCTGTAATAGATAGCGGTCATAAGACATATGGAACAACTGGGAGGTTAATCATCCCCAACCAAAACACTACGACCTATCCTACTACCACAAATGCCAATCAAGGACCTAAAATCCTTAACAAAAACCACAGAGTGACAACAGATGGAGTGACTGACTAAACTAAAAGAGCAAATGTTGTAAATGTTCCACCACCAGTTAACAATCAACGTGGTGGATTTTAATCATCCCCAACAACAACAACAATGGCAGATCCAAACACAAGGTCCAAGTCAAAACTCAACAGATATCAAAACCAAAACAAAAGGAAACAAACGCAAAACTTTAATCCTAATAGTCAATAGTTTAATTAGAGTTTTGAACCACAACACGTGCTAAACCAATAACCTAGGAGTTATAATCCCAACTCGTATTGTGGTTTCCACAAAATTTGAGGCCATGACACTAGGACTTGTTGTGATTACAATAAGTTCATGAAACATTTTTGAGAAGAACAAAGACAACTCTTCATAGATATGTTCTTAACAGATTCTGTGACACCTATGTCAAATACTTTCACAAGGGCAGTTTCCCCTTAAAACACACCTCTTAAGATCTTCAATGATCCACTTCCAAATAACAATAACACTAATAAATTAAATCCAAATGGGATGAACAAGGGTGTAATGACAGGAAATAACGATCATGAAGCCTCAACTTCACTAAATCGACCTATCGCACCACAATTAGGAAATCAGCCACGAACCAAGATAGTTGGTCTAGTGGAGTTAGATACTGAGCTACACATAGAAGCCATAACAAGAACACGAGAATATTCTTCTCAACCAAATCCAATCTATCCACTAGAACCAGATAACATTCAACAAACATTGGTAAAACCCATGGGTGTTTATGATTTAATTAATGACTTAACAAAGACCTTCTCTCACATCTCCTTTTTGGACTTGTTGAAAAACTCTCCTGCCCATAGGGCTACTCTTTTAGAAGCACTAGGTCTAGGTCATTTAATTAACATCACTCCATCTCCTGAAACACAAGTAAACCATATAGACTTCGATATCCACCCTCCAGGGCAGCCAGATAGGGATACCGAGTTTATATTTGACATAAACAAAATTCCAATAGATGCTAAAATTACACGTAGAGGCGATCTGGCCTTGCATTTACAGGTTTGGGTTTACAATAATTACATTAAATGCGTAATGGTTGATGATGGGGCAGCAGTTAACATTTTTCTCTTATCTTTCCTTCAAAAGCTAGGATATGAAGAAATAAATTGTTCCACAACAAGAAAAACGCGAAGAGGTTATGATAGCCTTAAGGCTACTTCGATTGGGACTATAATATTACCAGTCACCTCAGGATCCAAGACAATCCTCATCGAGTTTTATATCATAGATCAGGAAACCAACTATAATATGATCCTCAGTCAACCATGGATACATCGCATGAAAGCAATCCCATCTACGTTATTCCAGGAAATAAGATTCTTACACCTAGGAAAGATTTTCGTAGCAAAAGGTGACCCAAAACCATTCAACATACATATAGTAGACCTAAAGAAAAGACCAGGCATTCACTCTGAGTTTGAACTCCCAACAAACCAATCGACTCAAAACCGGAAGAAAAATTAATACATACAACAAAACTAGAAATTACGAACCTAGTCAAGGGCATCCCAGCCCTTAAGGATGAAGCTAACATTGTAGAAATAGTGTCATTAGGAACTATTGCAAAAATTGTCAAATTACTAGAAAAAGAACTACCAATTTTCCTACCATTTGATTCCACATGTATGGGATGTACCCTAGGAGTTGGTACTCTTCCAGCAGAGGAACTTTACATGGTAGAAGTAACTGAAATAGAAGAAATAAATGCAAAGAATGTCCTAGCATCCATTTTTCCTAGTAAATATTAGACTCTCCACTTCAATGGAGCTAGATGTCACTATAGAGCCGGGGCAGGTGTGATCTTTACTTCTCTTGAGGGAATGATCCTACCTTTTTCTTTTAAGTTAAACTTTGAATGTACAAACAACGGAATTGAGTACAAAGCCCTCCTCCTTGGCCTCATCATAACCAAAAGGATCGGTGTTAATGACATCAGAGTTTTAGGAGACTCGCAATTAGTTGTAAACCAAGTCTCTGAAGTATATGAGACTAGAGCTGAGTACTTACAACTCTATAAAATAGCGGTGTTAGATCTAAGCAAAGGATTCGACTTCATATCCATTGAGGAAATCCCGTGAGAACAGAACCTTCTTACAGATTCAATAGCAACCTCAGCTTCATGTTTTACCCCAAGTAATGAGTTGGAAGATACAAGTTTCAGGGTATCACTTCGTACTAAACCATTGATGAAGAGAATATCAATGAACCCTCTTCTAACACATGCAACTAAGAATGAGTCTTCTATCTTACGTCATCTTGATAGTGATAAAGTCACTCTCGAATATCTAAATGCCTATGCAAAGCTACACCTTGCTCACCATATAGTTGATCTTTCCCTAATACCACACTCCTCTTCCTACTTTGGAAATCCCACGGTAGAGTCTCCTCCACAGAAAGATCTCGATATCTACGAGATAGAAAATGGAGAAAGCTTAGAACTACCTCCAGCCCCACCTAAATTTGAAGAAGGTAATGCTTCTTTGATAGAAGAAACCATTGACATAAACATTGGAACAGAGGAAGAACCAAGAATTTTGAAGTTGGGATCCTCGTTAATTGTGGAAGAAATAGAAATACACACTCAAATCCTCAAAAAACATCAAAAGGATTTTGATTTAATTATAAATAAATGACGGGTATCACACCACAAGTTGTAGTACATAATCTCATCACTAAACCAAATGCGAAGCCAATTAAACAGAAGTCAAGACCAATGAAGCCAAAAGTGGCTCTCATGGTAAAAGAGGAAGTAGTAAAACTTCTCCAAGTAGGATTCATCAAGCCCATTGACTATTCACAATGGGTATCTAATATCATTCCCATCCTCAAAAAGAATGGGAAGATACACATTTGTATAGATTTTTGGGATATTAGCAAAGCTTGTCCTAAGGATGATTTCCCATTACCATCCATTGACGTTATCGTTGATGCAACAGCTGGATTTGAACTGCTATCCCTCATGGATGGGTTCTTAGGGTACAATTAGATTAAAATATCTAAACAAGATCAAGCCAAAACCACATTTATAACTCCCTGGGGAACTTATTGTTATGTTATCATGTCCTTTGGTCTTAAGAACGTCAGCGCTACGTATCAGTGAGAAATGACTTATATATTCCACGATCTTATCCATGAAATTGTGGAATCATATGTGGATGACTTGTTAGCCAAGGCCAAGAAATGTTTTGATCATCTGAAAGTGCTTCGTATCATCCTCTCATGACTAATTGAGTATGGTGTCACATTAAACCCAGAGAAGTGCGTGTTCGGTGTAACAGGAGGCAAACTTCTAGGATACATTATATCCTCATGAGGGATTGATGTTGATCCAGCCAAAATAGGAGCTATTCTCAAAATGATCCCACCTTCAGACGAGTCTGGAATTAGGTCATTTCTTGGGAAACTCAGCGAAATCTGAAGGTTCATCCCATATTTAAGATTTTCCATTCATCTAATCAATGATATACTCAAAAAATATTATAACGTCGATTGGATTAAAGATTGCAATGAGGCCTTCGAAGCATTTAAACACTTCTTGTTGTCACCACCCATGCTAATGCCTCCCAATCCAAACTGCCCTTTGATCCTATACTCACGAGCTACTCATGTCTCGCTAGCCTACATGTTGGCTCAAGAAGATGATGACAAACAAGAACACGTGATTTATTTCATTATCCGAACGTTGCTCGATTATGAAACACGTTACACACAGGCAGAAAGAATTCCTTGCCATAATTTTTACAACAAAACGTTTGAGACATTACATGTTAAACCAGGAAATAAGGGTCATTGTAAAGACAGGCCATTTACAAACATTTCTCATGCAAGGATATTTACCTAAAAAGGCTAGCCATTTCATAACCCTGATGGGAGAATTTGAGTTAACATTCGTAAACCAAAAATCTGTTAAAAGGAAAAATCATTGTAGACTAGTTAGCTGACAATCCACTAGATGGAGGTGAGCTGGTAGATCTAGACTTTCCCGATGAGTGTGTATACTTTGTCAAAACCAAGCCCCCCATTTCTACATGTCCCTAGTATATTGATATCATCAATTTTATCATGGACCATACATACCCAGAAAGTGCCACATCACAACAAAGAAGGCGGTTACACATTATTACCGCTAAATATGTTGTTTTAGACCAAGTAATCTATCGTAGAGCCTTCAACGGCATGATTCTAAGATGCGTCGACATAGAAGAATCCAAGAGGATTATTCATGAATCCCACAATGGGATATGTGGGGGGCACTTCGGTGGTCACGCCACCACTCGCAAAATACATTAGATGGGCTATTTTTGGCCCACTCTCAAACATGACGTAGTGGAATTTGTACGTAAGTGCCACAAATGCTAAGAATTCTCTCACGAGATTCACATGCCAACACAATCCCTGCAACCAATAGTGACTACGTGGCCCTTCTCCACATGGGGTCTAGACTTGATAGGGAAATTCTTTCCCTCATCCACTAATGGCCATAATTTTATAATCACAGCCACCGAATATTTTACCAAATTGGTGGAGGCCATGCCTCTCACCACTGTACCAGGTTCAGTGATTGCCAAATTCATTTTGAACCAAATTATCTGTAGGTATGGTGTCCCACAAGTCATTATCTTAGATAATGGCATGTCCTTTTAGAATGACGAGGTTCATGAGATATGTAGCAAGTTCAAGATAAACCATCACACGGCCTCTCTTTACTACCGTCAAGCCAATGGGCAGGCTGAAGTGACAAACAAAACATTGAAAGCTATTCTCCTCAAAACAGTCAAGGAGAAAAAACTAGATTGGCATTTAAAATTATATCCAGCCTTGTGGGCCCACCGAACCTCAATAAGAGCAACATGAGCAACTCCTTTCTCGTTGTTATTCAGAGTAGAAGCAGTTCTCCCACTTGAGGTTGAAATACCCAGTCTTTGCATGTCATTACAAGGGATTCTAGATGAAGAATCTTATAGGGAGGCATGCCTCTCTCAACTAGAAAGCCTTGACAAGGCCAGGTTAAACACCAAACAATGGCACAAAGCCTATGCTGATCGGATGTGCCGGCAGTATAACAAAAAAGTCTATGAGTGAGAAATATATGAAGGAGATCTTGTTCTAAGACTAGACAGCCGGATCGATAAGAAAACCGGCAAAGGAAGAAAGTTCCAGCCCAAATGGTTGGGCCCATAGTGAGTCATGAAGGACTATGGAAATGGTGTGTATCTCTTGTGCACACTAGAAGGTGAGGAATTTGGTGAAACGTCAATTCCTTGCACCTTAAGCGGTTTTACGCATAAAACATCAAAGTCATTGCTAGTACATTATAGCTACCTACATTGCATTAGTCTTTTAGCTGCTTTATTCTGTCCATTTCATAAAAATGATAGTCCAGGAGTTTACTCTTAAAAAAATTTGTTACAAATTTATGAAGATATTGGCAAAAACATTCATATCACATCTCTTCAAACATCATCAAATATTTTCAAATCTTCTCATCAATTTCGACAGAAAAACATTGACAGAAACAATACCAAGACCTGCATACTTGGCTTTGCTCTTTCTTTCTACTAGGTGAAGTTGTCCTTTCCCACAGTCTGTTCTGGAAGCTTCTTGGTGTCACATCTATCCCTATTAAAATCTCTTGGAATGAAAGGATATCCAAAATTCATAGATCATAAATGTCAAAATCAAATGAAATCAAAAGCACCAAGCAAACAAAATATTCTATTTTACACACTACTTTGCCCCATCAACCTTTGGTGATAAGCCCACATCTCTTACTGGTGATGTGAGGTTGGGAAAGGAAAGAAGTGCCCTTACTCGCCTGTATCTTGCCTTTGGTGACAAACCCATGCTTATTACTAGTGGCGTGAGGTAGGGTGTGGGGGGTCCAGTCACACAAACTAACAAATCTTGGTATGCTAAAAAACACAAGTCAAATTATGTTAAGAGAAAGTAAATATCCAAATTCCAAAGAAATCAAATCCTCAAAACTAGATTTTGTCAACCAGGTTGCCATTTATGAATGTAAGTCTAGATAAAATGAAAAGTAAGTGGCCTTCTAAGCTTGGTAGTAGTTCTAAGTAGGGTGGGTGTGTAGGTCCAAATTTGGTTCTTGTTCTTGGTTTGTCTGTCTCTCATCATTCCATTCAATCAAACTCATACAACTTGTGCCCTTCCTAATTCTTGGTGTTGAGCCCTCGCGTCTTACTAGTTGCGTGGATTTGGGATTGGGGCAAGTTTATCTCTTTATCACTATGCATTCATCATGTTTTTCCAATATAAGAAGGAATTACAAACATTTCCCAAAGAGTTCAAAATTTTAGTACTACCATATGTTAGTATCATCTCATATCAGCACTACAAAAACATATAGAGTAAAACATTCTATTTACTATCATTTTTTTTCCATTACATACATTCTGGATACATGAAAAGTAAATATTCTAAAAACATCTAAAACACATTTAGAAAATGAGTCACAAAATTCAAGATACCAAGAGTCCAGATCCAAAGATATATATATATATATATATATATATATATATATATATATATACGAATCAAGTTTTGTATACAATGCCATCATGCACTAGGCATGGTCAAAATGCTCAATGAGCCTAGAAAGTACAAAAATACTCATATACACAACCTAACAAGGTCACTACAAAAAATATCCAAGTGGCCTCTCAATCCCTATGGGATCCCTCAGAAGGTGCACGATCACGTCTAGGACTCCGACTACGCCGGCACTCTGAGTGTACTGAGGGATCGCGGTCCCGAATAGTAGCTGTAGTCTCACTATGAGAGTGGCTCCTTCTCATCAGGCACTCTACATTCCTATACCCGGCTACCTCAGCATGGAGGGAAGTAATGATCTTGGCTGCATGCCAGATAGGGGAAAAAACATCGGTATGCCTACCAGCTGCTGAAGGCTCACCTGTATCCACAGATATCTCAGCACGAGTCTTCTCCGTGGGGAGTAACAGGGTATCATTACATACCTGGTGAATCAAGTCTCACCACTCATCAGCAGTCTCTGCAAGCAAAGGAGAAAACAAATTAGAAAATAATCAAAAGGTGAAACCAAGGATGAATAAAAAGAGAGATAGCAACTAAGGCAATTCTAGCTAAAAAATATATCAAAAGAAGAGTGACAACTCACTCAGATCTCCGGACCTCCAAGAAGAATCTCTGGGATCCGCACCTACCATGGACGCCACCGCTAACTGGTGTCCCCCTCCTACATCTAGGACAACATGGAATCCTGCCACGGACTCATCCTCTCTACCTAGGTCCTAAGAAAGTAACTCCTCTTAGACTAGAGTCACCCTCTCAGCGCTCTGCTCTGCCCTCTCGGCTTGTAGGATCTCCTCAATGTCATGCCACTCGGGATCGCTATCCTCTCCCCCACCCAAATCACTAATCTCCATGTCCTCGGTCTCCTCCTCCATCTCTCCCCCTATGAACTCCTCAGACTCGGAGTCTATATCAATGGGATCATCACTGCTATGGGTAGGACCGGCGGCAATCTGAAGTAAAGGTGCCTGAGGAGCACCGGATCTCTCTCAAGTGTGTATCACCCTCCTAGTTGCAATAGGGATGCTAGGAGTAACAACAGTCCAACCCCGGCCTCTAGGACCTCCCCTATCCTCCCGAATTGATCTAAACATTGGCACCACTGGGGGAAGCATATCAATGTAAGAAAGGCTGAACTGTTGAGGCACTCGATCGAAGGGGTGTATCTCTACCTTCCCCATCCTGTCCATAAGCTACCCTGTAGTAGAGTAGGAAATCAGGATGTGTACCTCCTCACCCCATAACCCTGCCATGGCCTGATAAGGTGTGGCCTCCATACCCACAGTGGTCAATAAAGCCACCGACTGATGTGATTCCCTAAGCACCATCATCCCTATCCATCTAGTTTCCCTGACAGCCCTGGGATCCGCTGTCTGTATGCCCCTCCCATAAGGGATAATGTGCTCATAGACCCAGCTCTTAACTAAGGTCAGATGGCTCAGCGACTATCCCTGTAATTGAACCACCTTGTATATGTCATGATAGGTGGTCCCAAGTATATCGACTCCCCAAGCATAAATTTGACCATGTGCCTCAATCTATGTGATGATGGGGCCCAAAAATAGAGCAAAGTATCCCTGATCAATCTCAAAGCAAGGACTCCCATAATGGCCTGATAGATCAGAGGGATGGGCAAGCCGAGAATAGAACAGACCTTCACCCCCTTCTTTGAACCAGTGGAGACAACTATGTCTCCCATATAGGTGGCCCACTAAGTCACCTGAGCTCTGGATACTATTGTATAAAATAAAAGTCTCCTCCTAATAATCGGGACTCCCAAAATCTGGTAGACATCCTCTAGGGTGATGGCCCACTCACCCCTAACACCTGGAAATCGGAAGGTGTTTCGATCTGCATCCCAGTAAGAAAATAAGTCACATAGTATGTGACTAGTAGGTACAACGTGGGGGACTCGTGCGATCCTCAATATACCTGCCCTCTAGAGAGTATCCTACTCAGCCTGAGAGAGAGCATCTAACACTGCTAGAAGCCAATCACACTCCCTCTCTTGGCTCCATCTAATGTACTCTTCCTTCTTCTACAAAACACCCAAAAACACACAAAAAGAAGCAAGTTAGTGTCAAGATTGCATTGGAAAAATCATTAAAACAAGTGGGAACACTAAAAATGCAAAAATAAATTCAAAATAGTGTTGTTTTAACACTCTGTAGAGAACCGCCGCCCTTAACAGGGTGGCGGTTCCATAACCGCCACCTTGAAAGGTGGTGGTCCCATAACCGTCACCCTGCTCAGGGTAGCGGTCCTGTCCCATGACTACAAATAGGTTGCATGCCCTAAAAATGCTCAAAAACGTAAAAATTGACCATTTTAGCTAAAACAAAAGCCTACCCATTAGGCGTCCCCCCTAAGAGACACATTTAAAACTAACATTTCTAAAAATAGCCCTGCCACAATAAAGATTTCATCATTTTAACATTTTGGGTGCAAAAACGTTAAATCGAGAAGAACTAACCTGAGATCTCACAGGTCAAGGTTCTACTCGCTAAGGCATGATTGCTATCTTGCTACGAATGTTTTGACTATACTCTCATCAAAAACCGTCACCGTGGGTCCCAGAGCTCAAAAACTATCAAATCGACATGCGCAAATGAATAGGAAAATAAGCCCATTATATATATATATATATATATATATATATATATATGGTGTTTTGACTCATTTTGAATGCCCCTTTCATAGGTTTAGAGCGCCAACGAAGGTAAGTTCTTATCCCCGCGTAAATGGTAAGTCCTCATTTCATACTAATTTAGTATTTATTTTTTTATTTATTTTATCTATGTACACTTGAGTCCTCTTTCCATTTTGTAGGTAGTGTGAACTTGGATGGCTACATTTCGACACACGGGCGTGTCAGGTATAATTTCTAGCTTCCCATTTTGCGACTGCCATACTCAGACCCACCATTTTACACCTCTTCGTGGTTAAAACGCTTCTCTGAGGGGGCAATATGTACGTACCCAAAATTATAGGGTATTATACCACCGAAACGATGTTACACATGCCCCAATGATGATACAAGTCACCTCGCAAGGTGTTCGGAATCCAGGAAAGCTCACCAAGTATATGTTAGCATCCCAAGCACCTTGTCTAAGCTTTGTGTACTTTGCTTTATCCTCTGCCTTTCTTTTTCTAGCTTTTTGACCTTCAATGACGAAACCGCCACCCTGCAGGGTGGCGGTCCTTTACGCATTCTCTAGCACACTCTTTTGATCACGACTTGCGTAATTTTTCAAAATTTACCAGCTTTTCTCAGCCACCTTAGCTCGTATTAATGTTTTATGTTCCCTGGAATAGTGTTTCTTCATTATTTAATGGTAAAAGAGTTCTAATAGGAATTAACTTTGGGTGAATGTGAAATCTATAAATAGCCAACTTGTTTTCAAGAAAATGGTCCCTCAACTTCTCATTTCCATTGTTTAGTCTTTCAATTTCTACTTAGAATTCAATTTGTTTTCATGTTTTGCATCCATGCTAGTTTTCCCTCTGCTGTTAGAAGCCATTCAATCTCCTTGCTTTAGTCTTGTTCATTTTTGTTCATACAAATTAGTTTAGAGAAGAGTAGTGTCATCTGTAGATTGAATCCATTAGAGTTGTAGGTTGTGTTATTCACAGAAGGTAGATTCTAGAATCTCTCGGTACACTTGTGTTGTATTCCTGCAATAAATCCCACTAGGAATCGCATACGCCAAGCTCTGTCACTTGCGTTGTCCCTCTCCTACTCACATTATATTCAATCTATATCCAAAGCTTCCATTGTTCAAATACCTTCTTTTGTTGATGCTAGCATATACATGCTCTTCTGGATTCACGTGAACACGAAGGAATGAGGAGATCATTATGAGGGGACAAAGTCATACACTATTGGATTTGCCACTGTTCTACAAATTCCAAGATTTATCTGTCAAAGTTCTAGTTAAAACATATCAAATAGAGTAGTGAATTATTTCATTTCAGTTAAATTTCAGTTTTGATATTGTCAGGGAAGCTATGGGGATTGATAGTTTCTCAGAAACTATGATTCATTTCTCACTTTTGAGGTAGGATCGAGAGTCTTTCAATTAAGTTAATCAGCTATCTAGTTATTTAGGATAAACTCACACCTACACAGGTAAGTAGCTACACTGACCTACCTTGCTTGTTTTAATTTTGTTATTAGATTAGTTGACATTTTTTGAATATATTAGATTAGTTGCTCTTTCAATTCTATTAAAAATTCTATCAAAAATACAAAAAATAGAGGAATATATATGTGTTGTAGATATATCTTGCATAATTAGTTTATTTTGTTTCAGTTAGGTTTATATTGATCTTATATGACAATCACGAGACCTAGGGAGCCTAGTGAATATGTTTTTGAGCCAATCATGCCTCAACCAAATCTCATTGCAACATTAACTGACATAGACCAAAATCTAAGAATTCAGGTCTTCTGAACCACAACAGACCTACAAGAAGTCAGCACACAACTAAGAAGATTAAACATAGAAGATGACAAAGCACACATGTTCTGGTCAAATCAGCCAAATTATAGATTGCCTTGATAGATATCCATATGACTGTATAAGGACCTGAAAGAGAGAAAATATTTAGTTGTGATCCACTAGTCCCACAGCCAGACATAGGAGACCTCCTTGTTGATATAGACACTAGCTTACATATCCAAGTTGTTAGAACAACTGTTAGGTACTCTGAGAAAATCATGTAACTTCTAGTTCTAAACATAGAGGCCAAAAAGGCATACAAGTACTGGATACTCAGAATCAGGGATTGACTCTTCATATGACCATAGGAAGTCCACAACAACCATGAACTTACGGTTGTGATCTATAGGTCCCACAACCCAATGGGCCTACAAATCAATCAAGTATTGACACCAGCTTGCGAATGCTGGTGTTCACGTCCTCTCCGCTTCCACCAGACATTATCACACAACTATCATTATTAAATGTAGCAGCTAATCAAACTAAAGATTTTTGGACTAGACCAAAGAATCGTCCATAAAACACCAAAAGATCCACTAGACATTTAGCCATTCCATTTTCATGACCTTGTCAGGAGATATATATGAAGCATCCACATGTCATCTTCCACGTATCCCACAACCCATAGATCGGATCACTGTAGAGCTCGATATTGATTGGAGCCTTTGAACAACTATCCTCGCCAAATAATCTATCACACTGATTCAGGTTAGGAGGGCCTTCTTTGCCTTAGATTCGTAGATCCCATTATTTCCTATTGAAGATAGAAGATTACCTAACTAGTTTATCTGCACCCCATTTGTATTACATCCCCACTGGCTATCTTGGCATGACCTCGGGAGGTTGGGTGCGAGGAAGAGTTACTTATAGATTCCCATGCTCGCTAGTTACTTTTCCATCATACAATAACCATGCAAAGTTAAACCACAACTAGATCGAGATCACAACCATGCGTAAAAATAATCTAAACAAGAATCAAGATCATGTTTACTATACAAGATCTAGTTACAGATAACTCAACAACCAATATCCATTCAAAAAGATCCATTATATTAATCACTGTAAAGAAAAGAAGCTTAATACATACATAAAAGTATCACCATAAGCCATGCCTACTTACAAACTAGTAGCATAACTCTACTACAAAGAAAAACTACTGAAACCATGCAAATCAATACATACATACATACATACATACATACATACATACATACATACATACATATATATATATATATATATATATATATATATATATATATAGGGGTGGGGACTTTCCCTTCACCACCTAAGCATCCTCAAAAAAGGTTTTGTGTTAAGAATAGTTATGTGCCACTTAAAAAGATAACAAGAGAGCATGCAAGCTCTTCTAACAATAGATCTCTTATAGAAATTTTAGTTCCAACCCTATTTTTATCCCAAAACACTACATTTTTCTTGTTCTTCCACTTTTCCCAAAATATCCTTGCATCTCCTCCAAGGCTTCTACTAAAATGTGTTCAACACTCAATCCAAAGCGTGCCCCACACTCCAACCTATTCTTAGCCCACATTATGCAAATTGGTTAAGTCTGAATGCTTACTTTTTCCAATGCACCCTATATCCAATGATCCTCTACACGTACCTACACACCTTCTTCCCCTGTGCCCCATCTTCATGCACCTTTAATACTTAGGCTATATTTCATCAACCTAACATTACCCCACACTAATTTCATTACCACCCCGGAAATGGGGAATCACACCTTCTCTCTCCATGAATAAGGAATAAGGAAAAATACAATAACTATATAAAAAGAATAAAAGAATACATATGTTAGCTATTCTTTAGAAGGTAACAACATCTCAGGGTAATCATTCTTGATTTCTGCCTCTAATTCATTCTAGTCACCTAGAACTTTCTTTGTCTTCTCTGGGATGTCTGCAAGTACGCCTTCCATCTCATCCAGGTTCATGTTCTCACCTCATTTTGTAATAGTCTAAGAGTGTTTTCTAGACCTGAGACTATCCCATCCATCACATCCATATGCTGGGCTATGAGTTTCCCTATTTATTTGATTCTCACCTTGTGAGAGTCCTAGGACGCTATAAGTATATAACGCTTTTCTCCTACTGAAGTAAGCCTCTCCTCATGCCCAAACATCCCATCACTCTTCGCAGTAAGGAATGCATTCTCCTCAATTAAAGTCCTTATCTTGATAATCACTCTGAGGTCTACACATATATTCAACACTAAATCAACCATCTTCATTTCATCTCTTGGCATCTCAAGAAAATACTCATAACTAACTATTATTCACACTATCGTAGCCTTTTATTTCTCCCTCTGTGCTGTAATATATTCTTATGTCTATGTAGCCCCACTTCTCCCTTGTTTCCCCTAGTGCACTTAATAAATTCTTAATCAACAGGTGAACGTAATATTGCAAGAAGTGTAAGGATTACTGGTATGTTTGGTCTATTTGTTCATCAATATCCAGATGTGCATTAATTACTACCTTATCGAGATCCGCTACAAAATCCAAAATATTCTTTCTTTTCTCCTTATCCTTCTCGCGTGCTTCTATCAACTTTTTCGCATGTTCTTTTATTCTCTTGTTCTCTTCCACCAGAGCTCTCAGCGTGGCCGCCTTCTTAATATTTCTTCTTGTTATCTCTACTGTTATCTTATTTAGTGTATTACTTTCTTATTCATTGGTAAATTATATAGGATTTACCGTTCAATGCGTACTCTGAGCCTTTTTATTCATCTTTCTCTTAGCACACACATCCTCCTTCACATCAAATTATAACTCATAAATATGCATTTGCATACTCTAAGACAACTACTTTCTGGTGCATAAACTTGTTGCTTCAAGTTCCATAAGCTCCCTGCCATATAGCTCCTCAAGTTTAAAACTACTTTAAAACCTAGCATAAATGATCTTTGTGGGATCATCAATATATCCATCTGTAGGAGTCTTATACATTTCTCCTTTATCTCCTCCTAAGATATTTCCTTTCGGCACACGCACCTCAACATAAGGTATTGACCCTTCACTTGTAGGTGCAATAGTTGGCTCACCGGATGGTTCACCCTTATCTTTTGCTTCATTACCATCGATATTGCCACTCTCCTCGAAGAGCTCTATATCATCCTTTACTTCCTCTTTACGTGGTTCCTCTCCATCTACAGTAATCCTAGGGGTCTCCTTAACTATTTGTGTGTTGTCATCCAATTTTTCACCCTCACTCTCCTTAGTGGGAATATATTTATAGCTTTTCTTCTCTGGCTCTGCCTTCACAGGAGAGTTTCTAAGTAACCTTCTAAGTGGTTGTGAGGGTCGTGTGCCTATGCCTTGTGGATTTTTACTTCTTAATACCGTTTTGAACTGATGTTCCTCAACACCCTGACCTATTCCTATCTCCACAACACATGTCTCCATTCCCACTTCTTCATCTTCTTTTTACATTAGAGGATTTGTCTCACGCGCTCTCTTCTCTCCTATAATTGGTTTCCTTCTTCCACCATGGTCTAAGCCACCACTGTATTCTTTCAATTCTTCCTCCTCTTTTTCTTCCTCATGGGGTAGAGTAGGCTCTTCATCTTGCAATGTGCCCATAGTATGTTTCCCCTTAGGCAACTCGAGGAGCTTGAATTCATTCTTAATGTAATTTCCATTTTCCAATTTGGGCTTAAGATAGATGTATACCTTAGCTGCTCTATACTTCCCAATTACCAAAATCATAGAATTGATGTTGATATCATCTAAAATTAAATTTTCAATGTAAACAAACTTACCCAAGTAAACATATGTATTCCGGAGTGTATGGTAGTCATAATCCACTTTATCTGCATTAAAGATCAACCTGCACGTGTTTGAGAACCTGTGCATCAAGGCCTAAAAATAGTGTGTAGTGAAGGCATATGGGATTTTACACCAAGGACTCCACTTTCCATGCTTCATGCCAAAATTCTATATGTAAAAATGTTGATATACGAAAAACTAGGCTTGCTTATCTAATACCAAAGGAAGGTCCTTGGGTATCCTCCATTCATATTCAAATGCAATGCGTAGGAACTTATTCCAGAGTTATATCTTTTATTTTTAGGGTCCACTCATGCATCCATCTCATGTATATTTTTAAAATCTATCTACAAGATACCTCAGAGACTTGGTTTGCAACCACTTGTGAGTCTCCTAGTACTCTAATGTTATCGACACCCAATCTTTTGGCTATGATGAGGCCAAGGAGGAGGGCTTCGTACTCAACCTCGTTGTTTGTACACTCAAAGTTTAGTTTAAAGGAAAAAGGTAGGATCTTTCCCTCAGGACAAGTAAAGATCACACCTTCCCTAGCTCCATCGAAGTGGAGAGTCCAATATTTTCTTGGAAAAATGGATGTTGGGATATTCGTCGTGTTTGTTTCTCCTGCCACAGTTACTTCTACCATACAAATATTTTCTGAATACTAGTTTCTACTGTTGCGATTATGTAAGGGATTATTCCTCATATTTTATCTCTTATTTCCTAAAAGTAAGTCTTTTTCTAACAACTCGACAATTTTTGCGCTAGTCCCTAGTGACACTGTTTTTATAACATTAGTCTCATTTTTGAGTGCTGGAATGTCCTCGGTTGGATTTGTAACTTCTAACTCTATGGTGGGTATCAACTCTTCTTTTGGTTTCGAATTAATTGGTTTGATGAGTTTATTTCTTGGGATTTCAAACTCGGAGTGAACTCCCGGTCTTTTCTTCAAATCAGCTAGGTGTATATCGAAGGGTTTTGGGTCACCTTGCACCAAAAATATTTTTCCTAAGTGTAGAAATATTATTTCTTGCAATAACGTGGAAGGGATTGCCTTCATGAGGTGTATTCACACCCAACCGAGGATCATGTTATATTTGGTTTCCCTATCTGTAATATAAAACTCGGTGAGAACCGTCTTGGGTCCTAAAGTGACTGGTAAAACTATGGTTCGAATTGAAGTGGATTTGAGGCTATCATAACCTCTTAGCGTATTCGCATTGTAGAACAGTTTATCTCTCCATATCCTAACTTTTGAAGAAAAGAAAAGGGGACTATATTAACTGCTACCCCATTGTCAACCATTGCACGTTTAACATAATTATTGTAAACCCATACTTGTAAATGTAAAGTTGGGTCACCTCTTCGTGCAATCTCAGTGTCTTTCGGCATTTTGCTTATATCAAATATAAATTTTGTATCCCTGTCTAAATGCCCCAGAGGATAAACGTCAAAGTCTATATGGTTTACTTGCATTTCTAGAGGAGGATTGATGTTGATCAAATGACCAAGGCCTAATGCTTCTAAGAGAGAGCCACCCTGTGAGTGGGAGATTTCTTTAACATATCCAAAAAGGAGATGTGAGAGAAGGTTTTAGTTAAATCATTAATTAAATCATAGGCTCCTATGGGTTTTACCAATGTTTGTTGAGTGTTGTCTGGCTTTAATAATAACTTGGAGTTGGTTGAGAAGAATAATCCCATGTTCTTGTTATGGTTTCTACGGGTAGCTCGGTGTCTAACTCTACCAAACCAACTATCTTAGTTTGAGATTGAGTTCTTAATTGGGGTGCGACTGGTGGATTTAATGAAGTTGAAGCTTCATGATCATTGTTTCTTGTTATGACACCCTTGTTTGTTCCGTTAGGATCTAGATTGTTATTGTTAGAATGGTTTGGGAGTAGATCATTAAAGATCTAGAGGGGTGCATTTTGAGGGGAAACTACCCCTACATAAGTGTTTGGCGTGGGCACTACAAAATTTTCTAAAAACATATCTATAAAGAGTTACTTTTGATCTTCTGGCAAATGCTGCATGAATTTATTGTATTCACGATAAGTCCTAGTCCACAATATAAATTGGGCTTATAATTTCGAGGCTATTGATTTATAATCTATTGTGGCCCGAAATTATGATAAGGTTGTTGGTTATTAGAGTTAAAATTTTGAGGTTGTTGCCTTTGGTTTTGAATTTGATATCTAGCTAGGTTTCGATTTGTACTTTGTGTTTTGATTTGTCGTTGTTGTTGTTGTTGTTGCCATGGTGGACGATTAAAATCTACTATGTTGATTTTTGGAGTAAAATTGTTATTTCGCTGATTATTAACAGGTGGAAAAATGTTTACAACATTTTCCCTTTTAACTTGGTTAGTTACTCCATCTGTTGTAACTCCGCGATTCTTGTTAAGGATATTAGGTCCTTGATTAGCGTTCCCCATACTAGAATAGGCCGCAATGTTTTGATTGGAAGTGGTTAATTTCCCATTTGTCCCATATGTCTTACAACCACTATCTATCACTGCTTGGTTGATTCGGAGAGCACTCTCGAGTACTTCATCGTAAGTTCTTAGTGGGAACTTCTGGACTTCTTCCTTTATCTCTCTATTGAGAGAATTAAGGAATAAATCGCATAGTTCCATTTGATCCATATTTGGAGCACTAACTGATGAGTAAAGAACCGTACACCATCTTTGGATAAAATGAGCAGTGGATTCATTATGTTCTTGTTTAACATGTAGGAATTCCCTAATTCCTGTCCTTAATAATTTCTTCATGTCAAAATATTTGATGAACTCTGATACGAGTTGTTTAAATGAGTGTATCGAGGCTTTAGGTATTCTGTAATACCAATCAAGGGCAATACCTTCTAAGGTTTTAGGGAATATTTTAGCAACAACCATGTACCAAGGGAGTAATTCCTATATGGCTGTGGCATAGGCCTTAATGTGTGCATTGGATCCCCTTCCCCTTTGTATTTGGGTAAATTGTGGAGAGTTCTTAGAAGCATAACACTTTGTATGGTGAAGTCTAGGGGATCTTTTAAATATTATGAATAAGTCCCTACTGCATAGGCCTCGACCATCGATGGCGTTTGTTGAGGGGGTTGAAGTGGCATGGGTTATTGATATGGCATAACATATGTGTTTGTAGGGACATAAGGGAATCCCTATGGTTGAACGAACATCCCGAGAGAAGAGAACATGTCTCCTTGTGGTGACTTTGAATAATTGTTTTGGTATGGATTGTTTTGTGCCAAGCCGAGAGATGTCATGTTTTCAACCGGAGTGGCATTTGAAAACGCGGTCCTAGCTGGTGTTTACTGTGGGTAACTATAAGGATTTTGAGGAGGCATGCCTAACGTGTCTATTCCTGTAAGGAGGTCAACTTGACTAGGGTGATGCAGAGGGTTGGGGATTCCTGTTTGCCCAAAATATGAATTCTGGTTTGCTTGAGCAAGTTCTAGCCCTCTGAACTTTTCAACTAAGGCTGAAATGACCTCTATTAGTAAAGACACGGTGCTTTTCCTTTACGGATTTTGTTGTATACCTTGAGGTTGTAAAGGGGTGTGATACCCTGCTATGAATTGATGTTTACCCTACCAAGATTCACTGAGGGTATTTCCCATAGGTGGAGGAATGGGGGTGTTTTCCTGGAATAGGGTATCAGATTGTATTTGTAAACTCCCTATAGGTGGATACATGTTTTGGAAATGTTGTTCACTTTTAGCAAAGCGTGCTAAGTACTCCTCATCCAAAAATGGGAGTGGATCTGACTATTTACTGATCTATGGTCTGAACAAGACCCAAGGAGATGAAATTGATTCTCCAGTAAACATCATATTGTTAGAGCCTGATGGATTTGGTTGATGTGTTTATGCGAGTTGATCAAAATCCTCAATTCAGAACGAAAAACTAAAACTAGTTCTGTGAGGGGGAGTTTGAGAGGACAATTAATTGCTTGAATAGTTATCAGCCCATGCAGAAAGTAAGGGTGATGGTTGTCTATTTTTTTGACTGTAGTTGACTTCGAGATCTGAGAGAGGTCTTCCATATGCATCGTATCTCGACATATTCTAGGGGTATATGAATATCCGCAGAATGATGGGAAAGAGCGAAGGTGGATGAAAGAAATGAAAAATAAAAGAGGAAGAACTATTGGTTCACGTCAGGTTCACCAATTTTGTACGATGGAAAAGTGACATGCAAGCATGGGAATTTAAGAGTACCCTTTCCTCATACCTGACCTCCCGAGTTCATGTTGAGACAGTAGGTGAATTTTGAATATGAATGGATACAAAAAATCTAATTGGGTAATCTTATATCCTCAATACGTAATAATGGAATCTACGAATCTAAGGTGAAGAAGGCCCTCCTAACCTGAATTGGTGTAATGGTTCATTCAGATATAATGGTTTTTCGAAGGCTTTAATTAATGTCGAGCTCTACCAAGATCCTGTTTCTTGGCTATTGGATATGTGGGAAGTGACCTGTGGGAGCTTCGTATATATCTCCAGAAAAGGTTATGAAAATGGTGATAGGCGGCTTAGTGGATTTGTAGTGGACTATGGATGGTTTTTTGGTCTAGCCCATAAAATATTAGATTGATTGGCTTCAATGTTTAATATGGAGAACTGTATTATAATATCTGGTGGGAGTGGTGAGGATCTAAATACTAGCGTTCATAAGTCGGTGTCAATACTTAATTGATTTGTAGGTCCGTTGGGTTGTGGGACTTGGGGATCACAACTGTGAGTTTGTGGTTATTGTGGACCTATTATGGTCATGTGAAGAATCAATCCTTTCTTCCGACTATCTAGTAATCGTATGCCTTTTCAGCCTCTATGTTTAGAACTAGAAGTTGTATGATTTTCTCAGAATACCTTACAGGTGTTATGGAAACTTGAATGCGTAAGCTAGTATCTATGTCAACAAGGATATCTCTTGCATCAGGTTATGGAACTAAAGGATCGCAACCAAATGCTTGTTCTCTCTCAAATCCTTGTACAGTCATTTGTATATTTTATCAAGGCAGTCTATAGTTAGGATGATTTGACCAAAATTTGTAAGCTTTGTTGCCTTCAATGTTTAATCCTCTTAGTTGTTCACTAATTGCTTGTAGGTATGATGTTGCTCGAAAGACCTGTATCCTAAGGTCTTGATCTATATCAACTAATGTCGCGGGTAGATTTAGTTGAGGAACTATTGGTTCAAATATATACTCTCTAGGCTCTCTAGGTCCTATGATTATCTTGCAAAATGGTTCAAATTTTAACTAAAATTAACAAACTGATTACAAAATAAGTATTTACACTATGGAAGCATTCTTCTATTTTTGTATTTTTAATGACGTATTTCAATGAAATTAAATAACAACTACTCTAGTATATTTATAAAATGGACAACTAATCTAGTAACAAAATAAAAACAAGCAAAGTAGCCCGGTATGGCTATTTGTCTATGCAGTTTTAATTTTATCCTAAGTATCTAAGCAACTATTTATCTTGAATTGAAAGACTCTCAATCCTACCTTATAAGTGAGGAATGAATCACAGTTTCTCAAAAACTATCAATCCCCACAGCTTCCCTAGCGATATCAAGAGAAAATTTTTGATTGAAATAAAATAACTCACTACTCTATTTGATATGTCGTAACTAGAACTTTGATAGCTCAAACCTGGAATTTTACAGAATAGTGGTAAAATCCAGTTGTGTGTGACTTCATCCCCTCAGTGTGATCTCCTCATTTCTTCATGTTCTCGTGAATCAAGAAAGCATGTTTATGATAGTATCAACAGAAGTTAGTATTCGAACAATGGAAGCTTTGGATATAGGCCGAATACAATGTGAGTAGGAGAGGGATAGCGCAAGTGAACAGAGCTTGACTATGCAATTTCTAGCAGGATTTATTGTGGGGATACAACGCAAATGTGCCGAGAGTTTTAGAATCTATCCTTGTGATCAAACAAAACTTGCAACTTTAATGGATTCTAGTCTAGAAATGAAGCTATTCTATGCTAAATTGATTGTATGGAGCAGCAATGGAACAAGACTAAAACAAGAAGATTGACTGACTTCTAAACAACAAAGGAAAACTAATAACTAATGTAAAACATGAAGCTAGTAGAATTCTAAGCAAGAAATTAAGAGACTGAATAAGAGAATTGAGAAGATGATGGGCCATTTGTTTGAAAACAAGATGGCTATTTATAACTAATGCATTTACCAAATGGTAACTCCCATTTGAACTCTTTTACTATAAAAAAGGAAAAACACTATTACTAGGGAACCAAAAACATTAATGTAAGCCAAAGTGGTTGAAGAAAGCGTGTAAAATTTGAGATTTACATTTGACGTGATCGTTAGAAGAATTTGGAAAATGCGTACAGGACCGCCGCCCTATGCAGGGCGGTAGTTACGGGACCGCTACCCTATCCTGGGTGGCGGTCATGGGACCGCCACCCAGGCAAGGTGGCAGTTTCATCACTAAAGCCAAAAATTCAAGAAGAAAGGGGGCAGAGGGAAAAACAAAGCATTCAGAGGTTGAGCGGGGCATGCTAGATACAAACGTATACTTGGTGAGCCTTTCTAGATTCCGAACACCTTGCAAGGAGACCTGTATCATCTTTGTGGTATGTGTAACATTGTTCTAGTAGTGCAGTACCCTACAATTTTAGGTACGTATAGAGACCACTAGATGTTATGTGAATTAAAAGAGAGGCCATTGTGAAAACCATCACCAACCCACCTCATAAGAGGCTTCACCTACTCAAAATATTTCCAAATAATATTCATGAAAAAAATGTCAAAAATCTTTATAGGAGCAGAAGTTAGTATAAGAGAATATAAGCTAATTCCACTCTAGATTTTCTTTCCATAAGGAGCTCCAGACTCAATACAATATCTTAAAATAATTTTCTAGGCTTACGGCCCTAAAAGACAGTGAATGATCCATTTAGCACATCGGGACACACTTTGGTGATAAATATCTATGATGCCCATGCATCCTTGATCCAAAGGAAGACAACAAACATCCTAAGAAACCTTGTGAAAGCCAACTTAACCAAAAAATTTACACCAAAGAAAGTCCCAGAGAAGCTTGGCAAGACATTTGAAATAAGTATGAGAAGGATACCAGAAAGAAGAATAATAAACATGAGTAGTAGCAAGGATTTTGGTGCACACCTAGAAATTTGCCTAGCCAGAGGATAGTGGTTTAGAGGACCATTTGGTAACTTTATGCTCTACTTTATTAACCACATAAGTTCCAGAGAGTCACGTAGAATTGTCACTGGTGAAATGAAAAAGGAATGCCCAAGGAATCTGAAATGTTCTCACCACAACTAATCCATTTCCATGGTGTAATGCCTTTAATCCAATCTAGCATTGGAATTTTTTTTTGACGAAAACCTAAGAGTTTTTTCCATCTGAATGTTAGAACCGGAGGCTAAACATAATTTATGGTCAAGACAATAAAAAATTGTTGCAACAACATTTTATCTCAGATTCAACAACTGTAAGGAAGGAATCATTTGTAAAATTCCCATTAATAAGCTATGTGTGTGATGGTCGGGTAAGAATAATTCCCATAAATTCGACCCTGGGTAGCTTGATGAGCAATTTAGTAACCCACAACATCTAACTGCTAGAAAAAAAAATGTCCAGAACAAGAGGGCATACCCCTATCTGATGGAGCGGTGGAAGATACCAATGGCTTGAAGACTGATGGCCATTTATAGTGAGTTGAGTAGAAGCATATTGAGAATAAGCAGTAGAAATAGCAAAACAGAAAGAATTCTACCAAAACCTTAAAGCCTTGAGCATAACCAAGAATAAAGGGTCATTCGATACATTGATACATCTTTCTTAAAGTAAATTTTAAGAAAAAGATGGCTTCTTAGAGGAAATACGAACCCATTCCATACCTTCCCAAACTAGCCAAGAAGATTATCTAGAATATAACGAACTTTGACAAAATCTTGTCTATTCTCAGGCCACACAATCTTCGGTAGAATATCTAACAATCCGGAGGGCTAAAGATTTAGCAAGAATTTTGTAGGAGAGCATGTCAACAGAGGTGATAGGCCGCCAATTATTAATAATCTTTGCATTGGCTGCTTTCGGAATGAACTTGATGTTGTCCTTGATTGATGAAAGTCCCTAAAGAGAGTGAGATTGAAGAGCTTCAAGATACACTTTGAGTAGATAGCAGGGCCAACAAAAGACCAAGTTGCTTTATAGAACTTCACATGGGAAAACCATCCAAACTCGGGAGATTTATTATTGGCTAAACAGATAGATCAAGTGGAATGAAGTTCTTCTAAAGTAAGAGGAGCATCAAAGTGAGCTGAGTCCCGAGGTGAGATTTTTGAAGGCACAACAACAATGCATTTATGTAAAGGAGAGGCTCGCTCAATTGAATCCTTCTGAGCTTGAAAAACCAGATGATAGATCTTGAAGAAAGTGTTAGAGATATCTGGAAGCTTGGTAAGTCATTGGTGAGAATCGTGGACATCCTTAATATGTTGTCGAGCATACTTAGCCTGGAGGGATTTGAAGAAGGTTTTATAGGCTTTATCTCCCACCTGAAGCCAGTGAAGTCTCAAATGGATCTAAGCATCGTGGGATGAATGAGATTCAATGAGCTTGAGCTTATAGAGGATATCCGCAGCCTACACTTGAAGTTGATAATCAAAAGGATTAGCCTCCAGGAGTAAGGTAACTCTTCCTAATTCTTTATGCAATATCAAGTCAACTCGTCGGCAAAACCAGACTGCTTGTTTGCCGAACCGGAAAAGGAATTTGTTGGTGTGCTGAATAGCCACCTCCCACCACAATATATAGTTGGCCACATAAGGTGGATGTGGCGCCATATTCCATATCTTGGCAATGAGATGGATTACTCTAAGATGACTCAGTAGTGACACATTAAGGAAAAATTGAATACTAGGAACCTTGGGAGGGCCCCCTGCCAAACAACCTTAAATGTGATTGGATGGTGGTATGACAAAATCACATCAGAAAAAACCTTGATAACGGTGGAGCCATGCATGTCAAAATTAAAATAGGCCTGCTTGAGCTAGAAGAGTATAATCGAATGCATTTCAATACGTGATCACATCCATCTCAGTAGGTTGTTCTAAGTATACTAAGTGGAATCCTTAAATTCCTGTTGTCGGTTGAGAATTCAGATTGGAGAGGCCCCGACGGATTTTAAAATAATACCAAGCAACATGTTCCCCAAGGCACCGATGCATCGAAGAGTTCACCACATTTATCCTCAGGATGCTCCACCATATTAAAGTCACCATAAATCAACCAATAAGTTATGGGTAAATTATCACCTAACCACCTCCATAATAAATTTATTTTGGAACCGTCATTAGGAGTACACACATTAAGAATACTAATGGACATATCATTAATATTCAAAATCACCCACACTTTCCAATTACTTGGGTCGTGGCCTGATGAAATAATTAACCCCAAAAATTTTGGCGTAATGAAAATGCTAGTGCACCACCATGACCATCAATGTGTTGAGTATGAAAGTGCACAAAATCAGGGGCAATACACGTCAGCGTAGTCTGAAGAAAAAAACCAGAAATCTTAATTTCCTGTAAGTAAAGAACATCTAAATTTCCTTGGCCTTATTAATTGACAAGCTAAGTGGATAGAGAATTTTCGTGATGGCTTCTGTCAAACCCCTAAGGTATTCCATGACATAAAATTCATGAAAAATCAGACATGCCAAATGCACCTGTTGCCTATCTGGAAAACCATCCTCCCAGAGTCGAGAATGGTGAAATTATTGGCAAGAATAATCTATGTTTGAATTAGAAGGCTAAACTTCCCCAATGGAGTGGCATTTATCCCCATTAACTTTCCAGGAGCCATGCACCACCTCATGAGGTGGGCTGCACAAACTCAGTGAGAGCAGGTTGCACCAATTGCCATACTTCTCATGATTGTATCCCGTCTGAAGCCACATTCCCATACTGGATCAATAACCATTGGGAGTCAACTCGTGGTTCTGTGAGACTATGGCTGCTATGGAAACTGAAAGGACTAGGTTGCTCCACCTGAGGCTCATCCCATGGTTAGTGGCAATGAAGGAAAACAAGGGTGGAACTTACATAATGTGCTTTCCCAATGGACCCTGAATTATTTTTTGAAGCAACCACCTTTGCTCAACTATCAGCGTAAGGGGTAAGCTCCCAAGATTTTGGCTCCTTTGCAAATGGCGTAGGAGTGGGTTTAGAATGAGCTAAAATGGGATAATCCCTAATACGATTATTCGAGGGCTATCAACAAAAACACGTGTTCAGGAGGTTAAAATAAATGACCTTTTGAGAAAGTTTCAGGGACCCCACCTGAATATTCAGATGGTCCCGCAAATCTTTCACGAGGTCCACTTCGACACACACACGCTTATTTAGGCATAAAAACACGGTCTTTCTCATGAAATAGCATGCTTGGGTTTGTTTTCATCCAAGAAATAATAGCGATGAATAGGAAGACCAGTCAATCCAAATGCTGGGACATTACACCCTTTAATGAGTTCTGAATATCTGCATCCTGGAAAGCAACATGCATGAATAGGAAGACCTAAGGAGCTCAATCCCTCAGCAAGGGATTTTGAAGCGAAACTTGGCTATCTCAGACTAAAATCCAGAGTCTAAGGGATAACACAAGAAGAGTATTGCCTAAATACCAGTAAAGCAACCTTAGTCAAAAGGGTATAAGACCTGAGAGGGATCACAAAAGGTTAAACAAATACAAACCTTTGGTGAGATTACAGACACCAAGAAACTCTGATGATGCCAGAAAACTCCCAATGGTTTTTCATCCAATTTTGTAAATACGACTCAGACAGGATACGACCACAAAAATATGTAATAAGACAGTGGTTATGATACCAAGTCACCATAGTGATCCAAAAACTCATTAGTAATAACCACATCATGGGTGGGCATTCAGATTCCATACCTCATCGTAGACTTTCGGGACAAACTTCCTTGCGCGCTTGGGAGCCATGGTCATCAGTTTTAACAATCATTGAATTGGGGGGGTGGTGGCCATTTATAAGAACACTGTAAGCAGTGAAAAAGGACCGATTTAATAAGACCAAGGGAAGACCACAAGAAGGGCTGGAAATACAATTTGCATAGAAAAATACGGCAAGAAAAAGCATGTCCTAAGCGGTGAAAAAGGACCGAAATACACTATGATAAGACTCAAGAGAAGATTCGCTATTAAGGAAATTAGTTTGCGTAGTAAAATACGACAGGAAAAAAGCATTGAAAGCCCAAGTTGATATTTTTTATAAGATGTAGGTAACTTTTTTCCAAGTGGAGTGCTTATTTAATTAAAAGTTAGGATCTTTTTATATCATTAAAGGTAAATGCTTTTAATTAAAGTGGAATGGTAAGTTAAGGTGGGAGTATTATATGTTAGTGTTTTTAAATTAGAGGCAAGTCTTTTATTAAAAGTGTTTAAAAATAAATGGCCTTTAAATTTTAAATATAAGGTGGTTTTAATTAGATGGGATTTTTAAAAGGGGTATTTATATTAATCTTAAGGATCTTAAATAATTTAATTAGATCTTAATTAGATTTTTAAAGTGCATTAATTTTAGTGAAGTTCTTCTAATTTTATTTAGTAGTATTATTTTTCGTCAAATTAAATTATCATTTCTTGGCACGTTTTTTTTTTGCATTTTTATTAAATTAGGCTTACTAGCATTTTTCAAAAGTATGATTTATAACATCATTAGATGTTTTTTATACTGATCTTTTTGTTGAGTGTGTAATGTCCCTCTTAGCATTATTTCACCTTCTGGGAGCCTTTTTTGCATCTTGGAAGCCACTTGGACTCATTTGTGAGCCTTTTTCACATTGTAATCACTCTTATTTTCTTGTGGGTTAGTGAGCGCATTCTCCACAACCTTGCGGAAAGAGAGCTTCCTTTCCTTCTTGCTTACTTTTTTGTGCTTGTTCACTTGTTTATTTGTGCACAATTGAGCATATTGTGGTATCCATGCTTGTGTGATATTTTTCTAATTACAAGCTAAGTGACCAATCTCCTCATGTCACACGAATACTTGGGTGTAATCAATGCACTACTTATAAAGTGTCGCATTTAGGGGGTGTTCATTTTGTGTGTTTCCTTACTTTTCACTATTTTACTTTTCTCACTTTTATCTGTTATGGATCCTAATTTTATTCCTTTGCTTACCCCATTTAACTATCATGAATGGAAAGATGCTATGTCTCTTTCTTTGAGAAAACAAAAACTGTTTCGGATAATTATGGGATTGTAAACTGAACCTAAAGAAGACACAGAGAAAGAAAAGTGGTTTGATAAATGTGATGAAGCCTTTGAACTATCGTGTCTCTCTGTATCACCAGAAATATGCTTTCATATAAATACATCCAAATCACCTAAGGAAGTATAAGATGCCTTAGATAATTTTTTTGGGAAATAGGCTGAAATGAAAGGGCATGAATTGGAAAATGAGTTGACTAGTCTCAGCCCTAGCAGTTTTGACACTCTCCAAGGACTTTTTCACCAAACTCAAATCTCTTAGATTGCAAACTAAAAAAATGTGGAATTGAAAAGGACTCACAGCTCATACTTTTCCATCCTTGCAAAACTTGGTCCAGACTATTCATTTTTCGTATCTACCTTCCATGCTACAAAAAGAGAACTTGGTACAAGTTGGACTATGCTCCTCCTTTAATGAGTTTGTCATGATTTAACGAGAGAACAAGATAAGCTAATTCAGATGGGTACTCTTAGATCCATAAAATCCCATGCTCTCATTTGTGGTCATGAAAACCTAAGGTTTCAAAAGAGAAGAAGTAGAACAATAAGGATCATGAGATTAAAAAGGACCAATCCACCACAAAATCAAACTTTTCCACTTCCTCTTCTAGTTCTAAAAATCCTAAAGAATGATTCAAATGTGGGTACTGTAGTGGTAGACATGAAGAAAAATGTTTAAATAAGAATATTGACCTCCTCATGAGTCTTCTTGAGAAGAACAACATAGGAGTTCTCTATTCTCTCAAGCCATCTTCATCATCAATTCAAAAAACAATTAAGGAAAAGGACAATGGAAAGGGGAAACCGAAATAAAAAGGAAAATAAAAATAACCAACTAAGGAAAGAACAAAAGTAAGAGCTTTAGTTGCAATTATGTCACCTACTCCTACATGGGTGATTGAATCGGGTGCATCTCATCATATGGCCTCATCTGACATTGATTTTACCTCTATAGAGCCATATGACATGTCTTCTATTCAGCTTGGTGAAGACACTTCTACATTGGTTTTTGGGAGAGGGTTTGTTGAAGTGAATGGTGGCACTTTCAACAATGTGCTTAGTGTTCCTTTAATTTCAACTAATCTCATTTCAATGTATCAAATCACTCACCTCATTCAGGGCATGTGAGTTGAGTTCACTCCGGATTTAGTTTATGTTAGAGAGATTCATAGTGGCATTATTATTCATTTGGTACAGTTTGATCATCACACTTGACTTTAATTTTTTTCTCACTTTGTTCCTCCTTCGAATTATTCATCGGATTCACCTAGGACTTGATGATATTTCTAAGCTCACTTCTGATGATGATGACTTCTCTTCTATATTGGTTAATTTCCATAGTGATGGGGACCCACCTCCATCATCCACTTATCATATACCAAATATTGAGGAGTTTTCTCTTGATCCACCTACTTCTGGTCCTCTACATACTGTTCGGGGAGTATGTACTTTGATTCAAGACTCATCACACATCGGGACACTCTTCTATACACTTGCAGGATATTCCACCTTCCTTCTTCGCCACTGCTTCAGATTCACCATCCCTTCATGGAGTAGTTGGCACTTCCACCTCACATATGGAGCATCGTTCCTTGGATAGGAACCACACCTTGTCACTTCAAGGATATTCTTCTTCACTTAATATAGGGTGGTCTTCGGTACATTCTTCATCTTGGGAGGCTGGATAGCATTTCTTAATCTCTTCTCTTCTTCTATAAAGACTGCATTTGTACATGAGTACCTTATTAGGCCTTTATTTTTTGGGACTCATTTGACACATCTTTCTTAGGTTGTTTAGGGATGTATTTTATCTCTTGTAAGTGGATGTTTTCCCTTAGGGGTTTTTCCTCCATTACTTGAGATCCTTATTTTACATGGGTACCTCATCAGAGCAAGTTTTGCGGGACCCATTCTTCTCTTCTTCTTCTTCTTATTCTAGAAAGATTGTTGTTTATACATGTGTACCTTATCAAGCTTAGTAGCCGGGACCCATTGACACATCTTTCTTAGTTGTCTAGGGGATTTCTCTTTTAGTTCTGACTTTCCATGACCTCTACCTCAGCTTCAATGAAGGGGGGTGTTGGTGTATATGACTAGACTTGTCTTCATTCGACATCTTGTCCACCTAGTTGGTTATTCATCTCACTTAGTGAGAAAAGGTCATAGGTTGAATAGGTCAATAAGGTTGTGTACACGTTTCATGCACATGATTTACACAACACTCCTATATGTACCTCTCTTATTTTTCGATCTATGATCATGCCAAGACACTCCATTGTCTTTATCTACTAGATTCTCTCTTTGATTCAATTTTTTGCTTATTATGTGAAGTGTTCATGACTCCATTGAATTGTGACCATGCTCAATGTGCAAAAAATTACTAGTTGATCCTCATACTCCAATCTGACATGGTATGAACTTAAAAAAATTCATACATCTTTATCAAACTAGGGAAAAGATAAGTTTGCAATCTAAGCCAAATTGTTTGGTTAAAATAAAATTTATGGTATGCCCTAGTTTTAGCCCATGGTCTTATAAATTCTTATAAAAACTAGAAAACACACTATCAAGGACTAAAATAAATTGTATTAAGCTTAAAATAACCTATTTGTTCTTTCTATGATGATAGTCGAAGCTTAGATATGGTTTAGATCCACTATATGGTTTTCCTCCCACTCTCCTATTGAAACACTCTTGCACATAGTCCATAAAACATGAAAATTACAAGGAAAAAGACCAAAGAGTTTACCAAAAGCTCATGCTTCAATTATTAATAATTGAATCCATAATACAAACCATTATTCATAGACCTATATATCCAAAATTGGATCCTTGACCAAAACAACTCCTATTCTCACTCCTAAATGACGTAGTCTTCACTATAAGAGCTCAACCATACTCATAACATAGAAATATAGGATAATATTCATCCAAACTATCTCCACATATTGTACATGATAAGTTTCAACTATTAACATGCTAAAAGAGTCTTATTTAGCATAACTACTTACTTTCTCCACTTAATCTACCTAGTCAAACCTATTTACAAGTATATTTACTCTTACTAGTCTAGTTTACATACAATTTGAATTCAAACAACTACAAATGGAGGGAAAAGTAGTTTTTCATCACTCCTAGATCAAATGAATACAAATGGAGATCATTGTATGGTGAATGAAGAATCTTTCTTGCATATGATGCTCATGCATCAGATTCCCCATCAAAGAAAAAATTGAGCTCTAGCTCAAAGGTTGTTTCTTTTTCTTCCTTTTCTTCCAATTGTATGGAATTAGTGAAACTTGTCGTGCCTCATGAATTTTACTCTTCAGTTAATCTTCTTTCTCCATAGTGTCATCCTCCAAAATAAAGATCTCCTCTTGTAGTTTCTCGTTTTGAACTCTCTCTCGAGATCTTCTTTCTAGGTTCTTCATTTCTTCTTGCATAAAATAAAATATATCACCAACTATGAAGCAGTGAAACCTTTAAGTCTCATCAGGATCCTCTTGCAATTTCTCTTGTTTTTCAATATCTTCTTGAATTAATCTATTCTTCATTATTTCAAAATCATCTTCAAATGCATTTTCATTATAGACCAAGTTTTACAAGTGTTTTATCTAAGCTTCAAGTACTTTTGGACCTTCATAAGTGAATAAGTTATCCACTTCTCCTTGTTTTTCTAACTCATTTTCTAAATCTACATACACACTCAAAAAAAATGTTAGTGTTAGAGCTCAAATTTGTACCCATCTAAAATTAGATTGATCTAGGGATTTGAGGCAACATGGGATTGTCTCCAAGTTGTGGGACTTGCATGGAGATAGACCTCTGAAGAAGGTTGACTTCCTCTACCTATTCCTAATGCCAAAACTACTCCTAGGAAATGAAATGTAGCTACCTAAACCTAAATTATGATTCCAAGGGACCAGGGAGAGAGGAATATGTATAAAAATAAAATCCTAAATTATGGGGAGGTGATAACACCAATAACAAGGGGTGGAGATATTCCAGTGAGTGAAAATGAGAGGGAAATGGAGGAGGAAAGGGAAGACATGGGTGCCACAATCCAAAACAACATTTAAATCATCACTTTCATGGAGAACAAGATATGTAAAATATACTTGTAAATGTAATGAAAGGAAAGGAGATGTAATACAACACAAGATAGGGTAGATATGAGCCAAAAAACATGAATTTTATTGCTTAAAAGGATGCACAATTCATTACAATATGGGAAATAAGGCAAGAATCACCTTGTAAGATGCCAAAATATGATGCATGCAACTCATAAAAGTTATGGAATAATTTTGATAGAGTTCATTTACATTTTAGAACATCCCCCCCATAAATGAGGGGGTTAAAATTATATAGAGAAGGAAAATTGAATTTACTTCCACCAACCAACAATTTGCATTAATTATCTAAAAAGAGGTATGGGAACCCTTACTAATTCATTTCCCAATAATACCCTTCATGTAGAGAAATAGATGAGCACCATACATCATTAAACTAGTCATGAAATTACTTTGTATTGTACTCATCAATGTTTGGCCCATCATTGTTGCTCCTGTAGTCAATCGGTTGCAATATACTCTAGCGAGGGACGATAGTAGCATGTTCTTTTCTTCACTCTAGGTGTCGACTGACAGCATTAACCTTTGTGGATTTGTCTGGTTGCATGTTTTCCATGTACCATTTAGTTGCATTATTTCTTCCTTACATTCCTATTGTTGTTCAATTAGAACATGCTTGGTGATTATTGGTTGTAAGATAACTTATTGTTGGCCTGTAATATCATTCTATGCTACTGGTCAGTAGTATTCGTACCCTCGACATGTATCACACCATCTCAACCTGCTTCATTGCAACCCAACCATTGTCTACCCTTGCTACCGGTTGGTAGCATGAATGTTGCCATCAGACAGTAGCATGAATCTTGTATGAATATTTCTACCAACATATAGCATGAAAATTTCTACCGGGAGAAGTGCAACAAGTTGGGGGGCCAAAAGGGGTCATAATTAGACGTCATATTCCAAAAAAAATGAAATCTCAAATTTTAGGGATTATTAGCAATTCGTGCACTCAAAATTAGAAAACGTTATATAAATATGAATCGTAGCATCCAGAATCTAGTTTCTAATTTACTATTTTTTTTTTTTAAAAAAAAGGAAAGTTTAGCTATATTAAACACTTGAAATTCAATGACTTGGTATTTTTTTTTTGAAAAATCCCATAATATTGTAATCCATTAGCCCGCGATTTGGATGACCAAAACTTGATATATTTTTTTCCTTTGGTGAAAAGTTAGATGTCGTTGTCTATCTTGGGATAGATTTTATTTTGTTTTTTTAGTAATATTTTTTCTTAAGATTTTTTCCCTGAAACTAGTCTTAAAACATAAAGAAAATAGAGAAATTTCCATTTTCCCACCATAACTTCATCAAAAAAAATATCAAAATCAAATACTTTTTTTGAACGTGTATAGAATTTCGCCATAGTTGGGATGGTATAGGTTTTATCACATTCTGTCAAGTGAAACAAAAGTTGTATTCTTAATCATAGACATGAACATTAATGGGAAAAAGTGTCTTAAATACCTACTATTAGTATAAAATTATAAAATTATATTTATCATATTCTATTCACTTTAAAATCAATATTTCTATGAAGCTAACAGTCTCCCCTACGCGATGGTACCATTTTTTTGATATGTTTTTTATTTTTTGGCATGGTTCAAGTCTGAGAAAGAGAAATTTTGACATTTTTAGCCTTTCACACACCATAATGAACTCCCAAATCTCATTTTTAGGTAAATAACATATTTCCCAAGCCTTGAGGGTCTTATTTGATGATACAAATAAGACCGTGATCACAATTTTATAAACCACGATCACAGTTCTAAATTGACCTATCGTAAAATAACCATGATCGTGGTTCTAAATTGACCTATCATAAAAGAACCGTGTTCAAAGATCTTATAATCATATCTACATGAATCCCAAAATCCAATTCACGTTGGAACAATGTGTTATTTTGTGACAGTTGTGTTGTCATTGATGTCATGTTGATTAGGTGAACTAGGTATGTTGGCTAGGTGATCTAGCATGTTGATTAGGTGAACTAGGTATGTTGGCTAGGTGATCTAGGTATGTTTGCTAGGTGACCTAGGAGTCTCTGTGATGTAAATAAGAAACCAAGGAAGTACAAGTGTAGGCTTCTCAGGTTTTTTCATAGGCTTAAAGTGAATTCATGAGTTTTCAAGAAGATAAGGTCTTGGATGGTGAGTGGCACTATCATTTAAGGGTGATTTCAGGTACCTAAAGTAGCGTAAAAGGATGGTACATGTCATAAAAATCATGGGATAGGTGTTGAGAGAGTATCTACAACATGTATGAGAAAATTTTAAACTCATCTCATCTATAAGAGTCATTTTTGTATGTTGGTCAGAAATAGTGTTGAGAACAAGAAATGTTCTAGCATGAAAATGAGATGGGCTAGAAAAATTTAGACCTATTATTTTCTATAAATTTTGGGATATGATATAAGAAGGTGTCTTGATGCTTCATGCAAAATTTCAGGTCAAATTTAGGTCATTTGTTCAAGTTATGTGAGTTTTTGTAAAACATGATTTTTGAAAAACTCATTTTGAGTTGCCTATCTTCTTAGCCCTCAAAAAAAATTATATGGTATCCTTTGAATAAATCATAGAAGGAATTTTTGGATTAAATTGGCATAAAAATCATGTGCAAATAATTTTCTCAAAACGAGGTATGGTTAAAAAGTTATGAGCATTTTAGTGGAGCAGTTTTTCTCTCATTCTGGGTGTGCACCAAATCGACAAGAACAAGAAGCGGAGTGTTTGGACTCCAAATATTTTTATCATATCTAGAGTGTTTTGTAGTTCTTTTTTATGTGTGTTCTTATCATCAAAAGTTTCTTAAGGTTTTCTCCAAATGACAATATTGGTAGCTATATTAGCCTTGAGTCAATGATCTTGAGAGGTAAAGTCTACTTCTTGCATCAAATGAACTTTCATCATGTTCAGAAGCTAATACATATTTTGAAATTTAGTTAAATTATATCTTGAGTTATCTAGATGTTGGTCATATCTTTTGTTTCATATACACCATTCTTTGGAAGAGATCATGTTTGGTTATTAGATAAGTCCTTTCTCTTCATTAAGAATATGAAATCTTTCAAGAAAAGAATGACATCTTAATCATTCATTTTTAGATCAAGAGAAATAGGAGTGCATCAAGTTTTCAAGGTAAAATTCCATGAAGGATCATACATTAACCTATTTATTGAATACAAGTTCAAAACAATCAAAGTATTAGATTGAAATGAAAAGCTGAGTAAATATTTTTTTCAAGCCAAATTTACCTCCAATATCAACAGGAATAAAGAATTGGTTTTTCTCTTCAAAGAAATGGCTTGAAAATTTTGAAATCTCAAGTTCAATAATGGTTGAAACAGTTACAATTAAAGATGGATAGTTTTAATGCTTGGGATCAAAAAAATCATGTCCTTGAGAAAAGGTTCCAAAATGTTGAAAAACATTTGATGTGTTATCCAGGAAATACTTTGAATCTTCAAAGAATTTGATGCAAGATTCATGTAGATTCCCTCTTGGGTAGTTTTCTTGATAGAATATTGTTTGAATAAGGTGGGGAGAACAAAAAAAATTCCACAATTTTTCTCGAACTATTCAATTTTTTTGAGTGATTAAAAAAAATTCTATCCAAAATTCTAGTTCTATAGTCTAGACAGTTGGTACACACTGTAACTTGAAATTTTTTCAGAAAATTTTTTCGTCGAATATCCTTTGAATCTATGTAACCATATTCCTGGTAAAACAATTCTCAGATAATCTTTATGATGGAGTTATAATCATTTGTAAACATTAATTTCTGTTCCAATGATTAAGTATGGTGAGCTATAATTTCATGGCAGAATTTTTGAATTCCTGACTGGTAAATTAATTAAGTTCATGAAGTTATTGTTGAAAATTCTTGTTGAATCACAAATTGACTGGAAGATGTCCTTATAATATCAGGTCATGTTTGAAAGTTCTTCAAATTGGTAAGATGTGAAATGGTAAGAAATTCATATAAAGTCATTGTTGAATATGTGTCAAAAAGTCTAGGGTGTTCTTTATTATTCTATCAATGATATGAAAATTTCAAGACATTCCTCAAAGAATATTCTAATAAGTGAGCTTTTGAAGTTTTATTTCCTGAAATCTCGAATATGCAATTGCTTGGATCCTCTTTGCAAATCAATCTCCTACGATTTGTCTAATAAGGCAAATCAACTTAGAGAAAGTGTTGTTACATGCTTTAAGTTAAAGGTTGCATAGGTTATCAATCGTATCTTTGATAATTGAAATATTGATCAAGTTTCTTGAAAACTCAAGGTTGAAAAAGCTCTAGTCAATAGAGTGGAAAGATGTCAAGAAATTTTTGATAGGTCTCATTTTTTCAAACATATAAGTATCAAACTTTAAAACCAAGACACAAGATTTTTAAAATCTTGATAGACATATTATTCTTGCTCTTGAGGAAAATTGGAAAGTCTGTGCTTGAAAGCTGTTGTGAGTTGAAAATTTGAATCTCTTAAGTCTCAAAAACTGCCAAATTTGAAGGACATGAAAGTAGTAGTTACCAAGGGTCTTAGAAGGCTTTGATATACTATCAAGAAGGTATTTAATCTAAGAGTTAAGGTCTTGAAGTCAAGATTGTTGAGGAGTTTAAAGGTCAGAATTTGAGGATGTCAAGGGCCTCATGTTAAAATAATGTTGAGTTAAGGAAAGAAAGTTCAATTTAAATTCTTGTGAATTCAAAAGGAATATTGAAATTTCAAATAGATGGAGTACAAAAAGGGGATTGCTCTAAATTTTTGATGTTGTTAGAAAACCCCCCTTCTCTTCATTTGAAGAAAACCCTTGCTGAAAAGAAAAACTCTTGGGCATAGCCCAAAACCCCTGGAATTTGATTCTAGGCATGTAGTTGGTTGTAGTGTATTGTTGAAGATGAAGTCTTTGTAATATCAAATTGATGAAGGAGAATTGTCTTACTATTTTGTGGTTGAATGCCATTGAGTTCTTGTTGTTGTACTTTGTTCTAAATATCAATAAAAGAAAGGTTATGAGTTTTTCATGTATGCATGCAATGAAATTGTGATCAAGCACTAGGATAAGGTTATAGGTTCATTGTTTGAAGTTGAAAAGAAAAATTTTTAATCACAGGACTGATTCACCCCCCCCCCCTCTCAGTCCCTGTCAATTCTAACAATTGGTATCTGAGCAGGCCCTTGAGAGTAGCTTTAGCAAGCTAAAGGGAGATATTTGGTGAAATGTATGGGATATATTTATTTAATACCACATGAGGCATGGAGTAGACTCCTATGAAGAACTATTGCAAAAATTGAGTGGATCTCACAAGGAAATTATCAAGTGTGTGCAGATTCAACTCAAGGAAGCTCTAGTAGAAAAATAAGAATTGAAGAAAGAGAATGAAGAACTGAAAATAAGTAGAGTTAAGCATCATGACAAGTAAGGTATCATCTTTCAAGAGAGCTCAAAAAAATTGGATAAGATGTTAGGAAAAAAAGGCATATGGTGACAGAACAAGGACTAGGTTTCACAGAATATTCATATTGTTTAGAGAATAATGAAGGTGAATCAAGTCAAGGTTCAAATAGCAAAATGTTGTCAATAAATGGAAATATTTTAATGCATTCATCTCATAAAATAACATTTGTTAGGAACCAAATGCATTTAAGCGTGTTTCTTTTCATGGAAATTTCTACAAGTGTGGTGCTTATGGACACATGGTTAGTGCATGTAATTCTAATGTGGAAAAGAATGAAGATTCTAAAGAAGAAACTCAAGAACAAGGAAAGAAGGAAGAGAAAAAAGTTGGACAAAGATACAGAGCTGAATGTTATCATTGTCATGAAAAAGGACACCTAGCAAAGTACTGCAAAAATGAACCATCAAACACAAGAAGGTATGAAAGAAAATTTAATGGCTATTTCTATGCTTGTAATGAGTTTGGACACAAGGCTTTTGAGTGCAAAGGAAGGCAGGTTGAATGCCTTAGGTGCCACAAGGTAGGGCACATTGCAAGGTTCTGTGATGCAGGTCAACTGAAGAAAGAAACTCAAAGAACCAAACAATAAACTCAGGCATACAAGAAGAAGGGAGAATCCAGTCAAGGTGCTAAAGAGGATTCCAAGAGTGTGATTGATCAAAAGAATAATCTTTCTGTGACAAACAAGAATTAGAGAGTCATGAACTAGTCAAGAAACAAAAAGAAGATTTGAGACCTTGTTAGGTCTCTCATCAAGCTCCTCCATGGGATATTGGTGTGAAGGGGAGTTGTATTTTTCAAGAGTGTGTCTTCATCCTATTTTAAGGTATGTCTTTGGATTCTCTAAGTAGTTTCTCATGATTCATGTTGATTGTTCTTGAAGTGATATGTCATTATCTCAGCTTGATGGTGGTTAAGGTGTCTAAGTCTGAGTCCTTTCAGTATGTGTCTGGTATTTCATGATAATGCCTTCAGTATGAGTTGGTTGATCTTTTCTCTCCTTCTTGACTTGTCTTGAAAACTCCAAAATGATCAATGTGTGATCCTACATCAAGAAAAACAAAGAAAAAATTGTAGTTGCATTAGAAATTTTTTTCATAATGTAGAAATATGTTCTCTAAGAGTGAATGTCTATGTATAAGCATGTAGTTAATCAGAAGGTCTAGGTTATCAAGATCTCTTCCTAGATCAAGTACATAAGAAAGCATAGTCCTTGAAGAAATGGGAGGCATGAGCCATAATTTAATAGTCATGTATCATGACATCAATGATGTGTAAGAGAATAAATTAGGACTGTGGAATATCAGTAGTCTTTACAAGTGTACATCATGCATCAAAGAGATTTTCTCAATGGTCAAGGAGTGCCAAGGATGTTAGGATGTCTTCCTATGTTCTCAAAAGGTGTGAAGAGGTTGATGTAAGCTCCAAGGTCTATTGTGTTCCTTCAAAGTTGCTTCACAAATTTCCTAAGTAGTGAAGTAGTTATTTTTGCTATTATTAGGGGTCAAAATGCATGGTTAGGGCTATTCAAGTAAATGTGCCATGGAAGAAGCTTGTATCAGTTTACACAGGACTGTAACAAGTATTTAAAGAATCCAAAGATGGTCCTATGAGGATTCTAAGGTCTTCATTGTGACAACTATACAAAGGTAAATAAAATGTCCCCATAGCTGATAAAATGTCATTTTATGCTAGGAGAAAAGGTCTAACAATGTGTCTCAAGGACCTTAAGGATAGAGATATAGCTAAAATCATGTTTCAAAGAGAAAGTAACAGAGACTTTCATGATTAATTTCAAGGATTCAAGTTTTGATCTTGAAGGTATTTCAAGGCTCAAGAGTAAGATATAGAAGATCATCAATTAGAAAAGAATGTCCTTTGTGTCAAGGTCCAACATGATCTTGTGTGAATGTATCTCAGCTGACACAAAGACCTAGAGCATGATGGTGTGATTGATATCAAAAAGTTCAATTGTATTTATCACTCAATGTATAAAGCATAATATGTGTATGGCATGATTCTTGCATCAAAAAGTGTATTTTGATTATGAAATAAGGGTAAAGGTTAAAGAATCAAGGGCATACATGTCATTCTAGGTCTGTAGAGGTCTAATTAGGTTAGCATCAACATGTGTAAAAAATGCCATCTTCAAGTCTAAGAAGGTATGAAAGGTGTTCTAGACAGTCTTGGTCCTCTTGAAAGTCTACAAATGTTGTTATGAGATTGTGCAAGTACAAGGTCCACCAAGGATACATCAAAGGATTGTTGGAACTATGGATTATGAGGTATTAAGGTATTTCTCCAAGGAAGATGACATGAAGACCTCTGCCACGTGTTGTTGAAAGTATTATGAAGACCTATATGTGCAAAGTGTAAAGCTACAGATTAGATGAATCATTAAGAGATCAGTAGATGGTTTCATGTGATTAGAGGAAGGTGCATGGTCTGTTAAGACAAAATCAGGATTTATTAGGCATGTACATTGCATTTTCTCCAAGCCTCTAAGGTGTCTCAGTCAAAGAATGAATGTTGAAAATGAACTTGGAAGTGTTATGAAGATTTTTAGTATTCAGTTCAAGGATTTCAAGGGAGAAGATACAGTGTGATGAGGGTTTGATGATCCAAAACTCAACCTAAACCTACAGATGTTTTGAGATTGAGTGGATCATGGTATTATAGAACCAAGAAGGCTTGTGATGTGTCTTTAAAGAGGGTTTAGAAGATGGTTCTTTTGTGCCTTCAAGTGATAATATACAGGTAAGTCTGAATTCTATAAGGTGTTAGAATTTTGTAAGGTGTTAGAATTATATAAAGGGAAATGAAGCTTCAAGTGGTTCTCAAAGATATAAATCATGTGTTTGAATCCTGAGGAAGTTTGAATAGTAAGTTTTTCAAGTTGATATGCATATTCCTAAAAGGGACTATGAAAATATTGCCATGAAAAGGTTTCCTATATTTCAAGAAGCAAAGAGTTAAACATTATGCAGAGTCTTCAAGGTTTTTAAGCATGAATCAATGGCTACAGTAAAGGTACCTCAGGTAGAAGGATTTTTCAATTAAAGTAATTTTGAGATGATATGAAATATGGATCAGCATAAGGGCAATATTTTCACTTAAGAACAATATATAGTCTATGTGACGGGGAACAATTGATCTAGGAAGTTGTGATGTGCATATTCTAAGGACTGTGAAAAGTCTATAGAGGAGTGTGGTAGTATTCTTGTGAAATAAGATTCACTTAGAATCCTATCCTTGCTTTATTTTTCTGAATAATGGTCTCTCTGTGAAATGTACCTATATGTTAGACAAAGTGCTCTATGAAAACCACATAGAATACATTCATGTGGTGTGGTGTTGCATCTCAAGGTCTGTCAAGAAATGTGATCTACATTGGTACAATAGTGTATAATGACCTAAGTACAAAACTAAAAGGAGATCAAGTTGCAATTAGGGAAGAGTGTGAGGTTACTTTCTAGTATTTTAGAAGGTCAAAAGGGCATAAAGGATCAGATGAAGATGTTGCTCAGAATTTTTAACAAAGGCTTTCAAAACTATGATGTTCATAATCTAAGTTTGAGTGAGTAGGATCTTCACAAAATACACAAAATGGTAAAGTGGTGTACTTTCAATAAGTGTTGGTTCTAAAGATGTGTATGGTGCCTACAAAAATAGGGGGAGTGACTGTGAAAGATTATATAAGAGTACCTTCATGAAGATCAAAATAGGTCCAAATGAGCTTCAAATGCTAAAGGAGTCAAAGTGAAGTCACCTCAGTCCTGGGGGGAGTTTCTTGGTCAAGAAATTCATTATATTTGCTTTATGTCCATTATGAATTATCTTTGGTTGTCATTGTTTAATGTCAATTAAATGGATATCTTTTTCATAGATGTCAAAGGGGGAGAAAGTTTGACAAGAAACATGCAAATAAGAGTAATCAGTGTGTGTGTGTGTGTGTGTGTGTGTGTGTGTGTGTGTGTGTGTGTGTGTGTGTGTGTGTGTGTGTGTGTGTGTGTGTGTGTGTGTGTCATCAATGTTTCTAGGTTATTGCCATCAATGAAAAAGGGGGAGTTTGTTGGAGTAGTGTGTCAGTTTGTGTCATTGATGTCAAGTCCATTGATGTCATGTTGATTAGGTAAACTAGGTATGTTGGCTAGGTGATCTAGCATGTTGGCTAGGTGATCTAGGCATGTTGGCTAGGTGAGCTAGGTGTGTTTGCTAGGTGACCTAGGAGTCTCTATGATGAAAATAAGAAACAAAGGAATTACAATTTTAGGCTTCTCAAGTGTTTTTCAGAGGTTCAAAGTGAATTCCTGAGTTTTCAAGAAGACAGGGTCTTGGATGGGAGTGGCAGTGTCATTTCAGGGTGATTTTAGGTACCTAAAGCAGTGTAATAGGATGGTACATGTCATAAAAATTATGGGAGAGGTGTTGACATAGTTTCTACAGCATGTATGAGTAAATTTTAGGCTCATCTCAGCTCCAGGAGTCAATTTTGTATGTTGGTCAGAAATAGTGCTGAGAACAAACAATGTTCTAACATGAAAATGAGATGAGAGAGAAAAAATCAGGCCTATTATTTTCTATAAATTATTGGATATGATAGAAGAAGGTGTCCTGATGCTTCATGCAAAATTTTAGGTCAAAGTTAGGCCATCTACTCAAGTTATGTGAGTTTTTGTAAAACATGATTTTTGAAAAAATCATTTTGAGTTGCTTAGCTTCCTAGCTTTCAAAGACAATTATATAGTATCCTTCGAATAAATCATAGAAGGAATTTTACGATTAAATTGTCATAAAAATCATGTGCAAAAATAATTTTCTCAAAATGAGGTGTGGTTGAAAAGTTATGAGCATTTTGGTGGAGCAATTTTTATCTCTTAAGGGCTATGCACCAGATCGAAAAGAACAAAAAAGGTGTGGTTGGACTCCAAGTATTGTTTAATCACCTCTAGAGTGTTTTTCAGTTCTTTTAAGTGTGTTCCTGGCTCAAAAGTTTTTTTAAGGCAAATTTCCAAATGGAGAATCTACCTAGCTACATTGGCCTAAAGCCATGATTTTGAGAGGTATGCCTCTACTTCTTGCACCAAACTAAATATTTCATCATGTTCAGAAGCTAAGACATATTTTCTCATCTTTTTTATTGATCTCTTGAGCATTATCTAGATGTTGGTGGTCTTTTGTGCTCATTGACAAGGTCTTTAGAAGACATGTTTGGCTTTACTCAGGTTTGCAACTGAGGCAGTATTCATCCAAAAGAGAAATTTTGATCTCAAACAAAGTGTGATGTTCCATCCAACAAGATGATTAACCTCTTAGGTATTGAGTACAAGTTCTAAATGCAAAGTATTAGTGTTGAAATTTCAGCTTCCTTGTCAAAAACAACTCTACCTCTAGGTTTATTCAATTGTACCTATTTTTCAGTTATCTATGGGGACTTTTAAAGGCTTTGCTTGGTGGTTTAACAATTTTAAATTGATGGTTGTCCTCAGTAAAGAACAGTTTCAGTTCTTACCTAAAGAGAAAGGTGCTCAAAACAAGAATTCCTAAGATTGAAAACATTTGACTGTATTATTCAGGGAATACTCTTGCACACTTGAAAGAACAGGTGATTCCTATAGATATTTAAAGGTTTTTCTTGATAGAATCTGGTTTGAATAAGTTGGAAAGAACAATGAACTTTCCACATTTTTTCAAACTAGTCAATTTGAGTGAGTAAAAATAAATCTATCCAAAATTCTAGCTCACGGGCTCTGCACAGTTGAGACACACTGAACTACGGTTTTTAGAAAATTTTGATTTTGCTCAAATCCTTTGACTCACCAACCATATTCCTTGAAACTTTGAGATACTATTTTTACAGAGTTATACTTTCATTTGCAAAAGTAATTATGTTGAATGATTAACTATGGTACTCGAATTTCATGGTAGAAGTTTTTGAAAACATCCTCAAGATTGGTAAACGACTGTTTTGTTTCATTTCATGGAAGTTTTGAAGTTCAAGTGAAAATTCTTGTTGAATCACAGTGTTGGGAGGATTTCCTTGGATAGAAGGTCATGTTTGGGAAGTATGTTCAAGTGGTAAGAGGTGAAATCATTTGAGAACTTCATTCACAGTCATTATTGACCGTCAAAAAGTGCAGACTTCCTTGTTATCATCAAATTTTTTAAAATTTCAAGACATTCTCACGTTGAATCTTGGTCATAAGAAGTTATTGAAAGTTGAAGGATCTCCTGAAAGCTCGAATATGTATTCTTGGATCCTCTTTGCATTAAATCTCCTGCAGATTTTTTGATACAATAAAATCATGCTTAGAGACAGTGTTGTTACATGCTAGAGATAAGTTAAAGGTTGCATATGGTTACAATAATTGACTCAAGTTCCTTGAAATCCCTAAAGGGTGTGATCTCTTGAGTAGGATTGGAAAGGATGTTGTTATGTTTGGAGTTCTAACTGTTTTAATACCATATAAGTGCAAACTGCAAAAAACCAAAAGACACAAGATTTTGTAAATCTAAACAGTCATATTCTTCTTGCTCATTGAAGAAGTTGAAATTTTTGAGAAGTGGAACTCTTGAAGTCTCAAAATTGAATTTGAAGGAGATGAAAAATTGTTAAAGGATTTGAGAAGGTTTAGATACATCAAGGGTATGGGATCTAAGAGTTAAGGAGCTCAAAGTCAAGATTATATGAGGAGTTAAAGGGTCGGAATTTGAGGTTGTTAAGGGCCTCATGTTAAAAGAATGGCAAGTTAAGGAAAGGGAGTTGAACTATTGAAATTATTGCAATTTGGAAAAGGAAGGTGAAAGGTTTAATAGATGGAGTACAAAAAGGGAAATGCTTAAAGTTTTGGAAGTTGTTAGAAAACCCACCTTCTCTTCATTCGAAGAAAACCCTCGCTAAAAAGCAAAACTCTTGGGCATAGCCCAAAAGCCCTGGAATTTGATTCTAGATATGTAGCTGATTATAGTGTATTGTTGAAGATGAAGTCTTTGTAATATCAAATTGATGAAGGAGAATTTTCTTACTATTTTTTGGTTGAATTCCATTGAGTTTTTGTTGTTGTACTTTTTTCTAAATATCAATAAAAGAAAGGTTCTGAGTTTGTCATGTATGCATGCAATGAAATTGTGATCAAGCACTAGGATAAGGTTACAAGGTCATTGTTTTAAGTTGAAAAGAAAAAGTTTTAATCAGTTATTGGTTAGTTTGATGAAATTGAATAAAATGAGACCTACATTAAACACCTTAGGATTGATAACATCTTATATACGTGGTCAAATCTCTATGCAATTGTTGAAAACCTTCATGATACATATCACATTGTTGGTGTTAAGAGACGCACAAGGGATAGTAATATTTGTGTGTCATGTACTTGCTACTAGTGTTTTAAGTGAATTAACAAAAAAAATAGTGTTTGATTACGCAAACAAGCTGGAATGTTGAAAGTTAATCAAAAAAATCTAATGAAAGCAATTGAAAGATGCAATATACTTTCAATAACTCAATAATACCGATTTTTGGGCTATTTTCTGCTAGGGCACCACGTAAGGACAAAGATATATCTGATACTATAAGAGAATTTTTTATTCAATTTTGGCATGATAACACTAGAGTTTCACCTAATACAAGAGATGTTATAAAACCGAAGATTTGGTTCTACTAATCGTGAAACCACATCCAAAGCATTTCTTACCTATGACACAAACTCAATTATTTCAGTAAGTTTGAACAAGAGCATCCAGAAATTAAAATTAGTCAACATTTTTTTGAAATGTTGAAACCATTCTATGTGAAAATCAACCACGCTTGCACCACTTGTTGTTGTAGGAAACTTTTCGTTCTTATTTACATTCTAAAACTATGTTATCAGAATGTGGTGTTCAAGTTCCACCAATATCTTCCAATGATTTCATTCCTACGATATTTTGTGAAAGAAAAGTTGGAAAAAAATTTATAGTCAGGATTGTCTAGATGGAAGTTGTGGTACATGCGGTGGATTACCTAAATAGGAAATTTGTATCCATGAGAAAATTGGAGGTACAATAGGACATAATTAAGGTGAGTTTAATAAATATAAATCGGTACCATACCAATTGAAAGATGGAAAGGAGTCTAAATGGTATTAGTTCGTTATAGAACATATCCCTATTTTTCAATTTATGAAAAAAATTTAAAGATGAAATTGTTTATGAGTATGTTAGGCATACACACAGAGCTTGATGGTTGCATGAATAATTCAATATATGCAAGGAAACATTTCCTATTGGTACTATTGTTTTAGTGGTCAATTTTGTAAATAATTACACATTGCAACCATAATGGAGGTTCAATCCCAACATTACAACTCAGTACAGGTTTCCATTTTTGTGCATAGAGCATTTATACATTCTCTGAAAGTATAGAGAATGATATTTTTTTTAAGAGAGTACCAATTTTATATCAATGATGATAGGACTCATTCTACCAAATTTTTGCAAGGTTGTTTCCAGTTATTTTATGTAAACTTGTCTAATAGGGACATTCATTTCAATCAACATTATATATGGTCAGATAATTACACATATCAGTTTAAGAGTGCGTGAATGTTTTATTGGATGAGTAGGATGCACGTCAAGATGGGTTTCCAACATATTTGGAGTTTCACTGAGGCTGGACATGGAAAAGGAGAGCATGATGGTGCAGGGGTATGTGTGAAAAGAGTTTGAGCAAGAGAATAGTTGAAGTAAAAAGATGGTGCTAAATTGAAAGAAGAAAAGAGCATAACGGAATGGTGTATTTACAACACGGTTCATGGTTCTCAATAAAATTCCACAGTTCATAGATATTTTTGGTTGATAAAGGAACAACAAATTGCTAACTATGAGGATTTTATGACACTCATAGGGTCTAGTGATCTACAATCATTTTGTTTCTCAAACACTTCTTTGTGGGTCATACGGACAAGAAAGTTGGTGTGTTTTTATGCATCTTGTATCCAATTTTTCACTGTTGAGTGTGATTCACAAGAATGGGTGGATGGATGGATTTGTAGGCCTTTAACTCTGCTTCCCAATTATCAACTTCCACAAGCATCATGACTTGTTTCTACATATGAAGTTGTAACATCCAAGGACTTTGACGACATTGGTGTGACAAGGTAAATGGTTATTTACAATTTTTGTATTGAGTTATTTCCATTGAAATTAATATGTAATTTAAATTTGAGTTGAAATCTCTATTTTTTTAGGACATGTGTTTGCATTTATTGTGATAGAAAACAATGAATAAGGAATCGACTATTTCTTATGTCATTGCATGGAGGAAAGAAAGAAGTTTCCATCTCTTGTTATAAATTATGAAGATATTGAGTACCCTACATGGTTAGTGGTAGTTACTGGAACTTGGCTTCAATAGCATTCATAAAAATACTCTTATATTTACATCTAGTTCTAGTGAAAAATATTAAGTTGTATAGATATCGAGGAAGGCCTAATAACAAGATTATTTGGAAGGTTCAAGAGTTAGATCATGAAGCAATCATGTCCACTATTCAGAGTAGATCCAATCCTTATGGTTCATTGGAATGAATTTACATGCTCTTTTGGTATATATTTCATTGAAGTTTTTAAATTTGTCGACTAGATTCAAGTTCATATATTTTATTTAATTTGTGTATTTTGTATATATCTAGTATGGCTTTGATTCAACTTAAATTACTTTGACTAATACTTTTATACATGTTAGTGGTCTCATAAAAGTTTCTAACTTCACGTGGTTGACACTGTTAGTAGATCCAATACTGATGGTTCATTGGAAGGAATTTACATTCTCATTTGATATATATTTCTTTGAAGTTTTTAAATTTGTATACTAGATTCAAGTTCATATATTTTATTAAATTTGTGTATTTTTTATATATCTAGTATGGTTTTGATTCAAATTAAATTACTTTGACTAACACTTCATGTGGTTAGCACTATTAGTAGATAATTTTATATTCTCGAAGCTAATAGAAGATTTCATTATTTTCCAAGAAAAGAGAAGAAACTAACAACGATTTATGTACCTGTGAATGGGGTTCTTTGCTCTGGATTGGGTGGTTCAAATTTGAACCGGGCCTACCTAGAGCCTGCCACAACATCTAAAGGTGTATACCCCCTAAACAAATGTGATGGCAGTGAAAATTTTCTCCCATGACGTCATGGGGCATGAATTCTCACTTCTTGGCTCCATTCATTGCCCAGGATTGCCTAGAGAAGGTAGTTTTCAAACAATCATGCCACGAAGGCTCAAGGAATGCCATGGACCTGAATTCTTAGGTGTAATTAGAGACCTCCTTTTCTCAAGTTTTGGCTCAAACGTTTCTCATTTTGGATGACCAAGTGCCAAGTTGTGACGGCCAGAAGTTTTCGCTGAAAATGTGAATTGGGATCAATAGGGAAGGGGTTCTTAGCTTTTGGATCGGGTGGTCTGACTCTAAACTGAGCCTACCTGAAGCCCACCATGGAACCCAATGGCATATACCTCCCAAACTAGATGTGTTGGCAGTGGAATTTTTCTTTATCTCCTTTTGGTTCTCTCAGTGTTCTATTGTTTGCAAAAGTGCAAAATAATGTAGTTTGAGTCAGTGTAGGGTTGTCAAACACAATATTTTGTAAACAGTAGATCTTGGCACTAAACCAACTACGCCAAAACATTTGTGTTTCCTAGTAAATGATAATGGAGGCTTCATTTTGGTATCAGATGGATCCGATTCTTCTAGGCTACTTTGTCTAGACGTAGTCCCTTAAGAGCTCAAAGACCAAAAAATGCTATAACTTTGACATGTGATATCTCGGTCTCCAAGGCACCTAGAGACCTCTCGTTTGATTCTAAACCTTCACATTAGGACCCTCTAGAGAATAATATCTCAGTTTTATCCATCTCCTTTCAGTTCTCTCGGTGTTCTATTGTTTACAAAAGTGTAAAATAGTGTAGTTTGAGTCAGTCTAAGGTTGTTAAACGCAATGTTTTGCAAACACTGGCTCTTGGCACTGAACAGACTGTGCCAACATATATGAGTGGCCTAGTAAACACTTTTGGAGGATTATTTTTGGTGCTAGATGGATCTGTTGCTTCTGGGATACTTTGTCTGGACGTAGTCCCTTAAGAGCCCGGAGACCAAAAAACGTTATAACTTCGACAGGTGATATATCAGTCTCCATGGCACCTAGAGATATCTCGTTTGATCCTAAACCTCCATGTCAGGACCCTTTAGAGAATCTTATCTTGATTTTTATTCATATCCTTTTAGTTTTCTCAATGTTCTCTTGTTTACAAAAGCACAAAATAGTGTAGTTTGAGTCAGTGTAAGGCTGTCAAACACAATATTTTGCTAATGGTGGCTCTTGGAAAAAAACTGACTGTACCAACATGTTTGAGTGGCTTGGTAAACACTTATGAAAGCTTATTTTTGGTGCTGGACAAAGCCATTACTTCTAGGATACTTCGTCCAGATGTAGTCCCTTAAGAGCCCGGAGACCAAAAAATGCTATAACTTCGACAGGTGATATCTTGGTCTCCATGACCCCAAGAGACCTCTCGTTTGATCCTAAACCTCCATGTCAAGACCCTATACAGAATCCTATATTGGTTTTCTCCATATCCTTTCAGTTCTCTCGGTGATCTATTGTTTGCAAAAGCACAAAATAGTGTAGTTTGAGTCAGTGTAAGACTATCAAACGCAATATTTTTCAAACGATTGCTCTCAGCGCCAAACCAACTACTTCAACATGTCCGAGTGGCCTAGTAAAAAAAAATTTAGGATTATTTTTAGTGTCGTTGCTTCTGGGCTACGTCTGGATGTAGTCCCTTAAGAGTTCGGAAACCAAAGAGAGCATTTTTTCCTTGAAACTATTAAGCAACAACATTGACTCCTTCCTACATCGTTAAGGATGATTAGAAGGCAATTTTCGATAATATGAATGTAAGAAAAAACCAATGGAATGAACTTTTTAGTTATCAAAATCTCTCTCTCTCTCTCTCTCTCTCTCTCTCTCTCTCTCTTTCTTTGTCTCTCCCTCTCTCTATCTCTCTTCCTCTCTCTCTCATACCCAGAGCCTGTTGGTACTTACCCACATAGTCAATATTGCCAATAGGTTCTGAAGGGTCAAGAGAGATGAAAAGGACTTCATTTGGTTGACTTACTATTTGGGGGATTTCTTGTTTCTATTCATGGGTCTTTTATTCTTTAGTCAAGTTTTAACTACCTTCAATTGAACAAACACCCAAGTAATTTCACTATATTGCAAAGCAATAAGTACATGGAGATGGATTTCCATGTAGAGGGAGATATACCAAGTTTTGAAAAATTCAAGGATACTCTAGGCTCTATGCTAAATTGTTGACTACAAGAAGGACATAACACCATTCATTCCTAAATAAATGAAGATTGGAAATCAATAATTAATATTCCCTTTCAAGTTGGTGTTGTAATGAATATCCAAATAGGGTGTCATATAAATAAGTTTTAATGTATTTCACTTGTTAAGTTTGGATTTTATTCCTATTATTGAAGGTGACACATAGTTGTGGTGTTAGAAACTTGAACAAGTATATCATAAAATGTGAATATCTCCCTATTCTGGTAAGCTTATGTGAATAATTATTTTTATGTCTTGAAAATAATGCCTTATCATTTGAATTTAATAAGGTCACATTAAGGAGATTGCAACAAGGTAAACACACTACCATGTTTTGTGAACAATTTAATTTAGAATATTCTATCTTCATCCACCACACGTAAAGAGAAACAAAGACACCAATTACATGAAGCATATATATATGTGTGACAAAGCAAAATAAAGATGATTATTATTACATATCAAGAATTTCCATTGTTATGCAATCTTCCAAAGCAAGCACAAGATCTATTATTCACCACACCAATAGTGAACTTCATATATGAGAAGACTTCAAGGAGATTGAATAAGGTCACAAAAAAGACATGATTTTGCATAAAGCATATAAAGAGAAGCAAAGATGTGATTAGATGAAGCATCTGAAGAGAAACAAACACATGATTACATAAAGCATATATATGAAATTACAAAGACATTTCATATGTGTGACAAAGCGAAACAAATATGATTATGATGTCATATCAAGAATTTGTCCATTGTTATGAAATATTCCAAAGAACAAGATGATTATATTATGTCATATTAAGAAACAAATATGATTATGATGTCATATCACTTGAATGGACACATTATTATGTGCAAATCTCTTATCTTCATCCACCACAAAGAGAAACAAGGATGATTATGAAGCACACACACACACACACACACACACACACACACACACACACACACACACACACACATATATCTATGTGTGTGTGGTATGGAAAGAGTGCAAAAAAGATGTTAGATCGTGTCATTACATCATCATAGTACATGTCAGTACATCATCGCAATACATGTCATTAATGAAATCATGTTGTCACACATCATCGAATATGATCATATGTCAAATATAAATATGGAAAAATATCAACACATGATATCGCAAGGACATCATAAAAATTATATCATAGTGGTCTAGGAACAAAATCCACATATATAATATATCTAGTACACACGGAATACATACACATGCATTCGAGCCAGTGCCACGTCTTTGAAAATATAAGAATAACATAAAAAACTAAGTGTGCCATATATATAGGACCACATGGTTGCATAAGACTGTATACACGTTTCTATGGAATGTCCAACACAAGATCATATATATCAAGCCATATATAGGTATAAAAATATTCATGTATCATAGGTCCAGATGGAATATATCTATACATCCTATGTAGAATCATGAAACATCCTCCCTCTCTTGGCCCTGCTAGTAGAAGAATGTCCATGAGATGTGGATGTAGTGGAGGGAGATGACATAATGGATTTCGTTCATGTGGTCCTAAGCATAAAGCTCGCCTGTAACTTAGCCTACACATTCATAAACATCAAGTTTTTAACACCCAAAATTTTAAGAAGTGGATATATTGAAAACACATTCATAATTTAGAAACTTAGAAATTTTAATGCATGTGAAATCATAATGCAATCTCATGATACCTATCAATTTGTTGTTGACACTCTACAAGGTCAATGGAAGACTCGTGAGGGGGGGTGTCTAGGGGTCATGGTAGTTCACTTTGGCTCGTATCAGGATGTAAACAAATAAATAGGTCAAATTAAATATTTCATGTACAATTTGATATTGTAGATTTAGTAAGAAAGCATTCGTCCAAAATTTAACAAATTTGAAAAAATGTACCTATGTAAGTGGATCTGGAGACACTCTGGTAACATTAATAGCAACATCCATAGTCTACATAAAGGGAGGAGATTGTTTGGCTACTATAAGTTGTACAAACAACATATAGATCAACATTATTTGAAAATTGTCTAGGAGAATGGTGTATGGAACTAAGGCTCATGCATATATCTAAAATTTTAGAACACATATAGATATGTATGTTAATAATATTTAAAGAATATTTAACATTAACTAGTAAAATATATGAAACTAACCTGTGTAAAAGTAATGTGAGGCATGCTAGTAGCCTTAGTGCCCACAAAATATGATACCCCACCTGGATCTTACTTAAAAAATATAAACATATTAATATGTATGTACACGTGAAACACATACATGAACATACATGTGTATTTAATAATAAATGTGCAATCAAATGAAATTTGAAATGTAAGTAACTTGAAACTTACGTCTACACACACTAAAACATGGGCTACAATAGCTATGATGTCCACACTCGATGTGTCCTTGATTAGCTCTTGTTGTTTAAAATAAAATAAAAATTACTTTTTTCACATGTATGATGTAATCAAGTATATATATTAAAATATTAAATGAAGTAAAATTTTCTATATATATTATTTATGTGACATTTACCTATGAAAGACCATGGACATTTTCAACACTTCCAAAAACATCTTCCATCATAAAATCTATAAAAAAGAGATCCTGTGACCCAACAAAGGATGTATCACCCATAGTGCATATGGCACCACATAACCTACAGTGGTGTGCTGTGCTAGAACTGGTGCCTCCACCAGCATTGCTAGATGCAATCTGGCTACTATGTTGGGTTAGAGTGTTAGTGAGAGACCTCAAAACATGTAGTGTGTTGATCTCCACAACCTCCTTAACTTTAGAAGGGATAACTAAAGGATGTGGCAGTTTTTGGGCATGAGGCATCGTATGTTGACCAACTGCAATACATGCATTTGATCCAGTCTATGCAGATCCACCTCCTCAACTGTAAAACCCATAAAAGTCAAAATATTTGGGGACCTCATTAAACACAAACTCACAATACAATTTCTTCAAAAAATAAAGAGGAACCTCATTGTTTTTGCATGATGGATAATCAAAAACCATCCACCATCGCTCACAAAAAAAATTCTTAATCTGATCATCGGGACACCAATGGATACGGAACCATTTGTAATTAGTCACAAGGGGGGCATTAGTTTTGGGGTCCGTAAATAGTGCACAAATGCGGTCTTTCCAAAAAAAATTCTCTTTCACGGTCACATGTGATAATTTGAGTGCATACCTACGCCTACAATCATCTCTAAAATTATTCCATATATCTATTTGGTTTGTTGCATATTCAACTTCACCAATCAATGTTTTAAGTGTGTTGGATAAATTCATGTGGCTTGGATTTGTGGAATGATTTTTTCAGATAGTGTGAATAAGTTTTTGAATGGAATTTTTATTTTCTTGGATTTTTGTAATGATATCACCTTAGGTTCCTAATGGTTTTGTGGGGATAGTAGGAGCCACAAAAGGTAGAGGAACATTCAGAGGAGGGTTTTGAGGAAGTGGAGGAACATTTGGATGAACTGGAGGATTAGGATCTGGGCAAGAAACTAAAAAAACAAAGAAATTTTATACATAAACAAAAGAGTGAAAAACCCATGAAAACCACAAAAAACCAAGAATGCAAGAAAGTTGATTTAAAAATGAGGGCTTACCTCTTCATCTTAGTGGCATCGTGTAAATTATTGTGATCCAAAAGCAAAGATTACAATTTGGAAGGGTAATGCAAAGCACGAGTGTACAAAATGGAAAAAATCCATTGTTTGGAGATAATGGTAGGGAAAAATGAGGGTCAAGAATATTTTTTTTGGTATCATAGGACCACGATTGTTTTTTATTAGTGGTAAAAAGAGGCTTAAGGGGACCCTACCCTGTACACCAAGAAAGCTCCATGAGAGCAGATAAATCCAATTATAATAACATCAAAAAACCATAGTATAAAATTTCATAGTAATAAGAGAACTTAGGAGCCCATATAGTGATACTAGCAGCAAAAAAAACCATAGTGAAACTAACAACATCGAAGGAACTAACAACCATAGATAGAGATAGTGGAAAAAATAGATCACCCTACACCAAATTCATTTGTAGGATTTTTCAAGCCCCTCTAGCACCTTAGCCCATTATTTTACAAGAGCATCAATATTAACAGCCAAAGAGCTCAAGTCTAAACCATTCGGGGTCACCTTCTGTTTCCTTCCTTGACTATCCACAACAAAATAAGAATTGGCAAGCTACTGCAGAGTTTGAAGGTGTTGCAGGGTTGACTTAATAGTCACGATGATCCATTCCATATAGATATGGAGGATAGCTTTAACCTGATCCATTTTCCTGGTTATGGCCCCAAAGTTGGCCTTTAGGATCTCAATCTCGCCACCCATCCCATTGCTAACTGCTTCCTGTACCTACTCCTTCATCTTGTGATAATCATTAAAAAGAAACTGGACCGAGCTCTTAGTGAGCCGCATGTCCCCCTTGAGCTCATCGATATCAGCCACCATTCTATCCCCTTTGATCGGGCTGACATGACCCATAGCCTTATAGTGTTGTTCCAATTGAGCGTTTATAGGATTTAGGGCACCCTGTTTGCTAGACTCACCCTTAGTGTTCCACTCAGTGCTAGGGATCTACTTAGATTTAATATCCTTTAGGTTTTGGGCCACAACCACCTCCACCTCATCCTCTTCCATGTCACCATCTAGAGAATCTTCATCATCGCTCGAATCCTCCTCCTCCGATTCAGACCCTGAAATGTCAACTTAAGCTTCCAAAGCCAGATTTTGGTTTAGAATCACGATCATGGTTTTAGGTTCAGGAACTTCCCAAACCTGAGGAAATAGACTGCGATCATGGTTCGTTAAATTCAGGATTTGATGTCCACTTTTTGGTCACCCTACTTGTTGTACTTACCCACCAGGTGGTAGTATGAATCCTACTACCAGTTCCTCTCTCATTAGTGATCCCAATGACTTGACCCATTGCATTTCCCGACCACATTCACACTATTTCTTGATTACCTATCGGCTAGGAGCTTTAGATGTTGATGTTGGATGTCAACAAGAAAACTTGATACCGGATGGTATCAATCATACATGTTATTGGTGAGGACCCAAATATCTGTAGCATTGGCTAACTCACCTCGCATTACCAAATCTCCTCTCCACATCATAATAGCTCCTCTCAGTACTGCAAATCATCTAAATCTCCTGATAGTTGGTTCGTACACATCTGTAGAGAGCCATTGACTCATCTTAGCCATCTCGTGACCTACTTTGGGAACCGTAACAAATTTATCTCCAATTCTTCATTGAGGATTATCAAAATGCAAAATCCTACATTTTTCAAATTGTCCAATTTGCAAGGGGTGTAAAATTATACAACAATTTGGTGAATCATGTGGTAATCTTTATGCTAGATTGAAAATATCAGTGACCTTGAAGCATCTATTGGGCATGGATTCATCCTAAAAATCTAGGACTGATCTAAAGTTTGAATAATTCATCCTTGAATCCACTTGAAGCAATGCATGGACTTGGCATTAATCTGAAACTTCTTGAGCTACTAATTGTTCCCAACACAAGATTTGTTCAAGATTTGACTTAATTAGAGTGTAGAACTGTTCTGAACCTTATTTTCCACCATAACTCTTTACATGATGATATGTTTAGGCTGAATGAATGCACTCTAAAAAATACCCCCCAAACACCTTGCTTCCACCATGAAACCTTTCTAAACCAAGAATGTGAAACAACAACAAAAGGCATAAAAACTATGTACAAACATGAAAATCGTACATGTTCCAACTAGAAACATGAAGAGTGTGCGAAAACACTTTTTCCAAAAATAAACCTACAGTACCAATAAAAATTTATGCTATAAGCATTTGGAGGAATTAAAATAATCTAATATGTATAAGATGCAACAAGAAAATTTAATGGGAATGCTTAAGTTAAATCCCATTAATTGAGATTTGTAATATATCTCTGTTAAGATTAGAAAACTCAAAATACTTGGCCTCTTTACAAGCATTGAAAATGTAAGGCCCACTCCAAATTGCATTAAATTTAGAGTGTCTCCCTAGTTTGGATCTATCAACATCTCATTTCAAGACCAAATCACTAAACTTGAACATATGGAACCTAGCCTTTTTATCAAACCAATGTTTGGTTGATTTTTTATGTTATTCCAATTCACTCATTGTGGAATTTCTCATCTCTTCAAGCTCAACCTGTGCTTCCATTCTAATATCTCTTTGATCTACACCCTCAAATTCCAATTGTTGAGCTAATTCAAGTGAAGGAAATTCAAGTTCCAACGGCAGCCTAGATTCTTTTCCATAGACAAACTTGTAAGGGGAAGTACCAATTTCCTTTTTCATTGTAATTCTATTAGCACAAAGATAATTTCTCATCTTATAATTCCACTTCCTTTGATTAATATTCATTTTTCTCTTTATGATCCTTACCAAGTTCTTGTTAGTGGATTCTTCCAAACCATTACCTTGAGGGTAATAATTGGAAGAAGTTTTTAGATAGATTCCAAGTCCAAGATCCCAATTAAAAATCTTAGATCCTAGGAAATATTTTGCATTATCAGAAATGATAGTTTGAGGGATACCAAACCTTGTCACAATGTCATCAAGGAAGTCAAGGAGGAATGATTCATTTTCTTCCTTCAATGGCACAACCTCTGTCCACCTGGTAAAGTAATTTGTTGCTATTAAAACTCATTTGTGACCAACACTTGATGGAGGGTTAATCATTCCAATGAAATCAAGACTCCATTAGGAAAGTGGATGATCTAATTGAATTGGATGAAGTATGAGAGCACCTGACCTCTTCTTACTAGTGAAGAAATCACATCCCTTGCATTTTATGACCCATTTGTGAGAATCGACAAATAATGTGGGCTAAAAGTAACCTGATTTTAAGATCTTCATTACAGTGGATTTGGCAGAGAAATGACCACCGGAGAAAACATCATGAAATTCTTCTAAAATGTTCTCTATTTTCTCACCCTAAATGCACCTTAGCAAAACTCCATCAATGTTTCTTTTGAATAAAAAATCATCAACTAGTGCATAAGGAATGGACTATAGCCCTAGATGTCTACCTTTTGTCTTGTTCAGTCAAAGAGGATAAGCACTGATAGACAAAAAGGTAGCCATATCACCAATCCAGTTGTGATTATTGATTACATCTCCTTCATACTATTGCATTTCAACTTTATGTGGAATTTATTCATTTATGAAGGAGCTCGCTTGATCATCCTAAGCATCCAAAGCAAGCTACTCACAAAGTGCTCTACCTCTTACCAATTTTGTAGCCTTGATTTAGATTCCCATAATGAATTCTCTCACACTATAATGTAAGACTAAAAATTTGATATAATTATTGGAAATCATACTTTTGAATTTATTTAGATCCCTCATGATGGAAAAAACCTATTTTTCAATGTGACTATACTTCAACTCATAATCCTTCAATGTTTGAATGAAGAAGGCCACTAGCTGTTCTAATCCTTGATCATTCCACTGAGTCAAAAAATAGAAATTCTAGATTTATCTCCATATGCATTATTGACCTAAAACCCTGAAAGCAATGTGTGATTTAGGACCTTCAACCTTAAGTTAAGGATGCATGCGGGAAAAATAAATAGATCTAAAATATTAATAGAAATGGAAAACACATAAGAAATTTCATTCCAAACTCCAATCTTTATTTATTACTCAGGAATCATTACATTAGTCTCAATTACATTCATATCCTTCTCATTCTATCTCATACAATTCATTTCTTATACAATTCTCTCAATATGGTACTCACATATTCATTTCTAGTGACACACTCATATACAAAAAGTTAATTACAATAAACATAAAAATACATAACATCCCAAAAGTCACTTCTTTTTATTCATGCCTTTGTTGGCTTCTTTTGTGTTCTGAATTGGGTTGTCTTTATTCCATGGCTTTATGTCGGCTTCTGTGGCTTCTTACTATGTAACACATATTTTTCCCATATATCACACCTTCCTAGTCTTTTGTGGCTTCCTTTAGTTATGTACGACTTCTTCCTTTTATCTACGGATTTCACCTTTATCTGTGGCTTTCACCTTTTATCGACGACTTTCACCCTTTTATATGTGGCTTTGTTCCTTCGCTCGCAGCTACTTCAAGTCTTTAACATCTTTACCTTCATCTTCGAGGCTATCTCAAAATGTGACGAAGAACCATGTAAACAGAAATAATCCCATGTTTCCTCAAAATCCCAGGTTGTCTATGACACGGAGTAGGGTGCAATTTTGAGCTCCAACATTTTTGGCACACCTGGTGAGACGAGTATTTAAAAATGTGATGAATAACCCTATCAACATCATCCCTTAGCTTAAACTTGTCTCATCCTCGAGACAACCAAAACTGAACAAATGTAATCTATCTTTTTCCCTTAGTCAAAATTAGGGATCACCTCCCAGGAACTTAGACATCTGGCATAGGGAAAGGTTACTGTACGTACCCAAAATTGTAGGGTACCGTACCACTGGAATGATGTTACACATGCCCCAATGATGATATAGGTCACCTTGCAAGGTGTTCGGATCCAGAGAAGCTCACGAAGTATATGTTAGCATCCCAAATGCTTTATCCAAGTTCCTCATGCCTTGTTTTCTTCCTCTGCCTTCCTTTTCTAAGTGTTTTGACCTTTAGTGATGAAACCACCACCCTGGCAGGGTGGCGGTCCTATACGCATTTTCCAGCATGTTCTTTTGATCATGACTTGCACAATTTTCAACCTTTACCAACTTTTCTCCACCGCCTTAGCTTGTATTAATGTTTTATGTCCCCTGGAATAGTGTTTCTTCATTGTTTAATGGTAAAAGAGTTCTAATGGGAATCACCTTTGGGTGAATGTGAAATCTATAAGTATCCAGCTTGTTTCCAAGCAATGGCCCCTCAACTTCTCATTTTCCATTGTTTAAGTCTTTCAATTTCTTGTTTAGAAGCTCATTTTGTTTTCATGTTTGCATCCATGCTAGTTTTCCTTTGCTATTGGAAGCCATTCGATCTTCTTGCTTCAGTCTTGTTCATTGTTGTCCATACAAATTAGTCTAGAGCAGAGTAGTGTCAATTATAGATTAAATTCATTAGATTTACAGGTTGTGTTCTTCACAGAAGGTAGATTCTAGAATCTCTTGGTACCCTTGTGTTGCATTCCCGCAATAAATCCCTCTAGGAATTACATACGCCAAGCTCTGTCACTTGCGCTATCCCTCTCCTACTCACACTGTATTCGGTCTATATCCAAAGCTATCATTGTTCAAATACCTTCTTCTATTGATATTAGCATATACACACTCTTATGGATTCATGTGAACACGAAAGAATGAGGAGATAATTATGAGGGGACAAAGTCATACACTACTGGATTTTCCACTGTTCTACAAATTCCAGGTTTGATCTATCAAAGTTCTAGTTAAAACATATCAAATAGAGTAGTGAAATATTTCATTTTAATTAAATTTCATTCTCGATATTGCCAGGGAAGCTATGGGAATTGATAGTTTCTGAGAAGCTATGATTCATTCCTCACTTCTGAGGTAGGATTGAGAATCTTTCAATCAATCTAATCGGCTATCTAGTTATTTAGGATAGAACTCACAACTGCACAGGCAAGTAGCTACATTAGGCTACCTTTTTTGTTTTAATTTTGTTATTAGATTAGTTGTCAATTTCTGAATATACTAGATTAGTTGCTTTTTTAATTCCATTCAAAATCTTATAAAAAATACAAAAATAGAGGCATATATATATATATATATATTGCATAGTTAATTTATTTTGTTTCAATTAGGTGTATATTGACCTTGTATGACAATCACGAGACCTAGGGAGCCGAGGGAATATGTTTTTGATCCAATCGTGCCTCAACCCAATATTGTTTCAGCAATAACTGACATGGATCAAAATCTCAGAATTCAAGTCTTCTGAAAAACCATAGACCTACAAGAAATCAACACATAGTTAAAAGGATTAAATATAGAAGATGACAAAGCACACATGTTCTGGTCAAATCAGCCAAATTATAGATTGCCTTGATAGACATATGTATAACTGTAGAAGGACGTGAAAGAGAACAAACGTTTGGTTGTGATCCACTAGTCCCACATCCAGATGCAGGAGACCTCCTCATTGATATAGACACTAGCTTATGTATCGAAGTTGCTAGAACACATGTTAGGTACTCTGAGAAAATCATGCAACTTTTAGTTCTAAACGTAGAGGCCGAAAAGGCATACGATTATTGGATACTCAGAATTAGAAGAAGGGATTGATTCTTCACATGACCATAGGAAGTCCATAACAACCACGGACTTATGATTGTGATCCACAGGTACCATAACCCAACGGGCCTACAAATCAACCCAACATTGACGCTAGTTTGCAAACATTAGTATTTAGGTCCTCTGCACTCCCACTAGAAATTATAACACAACTATCATTATTAAATGTAGTAGCTAATCAAGCTAAATATTTCTGGACTAGACCAGAGAATCCTCCATAAAACACCAAAAGATCCACTACATATTTAGCCATTCCATTTTCATGACCTTGTCGGGAGACATATATGAAGCACCCATAGGTTATCTTCCACGTATTCCACAACCCATAGATCGGATCACGGAAAAGCTTGATATTGATTGGAGCCTTCGAGAAGCTATCCTCACCAAACAATCTATCACATCAGTTCAAGTTAGGAGGGCCTTCTTTGCCTTAGATTCACAGATCCCATAAGATTACCTAACTATCTTATCTACATCCCGCATGTATTCCATCCCCACCGGCTATCTCGGCATGACCTTAGGAGGTTGGGTGTGACGAAGAGTTACTTGTAGATTCTCATGCTTGCATGTCACTTTTCCATCGTATGAAATAGGTGAACCTGACATGAAACTTCCTACCTTCTGGTTCAGAGTCTTATTTCTACTTGTTCTTCCAATTAGTATACTTTTTGTCTTTTCCACCACATTAGCCTTCACATCAGCTTTACTAACAAAATTGGTGAAACTTACATAAAAGGAACATTTGCTTCACTTTCACACTCTTCTTTTAATTTTTTCCACATTCACTCTTTCCCATTATTCTGTAGGTATTCATATACCCCCTGAATATGTCAGGATACGATGCATATGGCAAACCTCTCCTAGGTCTTGAAGCATACTACGATCAACTAAATGGACAACCATCACCCTCGCTCTCAGTATGGGGTGACAACTATCCAAATAACCGATTTTCAACACAAACTCCATCTCAAAGGACTAGATATAGTTCTTCTTTCCAAATAGAGGAGTTAGATCAACTCACTCAAACACAACAACCAGAGCCTTCAGGCTCAAACAATATGACACTCACTAAAGAATCTGGTTCATCTCCTCAGGTGTTGCTTAGACCACAAATTAGTAGATAGTCAGATCCATATTTTTTGTTAGATGATGAATACTTAGCACGTTATGCTAAGAGTGAACAACGCTCTTAAAATATGTACCCGTCTATAGGAGGTTTGCAAACACAACCTGAGGTCTCATTCCAAGAAAACACCCCCATCCCTCCACCTATAGGAAATGCCCTTGGTGAAACTTGGTGGGGCACTGATCAATTCATAGCTAGGTACCATATGCCTATACAACCTCAAGGTATACAACAAACACCACTAAGGAAAAATACCATGTCTTCACCAAACGAGGTCATCTCAGCCTTAGTTGAGAAAGTTAGAGGGTTGGAACTTGCTCAAGCAAGTCAAAATTCACAATTCATGCAGGCAGGAACTTCCAATCCTCCATATCATCCTAGCCAAGTAGACCTCCTCACAAGAACAGGCATGTTGGGCATGCCTCCTCAGTATTCACAAAAAACACCAACTATAACCGCATTTTCTAATGCCACTCCAGTGGAAAATATGATACGTCCTGGTTTAGTACAAAATAATCCATTCCTGAGAAATGCTCTTCTCCCGGCATGTTCACTCAACCATAGGGAGATATGTTCTCTTCTCCTGGCATGTTCACTCAACCACAGGGATTCCCTTATGCCCCTACAAATACATATGCCATGCCATATCAACAACCCATTCCACCTCCACCCCCTCAGCAAACACCATCAATGGTTGAAACCTATGCAATAGGAACTTATTTAGAATATTTGAAAGAACCTTTGGACTTCACTATATGAAGTGTCATGCTTCCAAGACCTCTCCCCGATCTACCCAAGTACAAAGAAGAGGGAGACCCAAATGCACATATTAAGGCCTACACCACAGCCATTCGAGAACTGCTCCCTTGGGATGGATTTGTTGCTAAAATATTTCCCAAAAATTTAGAGGGTATCGCCCTTAATTGGCATTACAGAATACCTAAAGCCTTAGTAAATTCATTTAAATAACTCATTTCAGAGTTCATCAAGGTTTTTAACATGAACAAATTGTTGAGAACAGGAATTAGGGAATTCTTGCATATTAAGTAAGAACACAATGAATCTGTTGCTCATTTCATCCAAAGATGGTGTATAGTCCTCTATTCTTTAGCAAGCACTCCAAACATGGATCAGATGGAACTATGTGATTTATTCCTTCATTCTCTCAGCAGAGAGATAAAGGAAGAAGTCTAGAAGTTCCCACTAAGAACTTATGATGAAGTACTCGAGAGCACTCTCCGAATAGATCAAGTTGCAATAGATAGCAGTCGCAAGACATATGGAACAAATGGGAGGCTAATCATCCCCAACCAAAATACTACTACCACAAACGCCAATCAAGGACCTAAAATCCTTAACAAAAACCGTGAAGTGACAACAGATGGAGTGACTGATCAGACTAAAAAAGCAAATGTTGTAAATGTTCCACCACCAGTTAACAACCAACAAAACAACAATTTCACCCCAATAATCAATGCGGTGGATTTTAATCATCCCCAATGACAACAAAAACAAAAACAATAGATCCAGACATAGGGTCCAAGTCAAAACTCAACTGGATATCAAAACCAAAGACAACAAACGCAAAACTTTAATCCTAATAGTCAATAGTTCAATCAGAATTTTGGACCACAACACGTGTCAAACCAACAACCTAAGAGTTATAATCCCAACTCATATTGTGGTTTCCACAAAATTTGAGTCCATGACACTAGGACTTTCCACGATTACAATAAGTTCATGCAACATTTTCCAGAAGAACAAAGACAACTCTTCATAGATATGTTCTTAACAGATTCTGTGACACCAATGCCAAATACTTTCACAGGGGCAGTTTCCCCTCAAAACGCACCTCTTAAGATCTTCAATGATCCACTTCCAAATCACAATAGCAATAATAAATTAAATTTGAATGGGACAAACAAAGGTGTAATGACAGGAAATAACGATCATGAAGCCTCAACTTCACTAAATCCACCTATCACACCACAATTAGGAAATCAGCCACAAACCAAGATAGTTGGTCTAGTGGAGTTAGATATTGAGCTGCATGTAGAAGCCATAACAAGAACACGAGAATATTCTTCTCAACCAAATCCAATCTATCCACTACAACCAGATAACATTCAACAAACATTGGTAAAACCCGTGGGTGCTTATGATTTAATTAATGACTTAACAAAGACCTTCTCTCACATCTCCTTTTTGGACTTGTTGAAAAACTCTCCTACCCATAGGGCTGCTCTTTTAGAAGCACTAGGTCTAGGTCATTTAATTAACATCACTCCACCTCCCGAAACACAGGTAAACCACATAGACTTTGATATCCACCCTCCAGGGAAACCAAATAGGGATACCAAGTTTATATTCGACATAAACAAAATGCCAATAGATGCTGAAATTACACGTAGAGGTGATCTATCCTTGCATTTACAGGTGTGGGTTTACAATAATTATGTTAAACGCACAATGGTGGATGATGGGGCAGTAGTTAATATTGTCCCCTTCTCTTTCCTTCAAAAGCTAGGATATGGAGAAACAAACTGTTCCACAACAAGAAATATGCTAAGAGGTTATGATAGCCTTAAAGCTACTTCAATTGGGACTATAACATTACCAGTCACCTTAGGACCTAAGAAAATCCTCACCAAGTTTTATATCATAGATCAGGAAACCAACTATAATATGATCCCCGGTCGACCATGGATAGATCGCATGAAAGCAATCCCATCTACGTTATTCTCGGAAATAAGATTCTTACACCTAGGAAAGATATTCATAGCAAAAGGTGACCCAAAACCATTTGAGATACACCTAGCAGACCTGAAGAAAAGACTAGGCATTCACTCTGAGTTTGAACTCCCAACAAACCAACTTAGCAAACCAATCGACTCAAAACCTGAAGAAAAATTAATACCTACAACAGAATTAGAAATTACAAACCTAGTCAAGGGCATCCCAACCCTCAAGGATGAAGCTAACATTGTAGAAATAGTGTCATTAGGAACCACTACAAAAATTTTCAAGTTACTGGAACAAGATCTACCAATTTTCCTACCATTTGATTCCGCGGGTATGGGATGTACCCTAGGAGTTGGTTCTCTTCCAACAAAGGAACTTTACATGGTAGAAGTAACCAAAACAGAAGAAAGAGACGTAAAGAATGTCCCAACATCCATCTTTCCTAGTAAGTATTGGACTCTCCACTTCGATGGAGCTAGATGTCGATATGGAGCCGGGGTAGGTGTAATCTTTACTTCTCCTGAGGGAAAGATCCTAACTTTTGCTTTTAAGTTAAACTTTGAATGTACAAACAACGACACTGAGTACGAAGCCCTCCTCCTTGGCCTCATCATAGCCAAAAGGATTGGTGTTAATAACATTATAGTATTATGAGACTCACAGTTAGTTGCAAACCAAGTCTCTGAAGTATATGAAACTAAAGCTGAGCACTTACAACTCTATAAAATAGTGGTATTAGATCTAAGAAAAAGATTTGACTTCATATCCATTGAGGCAATCCCACAAGAACAGAACCTTCTCGCAGATTCAATAGCAACCTTAGCTTTTTGTTTTACCCCAAGTAATGAGTTGGAAGATACAAGTTTCAAGGTATCACTTCATATTAAACCATTGGTAAAGAAAATGTCAACAAACCCTCTGCTAACACATACAACTGAGAATGAATCTCCTATCTTACATCATGTTGATAGTGATAAAGTCACTCTTGAATATCTAAACACCTATGCGGAGCTACACCTTGCTCACCCTATAGTTGACCTTTCCCTAATACCAAACTCCTCTTCCTACTTTGGCAATTCCACGGTAGGGACTCCTCCACAGAAATATCTTGATATCTATGAGATAGAAAATAGAGAAAGCTTGGAACTACCTCCAGCCCCACCTGAGTTTGAAGAAGGTAACACTTCTTTGATAGAAGAAACCATTGACATAAAAATTGGAATGGAGGAAGAACCAAAGATCTTGAAACTAGGATCTTCACTAACTCCAGAAGAAATAGAAATACACACTCAAATTCTCAAAGAACATCAAAAGGCTTTCGCATTTAATTATAAAGAAATGACAAGATTTGCACCACACATCGCAATACATAATCTTGTCACCAAACCAGATGCAAAGCCAATTAAACAAAAATCAAGACCAATGAAACCAAAAGTAGCTCTCATGGTAAAAGAAGAAGTGATGAAGCTTCTCCAAGTAGGATTCATCAAACCAGTCGATTATTCACAATGGGTATCTAATATCGTCCCCGTTCTCAAAAAGAATGGGAAGTTATGCATTTGCATAGATATTTGGGATATTAACAAATCTTGTCCCAAGGATGATTTCCCATTACCATCCATTGACGTCATCATTGACACAACAGCTAGATTCAAACTTTTGTCTCTCATGGATGGGTTCTCAGGATATAATCAAATCAAAATATCTGAACAAGACCAAGCCAAAACCACGTTTATAACTCCCTAGGAAACTTGTTATGGTGTCATGCCATTTGGTCTTAAGAACGCCAACGCTACATATCAGCGGGAAATGACTTATATATTCCATGATCTTATCCATAAAATTGTGGAATCATATGTGGATGACTTGTTGGCCAAGGTCAAGAAACACTGTGATCACCCAGAAGTACTCCGCATCATCCTCTCACGATTGATTGAATATGGAGTCACATTAAACCCAGAGAAGTGCATTTTCAGTGTAACAGGAGGCAAACTTCTAGGATACATTATATATTCATGAGGGATTTATGTTGATCTAGCCAAAATATAGGCTATTCTCGAAATTATCCCACCTTCGGATGAGTTTAGAATCAGGTCATTCCTTGGGAAACTCGGTGCAATCCAAAGATTCATCCTAGATTTAAGATTTTCCATTCATCCAATTAACAATCTTCTCAAGAAAGATTATAGTGTTGATTGGACTAAAGATTACAATGAGGCCCTCGAAGTAGTTAAGCGTTTCTTGTTGTCACCACCCACGCTAATGTCTCCTAAGTCAGACCGCCCTTTAATTCTATACTCTCGAGCTACTCATGTCTCGCTGGCCTGCATGTTGGCTTAAGAAGATGATGAAAAATGAGAATGTGTGATCTATTTCATTAGCCGAACACTACTTGATTATGAAACACGTTATACACAGGCAGAAAGAGAATGCCTTGCCATAGTCTTCGCCACAAAACATTTATGTTAAATCAAGAAACAAGGGTCATTGTGAAGATAGACCATTTATAGACATTCCTCACACAAGGGTCCTAGTATAAGAAGGCTAGACGTTTCATAACCATAATGGGAGAATTTGAGTTGACATTCGTAAACCAAAAATCTGTCAAAGGACAAATCATTGCAGACTAGTTGGCCGACAATCCACTAGATGGAGGTGAGCTGGTAGATCTAGACTTTCCCGATGAATGTGTATTCTTTGTCAAAACCAGACACCCCATCTCTACATGTCCCTGCTATACTAATATTATCAATCTTATCATGGACCATACGTATCCAGAAGGTGCCACACCACAACAAAGAAGGTGGTTGTGCATTATCGTAGCTAAATATGTTGTTTTAGACCAAGTGCTCTATCGTAGAGCCTTCAAAAGCATGCTTCTAAGATGCATCGACATGGAAGAATCCAAGAGGATTCTTCATGAATCCCACAGTGGGATATGTGGGGACCACTTCGGTGGTCATGCCACTACTCGCAAAATACATCGGATGGGCTATTTTTGGCCCACTCTCGAGCATGACATAGTGGAATTTGTATGCAAGTGCCACAAATGTCAAGAATTCTCCCATGAGATTTACATGACAGCACAATCCCTACAACCAATAACGACTCTGTGGCCCTTCTCCATGTGGGGTCTAGACTTGATAGGGAAATTCTCTCCCTCATCAACCGATGGCCATAATTTTATAATCACAACCACATAATATTTTACCAAATGGGTGGAAGCCATGCCTCTCACCACTGTACCAGGTTCGGTGATTGCCAAATTCATTTTAAACCAAATTATCTGCAGGTATGGTGTCCCACAAGTCATTATCTCAGATAATGGCATGTCCTTTAAGAATGAAAAAGTTTGTTAGCTATGTAGCAAATTCAAAATAAACCATCACACGGCCTCTCTTTACTACCCTCAAGCCAACGGAAAAGCTAATGCGACAAACAAAACATTGAAAGCTATTCTCCTCAAAATGGTAAAAGAAAACAAACGAGATTGGCATTTAAAATTATATCCAGCCTTGTGGGCCCACCAAAACTCAATAAGAACACCAACAAGAGCAACTCCTTTCTCACTGGTATTCAAGGAAAAAGCAGTTCTCCCGCTTGAGGTTGAAATACCCAGTCTTCGCATCTCACTACAAGGGATTCTAGACGAAGAAGCTTATAGAGAGGCATGTCTCTCCCAACTAGAAAGCCTATATGAGGTTAGGTTAAACTGTGAATATCGGCATAGAGCCTATGCTGACTAGATGTGCCGGTAGTATAACAAAAATGTCTATGAGCGAGAAATATATGAAGGAGATCTAGTTTTAAGACTAGACAGCCAGATCGATAAGAAAACTAGCGAAGGAAGAAAGTTCCAGCCCAAATCGTTGGGCCCATATTGAGTCATGAAGGACTATGGTAATGGTGCGTATCTCTTGTGCACACTAGAAGGTGAGGAATTCAGTGAATCAGTCAATTCCTTGCATATTAAATGCTTTTACGCATAAAGCATCAGCACTATTTGTATAATTATATCTACATTACATATTCATTTAGTTAGGTTCATTTTGTTCACTCACTTCGTAAAAATTGGTGATCAAGGGACTTGTTCTTAAGCAATTCATTACAAAATTCTGATGGTATTGACGGGAGCATTTAAATCATACTTCTTCATTTTCATAACATCATCAACTATTTCAGAATCATTTCATCAATTAAAGTCAGATATGACAAAGTCTTAACAGTATCCATACCAAGGCCTGCATGTTTGTTCTCACTTTTGGTTTCTTCCTAGGATAGGTGTCTTCCCTATGGTCTATTCTAGAAGCTTCATGGTGTCACATCTATCCCGTATATATATCTCTTTGGATATAAGAACATACTGACATTTTTTTCAAGTAAGTCAGATATAGATCAAACAGAAAATTTTATTTTTACACATTTCCTTGCCCTACCAACCTTCAGTGTTGAGCTTGTTTCTCTTACTAGTGACGTAGGGCAGGGAAAGGATGGGAATGCCTTTACTCACCTATACCTTGTCCATGGTGATAAGCCCATGTTTCCTACTAGCAGCACGGGGTAAGGTGTAGGGGGTCTGCTTGACAGTAAACATTGAAAGTAATAAGAAAATAGTTCAAACAAACCTTTGAAATCTTGAGTCAAAAAAAAAGAATTAGATGTCCAAAATTCTAAGAGAGTTCAAAACACTGAAACCCAGATTTTTTCAACCAAGTGGCCATCTATGGATCTAAGTCTAGATAAACTGCAAAGAAAGTCACATTCTAAACTATGGAGTCACTTGCGTAAGATAGGTTTGTAGCATCCTAATTTGGTTCCACCAACTCTTTTTCTATCTACCATCATTACCATTTCAACACACCTCATAACTTGTGGTTTTTCTAGCTCTCGATGGTGAGCCCTCGCATCTTACTAGTTACATGGAGTTAGGAGTGGGGCAAGTTCATCCACTCATCATACCAGCTCATCATCACATTTTGTCAAAACAATATGAAGTACCAGAAAATTGCTTATGAAAACTAAAGTTCAAGATCACAAGTTCATTTGCGTCATCATACATCAGCATCACAAAATACAAAAAGAAAACATTTGTGATATTTGTTCTCCATTACATACATTCTGAAAAGCATATAGAAACAAAATTTTTAATAAACATCTAGTATACATGTGAAAATGAATCGCACAATTCAAGATACCAAGAATCTAAAGAGACATGTATATATATAATCATGTTTCATGTATAATGCCATCATGCACTAGGCATGGTCAAAACACTCAATGAGCCCGGAAAATACAAAATAGTCATACAAACAGTCTAGCAAGAGTCACTACAAAAAGAGCCAAGTGGCCTCTCAATCCCTATGGGATCCCTCAAAAGGTGCACGATCACGTCTAGGATTCTAGCTACATTGGCGCTCTGAGTGCACTAAGGGTTCACAGTCCCAAACGATAGTTGTAGTCTTGCTATGAGAGCGGATCCTCCTCATCAGGTGCTCTGTAGTCCTATACCCAGATAACTCGGTACAGAGGGAGGTCACCATCTTGGCCACATGCCAAACAGAGGAAAAAACATTGGTATGCCTACCAGCTACTGAAGGCTCCCCTGCATCCATGGATAGCTCAGCATGAGTCTTCTCCATAGGGAGCATCAGGGTGTTAGTACATACTTGGAAAATCAAGTCTCGCCACTCATCAGTAGTCTCTGCAAGCAAAGGAGAAAAAAAATTAGAAAATAATCAAAAGGTGAAACCAAGGATGAGCAAAAAGAGAGATAGCAACTAAGGCAACCCTAGTTAAAAAAAATATCAAAAGAGGAGTGATAACTCACTCAGATCTCCGGGCCCCCAAGAAGGATCTCTGGGATCCACACCTGCCACATACGCCACCATTGATTGATGTCCCCCTCCTACATCTAGGATAACATGGCATCCTACCATGGACTCATCCTCTCTGCCTAGGTCCTGAGAAGGTAACTCCTCTGAGACTAGAGTCACCCTCTCCACGCTCTGCTCTTCCCTCCCGGCCTGTAAAATCTCCTGAGTGTCATGCCACTCAGGATTGCTATCCTCTCCCCCACTCGACTTGCTGACCTCCATGTCCTTGGTCTCCTCCTTCATCTCTCCCCCTGTGAACTTCTCGGACTCAGAGTCTATATCAATGGGGTCATCACTGTTATGAGCACGACCAGCGGTAATCCGAAGTAAAGGTGCCTGAGGAGCACTGAATCTCACTAAGGTGTGTACCACGTTCCTGGCTGCAATAGGGATGCCAGGAGTAACAAAAATTTAACCCAGCCTCTAGGACCTTCCCTAGCCTCCCGAATTGATTCGAACACTGGCACCACTGGGGGAAGCATGTCGATATAAGCAAGGCCAAACTGCTAAGGCAATTGATTAAAGGGGTGTGTCTCTACCTTCCCTGTCCTGTCCATAAGCTACCCTGTAGTAGAGTAGGAAATCAAAGTGAAGGTCTCCTTAGCCCACAACCCTGCCATGGCTTGATAAGGTATGGCCTCCATATCCTCAGTAGTCAGGGAAGCCATTAGCTGGTGGGGTGCTCTAAGCACCATCATCTCTATCCATCTAGCTACCCTCATGGCCCTGGGATCTGCCACCTCTATGCCTCTCCTATAAGGGATGATACGCTCATAGACCCAGCTCATAACTAAGGTCAGATGGCTCAGTGACTATCCCTATAATCAGACCACCCTGTATAAGTCATGATAGGTAGTCCCAAGTATATCAGCTCCCCAGGCATAAATCTGACCATGTGCCTCAATCTGTGCAATGATGGGGGCCCAACAGTAGAGTAAAGTATCCCCTCCCTTGTCCACGATCAATCTCGAAGCAAGGATGCCCATAATGGCCTGACGGATCATAGGGATGGGCAAGCCAAGAATAGAATGGACCTTCACCCCCTTCTTCGAACCAGTGGAGACAACTACATCTCCCATATAGGTGGCCCACTGAGTCACTTGAGCTCTAGACACTACTGTATCAAATGAAAGTCTCCTCCCAATAATCGGGACTCCTAAAATGTAGTAGACATCCTCTAGGGTGATTTCCACTCACCCCTGACACCTGGAAATTGGAAGGTGTTCTGATCTGCATCCCATAATATATGACTGGCAGGTGCAACATGGGGGACCCTGTAATCCTTAAAATACCTGCCCTCTGAAGAGTATCCTACTCATCCTGAGAGAGTGCATCTAGCACTGCTGGAAGCCAATCACTATCTCTCTCTCGGCTCCATCTAATGTACTCTTTCTTCTTCTGCAAAACACGTAAAAACATGCAAAAAGGAGTAAGTTAGTATCAAGATTGCATTAAAAAAATCATTAAAGCAAATGAGAATACTAAAAATGGAAAAATAAACTCAAATCAGTGTTGTTTTAACATTCTGAAGAAAAACGTCGCCCTGAGTAGGGCAGCGGTTCCATAACTACCACCTTAAAAGGTGGCGGTCCTGTAACCACCACCCTACTCAGGGCGGCGGTCTTGTCCAATGTTTCAAAATGGGTCACGTGCCCAAAAATGCTTAAAAATACAAAAATTTGATCGTTTTAGCTAAAACAAAAGCCTACCCATTAGGCGCCCCCCCTAAGAGACACATTTAAAATTGACTTTTCTAAAAATGACCCCCCCAAGACAAAGATTTCGACATTTTAACATTTTTAGTGCAAAAGCGTTAAATCAAGAAAAACTAACTTGAGATTTTGCAGGTCGACATTCTGCTCGTGGAGGCATGATCGCTATCTCGATACAAACGTTTCAACTATACTCTCATCGAAAACCATCATCGTGGGTCCCAGAGCTCAAAAAATATCAAATCGACACGCGTAAGTGAATAAGAAAATGGTCCCATTATATATATATATATATATGACTCATTTTGAATACCCCTTTCACATGTTTAGAGTGCCAATGAAGGTAAGTTCTCATCCTCGCACAAATGGTAAGTCCTCATTTCATACCAATTTAGTATTTATTTTTGATTTATTTATCTATCTGCAATTGAGTCCTCTTTCCATTTTACAGGTAGTGGGAACTCGGATGGCGAAATCTCAACACACGGGCATGTCAGGTATAATTAATAACTTCCCATTTTGGGACCACCATACTCGGACCCACCGTTTTATGCCTCTTCATGGTTAAAACACTTCTCCGAGGGGGCAATATGTATGTACCCAAAATTGTAGGGTAATGTACTATCGAAACGATGTTCCACATGCCCCCATGATGATACAGGTCACCTCACAAGGTGTTTAGATCCAGAGAACCTCACGAAGTATATGTTAGCATCCCAAATGCTTTATTTAAGTTCCTCGTGCCTTGTTTTTTTCCTCTGCCTTCCTTTTCTAAGCGTTTTGACCTTTAGTGATGAAACCGCCACCCTGCTCAGGGTGGTGGTCCTTCACGCGTTTTCCAGCATGTTCTTTTGATCATGATTTGTGTAATTTTCAACTTTTACCAGCTTTTCTCCACTGCCTTAGCTTGTATTAATGTTTTATGTCCCCTAGAATAGTGTTTCTTCATTATTTAATGGTAAAAGAGTTCTAATGGGAATCACCTTTGGGTGAATGTGAAATCTATAAGTATCCAGCTTGTTTCCAAGCAAATGGTCCCTCAACTTCTCATTTTCCATTGTTTAAGTCTTTCAATTTCTTGTTTAGAAGCTCTTTTGTTTTCATGTTTGCATCCATGCTAGTTTTCCTTTGCTATTGAAAGCCATTCGATCTTCTTGCCTCAGTCTTGTTTATTGCTATCCATACAAATTAGTCTAGAGCAGAGTAGTGTCAGTTATAGATTATATTCATTAGAGTTGCAGGTTGTGTTCTTCACAGAAGGTAGATTCTAGAATTTCTCAGTACCCTTGTGTTGTATTCCCGTAATAAATCCCGCTAGGAATTTCATATTCCAAGCTTTGTCACTTGTGTTATCCCTCTCCTACTTGCATTGTCTTTGGTCTATATCCAAAGATGCCATTGTTCAAATACCTTCTTCTGTTGATGCTAGCATATACACACTCTTTTGGATTCATGTGAACACAAAAGAATGAGGAGATAATTTTGAGGGGACAAATTCATACACTACTAGATTTTCCACTGTTCTGCAAATTCCAGGTTTTATCTGTCAAAGTTCTAGTTAAAACATATCAAATAGAGTAGTGAAATATTTCATTTCAGTTAAATTTCATTCTCGATATTGCCAGGGAAGCTGTGGGGATTGATAGTTTCTAAGAAACTATGATTCATTCCTCACTTTTAAGGTAGGATCGAGAATCTTTCAATTAAGCTAATAAGCTATCTAGTTATTTAGGATAGAACTCACAATTGCACAGGAAAGTAGCTACACTGGGCTACCTTGTTTGTTTTAATTTTGTTATTACATTAGTTGTCAATTTCTGAATATACTAGATTAGTTGCTCTTTCAATTCCATTCAAAATCTTATAAAAAATACAAAAATAGAGGCATATATATATGTTGTAGATATATCTTGCATAATTAATTTATTTCATTTCAGTTAGATTTATATTGACCTTGTATGACAATCACGAGACCTAGGGAGCCCAGAGAATACGTTTTTGAGCCAATCATGCCTCAACCCAATATTGTTTCAACAATAACTGACATAGACCAAAATATCAGAATTTAGGTCTTCCAAACAACCATAGACCTACAAGAAATCAGCACACAGTTATGATGATTAAATATAGAAGACGACAAAGCAAACACATTCTGGTCAAATCAGGAAAATTATAGATTGCCTTGATAGACATCCGTATGACTGTAGAAGGACATGAAAGAGAACAAACATTTGGTTGTGATCCACTAGTCCCACAGCCAGATGCAGGAGACCTCCTCGTTGATATAGACACTATCTTACATATCCAAGTTACAAGAACACCTGTTAGGTACTCTGAGAAAATCGTGCAACTTTTAGTTCTAAACGTAGAGGCCGAAAAGGCATATGATTATTGGATACTCAGGATCAAAAGAAGGGATTGATTCTTCACATGACCATAGGAGGTCCACAATAACCATGAACTTACGGTTGTGATCCAAAGGTCCCACAACCCAACGGGCCTACAAATCAACCCAACATTGACGCTAGTTTGTGAATATTAGTATTTAGGTCCTCTCCACTCCCACCAGACATTATAACACATCTATCATTATTAAATGTAGCAGCTAATGAAGCTAAAGATTTCTAGACTAGACCAAAGAATCCTCCATAAAACAGCAAAAGATCCACTACATATTTAGCCATTCCATTTTCATGACCTTGTTGGGAGACATATACGAAGCACCCACAAGTTATCTTCCACGTATTCCACAACCCATATATCAGATCACGACAGAGCTCGATATTGATTGGAGCCTTTGAGAAGCTATCCTCACTGAACAATCTATCACACCAGTTTAGGTTAGGAGGGCCTCCTTTGCCTTATATTTGTAGATCCCTCTATTGTGTGTTGAAGACATAAGATTACCTAACTAGCTTATCTACATCCCGCGTGTATTCCATCCCCACTGACTATCTCGGCACGACCTCGGGAGGTCGGGTGCGAGGAAGAGTTACTTGTATATTCTCATACTCGCATGTCACATTTCCATCGTACAGTTATCTCACCTTACTTGTCTGACTAGACTTACAGAATGCCACTTTAAGGGGTCCCATGCATCAACCCCCCAAAACTTAGACGTCTAGCATAAGGAAGAGTTCCTTTGCTTGAATCACCTGACTAGACTTATGGGACACCAAGCCTTTGAAAATTTCTTCTTCTTTATTGTGTTGTTGAGGGGATGTATTTGGTAATCTGGGGTAATGATATTCTTATCAAAATTATACTACAACTCTATATGTGCATCTATCTTCTTATTCCACTCTTGTAGTTGTGTATTTTCCTGTATCAACTAAAGAATTTCTGATGGTAGTGCCTTGGCTTTAACTTGACCTAATCTTCTTTGTGTGGTTGTGAACTCTTGTTGCATTCTAATCATGTCTCTATCGAGCAGTGTGCTACAATCTTCCATATCTAATATATTTTCATTCCATGCCCTTTGCTGTGTTTGGTGCTTTTCAGTCAGTTCTGCTATTTTTCTTCTTTGAGTATCATACTTATCCTTGCTGATATCATAAGCCGTTGATTCTATATGAATTTATTGTTCTAAATTTTCAAGCTCCATTTTGTATTTGTGAGCTTCACTCATCCATCCAATTGTATAAGTATAATAGGATTCAACATTTTGTAAATTTTTCTCTAATTTGGTCACCGTGGCTTGCATTTATATTCTTCTTCTCTTATTCTACAAACTATGTGGCTTAAGGATTTGTTGTTTGTAGTCTTCCACAACATTTTCTTGGATTTTCTTCTTTCCTGCTTCCAAACTAACCTTGCCTTTTTTCAAGATGTCATTTACTACCTTATCTATAGTGGATTATACTTATAGCTTTGGATCAGTGGTGATGTGGTATTTTCTATTTGAATGGAAGATAAAATATTTTGCATAGCTTCTTCCAACCCTATGCACCACTACATCCAGTCTTGTTTAGCACTTTGTTCTAATATTTGGCCACAGGCTGTCTTTTGTAAGGGGGAAAGTTTGTCTAAGTACACCTTATAGCTCTCTATGGTTTATTCTACTACCCCTTGTTGTATTTATATGGAGTGATATTTGTTTGTTTGTTGTAGTTCTAATTTGATTTTGGCTAGGGGATCCCTAGGTGCTTGTGTGGGTACCATACTTGTATATGTTTCTCTAGCTAAAGATGATAGAAGTGTATTCTTATGTTCTTGTGCCTTCCTATATTTTTTATCCTTCTCCTTCTTCTATTTCTTAGCCTTTATCTTTTGGTCTTCTTCTTATTTTTCTTTTCGTGCTTTCTCCTCCAATTCCTTTTTTTTCTTCTTCTACCTTTTGTTTCCTTTCATGTTCCATTCTTTCTTTTTCTTTCCTTTCTACCTCCTCTTTTTCTTTTTTGACCTTTGTTTCCTTATCTTTCTTCACTTTCTCTTCCTTTTCTTTCATTTCTTTCTCCTTTTGATCTTTCCTTTCTTTCTCCTTCCTTTCCTTCTCTTCTTTTTCTTTCTCGTTTTTCTCCTTATTTTTTGTCTCCTCTTTCTTCTTCCTTTTTATTTCCTCTTTATCCTATTTTTCTTTTCCTTTTATTTCTTCTTCTATTTGATTTTTTTTTATGGTTCCTCTTACTCCTTTTTCTTTTCTTTCCCCTCTTTCCTTTTTCTCTCTGCATCCTCCAACTTTTTTTTCTTCCTTACCCCCTCAACTAGATTTTTAGTTTATTCAATTTCCTTCCTTTTTTTTTTCTGTTTTGCTATTTTTATTGTCTTATGTTAGGCTACCTCCGCAGATTCCTTTTGTGCTTATTATTCTTTTCTTATCCTCTTTGTAGATATTTTATTTTTTCTTATGCTTGAGAGACTGAAGCTTTATTTGGTTCTTCTCTCTTATTCTTTTATATAATCAACAACCCTATCAATTCCTCCACGTCTTTTATCCTCTACATCTCTCCTTTAGTTCTAAGTTTATTTTGTTTTAGTGCGGATCTTTCTTGCTAGAGGGAATATAGGGGGTTTGTTTGTTCTATGTCTATTTTGTCCTGGACTTCTTTTGCTAGTGATGCTTTGAGTAAATGGGCTATATCCTCAAGTATGAATGAAAATTTCTCCAAGTAATACCCTATAGCTTCTACGATGGCCATTTTTTATCCTCTTGTACTGGATTCATATTCTTGTGCAACCTGGGAGATTCTTCCAAGAGCTAAACATTTTTGATAATAGTTTTATGCTTATTTAGTGAGCCATGTTTCCACCAATGGTTCCATGTCTTTTGAAAATTGAGGTTCTAACTTCTCCTGCAGATGTATTAGTGATGGATTATATGCATTTTCTTCTTTTTCTGACTCAAAAATGTCTTCTACTTCTTCTGTGTTAGTCGTGGCTTGTTTTAACTTCCCCTGTTCCACCAATTCTTTCTAGTGTTTGGTGATAGGTGCTAAAGCAATAGGGCCTTTTCTCCTTTTGTATGTATTAGGATTTGCTTCGCTTGATCCTATATTTCCATGTTGATCTCATTATTTTTTCCTACATTACTCCCATGTTTCTTTAATGACATCATCAAAACTAGGCAATTTTAGCATTTTGGGATCCACGGGTATATTTCTAATGGCTTCAACTAATGTGGCCACTAGTTCATCAGAAGCCTTGTATGACAATGAGGGTATGTGTTTTGTATGTGGAGTGTTTGGTCAAATAAAAATATAATCAATATCAGCAATGAAATATACTTTTGTCTCCTATCGCGCCACTAATTTCTCTAAAAATCATGCCCTATTTCCAACTATATATCGTATTGTCTTTACCCAACCCAATAACGAATTAATTTTGGTGACTACATCTAAACTATTCATGTGCTCCCAATTTTTTTCATCCACAGGTGTATCTAAATTCCATTCCACCAATTTCACTTTGTTGGGTAGGGTTTTTGTAAAGTACATAGCTAAACACATTAATATTGATCCATACCAAAATGTGTGCTTGCCCTAATTTATTTTCCTTATGTTTTCATAAATTTTGGAGGTCAATAGTTTAGATAGGTCACACTCTGAATGCGAATTCACCATATCTAGTGCTAATTGTGTGCTAAGTCCGTGGGTACCATCTTTTCTATTAGTGTGATAAATCTTTAAATGCATGGCCTTAGCAACATACCTGAGTGCATGATTTCCAATGTCTGCAATGCCTACCCCACGCTTTGACTTTGTTACTCCCATCACCAATTCTATATATTTTAATGCCTTCTTCTTCTTTATAATTTCCAAGCATCCTTTTTCCCACAATCCTATAACCATGGCCATGACCTCTGCATAAATAGGGTAGAGTTGATCCAAATATAACATATGGCTATGTAGTAGGATAAGAAAAAACTTAACTGTATGATCTACCCTTGGGAAATACAAAATGTGAATCCATGCATCTATTTTCAACCCACTGATCACTTTTGTATATTAGATCCTTCATATTGGGGTCTTCTTCTAAGAGTAATGCTCTGTCGACCTCAATTACTATGTGGTCGTATTCGGTGATTGGAGAATGAATGTATTTTTTTAAGTCTCACATATGGGAAACTTTGAAAGGGATATGTGAAAATTTTCCTTCTAGATCATGATTGTTTTCTTTCATGAAATGCTTCATGAATATTTTTTTGGGAGCTTTGTTTATGTGAACTCAACTGGATATTCTATGTTTTCCTTAGTAATTTTCCCTAGCTTTATTCTTTGCACTTTGTTGGTGAATACGGATTTATTCGATTTAGATTTTTTTTCCTTGGCTTGTTCTAAATTGATACCTTTTATAATATCTCTCCTCGTGCCTACCGAATTTATTACATTTTTAGTAGGATAACTCTTTGTTATAGTCATGGATTTTATTCTACGTATTTTTTGTGTTCCATGGTTTTATTTATTCATTGGTTTTTTTCCTTTGTCCCATGGCTATATCTTTATTATGAGGTTTTATCCTCCATTACACAAATTTCTTGGTCCCATTTTTTTCGTTCCAAGGCTATTTATTCGTTCATTACATAGTTTTTGTTATTTCTTCATTAGGTGGGTTTTTCTCCTTTCATCATGTCACGAATTTTCCTCAGTCCTTCGTTCTAAGGATTTTTTTATTCCTTCTTTCCATAGATTTTTCTTCCCTTCCTTCTGTGGATTTGTATTTTTTTTTTGTTTCCTTCATTATTTGATTATGCTCCCTCCATAGCTCTACCTTCTCTTTATTGTACGGGTATGCTTCCTCTGCAATTCTTCCTTCTCTTTATTACATGGGTATTCTTCCTTTGTGTCTCTTTATTTTTCTTATTTTTGTTGTTTCGTAGAGTGAGGATGCCCTTACGGGTTTTCATCCCACCCCTTGTCCTATCCACTAAATTTTTGGTTGTTAGATAGGGCGGATTTTATTTTTATTTTTACTCTTTTTTTAATTGTTCTTATTACCTCAAGTATTATACTTATTTAATCTAGATCTATTTACAAAGCCTGGTAATTCCTTCTATTACAAAGTTTATAATTTTGTAGCTCCTAAAGATAATATGTATTTGACAATGTAAGGTCCTAGCCATCTCACCTAGAGCTTACCCAGATGTTTCCATTTACTATCATATAGTGGGACCTTATCTCCAACATTGAACCCCTTCTTTATGTGGTGGTCATGTCATGCCTTTTTCTTATTTTTTATTGTTTTTGGTTATATACAACTATGAGTATTTTTCATCTAGCTTCTCCAATTCAATCAATCTTTCATGCAGTGATGAATCTTTGTTAATTTTAAAGGTAACTACAACTCTAAAACTTGGGAGCACAAACTCTAGAGGTACTGTGGCTTCCAATCCATAAACTAGTTAGAAGGGAGAGTATTTGGTGAGCCTTTTGTATGTTGTATGGTATTCCCATAGAGCATCTAGTATATTTAAATCCCATTATTCCTATTGTAATGAAAAAATATTGGTTAGAACCTTCTCTAAAACTTTATTAAAGGATTCTACTATTCCATTTTCTTGGGGATGGTATGGTGTGCTCCTATTGTGATTGGCATAAACTAGATATGCAATTCTTTGATGTGGAATTAACAAAATGCTTCCCCTAGTCATTGGTAATGATTAATCAAAATCCAAACCTTGTAATGACATTTTTATACCAAAACCTAGTTGCAATCTTAGCAATGCAATTTTTTGTAGGGACCGCTTCAGCCCACCTTGTTAAATATTCAGTAGCTATGATGATAAACATGGACTAAGAGTGTTTAATAGCTAGTTTGATTGATCCAATGAAATATATAGCTCATTTTTCAAATTGTGAAAGTGCTAACAAATTTTGTAGTGGCATTTCATCAAATGCATTGGGTTTTCCTATTATTTGAAAAATGTCACAAGCTCTGTCATGTGTATGTGCATCTTTAAATAGTGTGGGCCACCATTATCTAGCCATTAACACATTCCTTGTTGTTTGATTCCAGCCATTGTGTCCCCTCACAACTCCTTCATGTGCTTCTTTCAAAAAAAAATTCCTTTCATACTCCAAATCTACTCTTCTCAAAATGTCATCATGTCCTTGTTTGTAAAATTGACCTTTAATCAAGGTGAATGGGAAGGCTTTGCGTAATAAACTTCTCTTTTGTTGTTTGGTGTAGTCTCCTGGAAATTATCTTGTAGCAAGTAACTGAGCTATCTCATCCAATTATTTTGGAATACCTTCAAATATAAATACGTGGGATCTAGGGAAATCATCATCTATTGGACCTTCATCCTCTCCATTCTCTATTCTTGACAAGTAATCTGGAACATTATTTAACTTACCTAGCTTAACTGCCATAGTGAAGTCAAACTCTTGGAATAACATCAACCATCTACAAATCCTTCCTTGTAATACTGGTTTGTTCAGTAAATATGTCAATGGCTCATGGTTGGTATAAAACACAAAAGAAGTAGCTAATAGTTATTGGTGGTATTTCTACAGGGCATACACCATACTTAAAACTTCTCTCTCTATTGTTGAGTAGTTCCTTTCCGCCTTGGATAATTTATTACTTGAAAAAGAAACTAGATGATCTATCATCTCTCGAGGTTGTGTCAGTACTGCTCCAATTGCAATTTCAGATGCATCCACATGAGCACGGAATGGAACCTTCCAATCCTAAAAGATTAGGATAGGTGCATGAAGAATAATGTCTTTCAGTACTTCAAATGCATTTGCACATTCTTTTGTCCATTGTATCTATTTTATTAGTCCCTTTTTAGAAATTCTTCTAGGGGTGCACTAATATTTGCATAATTCTTTAAAAAATTTATATGGTATCCTGTATACCCTAGAATTGTTCTTACATCCTTCTATGTTTTAAGAGGGGATAGATTAACAATCACCAAGGTTTTGATTGGGTCAATCAAAAGTATGTATTTGCATATTATGTTTCCCAATAATGTTCCAAATGGTGTCAAAAATATACACTTTTTCAAATTAAGGGAGATTTGAAATGCCCTACATTTTTGAAACATCAATCTTAACACATGAATATGATTTTTAGCAACTTGTACACTGTGTAGTCATCTAAATATACTTCCAAGAAATCATGGATAAATTATTTGAAGGCATTAATCATAATCCTGTTAAAGACTGTTGGTGCATTATTTATTCCAAATGGCATTACATTATATATAAATGAACCCCATTCTTTGGAAAATGTACTTTTTGGCTGATCTTCGAGGGATATTCAAACCTGATGGTAACCAAAGAAACCATTAGTAAAAGAATAAAATTCCATTCCTTCCACATTATCTAATACTTCTTTTGTGAAAAGGTGTAGGAAACGGGTCATGAATGTATGCTTTTTTTAATTCTATATAATCTACACATATGTGTATTGCTCCAGTTTTCTTGTTTTGTATGACCATTGGACTTATCCATTCTATTAGCTTAATGATTCCAGCATTCAACATCTTGTTAATATCTGATTTCACCTTAACCTTCATATTAGGAATGAGTCTGTAAGGTTTTTTCTTCAAAGGTTTGAATCCTTCTTTGATTTTGATCTTCATTGTTCCTAGTTCTTCCTTTATGTCATTCATCTCCTTAAAATCTGTAGGAAAGATGTCTTGAAATTCCTACAGTAACTCTACTATTTTGGCCACTTCCTCGTCTGACTAGTAATCTCCAATCTTGGCAAATGTTTCATCCCTGATCGTGCCCATATTTTCAGTTATGATCCTCAAAGGCTGATTATAATATTTTTCCACTTCCTCCTTAGTTTCCACCACTTCTCTTTCACCTTCTATTGTTTTGTACCTCAATTTGTTTGGCTTTTATTCTCTCTCTTATTTTTCTACTGTAAAATAGTGTGCCATTTCTGGAACTTTTTTTAAATTTTCTTGGGGTGTCGATACTTTGGTTTTTGATTTTTATTTTAATTATTGTTGTGTTTCTTCTTTTGGAGTTAAGAACAAGAAATTTCTAATCTTCTGCAACGCCCATAAGATGTTTAGATCTGCATCCCAAAAATTAAATGTATGATAGAAGTCTTTTACGATCTGATCCTAATCCCTTGTTTCGTGTTTTATTTCTTGGTGCATATACCAAAACCACAGTATAGGTCCTAAATTCCATACAAACAATTGGGTCCATACTAATGGGGAATGATCCCCACATATCTGCAAATGTCATTCAAAAATATAAATGTGTCTCTATGGATCAGTTTCACCAGTGTATTTAGGTTGTTGCAGATATATCATTATAGTGTGTATTTTCATTGATGTAAAGAAGAAATTAGAAAAATTGTTGCAAGAAGCATATGGGGAGATTGTTGGACCTCTATCTTTGTCATATGTGATGTCATTAATGTCAAGTTGTAGTGATGACTAAAAGGATTATTGGTAAATGAGAAAGTGAGAATAATGAAGGTTGATTGGTAGTGTCAGCACTCATATGCCTTAGGATGATCAAGGAGAATCTCTAATGGACTTAATCAACTTTGTGTGCATGACGCGGATATGAGGAGATAGTTGTGGAAGTATTAATGTAGCTACCGAAGTCTGTAAGAAGCCGTGAGACTCTAGTAGAAGCTGCAGAAGACTAGAAAAGGCCATGGATAAAGAAATGAAGATGCCAAAGAAAAAGGATTTAAAGAATGTGTAGTGATCAAGGTTCATTTTAAGAAGTAGGTGGTAAAATGGAGGTGGAAAATCCCCAACATATATAGGTCAATCCAATTTTGCATAAAGATGAATTTTTAATGTTTTTAAGACCTAAAATTTTGCTTGCAGACGTTGACACCTTCCTAACATGAGACAACAAGCCTTCTGACACGCGTCAAGAATACTTGTTGACGCATGATAGAAGGCCTTATGTCATGCGTCAAGAACACTTCTTGATGTGCAACAACAAGCCTTCTATTGCGTGTGAAGAATACTTGTTGATGTGTAACAACAATCCTTCTTTCGCGTGACAACAAGTATTCTTGATGCCCGACAGAAGGCTTGTTGTCATGTGTCAAGAATCCTTCTTGATGCATGACAGAAGGCCTTATTTCATGCATTAGGAAGGAATTGAAACCCTATTTTTTCCTATAAATACCCTCCCGCCGGTCATTTTTGTGTTTACACTCTTCGTTTCCTGAAATTTCTCATTTACAGGAATCAATTTTAGGTACAATCAAGCTCAAGGACATGTATAATGGTAACTACAAGTGAGACCCAAGGCTAAGCTCAAGATCAAAATCAATCACAGAATCTAGTTAATCAGAAGATACTCTACAAGAATTTATTAGGCCCCCACATTTTGACAGTTTTGTAAATGAATTAAGAATACAAGGATTTTATCGATGCATGTGATTTTGATGGGCTTGTTAAAATGCCCCAGTTTGAAATAGATCATGATATTCTGAATTACCTACTCTCCTCTTAAAACATAGAGGACAATCTGTTTACTGTTACTTTGGACGACAGTCGTATGTTTTAATTCGGTGTCTATCCAGTTTGTTGGTACCGAAATTTGTTCTCCTTTTCAGTTTGAGCAGCATCAGAGATATGGCATGAAGCTTGAATTAAGATAGATCACAATGTATGTCATTTTGTAGTTGGGAATGTGATCTAACTGGCACTTAGATTTGTGGAGAGATGGATAGAACTCAAATGGGACTTGATCTTTTCCTAATTGTTTTAAATTGTTCCTTCCAACCAAAGTAAGAGGACCTATTTTGTAACCCTCAAATGGTGAACGAGATGAAGATATCCCTCAGCTTGTGTAAATAGTATGAAGGGGCCTTGGGAAAATATGAGCAACACTCCAAATCTGACTTTCACAAGTTGTCACTCCTAGATTATGGAGATACTTTCAACACAAGGCAATGGTTATTGAATACATTTTGAAATCTTGATCTTTTCTGCATACTTTAGCGTATGGATTTTGATCTTCTATGGGTATACAGGTCAAAAAAGGGGTAGTATGGGGTAGGGTAAGATGTTTAGAATGATTTTTGGTGGGATATTGACAAGAAAAAATTTAGTATGCTAGATCTTTAACAACCTCTACAACATTTCAACAAATATCAGATAAAATGCTTCAAAACAGTCAGGATATTCTTTCAACCAGAAGAGATACATGAATGGAGGCCCAAGTTTGCACTCTTCACACAATCTTTGAGACCTCAACAAAAAATCTTGAGTTAAAGGACCCAATTAAACATCAAAATCTCTGATCAAATCATGCCTAAGGCACCCCCAAAGGCTTACAAACAATCTCTATCAACAAAATAAAGGTGAAGTGATTTTAAATTGTTTATTTTTAATGCCAGATGAAAGCTCTTCTCATAAATAAAATTGTAAATGCCACTAAACAATCAATAAGGATGAGATCTGTGTAATTCCTAAAAATTTCAATACAAGATTGCAACAAGAACAAGGAAAATTGTTTGCAGACATTTAAACATGATAACAAACATCATATTTGTCCAAAATAACAAAAATTAATTCAAAATCTTATTAGATTCATCAGTAGGGGAGAGTTTCAGGAACAATCTCAGAGCTGCGTGATGGCTATACACTTGTAACCAACTCAACATGAATGAAGATCTAACACAAAAGACATTAACTAGGTTTTTTGGAGGGTTTCTCAGAAGATGAGCTTCTCTCAAAATTTTCTCGTGATTATCAATTTCCTGACCCTTTGCATGTCAAAAAACATGCATTATATATCTCTATATTACATTTGATCTATCTTTCCCAAGAAAATAATATCCTATGACATCTTAGTTTGTTACAAATTCACTTATGACTTGCAGAAAGGGACATCCAACAGAAAAACATTCAAAAAGTTGCTAGGTGCCTCAAAAAGGTGAATCATTACAAAATTCACATCATAGTTTCAATTGGGAGCACGTTTTTCCTCCTCAAAGCATGTAGACACCCTTCCTTTCATTATTTCATCCTTATCCCTCCAAAATTTGACTCTACAACATTTAGATCTGATATTTCACATTTTTTTTGCTCAAGCCTGAACAAAAATTCATTTCAAAAGTACCTCAGATCCACAAATTGAATTTTCAAATTGATTCCATTGATCCTTGCAGGCAAAAATGATATGGATTTGCCAAAAATTTGATCAAAATCGATGCAAAAAATGCATTTCCACACTTCTTGGAGCAAAAATGGTGGCCAAATTGAAAAATGCACAGTTACCGTTGATTTGCCTTTCTCCCTTCAATCTGAGCCCTCCACATGTAAAAATGTGATTGGAAATGAGTTTGGGATCACTTTTTGATATTTTAACATTTTTGGAAAAACGTAAAAATTTTGACATTTTTCTCCACCCCTCCGAGCCTGACATGTGTCCCAAGGTGGGCCCCTTTGGAATCGCAGCTCGATTCTAGAATTTTAACACTTATTAGAAAAAGGAAAAAATTCTACTTTTCCTCCACACACCCGCTCCTCCGCCTCTCCTTCCTGACATGGGTCCCAACGGGACCTCACTTCATTTTTTCATTTTATCCATTTTTGCAACCTTGGGAAAAAAATTTAAATTTTCCCCGCGGGCCTGCCCCTCCGTGCTGATTATTTAATGTAATTTAATTTGACCCTGGTAGAGTTGCACTTTCTTTTCAAACTTTCACTCCCATTTTTCACAAAAAAGAAAAATGTTTCAAACATCCCCGAATCTCTGCACTTCTGCTTTGACCCTTCAACGCTAGATTCATTTATTCTTGGCGGGGCAGCGCTCATTTTTGGGACTTTACTCCATTTTTAAGAAATAAGGTTAAAATATTAAACCCTCCTGATAACCCGCCAACCCGCTCTTTCTCTGACCTTCATACTTTGAAACTACCACGTGTCTACTTTTGATTTTTTGGCGGGATTACGCCCCAATTTGAAAATGTTTCCTTCTACTCTAAAAGGCAAAAGGTTTTAGAAGCCTCCGATGGCCCACCAGTTCTCCTTTGATCCAAACACTGCCACGTATTATCCGAGGGAGGGACAAGAGTTTTATGGGTAAAATACGCCCATACGATCGTCAAACACGTAAAAATTGCCAAAGATGCCCGAATTCGATTTTTTCTTCACTGATGAAGAATTTTTGGAACAAAGGATAGATGAAACATGTTTTAAAAAAATTTACAACCATGGAAAAGGATTTTCGAATGCATACAAGTAAAAATTTATTAATTTCGAGCCTCGATGTTAAGGAAAAATGGCAGATCCCGTAAACTTGAAACATTTAGGGCAAAAACAAGAAAACTCGAGATTTCTCTTAGAAAGGGGCAAGGTAAATGATTTTACAAACAATTCAAGGCATAAAAATCGAGACAAAACATTATATCATCCATTTCAAAAGGGAAAAACATTTCAGGGCATGTAGAGCAAAGGGAAAAACATTACAAAATGATGGAGGGTCAAAATGGGCACCAACATCGGCTCCTACTCGGGGATGGGCATTCCCAATGAGTGCCACAAGAACAACATAGACCAAGTGCCAAAAGAATCCATTGTGAAAAGGAGTCATGAGCCAAAACCACCAAAAACCAGTTGAGAAACCGAAAAAAATGGCTGCCACACACCAAAGTAAACCTCAAACCGACAAAAAACCAAAAACAGAGAAAAATCTAAACACTATACATTGTACAAGTGGTTCATACCTCAAATTTGGGAATTAATCCAAGAAATGCTTCAGATGCCTGCCATTAACAGGCAGTTCAAGTAATTCCCCATCTAAGTCCTTGAGAAAAAAGGTATTTTCACCAATTTCAATATTAGTGGAGTAAGGGCCCATCCACAATGCATCAAATTTGCCATGTTTTCCCTTATCTTCATGCCTACTATCCCACAACAAAACCAGATCTCCAACATTTAAGGCCCTAGGAGTGACCTTTTTGTCAAAGAACCTCTTCAACTTCTCTCTAAATCTGACATGCCTTTGGTGGGATGCTCTTCTTTCTTCATCCATCTCAACAATCTAATTAACCCTTGCTTCATATGGACTGACCTCTTGATCTTTAAGTTGTTGAACAAACTGAAATGCAGATAATTGTAGATGTAAGGGAAAAAGAGCTTGAGTTCCATACACCAACTCAAATGGGCTCTTACCAGTAGCTCTTTTGGCAATAATTCTATCAGCCCAAATTACAAATTTCAATTGTTCAACCCATTTTATCTTTTTCAACTCCAAGGTTCTCCTAATGATCTTCAATAAGTTCTTATTGTTGGACTCAGCTTGTCCATTTCCTTGAGGGTTATAGTTTGAAGCATAAGTCAGATTGGTTCCATACTCCTTGCACATTTCCATCATGGGTTTAGCTCTGAAGCACATGGCATTATCATCAACAATTTTTACTAGCACACCAAATCTGCATATGATATGATTAAATAAGAAGTCCATAACAACTTGGTGTGTTGCTTTCTTGGTGGGGATTACCTTTACCCACTTTGTGAAATAATCTGTGGCTACAAGAATCCACTTATGACCAGCACTAGAAGGGTCTAAAATCTTACCAATGAATTCCATTCCCAATTTTTTGAAAAGAGCTTCAATTGATATAGGCTGCAAAGGAAGGGAGCCTAAAGCTTTCATTCTTCTAGAGAAACACTGGAAAATTTCACATTTTCTAACCAGCAGAGTTGCATCTTTGAAAAGACTAGGCCACCAATAACCAACTCTCAAAACTTTTTGTGTTGTAACCCTTCTAGCAAAGTGTCCTCCACAAACTCCCCCATGGAAATTACCAATTATTTTGGGATCTTCATCTTCAGTTACACATTTCAAGAGGACACCTTCAGGGTTCTTCCAAGCCAGGCCAAAGTCAGTAATGATGTATTTTTGAGAAGCCAGCTTGAGGGCTCTTTTTTGTTTTAATTTAAGTGATCAGGGCAACATAGGTGTTTGAGGTAAAATATTACATCCTTGTACCACTCAGAACTTATCAACTTCTTAAGAACATCTGTTGTTTCTTCCTCTACTTCATTCACTTCCACAATCTTCAAGTTGCTCTCAGCCATGAGCTTAGCAAGACCCAAACATCTTACCAACTTTGTGGTCTGGCTGTCCATGTCATACTCCTACAGCTTGTTCACCCATCTACATATTTTTCTTGAGATCTCCATCTCTAATAAGATGTCTTTTACCATGGTGTGGGGAACATAAGCAACAAATTTTGAACTTAAGATATAAGGCCTGAAAACATTTGTTGCTTTCACCAAGGCAAATGCTTTTTTTTCCATGATTGTGTACTTTAACTCAACAACTTGTAAAGCCTTGCTAAAGAAGGCAATAGGACTCTCAGCCCCATCTTCATCCTTTTTGCAGCAAAATAGATGTAATGATATTTTTAGAAGCAAAGGAGAAGATTTGGAAAGGATTCTTGTAATTCGGAGCTGCCAAGATAGGTGCATGTTTCAATGCTTCTTTGATTCCTTCAAAATCCTAAATAACAACCTCCTCCCACTTGATAACTTGGCCTTTCTTTAACATGCAAGTGATAGGAAGAGTCAACTCAGCAAAACTAGACACAAACCTTCTAATGAAATTGATCTGCCCAAAGAAGGATTGGATGCCCTTCTTTGTTCTTGGAATTGGAACCTTGCTGATTGTTTCTACCCTCTCAGGGTCAATCATGACACCAACCTTTGAAACAATATGACGAAGAAAATTGGCCTTTTGCACCCCAAAATGACACTTCTTTTCATTGAGAGAAATGCCATATTCTCTACATCTAATCAAAAAAAATTTCCAAGTGCTACAAATGATCTTTTTTGCTCCTTGAAAACATAGTCACATCATCCTGATAAACTACAATGAAGTCATTTATGTACATAGAAAAAGAATATCCATTTCTCTTTGGAAGGTAGCTCCAACATTCATGAGACCAAAAGGCATTCTTACATAAACATATGTTCCCTAAGGAGTGGTAAAGGCAGTTTTAAATCTTTCTGACTCCTTGACAACAACTTGATTGTAGCCAGAGAAACCATCCAAGGTGTACAATAATTCAGATCCAGTCACTAACTGCAGAATGTTTTCCATGTTTGGCAAAGGATAATTATCTTTCAATGAATCTTTATTCATATTTCTTAAGTCCACACAAAGTTTGATATCTCCATTTTTCTTTTTGACTGGCACAACATTTGCAACCCAAGATAAATACCTTATGGGCTAAATGATCCCTCCTTCCTTCAGTTTCTTCAATTCATCTTGCATTTTCTTAGAGAGGAGTGGATTAATTGGCCTCTACTTTTGTCTGAATGGTTTGGCATTTGTTTTAAGAGGAATCTCATTCTAAAAAAAGTCATCTCTGTATGCTTTCAGCTCTAAATAAGACCAAGCAAGATAGTCCTGATATTTCTTCAATAGTTGGACATAGGACTGTTTTTCTTCTTTGTTTAGATTGCTGCCCAAGTTATGCTCTTCCATATCTCTTGAGGTAGACATGTTTCTATTGATGATGTAATCAACATTGTCAAAATCTAACTCAAGTGCAACAAGACCTCTAGGAATGGTGTTAGTTTTCAATTGGATAATATCATTTCCAAACAAAGTCTCTCTTACTTTAGTCACACATACCATTGGTTCCCAATCAATATTCTGATCTTTGAAATCACCTTGATTTTTTAAGAACCTTTTCACTTGAGCATCATCATTAAACACTTGTCAATGCTTGATGTTGTCAAGGACAGCTGGCCTAGTTAACACTTCAATATTGTACTCACAATAAGGTGAAAAAATGCAATCTCCAAATATTCACCCTAACACTGCCAACTTGTCAGCAACAGCATTAAAACTTATGTTATGATGCATAATGTTGAAGGAATCAAACATCTCAGTTAGATCCCAAACTGCATGTTTATATTGTTTCATCCGCTGATTTTTTGTAGCATACAGTTTTCTTATTTGTTTGACAACTAGCTCTGAATATCCTTTTGCAATGATGTCCCTGACACCATACTTCCATGTAATTCTCAGACCCAACAACAAGGCTTCATACTCAGCAATGTTGTTAGTACATTCAAAATTAAGCTTGAAGGAAAAACAAACTCTTCCAAGCTAGGAGAAATTAGAATTATACCAGAACCATTTCCAAATTTGGATCAAGATCCATTAAATAGCAAGGTCCAAGGAGAACCTACCTATTCAAGGCACTTTGAGTGATCCATCTTGTGCTCCTTACCATCTGCAAACCCAATAAAATTATCAGCATCAACATCAGCAAACAACACCTCATAGGAATCATTGTTTGGATCCTCAATTAGATGCAACATCTTCTTTTCTCCATAGAGCTTGACAAGGCTACCCTCAATGGGAATAGTGGAAAAATACATGTCCATCTGGAAGCTCCCTCCAACACTTGCAGCCCACTTTCTTGATAATAACATACCCCATTTGGCAAGGCAATCAACAATCACGACATCTAATTTTAAATTCCTCCTAGGATAAGATGTAAGCTGCACCACCAGACCCTTCACACAACCAACTACTATAACTTCTCTTGAGTTTATTAAAGTAAAATTTCCATAGAATGTTGTCACTTTGATATCCAACTCATTCATGACTTCTAGAGGCATGACATTACATGATGCACCAGAATCAAACATACAATTGTGAAGTAGTTTATCCTTTATGATCAAAATTGTAAAGAATTGATCAACATCTAATTGGGAATCAACCAAGGATGTCCCCAAGTATATTCCTCAGGTGTTTCTCCAAGATCCTCTGCTGCTGCTGGTGTTTCAAGGTCTATAATTATTTGAGGAGTTTCAACAACGTTTACATTTCTACTTGGAGTATTCATTTCTTCTTTCAAACCTAGGTACTCAAATGCTCTTTTCTTGTGCTCAGGAATACTAAGCAACTCAATGATTAGAACACTCACTTTGATTTGGCTCAATACTTGGGCTATGTCTTATGGAACACTCTTTGGCAAGGCAGCATTGGAGTGGGGACAAGTAGATTCATTAGATGGTATGGGACTCTTGACATCTTGGGCATGAGGAGGACTATAATTTTTGCTTGGGACAACAGAGCTTTTGGCAGGTGTTTCCCTTATAGGATCTTCTTTGGGAATGATTGTGAGAAAGGGTGTTTTAGGTTTGGCCTGAGGCCTAAATTCCTTAACAAATTTTCTCCTAGTGTTATACTCTTTCTCTTGAGCCACAACAACATTCATTAGCAATTGTCTATCTTCCTCCAAAGGTATACCACCATCATACTTCTTGATCATCAAAGCTCTTAAGTATTCAAATTCATTGTTAGGAATTTCAAAAGATTGCACTACATCAACTTCAAGAGTATGAGGGGGAAGAAAGACTTGTACCCATTTGATGCAATCCTAAAAGGTTTCAGTTGTCCTTGCACTTATGACCTTAGTTGATGTTGCCCCTTCTTGTGAGTTTGAAGAACATCCCACCATGAAAATATCATCATCAGTACCATCATCATTATTATCTTCACCATCTTACTGGTCCACTTCACATGGAGTATGGGGTAGAAAACACCTATCACACCAATCAATATTAGCAACTTCCTCAACATCAACAACTCTAACAGTTAGGGTGTCAGGTAACATTGTTCCTTCACGTGCTTAAGGATGTCTATTTGCAGACCCCATGGGTCCTTTCCCTCTATGATCAGATCTCTAATCACCCCTAAGATGATTGGAAAATCTCTCATGGTTTTGTGCTTTTTGCTGACCTTGTGAAGTCTACCCAATTCCCTTCTCAACTCTTGCCAACTTGTAGGAAATCTCTTTGACAACCCCTGCCAAAGTCTTCACCACTTCCTCCAAGTCTACACTCTTTCTTGCTTGAGTTTTTTTAGGGTTTATCGACTTTACACCATCTCTCTTAAGAGGTTTCCCAATAGCCTTGATATTGTTTTCAATTTGTAGTGTCATGGTAAAGGTCTGCCTTAAATTAGTAGGGTTATTGTCTCTTAGGTAATAGGCTACCTTCTTGAAGTTTTGTTAAACCTTGTGTTGAAGTCATGGACTAATTCATTGGGGTTCTTCTTGATATTTTCAAATTCAGACAATAGAAACCTAGGATTAGTTTTGTCACCATATTGCAATCTAAATGCATTCTATATTTCAGTCCATGAGTCAATAGAATTATCAGGCAGAGCCTTATACCAATCCCTTGCATCCTCTTCTAGTGTATTAATGAACAATTCAATATACACATCCTCATACTCAATCTCAAATTCCTCCATGATGTTAACAAAAAGTTTGAGATACTGATCACCGGTTATAACATTATTACCTTTGAATTTTGTAATCTATTTCTAACATCTTGTGGGACAGCATTTGGGTAACCATCCATTCCTCTAAATTTTATAGGACCAAAGGTGTTAACAACAAATGGAGGTTTAGGGGGAAGCTGAGCCATATGATTTTGAGGTGGTGATCTTGGGGGTGACACAAGTTGATGAGAAGTGTGAGGTCTTTGGGGCTCAAGAATGTGGTTCACAAGATTGGTATTCTCTAGGTGCTGATTTTCTTGGAAAGTTTACTAGAATTGAAACACACAGGTGCAGTTTGAAAAAGAAACTTACCAAGTACAACAAAAGGACATTCACTAGTTGTAGTAAACACATTTATGAGAGGATTGCTTGAATCAGAATCACTGGAAGAAGAGTAATAATCCTCAACTAAAGGTTGATCTCTCTCACTAATGGATATTCCTTTGCTTGATGTATGACCTTCAACAACCTTCCAAACTTTTCTTTCCTCTGAAATTGTTTTTCCCAATTCTTGAAATAACTTTTTACTTGGGTCCCTCCTGAAGAGATATCTTCTTCCTTCCAATTTTACAAAGATCAACAACATAAAAATTAATGACAGAAAGGTAAGACACTGACATTTATCAAGATCAAATCAGCATGGAGTCGCCACTAAGGACTTTCACCCTAGTTGTGCAAATGCACTAATATACTCTATCAAATATCTACCAACATTGAAAATATTGCAAAACTTTATAGATCAAACCTTCCTTGTCTTGAATCTATCCACTAGAAATGAAGTAAAACTACTACCGGAAACTAATAAAATTGTAGGCAGAACTCATATCTTCACTTAATCCTTACAAATATGATTATAAAATGATGCTTCAAAAATGTACTTGCATGCAACATTTGTAAGAAACATTACCAGGGTTTGACATATATCCAAATATCTCAAATATTTTCAACAACTCCCTAGCAACGGCGCCACTGGTGTTAGTACCCAAATTTGTTCTCCTTTTCAATCTGAGTAGCATCAGAGATATGGCATGAAGCTTGAAGTCAGATAGATCATGATGTATGTCATTTTGTAGCTGAGTATGTGATCTAATTGACACTCAGATTTGTGGAGAGATGGATAGCACTCAAATGGGACTTGATCTTGTCCTAAATGTTTTAGTGTTTGCCTTTCAACTAAGGTAAGAGGACCTATTTTGTAACCCTCAAATGGTGAAGAAGATGAATATATCCCTTAGTTTGTGCAAATAGTATAAAGGGGCATTGGGAAAATATGATCAACACTCCAAATCTGACTTTCACAAGTTGTCACTCCCAGATTATGGAGATACTTTCAATGCAAGGCAAGGGTTATTAAAGACATTTTGAAATCCTGATCTATTCTGCATACTTTAGCATATGGATTTTGATCTTCTGTGGTAATATAATTCAAAATAGGGGTAGTATGGGGTATTGTAAGTTGTTTAGAATGATTTTTGGTGGGATATTGAAAAGACAAACTTGACTATGCCAGATCTTTGACAACCTCTACAAGATTTGAACAACTATCAAATAAAATACTTCAAAACAGTCAGGATGTTCTTTCAACCAGAAGAGATACACGAATGGAGGCCTAGGTTTGCACTCTTCACACAATATTTGAGACCTCAACACAAAATCTTGAGTTAAAGGACCCAATTAAACATCAAAATCTATGATCAAATCATGCCTAAGGTACCCCCAAAGGCTTACAAGCAATCTCTATCAATAAAATAAAGGTGAAGTGATTTTAAACTACTTATTTTCAATGCTAGATGAAATCTCTTCTTACAAATGAAATTAAAAATGCCACTAAACAATCAATAAGGATGAGAGCTGTGTGATTCCTAAAAATTTCAATACAAGATTGCAACAAGAACAAGGAAAATTGTTTGCAGACATTTAAACTTGATAACAGACATCATATTTTCCCAAAATAACATAGATTAATTCAAAAGCTTGTTAGATTCATCAGCAGGGGAGATTTTCAGGAACAATCTCATAGCTATGTGAAGGCTATACACTTATAGAAAACTTGATATGAATGAAGATCTAACACAGAAGACATTAACTAGGTGTTTTGGAGGGTTTCTCAAAAGATGAGATTCTCTCAAAAATTTCTCATGATTTTCAATTTCCCAACCCTTTGCATGTCAAAAAAAATGCATTATATATCTCTTTATTACATTTGGTCCTTCTTTCCCAAGAAAATAATATCCTATGGCATCTTAGTTTGTTACAAATTCACTCATGACTCGCAGAAAGGGACATCCAATAGAAAAACGTTGAAAATGTTGTCAGGTTCCTCAAAAAGGAAAATCATTGCAAAATTCACATCATAGTTTCAACTGGGAGCACATTTTTCATCCTCAAAGCATGCAGACCCCCTTCCTTTCATTATTTCATCCTTATCGCTCCAAAATTTGACTCTGCAACATTTGGATATGATATTTCACGTTTTTTACTCAAGCCTGAACAAAACTTCATTTCAAAAGTACCTTAGATCCACAAATAGAATTTTCAAATTGATTCCTTTGATCCTTGAAGACAAAAACAACATGGATTCACCAAAAATTTGATCAAAATTGATGCAAAAAATACATTTCCACACTTCTTGGAGCAAAAATGGTGGCCAAATTGAAAAATTCACAGTTACTATTGATTTTCCTTTCTCCCTTCAATCTAAGCCTTCCACATGTCAAAATGCGATTGGAAATGGGTTTGGGATCACTTTTTGATATTTTAACATTTTTGGAAAAATGTAAGAATTTGACATTTTTCTCCGCTCCTCCGAGCTTGACATGTGTCCCAAGGTGGGACCCATTGAAATTGTGGCTCGATTCTAGATTTTTAACACTTTTTTGGAAAAAGAAAAAAATTCTACTTTTCCTCCACACGCCTGCTCCTCCACCTCTCCTTCCTGACATGGGTTCTAGTGGGACCTCATTTCATTTTTTCATTTTATTTATTCTTACAACCTTAGGAAAAAAAAATAAATCGTCCTCGTAGGCCTGCACCTTTGTGCTTATTATTTAATGTAATTTAATTTGACCTTAGCGGAGTCACACTTGCTTTTCAAACTTTCACTCCCATTTTTCACAAAAAGGAAAAATGTTTCAAACATCCCCGAATCTTTGCACTTCCACCTTGACCCTTCAACACTAGATTCATTTATTCTTAGTGCGGCAACGCTCATTTTTGGGACTTTACTCCATTTTTAAGAAAGAAGGTTAAAATCTTAAACCCTCCTGAAAACCTGCTGACCCGCTCTTTCTCTGACCTTCATAATTTGAAACTGGCATGTGTCTACTTTTGATTTGTTGGCAGGATTGCACCCAATTTGAAAATGTTTCCTTCTACTCCAAAAGGCAAAAGGTTTCAGAAGCCTCCGATGTCCTGCCAGTTCTCCTTTGATCCAGACACTACCACGTATTAGTAGAGGGAGGGAAAAGACTTTGACGGGTAAAATTTGCCCGTACGACTGTCAAAAAATGCAAAAATTGCCAGAGATGCCCGAATTTGAATTTTTCTTCGCAGATGAAGAATTTTTGGAACAAAGGATAGATGAAATAGGTTTTCAAACATTTTACGACCATGGAAAAGGATTGTTGAATGCATACAAGTAAAAAATGATTAATTTCGAGCCTCCATGGTCAGGAAAAACGACAAAGCCCACAAACTTTAAACATTTAGGACAAAAACAAGAAAACTTAGGATTTCTCTTAGAAAGCGGCAAGGTAAATGAGTTTGTGAACAATTCAAGGTATAAAAATGGAGAGAAAACATTATATCATCCATCTCAAAAGGGAAAAATGTGTCAGGGCATGCAGAGGAATGGGAAAAACATTGCAAAATGATGGAGGGTCAAAATGGGCACCAACATAGTTTATATTCATCACTTAACATGCCTTCCATAAAAAAATTTACCTGTTGTCACAATGAAAGCAACCCTGGTCAAAACTGATAAAAAGTACCTTGAATCAACTTTCAGTTTCCATGTTGATTGTATGTATAAACTGTTTTCAATTGTTATTTTATATTTTTAGTTTTCAATATTAATCTCTAATCTGTAATCTCTAACCTGTAATATTTTTTTGATATTAATTAAATTGTTTTTTTGGCTTTTTACAGCTCATGTCAACAAATCAAAACTTGGTGTGGATATGCAAGGAATTTCACACCACTTTCTTACTACTATAATATCTTTCTTTCAAGCCTGAATTGTTTTGCAGGGACGGAAAATTGATATACCAAACTGGACTATTGCATATATTTTTTCAACCATCAAAAAGCCAAAATTTGATTGATGCATGTTTTTATCGAATAAAATAAATACTGATATTACAAATGCATCATTTTCCAAAAAACTATTTATTCACACCATAAACTATCTCCTTGGCCTTTATTACGAGGCTCTTTTTAATTTAAAAGATAAACCAATTCCTACTTGCACAGACGAGACAATGAAGAATTTATCGATTCCATTTCAAGAACAATAGGTATAATTTTTTATTTTGACATAAGACTAATATTATGTTCATCTAGAATCTGATTAATTATTGACTATTTACAGAAAAGATTTTTGGAGGCCCTTCCGCAAAAAAAATTACATCAAGAGGAAGAGCCAACAACATGTTAAGGTGTCGGTAGATTCGAAACCCGAAATGGAAGTTCACTCATCTCCAAACCGCTAAGAATTTGAATTTTTTAAATGTCAAATACGTAACACCCTAAAATTTACTATTTACAAATTCCCATTTTGTATTTTAAATTTCCCATTTACCATATTGAATTCACATACAATCGACTATTGCTAACATTGGAGGAATTTTGGACAATACCAATGCTTCTCAAAGTCAATTGTCTTCACCAACTCACTTAGTTTAGTCACATGCAATTGTCTCTTCTCAAACACCCGCAGAACAATCCCAACAACACACAGCTCAAACACAACCAACTACTACTCCAACACAGCCACCTCAAGCTCTGCAAAACATTACCCCTCAACAAGGTATGATATAATTGCTTAAATACAAGACTCAAGTTTTCAATAGTTTAACAATTTTTCATATGATTTTTCTTGCACTTTTCAACTTATTATAGTCCTTCACATTCTTTACAAATAGCGGCACTGCCCCCTCCACCACTACGATTCAAAATTCTAACCAGAGGATCAGGGAAAAAGAACATTGGTAAACGCATGCCAATTCCTCCGGCCCCTAGTGGGACACTAAACATTACCTCCTCATTTCAAATTCCAACCCTCTCTCTCAGTGGCTTGCCCAATGCAATAGGCATATCAGTTTTAAATAATATAAATTTAGATGAAGATTACTTGGGCATCGATAACAATGACACATCAGGATTTTTTAATACACGTGAGATGATTCAAGTCCAGCAGGTATACTTCAATTTTAAATTTTGTTACTTTTCATTTTAGATTTATTTATTTGAATATTGATTTATTTTATCGCAAATAGGATCAGTCTACCCAAAGGTAGAAACAGGTAATAGTTGATGATCAACCAGAAATCCCCCATACCTCTCTAGCTACATCTTCTTCTTCAGATCAAATGGTGAACAATTGCTACCATTTCCTTTATAGAACTTAATTGGTAATGATTGTCAATCCCATGTCACAGAGTTTATTGTACCTCATATCAGTCAACTTATGGAATGGGAGAGATGGGCTAAAGTACTAATCAATGAAATAATAAGTCATTATGAAAATTATTGGCAAAGAGAAATTTTATACGTTTCAAAGATCAATACAACATGCAAAGATCGATTCATTACTTACCTAATTAAGAGGTGGGGCAGTCACATATAACAACAAATATAAGGATGATATTTTGGATAGAGCATTAAACAAATTAGAAAATATTAGTGCTCAAGCCCAAGCATATATTAACAAATGGTCTAAGGACAAGGATCTGGTAGTAATTGCAAATGTCGAAAGAGATAGAGTGGTTGTAAGTATTATCACTTCGAAATAATATTTTTTATTAATTTGACATTTTCTTATTTTATTAATATGTTTAATTGAGATCTCTCTTTTTTTGTAGTTGAAATATGAAAATTTGAAGAATCAAGCAAAGGTGTTCCAAGTTCACTTGGAAAGCGCTAAGAATAGTTTATCTGCAGCAAAGAATTTAAAATAAAATATTGTTTTAGTTAATAAACAAAACAATACACTAAAGCGGATAATTAAAGAGCATGGCTTTGACCTAGAAATTTTATTCAAAGCCAAGGTAGCTGTAGATCCCAATATGCTATCCCATGGAGATGCGACAAGGGAAAAACAAAGGATCATAAAGAGTCTAGATAGTGTTGTGGAAGATCTGATTAGTTCTAGGATTATTCAAGCCATTAGGGAAAGGGGTACAGGAGGAGAAGCCATTAGGGAAAGGATTACAACTACAGGAGTGGAAGCCATTGAAGAAAGGGGTACAAAAAATTGAGGGTTGAAAAATTTCATGATTGAGGGTTAAAACTTGAAAAAGTAAAACTTTGAATTTGAAAGTTTGAAATACTTTACTATCTATATTTGAAAATTTGAAACTTGAGTTTGATGGTCATGATGTTTGAAAATTTGAAATAATTTATTATCTGGATTTGAAATTTGAAACATGAATGTGATGGTGTTTGAAAATTTGAAATACTTTAAAATATGGAATTTTATATCTTCTTATATATTAGGTATAGAATTTCTAGATACATTCATTTAAATGTGATGGCATTATGATAATGGTTAATTATTTGTTTTAAGAAAATTTGGAATGTGGTATGACAAAGGCATCTTAGTACTTGTAATGATGATTGCATATATGTTGATGATGATATTAGAATAGAATCATAGACATGGATTATCATTACTTTTATGTGGATGATGATGATGGTTAATTGTTTTAAGAAAATTTGGAATGTGGTAGGACAAAGACATTTAAACCTTCTCAAAATATTTTAATGGATATGATATGATGACATTACAATGGATATAGATGATGATGAATGATGATAATGGATAATTTTTTTAAGAAAAATTGGAATGTTAAAATAGATATGGATAATGATAAATTGTGATGATAATGGATAAGGAATAATTGGAGTCTAGTAGTTACATCTTCTTATTAGGTTTATCAGAACATTATTCTCTCTACTTGTCAATTGAACTAGGACTTACATCTTACATTATGACATTAGATGTGGATGGAGACATTAAACAGATGGTTTATGATGAATTGAGTGTAAATAGATTTTTAGTTTCAAGAATGATCATGGAATGTGGTAGGACAAAGACATTTAAACCTTCTCAAAATATTCTTCTCTCTATTTTTTAATGAATCAATTATATGATGGCATTACATGTGGATGATGACATTAGTTTCAAGTACAATAGTGGATGATGAATTGTATAATGGATAATTGTTTTAAGAAAAATTGGAATGCGTTAAAATAGAAACATCTTAATATGGAAAAAACTTATCTAACAAAGTTTAAACACTTTATCAAAGAATTTTCTAAATACAAAAATAAATTAAACATAATTGTAAAAACTCAAGCAATGTCATATGATAGGGTTTAAGTTACCTCTTTCCTTTTAGATGGTTGTGACAAAGCATATGGAAGTAAAATGAGAAATCATCCTTCATGGCGTGTTGCATGATAGGAGACCTTCAATTCAAGAAAACTCAACATGAGAAATAGATTAGTATATAGATGGGTGAGTTGCCTAACATTGTTAGTCCCGAGAAGCGAGAGCTTCCTATGATGGATGTCAACCCATGTTTTCAAAAAAATAAATGAAACAATGATTGATCAGATTAATAAAGAAACAAAAGATTAAAGAAAAATGCAAATGATAACCTTTACATGTATGGACAGTAGAAGTTTGGAAGATTATAATAGTGGAAGAAAATCCAAATCTGAACTCTGAATGTCTTGCAAATTAGTATGCGACAAATGCATGTAACAAATAGATTTTTTAAATAGAATTTTGTATTCGACAAATCCAAAATAGTAATTCTATAAAACAGATTTTTATAAATAATTGTATTTAAAAATATGTAAATATATATACTTGTAACATCTTTAATAATAACAAGAGATGAAACAAAATTTCGTAAAAAGCCTCCTCATTCAATATTTACATCTATAAAGTTAATATGAAATTGAATAAATAACCACAATCAATATTTACATCTGTAGAGTTAATAATTGAATAAATAACCACAGTCAAACAATAAAAGTAAGGTCAAGGAGATACCTATTTAAAGCTAAAACAATCCATTATCAATAGTTGATTCAAAATCAATGTTCTCTTCTGTAGAGTGTGACGAAGCACCAATTCCGGTCTTATCGTTGGAAACATTTGTACTTGTAGTTGTATTATTTACACCTCTTCTTTCAGAAAGGGAATTCCAATGCACAATTTCTCTATCGAAAGGAAATGTTTCCACGGAGTAGCGAGAAACATAACACCTCATGCAACTTTGCATATTTTTATCCAACATGTTTCTCAGTTTTGATTTTATAAATGATAAAGTACTAAAAACCCTTTCATCCTCCACAGACCCCAAAATCATTGTTTGGCATAACTCATATAATCTAAAATATTCATTGATGTATTCTTGTAAGACAATACTTTGATAGATTCCTTGCCAAAGCCTTGTAATAGCACCACTCTTAGAAGGTTCATCTAAATTTTTATATTGGTTGCTCATTTTTGTTGCAAAATTTTTTGATTGAGACTTTAATAAATGAACATTCAATATACCTTTGATTTCCATACCCTTGACCTCTGAAGTCTTTGTGAAATGTTCCATTATTGTACCCATAGATTTATGGAAATACTTTCTAACAAATTCTGGACAAGAACCTTAGTATTCCAAAAATTAGGATTCATCACACCCATTGCTTCAAGAATTTTATCTTTGGAGAAACATTCTCTAATTTCAAATGATAAGGATTCTGAAATTTTGTTAAGCTTTATTCTTGTTTCAACTATAATAGACTCAAAGAGATTACGTGTCATAGGAACATCTTCTTGTTCTGATCCTGTAATATCTTGATGTTTTCACAAAATGTACAGTGTTAGTCCCTCCCATCAACATTAATGCAGAGGTGATCGTGGATATTAAATTTCAAATAGTTACTATGATTTTTAAGATCTAATAAATCTTTCCAATTCTTGAAAATAGGTGTATCAAAAATATCTTGGGAACAATACAAGACATCAAAACTTTGACATATCATTTTTCTCATCCGTATAAAATACACAATATAGATTAATCTCCTTTGTATATGCTTCATGACTGTATTGATCTCCTGAAACATTAGAAGAATACCAACCAATGTAAGCAATGTCTCAAAATTAGTTAAACGGAATAGCAAGTCCCTTGCCCTGTCAACTTCATGATGATATTTGTGCATGAAACCAACCAACAAAGGATACTCCTCAAAAACTCTGCATGTAGGTTCATACAAAGAAGTCCATCTTGTCTCAACATTCTTCAGAAGTTTTTTGCCATCTGTAATTCCAATTGTGAATTTCTTGAACTCAAGAAATTGCTTTGGGTTGCTTGCCATATAGGCATGAAGTTCTCTTATAAGTTCTTCTACTTTAACAACATGTTCATAGTTGCTTACCATTTTATACTCTAAATTCATTCTGTGAGCCATACAATGAATTGCTAGCATATAAGGGTCCACTTTTGTTTGCAATCTAACACACATCCATGTACAGTGACCCTGTATGACTGATGCACCATCTGCTCCGATGCATACCAACTTTGTAGTAATTTCATAATCAGTCATTCCAACAATATCTTTCAAATGAGAAACAACTATTTTATGTAGGTTTTCGGCATTACATTTTTCAACCATTTTCATAACACCCAGCAAATGAGGTGTCCTTATATGATTTTCTAATGTATAGATGTGGATACATACCCATGCATTTTTTTCAACTGTTGTCACTTCATTAATTCAAAGAGAGATAAACTTAGATTTTTTACATTCTCTTTCAAATCTTCCTTCTCTATAATCGAAAGGCATTTTTCCATTTCCCATGTACTATTATTAGACCAATGAGTTTGAGGTACGTTGGGCATTCCATTATATTGATACAAAACTTTGAAATCGAAATTTTTTGAAATCAGTATTCCTTTCTTTAGTATGTGAAATAAAGCAAAGAACTCTATGAGTTTTGCATGCAGATTTGTTTGATTCATCTTACCAATTTGCGATGTGATCGTTCCTCCCTTTTCTATGAGATGTCTGTGTTTTTTCTATAATGCTTCATACTCTACTGCACATTTAACATGAATGCATTATTTTTCAGTTTTCTACCTATGTGTTTTGATTTTCTGGCCATCCTCCCCCATTACAATCAAATATTATTTTCCAGAGTGTTTTTATATAGTGTCTAGCTTCAGTTGCATTTTTTGTTGCTTTCCCATTTTCCACGTACATATTGTACATGTACATTCAGATGGGATCTCTTCTGGATTATATGACTGTATAGACTCGATAAATGGAAATTTGGCTGCCTAAAAAAACTTGTAAGTCCTCCCAATTGCCCACATATTCTTGTTCATTTTCAATGTTTTACTTTTTTAGTAGAATTCTGAGAAATATTACAATCCCCCGGTTTCCTCTTTCATGAACCAAAATTTGAATTTGATTTTTGTGTTCCATTTTATTGAGTATTTGTATGTGTGATATCTTAATGCACTTCTGGTTACACCCCAACAGGAAGAATATCTTTTGGATCTGACATCTCAATAGGTATATCTTCAAGATTTGGCATGGTATCATCATAGGTGTCATTTGTATAATAGTATGCAGAATGCATGTCCACCTTGATATTACCTTCCACACAGTCAATACTTTGATTTTTTCCAATGGTAACTATATGTGTGCTAGTGGTTGCGGTAAAAATGGTAAGGCCGTGGGTGTGAAGGAAGAACCGTGCAAGTAAGAACTATCTAAAAGAAAATCCACAAGAGTAAGGAATATCGAAGGAAAGCTGTGAAAGACTAAAAGTGCCATGAAATACTAGAGAATTTTGTGAAAAACTAAAAATGCCGCGAAGAACTGAAAAATCCGTGAAGTAAAGAGAATAGTCACAAAACACAATTTAAGTCACTCTAAGCAGATGAAATTCACAGGAGCTAAAATTTTGCCATGAAAATTTCAAAAATAAGATGATGAATTGTTTAATTGAAGATTCCAGAAAGGAGAAGGTCGACTCATAACATAGATGATCAAATATGGATGGATAAATTAAATATTTTGCAAAAGGTAAAAGGACAACCTACTTGGTTCATATGTGATGATTACAACTTGAATTAAATGAAGGGATTTGGTTCGAATCTAGATAAAATGCCAACCTCTTTCACATCGGAGAAATTAGATGCATATAAAAGTAAAAATTCGGCTCAATTGAAAAGGTTGCTAGTGGGTGTGAAATATGCTCTAAGAAATTGTGTGACAAAGTAGAAAATCATTTTCAGTTATGAGGGCATACTATGAGATTTGATCAGAGATATCATTACTTATTGTCTTTGAAAATAATTGATGCATGTGAGTTAGAAGAGTGATAAAAGGAGAAAGAGAGATCGAGTGAACTCAAATTATTTGAGCTAAAGAAGAGGAAAAGTTTAACAATCATATATTCATATCAAGGAGATAGAGAAAAGAGCGAGTGGAGAAAGATACCGAAAAGTGATCATAATCTATTGAGAAAGCAATATAGACTTTGTATGATCAAATTATAATATCTTATTCTAAGTGGGTTCTTAGACATTAGGGGGTTGGTGCTCCCTGCAAGTTGGAGCTTGTTAAATTAGGGGTTGGTTCTCCTTGTGGGATTGGCATCTCAATAAATCATGGGTTGGTGCTTCACTAAACTTATTTTTTTATTAATATAAACATAGTTTCAGTGGGTTTTCTTCCCCATGAGGGTTTCCCACTTATATATGGTGTTTACGTGTTGTGTACTATGCTATTATGCTTGATGTTGCATATATGATGCACACTATTTGTTTTAAATGGTGAATGGTTTAATGAATCGGTGAATGTGAATATGTTAATATTTGAAAATGAGATATAATTTTGAATAACTGATTCACCCCTTTCTCATTTATCTTGTGATCTCTAACAATTGGTATCAGATATTTTCCTTCTAGTAGAAGCTTAACATATTCAAGGAGATCCTCTATTCACAAGCATGGCATCGAATCAAGCACAAGGTGGATTATCCATGTCAAGATCACCACTCTTCACTAGAATGAATTATGCACTCTGAAAAATAAGGATGAAAACATATCTTATCTCACTTGGATTTGATATTTAGGAATGTGTTTAGAAATTCTACAATCCTCCATCCATGCCTATCACCTTAGCTGCAGACAAAATAGAATATGAATGTAACTCAAGAGCTATGAACACTATATTGTGTGGTTTGACTGAAATAGAGTTTATAAAAATAATGTATTGCACGACCACAAAAGAAATCTAGACCAAGATTCAAAAGATTTATGAAGGAGATGAAAAGGTAAATTTATCCAAACTGTAGACCAATAGAGTTCAGTTTGATATCTTAAAGATGAAGTAAGATGAGACTATTGCAACTTGTATGTAGAGGGTAGATGAAGTAATCAATAGGATTAGAGGCCTAGGTGAAAAACTAGAAGAAACTGATATAGTCCAAAAAGTTCTGAGATCTCTAACTACCAAGTATGATGCAAAGGTCTTAGCTGTGGAAGAAGAAAAATATATGAAGACTCTAAAAATGGATAAACTAAAAAGTATCCTTTCGGCATATGAGATGAGGAATATTGCATAAAAAATCATCAAGAAAGAGGTTGCGTTGAAATCCAAGAAAGAGACCCAATCCAAGAAAGAATAATAAGAATTAGATTTAGAGAAATAAATAGATGATGAAAATATCGAAGCCATGTTTGTTAGAAAATTGAAAAGAGGCTCAGGTAAGTACAAAGGAAAAATTCCTTTCAAATTTTTTGAATGAGAATCAGTAGGTCATTTATCAAATAAATTCCCAAATAAGGATAGAGAAAACTAGTCTGAACATGAAGAAGACCATCACAGAAAGAGCCAAAAAAAAAAAGAATCATAAAAAGAAATATGGGAAGAAGAATTAATTTAAAGAAAAGAAGAATTTACACACATAAGAGAATTCAAGTGAATCAGATTCAAAAAACTCAGACATATCTGAAGATGAGAATGATGAAGCTCAATCTGAATGCTTATTTATTTCCATGGATTCCCCTGAAGAAGGCAGTTTAAGAGGAAATAATGTTGTTGAATATTAAGACTCTGATGAAGTACAAGTAGACGTGAATCTAGAAGCTAAATGGATAAGTGCTCTTGAAGAATTGATACTATGTAGAAAGAAAAACAAAAGTTGAGATGCACATTAAACGACTACGAAGAACAAATCTGAATCTTTTAGGAAGGACAAACTCTAAAAGAAGAAGAATATGCTATAGAGCTCAAAGATCTTGAGACTCAGCTAGCCAAGATTTATCAATCTTACAAATCAAAGGAGAATGAGTGCATAAGAATGAACTCTAAACTAGAGAAACTGAAGACTGAGATGGAACAAATGAGCAGCAAGCTGATAATGTATGAGAAGTTAGAAAACATATCTAATGTCTTAAATGACATACTTAGTGATCAACATGATTCACATGATAAATATGGAATTGGTTTCAAGGAAGAAAACAAAAATACATCAACACCAAGAACTTCTTCTGTTGTAATCAAAAAATTCATCAAAATTGCCATAAGAAGCACTACTACTCCCAAAATTACATACGCCATGAGGTACACAAATTCTTTCTATGGTTATTGTTATTCATGTAATCAATTTGGGCACAAGGCTGCTAAATGTAGAAAATTCTCTAGAGGTTATAGAAGGAAATTTGGTCCATCATACACCAGACTGAACTACAATGATTCTCACTACAACTATCACAAGAAAATTCATGAAGCTTCAACAAGAAAACATGAACCCCCTAAACAAAAAATGGATGTATGTTGAAAAGAAAGAATCCAAAGAAAGAAATGAGTCTTTCTCAGTTGTGCAAATTGTGTTTCATGTACAAAATGAAAATAAGATCTTGTATTTAGATAGTGGTTGCTCCAATTATATGACATATGATAAAAGTAAATTCATTTCCCTATCAAATAATGCATCTAAGGATGTTAGATTTGGTGATAACAACTTGGTAAATATAATAGGAAAGGGAAATATTAGTCTAGATAATGGAAAAACAATTACTGAGAATGTTTTGTACGTCGAAAGCCTCAAACATAATCTATTAAGTGTGAGTAAAATGTGCAAGAGAGGATATAATGTAATTTTCCATGATAAAGGATATGAGTTTATAAACTGCAAAACAGGGAAGAAAGTTGCAAAGGCCAACCGGACCAAGAATAATATGTATGTTCTGAATGAAATAAACAAGGAGAAATGCCTCACAAGTATAATTGATGATAGCTGGCTATGGCACATGAGATTGGGACATATAAGTTATTGATAGGAGTCTTTATCAACTTTTTGTATAAGCTGTGAATTTAAGGAGATGACCATGAAGAGATAAAGGTAGCCACGAAGGGAAAGGAAAGCCACATGGTAAAGGAAAGACGTGAGATAAAGGAAGAAGCCATGATAAACTAAGGATATCATGTTAAAATGAGTAAAGCCATGAGATAAGGAGAAATACACAAAAGATTGGAGAAATCAGGGAAGCCAACAAGTTGCCGTGTAATGAAGAAAATCAAACTAGATCATGACAAAAGTCGACAGAGGCACAAGTCAAAAGAAGTGACTTTTGGAATGTATTGTAATTAATATTTTGTATAAGGGGTCGTCACAAGGAATATATGAGTGAGTTCCATTTTGAGAGATGTTTTACGAGAGTAAGAATGTATGAGAGAGAATGGGAAGAATCTATGATGTAAACATTATTGATAAATAAATGAATACTGGAGTTTGGAGTAAAATTTGTTGTTTACTTTCATTTACATTTCTAGACTAGATGCGGTGTATATCCCAAGAACATCCTTAAATAAAGTTGAATATTCGTAAGCCTCACAAGTCTATTGGGGTTTTAGGTAAACATTTGGTGTCTGATCCCATGTTCCTTATTTTAAATGGATTTTAGGAAATATTTCACCACCAGGGTATTGGAAACATGCATTATTAGAAATTGAAAAGTGGTGGGAAAAATAGATTGATGTATTTTTAAAAGGAGAATAAAAAAGATAGAAGATAACTAATAGAACAACACAATAATAAGTGTTTAGGGAATATGGAGAAGAATTTTGGGCACAATTTCCTCATTTGTTGTGGCCTTCTTATTGGTGCATGTACAAAGAACATAATGGTCATGGATGTACTTGAGGTAACTTTTTGAGTGGGACACAGAAAAATTGACCATAATAAGATACCTTGATGAACCATGGACAATGGCAATTGATTACTGGTATGAAACTACTCTAGACTCTTGCATCATCATGTGGGAAATTCAAGGTTGGAAAAGTTTTTATAACAAGAAGTAAGAGGTTTTAAGTAGAGCCCACGACTGATTTCTTCAGTTAGTTCCATTCCTAATTAAAGTGTTAATGATCGAAAATGGATGAATTAGAGAAGAAGAAAAGTTCCTTTATAGGGACAGGCACCATGAGGTAGTAGAAATAGGAGGACATGGGGGAAAAGAAAAAAAATGTATAGTTAGTAAGGAGAGTTTAAGAGATTTAAGGAGAATTATTTATTTGTGAGGGACAAGAAGAAAAGAAAGGATGAGGAGGATTAAAGAAAAACCAAGGATAGCTACGGAAAATAAGGAAGCAGAGAAAAATTTGGAAAAATAATGGATAGCCTGAGAAGAAAGAGAAAAGAACATGAATGAAAGGAAGGAAAATTTAAATGAAGTTAAGAACGAAGAAAATAAAGTAGAAAAAGTAGAATCACCCAAATCAAGTGGAGGCCAACAAGTGGCTCACCCAGAAACAAAGGTGGACATATCTAGTCTAGCTATAATACATGTGTCTTTTAGGGACCAATAAGGGTTTGTTACTCCAAGAAATCCCATATATACTATAGAAATTTCAGTTCAACAAGAATTAACAAGACAAACAAACCTAATGAGAGATCTACGACATTTATTAGGAGAGTTGGAACCATCCTTTAAAAGAGTACTAGAAGCTAAAGGATGGAGGGAAGAAGAGTTAAGAAGACCACTAATGATAAAGGAAAAAGGAGAAGAAGAAGAAGAAGAAGTTATTAGAATGAAGGATTTGATTGAGGAATTTGGTGGAAATATAAGCATAGTAAATGTGGAAACTAAAGAGGAGAAAAGTATAGATAGAAGAGAAGAAGAAAGGATAGGAGTAATAGAAGAGAAGATTGAGGAAGGAGATAGAGAGGAGAACCAAGGTAGAGAGCAAAAAAAACAAAATAAGAAGAGAAGGAGTGATGAAGGATTAGAAGATAGTTATAGATTAAGAAATAAGAAATATAGAAAGGTAGTTATGGAAAATATTAGTTATGAAAATTCACCAAATAAAGATGTGCCCCCCAACCAACACATGAGCCCAAAGGAGATGACCCCTGGAGTGGATGCCATTCCATGTGCTGCTTAACACACTGGTTGAGAATATAGAAAAAGGAAATAATTTGGAGGAAATATATCAAATATTGTGAGAAGAGAGTCAGAGAAGACCCGAAATAGTGAGAGAATTCCAAGAATTATTAGATGAAATTTACTTTGATATTGAGTTAAGCAGAGATAAAGGAAGAAAGATAAATTCAAAACTAGTTCATAACTAGACAAATAAAGTAAAGAAAGTTAAGCAACAACATGTTGTTTATCCTAGAACAAATACACGATCAATAATGACCCAAAAGATCAAGATGCTAATTTTCGACAAGGACTCTAACGATGCATTGGAACACTCCTTCCTCTTGGAAGCCTACTGGAAGATAAATAATACCACTGATGGAGCTACTAAGATACAAGATTTTTCATGTTCATTAAGGGATGATGCACTGCATTGGTACATGAAGATAGTTGCTCAAGGAACAAAACCATGGGCTTATATTGAGAAAGAATTCAAGATTGATTTTCATTTACCCGAAGCACCATCTAAAGGAGTAAGCAGGATGAGAGATCTTATATAGAGAGAAGGAGAATTAGTGAAGGTATTCAGTCAGAGGTTTAACAATATTACCATAAAATTGTAAGATCCCCTGACAGATAAACAAATAATTGAGTGGTTCACCTCAAGGCTACTTCCTTATTTCAGGGTAGCATTAGATTCACAACAGTGTAAAGAATTTTCAAAAGCAATTGAAATGGAAATCAAACTGGAAGCCCAACCATGGAGAAGAGAAGGAGAAACTTCAATAAAAATGGCATTAGAGTGGGTGCAGTTAGAACTTTTAAAATTAAAATTATAGCAGGATATTCATGGGACTGAAGGATTGAGGATTATTTCACCTCCTAAGAGTAACTTGAGGCTAAAGATATGGTGTACATTCTGTTGCAATGAATTCCATATTATAATTTAATTCCCATACTTTGAAAATGTGAAAAGAGCAACCACATTCTTCACAAAAAACATCATCTAGCAATATAGTTCCATCAAATAGAACATGGTGCAGTATTTCTAGACTTTAGGAACAACACACTCAGGAAACTTGTCCCTTACTTGAAGTAACACTGCCTACAAATCAATTGATGTAATCTACTACGTGCAGGTCATATAATCACTATCATCATACTTTCTATGTGGTTGATGCATTAGATGACATAAAATATTATGCTACCAGAAGAGAAATGGCCACTAAACAGAGTGCATCCCCTAACCATCCACCTACTCAACCACAACTACTACCAACAAATACACCACCTTCATAACAAATGATAATTATGCTGCAATATGTAAATACACAAGAGTTCAACCTAAGTATGGAGGCATATATCAAGGAACTAACTATAACCCAAATTATCAAGGTTACAATGACGGAGGATACCGTGGAGGGTAACAAGGTAGATATAGAGGGAATCACAGAGGTGGATATCGAGGTGAATATAGAGGTGGATATGACAACTATCATTGCAGAAGGAGATATCAAGTTTACAATGATGGTGGTTACCATGGAGGTTATAGGGACAACCAAGGAGGAGAATATTAGGATAGAAGACCCATGACTTGTTATAAATGTGGACAAGATGGGCTTCTTGCTATAAACTATACAGAACCTAGTCCCTATGGATTTTTCCATGTGAAAGGCCATGATACATTTAATTTTCCTAAGGTCACATAGTTCTACAAGAGCGGAACAACAAAATTATAAGAGTTGGTGGTCGATGCTCAAAGAAAGGTACAACACATCACCAAAATCCATTGGGATGAAGTATCCATAGAAAAATATAATTCCGCAAGGGCCGCTGCTTCAAGAACCACTAATTTAGGAATTAGACTGATAGGAGAAGATATAAAAGAGGAGGAAAAAGAAAGCTACATGAGAAGAAAAGAAATGAAAGATGGAAAAAGTATTGAAGAACCCTAATACCAGGTAGCTATTATAACTAGAAGTGCCACTAAGAATGAGGTGGTCCCCAAAAAGAAGAAAATAATAAGGATACCAAAAGAAAACAATCCTTCTAATGAAGAGGATTGGAATCCCAAAGAAATTAGGCTAGGGTTGTATTTAAAATAAGTTGAAAGGAGTAGAGCATTGGTACAGGAAGCACAAGCTATTGAAGAGAGAGAAGCACTATTGTTTTGAAGAAGTAATTGCATTAAAAGAGCTACCCAAAATAACTATCAATTATGGGTTGGTAGATAAACTTAAAGAATTCACTAAGTATTGGAATAAATAAGAGAGGACTCGTCATGTCCATAGAATTGAAGGGAGGTACAATAAGAAGAAAAGAAACACATTTCACACTTAGAGAACATGGTGTAAGTCCACCATCTACTTGGATGTGGACATTTTTGATACCACCATTACTAAAGTACTACTGGATCTCAGTGTGGACATCAATATAATGTCTAAAACCTCATGTGAGATGCTTGGAAGACCCACTCTAGAACCCGCAAGGTACTTTATTGGATTGGCAGATGGATCCTCTAGACAACCATTAGGAGTGCTAAAAAATGTAGTGGTGAATTTTATGGGACTTAAGAAGATGTTGAATTTTGAAGTGGTAGAGAAAGTTGCTAAGAATCCTTCATACAATGTTATTTTAGCTTTGGAATGGTTTGTAGACTGCAATGGAACATTAAATTTTGAAGAAGAAGAGGTAACATTGAATCCATATGGGATATGTGTTCATGTACCCCTGTATGCGGGGATGAGTGCCACATGGGCATAAGAAGTATGACATGACATAAAATAGGACAATTTTGCTGAAGTACAAGATGTATACACATTAAAAAATAAATTAGTATTGAAAAAGAATTTGAACCAAACTCAAATGGTGATATTTTGATTAAATCAGAAGATATCATTGAAAAATCAGATAATGTGGTAGAAGCCTGGATACATGGGTTTCTAGAGTCACATACTCGGAAACTACACTTTTCAAGAAGAATACCACCAAATATCATCACACTAGGAGACAATTATAACACTGGGGGTGAAATTTCTGCACCCGCTAAGGAGACATTTGAAGAAGAGGAGGAATACCATTCCACACAAGAGGAAGGAGAAGATGATGTTTTTATGCCAGCACAAGATAGTTTTTCCGCGGAAGAAGAAAAGATGAAAGAACTTCCAATTAAAATATTTAACAAGCTAATCCATGGAGCATCTCATCAAACATTACCCAAATACTCAAGATTTGGAGACCTAAAAGGGTATATCAAAATTATGGAAAGAATAATTTCTAATGAGAAGGCTAGGATGGAGGTGTTAGATGCCACCTTAACTATAAATGCTGCAATTTGGTGGGAAACACATAAGCACAATGTAACTCATTTGACCTCAGTCAAAAAACTCCTCATATCTAGATTCATGGAGAGTGGGGGATACTATGTCGTGATTCCTAAATACTCAGGAGAAACCGATCCACAAAAACATATTTAGGTTTGTGAATAGCATTAACGGCTATGCGGGAAGAATTCTCCCTTATTTTGATTCAATTGTTTGTGTGGACCCTTGGGTCCATACCACATTCTTGGTATTCACACCAATAAATTTGAAGGGAGACTAGAGATTAAGACTAAATAGTCAAAGACTTTTTCCATACCTTTAATTTCTAGGATGTGAACTTAAATATATTGAGAGCATTATAGAAGATTCGTACTTTCCTATTTTTGACACCAGATGAAGCCATAAAACAACATTCTGAAGAAGAGAAGAGAAAAAACTTGAGCCCCTGAAACCTCAAGATATTTGTACAAAGAATCTAGAAATGGCTCGGTGTTATAATGTAGAAAAACAAGAAAGAGAAGAGAAACTACAAAACTTAAGGTACAAGGTCATAGAAGATGAACAAATAGTATTGGAGGAGAAAGAAGGAGAAAAGTACTACTAACAACCCTTTAAAATCAAGAAATTTAAAACATTTGGACAAATGAAGAGGAGAAGTTTGTCAAAATAGGAGACTATTGGTCAAAAGAAGTGGCTAAGGTGGTAGAATTACTATGAAAGTTTCAAGACATATTTCCCAAAGACTTTAAATAATTAAAGGGAATTAAAGAAGAGATATGGAAAAATAAAATTCAAATAAAATATGGATTCAAGCCAATAAAAAAGAGACCATATAGGTTGAATCCCAACTTGAAGGTGAAAGTAAAGTTAGAAATTGATAAGATGTTAAATGTTGGGATCATTAAAACAGTGGATGATTCATAATGGATCCGTCCTATGGTGATTTAGAATAAGAAGACTGGAGAGATCCGCGTATGCATAGACTACACAGAGTTCAATAAATCATGTGTGCATGATCCATTTCCAACCCCTTTTACAAAAGAAGTACTAGAAAACATGACTGGTAGAGAGGTGTATTCATTCACAAATGGGTTCTCTAGTTACTACCAAGTTAGAATTGCCTCGGAGGACCATCCCAAAACCATTTTTTCCATAGAATGGGGATCTTTTATGTATACAGTAATGTCATTTGGACTTAAGAACGCACTTGCATTTTTTAGTAGAATCATGATAAATGCTTTCAAAGACTTCATTCATGATTTTCTATAGGTTTATCTTGATGATTGGACAGTTTATGGCCTATTAAAGAACCATATACAAGTATTGAGACTGATGTTTCAAATGTGCAAAGATTTACATATCTCTTTGAATTTGAAGAAATGTATATTTTTGACTCCCTTTGGAACATTACATGGACATATAATTTGTAAAGAAGGGTTGTTGATTGATCCACTATAGACTTCAGTGATTGTAAATCTACCACCACCCAAAACACAGAAATATGTGAGAATAATTTTGGGATACACTGGATATCACATGAAGTTTATAAAAAATAAGTGCTCATCTAGATGAATTTTTGAAGAAAAAAACTAATAAACAAATCTCTTGGCCCAAGGAATGTGCAGACACTATTGAGATTCTAAAGGAGAAAATTCTACATGCACCTATTTTGATTTTTCATTATTAGAAGATACCATGTCCATGTCCATGTGGATGCATTTGGGATTGCAATTGGATCTGTATTGATGCATCCTAGAGAAAAGATGGATCATCCTATAACATTTGCTAGTAGGAAGTTGGCTAAGGCGGAAAGAAATTATGCCATAACAGAAAGGGAAGCATTAAGTATAGTCTATGCCTTGATGAAATATAGACAATATATACTAGCCACTTCCTTCACATTCTACACTGACCATGAACCTTTAAAGTATCTACTGAATAGACAACTTCTACAAGGAAGAATACGTAAATGGTTTATGCTTTTTCAAGAATTGGATTTTACCTTGGTAGTAAAACCTGCTAAACTAAATAATGGTCTGAACTATTTGTCAATAATTGAAATTAGAGAAGATGAAGGGCCTATAGATGATGATTTTTCTAGGGCTCATTTATTTTGCATCGAATCCATACCTAAATAATTTGATGAAATTTCACAAATATTACATACAAGATAATTCTTAAGTGACTATACCTAGTAGTAGAAGAAATATTTGCTAAGCAGAGCATTTCCATTCACATTGATTCAAGGTCAATTGTATAAGAAGGGAGAAAATGATGTCCTTAGGAGAGTATCCTTGGAGCATGAGAGGAAAAATGTCTTGATTGAAGCACATGAAGGCATAACAGGCTGGCATAATGGAGGAGATAAAACAACAAGAAAATTCATTATAGCGGGCCTATGGTGGCCTACACTCTTTAAAGATGCTCAAAAACATGCCAGATCCTATGATATATGTTAGAGAGTTGGGAAACCTAATGCAAGGGATGAAATTCCATTAGGACCTAATTTGGCATTAACGCCATTCGAAAAATGGGCTATTGATTTTATAGGACCTATTAAGCCAACCACCAAACATTCTCAAGAAATGTTCATTATAACTGGGACAAAATATTTGACAAAATGGGCAGAAGCGGTTCCCACAAAAGACGGTACTACAAAGACAACTACCAAATTCATATATGATAATATTCTCACAAGGTTTGGATGTCCTTTGAGTATCACTAGTGACCAAGGAAAACATTTTATGAACTCAACTATTTAAGAGCTATTAAGCGAATTCATGATCAATCATAATAGAAGCAATCCATACCACCCTTAGGAAAATGGAATAGTAGAGGCATTTAAAAAGGTATTGGAGAAATTCTTAACCAAAAATTTCTCATTACAAACTGCAGATTGGGATTTGAATATACTTGTTGCTCTATGGGAATACCGCACAACATACAAAAGGCTTACAAAGTATTCCCCATTCAAATTGGTATATGTATTATAAGTCACAGTTCCCATAGAGTTTGTTCTTCCAAATTTAAGGATTGCAGTGGAATTTAGGATGAAGAGAGATGATTCACTCCATGAAAGGATGATAGAACTGGAGAAATTAGATGAAAATAGGTTTATAGGTGCATACAACTAGACCCATGAGAAAATAATACAAAAGGCATGACATGACCGCCATATTAAGAAGAAACAATTTGATATTGGAGATCAACTACTTTTATATGACAACAAATACAAATACCCAGGAAAGTTAAAGGTAAGATGGGTAGGGCCATATATTATTAAGGAAATACTACCTTCAGGAGAAATAAAACTATAGACATTGCAATTGAAATAAATTCTTGGACATGTGAATGGAGGAATGCTCAATATATATGTGACTTAGAAAGAAATAAAAAATTGGAGTAAAAAAAGAACAAAAAATACTGACCTATCTGAATACCGAAAATTTGGCAGGTAGGTCAAGGGGTAGGATGAAAACCGGTAAGGGCGTATCTACTCTTAGAAAAAGAAATATAAGGATAAATAAGAAACCATGGAGAAGAGATACCTGTGTAATAAAGAGAACACCGGCCTATTCGCAAACTGGAAATTAAGTGGATAGGACAAGGGGTAGGATGAAAACCTGAAATTACTCTAGTAAAAGAAAAAAGAGAAAATAAGGGAGATGGACCACACAAATAAGAAAAATGAAAATCAAAAGGAAAAATAAATTAAATCTGCGAGAAGTAGGGAAGAAATAAAACCACGAATAAAAGAAAAAATGGAAGCTATGAAAAGAAGAAACATAGGTAAAACAAAAGAATGACAAGAAAATTAGTCTAGAATATGTGAATACAAAACAAGAAGTTACTGATATCATGATAAAACCATTACCAAAAGAAACATTTGACCACTTAAGGAATGAATTAGGGGTCATTTCTAATCCCGCCAACAACTAGAAGATGTGCAGACAAAGTGAGGGACAATTCTCAAGTAATATTGGCTCCTAATTAGTGCCAACAAATATTGAAGCAAGGGACAACTTGTCTTCTAGCTCAATTTAGTTAGAACATGCATCGACTAAGGGGGAGTACTTCCACGTATACATCAGATCATTAGGATCACAAAAGTAGAATAGATGACCCTTTGTCATTGATATCAAAGGGGAGAGAAACTAAAATTAGGAACCTATTGACTTACAAAAAGGGGGAGAGAAACTAAGTCCTAACAAGTCTAAAAGAGGGAGAGAAGCTATAGTCAGAAATTAACCTGATACATGCAAAGGGGAGAGAAAGTAAAGTTAGAAGTCAGTTGTCATGAGAAAAGAAAAAGAAGTTGAAAACATAAATTTGTCAAGGAAAAGGTATGCAAAAAGTATTTTTTCATCAAAGGTTGTAGGTTTCTATTGTATGTTGCTATCAAATGAAGTGAGGTGTTTCCATCAATGAAAAAGGGGGAGATTGTTGGAGATCTGTCATTATAGTGTGTATTGTCATTGATGTCAAGAAGCAATTGGTGAAATTGTTGCAAGAAGCATATGGGAAGATTGTTGGACATCTGTCATTGTCATATGTGATGTCATTAATGTCAAGGTGTATTGATGACAAAATGGATTATTGGCAAATGAGCAAGTGAGAATAATGAAGATTGATTGGTAGTGTCAGCTCTCATATGCCTCAGGATGGTCAAGGATAAGTTTTAAGGGACTTAATTATTTTTGTGTGCATGATGCAAATATGAGGAGATAGCCACAAAATTATTGAATTAGCCACTGAAGTCTATAAGGAGTCAATAGTGGAAAACTAGTGAAGGTCGCAGATAAAGAAATGAAGCAACCAAAGCAAAAAGAGTTAAAGAATGTCCAATGAGTAAAAATGGAAAGGCCAGAGGATGTGAAGGAAGAACCACAAAAATAAGAACTATCTTAAAGCAAAGCCACGAGAGTACTTACACATATACATCAGATCATTAGGATCATGAAGCAAAATAGATGATCCTTTGTCATTGTTGTCAAAGGGGGAGAGAAACTAAAATCAAAAACCTGCTGACTTACAGAAAGGGGGAGAGAATCTAAAGTCCTGACAAGTCTAAAAGAGGGAGAGAAGCTACAATCATAAATCAGCCTGATACATGAAAGGGGGAGAGAAACTAAAGTTAGAAGCCGGTTGTCACGAGAAAAGAGAAAGAAGCTAAAAACATAAATCTGTTAAGGAAAAGGCATGTCAAAAGTATTGTTTCATCAAAGTTTGCAAGTTTTTGTTATATTAAAAGTGAGATGCTGTCATCAAATGAAGTGAGGTGTTGCCATCAATGAAAAATGGGGAGATTGTTGGAGATCTGTCATTATAATGTGTATTGTCATTGATGTCAAGAAGAAATTAGCAAAATTGTTGCAAGAAGAATATGGGGAGATTGTTGGACCTCTGTCTTTGTCATATGTGATGTCATTAATGCCAAGTTGTATAGATGACAAAATGGATTATTGGTAAATGAGCAAGTGAGAATAATGAAGGCTGATTGGTAGTGTCAACTCTCAGTTACTTTGTGTGCATGACACGGATATGAGGAGATAGTCCAAGAATTATTGAAGTATCTGCCAAAGTCTATAACAAGCTTTGAAAGACTAGCAAAGGCCGTGGATAAAGCAATGAAGACGTTGAAACAAAAGGAGTTACATAATGTGCAGTGAGTAAAAATGGTAAGGCCACAGATGTGAAGGAAGAACCGAAAAAGTAAGAACTATCTAAAATCAAAGCCACGAGAGTAAGGAAGTTTGAAGGAAAACCGCAGAATACTAAAAGTGCCACAAAATACTAGAGAATGTCGTGGAAAACTAAAAAATGCCGCGAAGGACTGAAAAAGCCACAAAGTAAAGAGAATAGTCATGGAAAACCCATTTAAGTCACTCTAAGGAGAGGAAATTCACAAGAGCCGACATTGTTCCATGAAACTTTCATAAATTAGATGATTAATTTTTTAATTGAAGATTCCATAAAGGGGAAGGCCAACTCATAATATAGATGATCAAGTATGGATGGATAAACTGAAGATTCTACAAAAGGTAAAAGGCCAACCTACTTAGGTCATATGTGACCATTGTAGCTTGAATTAAATGAAGGGATTTGGGTCGAATCTCGATAAAAGGATGACCCCTTTTGCATTGGAGAAATTATTGCATATAAAAATAAAACTTTGTCTCAGTTGAAAAATTTGTTAGTGGGTGCAAAAGATGCTCTAAGAAATTGTGTAACAAAGTAGAAAATCATTTGCAGTTATGAGGGTAGAATATGAGATTTTATCAGAGATATCATTAGTTATTGTTTGTGCAAGGAATCGATGCATGTGAGTTAGAAGAGTGAAAGAAGGAGAAAAAGAGCTCGAGTGAAATTGTATTATTTGAGTTAAAGAAGAGGCAAAGTGTAGCAATCAGAGATTCAGATAAGAGAGATAGAGAAAAGAGAAAGTGCAAAAAGATATAGAAAAGTGATCATAATATGTTGAGTAAGCAGTATAGACTCTGTATGATCAAATTGTAATATCTTATTCTAAGTGGGTGCTTACATGTTAGGGGGTTGGTGCTCCCTGCAAGTTAGAGCTTGCTAAATCAAGGGTTGGTGTTCCTTGTGGGATTGTTGTCTCACTAATTCAGGGGTTTTTGCTCCTTGTGAAGTTGGTGTTTCACTAAACTTATTTTATTTGAGTAATATAAGAAGAGTTTCAGTAATTTTTCTTCCTTATGAGGGTTTCCCACTTATATGTGGTGTTCGTGTGTTGGGTAATGTTACATATCTGATGCACACTATTTGTTTTGAATGGTGAATGGTTTAATGAATCAGTGAATGTGTAAATGTTAATAACTAAAAATGAGATATAATTTTGAATAATTGATTCACCCCCCCCTCTCAGTTAACTTATGATCTCTATAATAGGTATCGTTGCATAATAAACCTCACTCTCTAGATATCTCATTTTGAGAAACGTAGTAAATGAGCTCCAATGAGACATGTTTGGTTTATGAGTCGCCCACCAACCCACGACATTTATTTTTAGGGTGTCATCTAAGGCCTCCATTCTAGATTTTTCATTTGGGAATATCCTCTCCATTATCTGAATGTGCCCTTCTAAATCTCATTATCCTAAATATTTTTGTAGGGTTTGGTTGGATGCTCTGCAACTTTATATATATATATACGTTTAATAGGTAATTCTTTAAATTATTCTTTTATAGAATAGTACCCATCATAGTCTTCGAATGCAACTTCTTATTTTGAAGAATAGTAGTCATCATCATCTTAACATCTATCAAGCATGGGAAAGATAATGTCTAGATCAGTATCCGCAGAATCATCATCCAAAGTTATTATTCATGGTGGGATCCTTCTTGCATAATGTAATTTTATCGTCCTTGATTTTGTAAATCCATGTATCATGGATTCAATAACATTATCTAAACCATCACCGGTGGCTTCATTTTCAACTAAAAATTTTCCCTCTAAATTTGGTTTGAATTCTTTATAATACTGGAGAACTTATTAAAAGTGTATAATCCTCAAATATCATCAAAGTCTTCTCCTTCAATATCATGCCATACTTTTTCTACCCACATGGCACTCATTCCTACATGTAAGGTTACATGTACACATATTCCATCTGCTTAGAGTGTCACTTCTTCTGAGTTGAGGGTTCCATTACAATCTACGAACTCCAAGGCCAAGATAACATTATAAGAGGGATTTAAAGATACATTTTCTATCACCTCAAAATTGACCTACTTTTTTATGCCCATGAAGTTTACTTTAACATTTTTCAACACTTCCAATGGTTGTCTAGATGATCCATCTACTAAGCCAATGAAATACCTGGTGGTTTCCAAAGGAGGACTACCCAGCCTCTCCCAAGTAGTCTTGGACATCATGTTTACGTTCGCGCCAAGATCTAGTAGCACTCTTGTGATGGTGGTGTCAAATATATCAGCGTCCACGTAGATAACAAATTTACGCCATGTGTGTTGGGTACGAAACACATTTATTTTCTTCTTCTTATGTCCTACTTCAATTATCTAGACATGAAAAATATTTTCCTCCTTATTATAGTATTTGGTAAATTGTTTTAATTTGTCTACTAGACCGTGGTTGATTGTTAATTTAGCTATTTCTTTCAAAGAAAGGATTTCTTCCTCCACAAAACAGTTTTTCTCCTTTTCTTCCCGGGCTTGTGCCTCTTTTACTAATGCCCTACTTTACTCAACTTCTTTCATATAGATATTTGGTCTAATCTATTTAAAGTTCCATTCACTTCACTAGAAGAATTATCCTCTTGTGGTGAACTGATTATTTTCTTCTTTGTAGGTGCAACCTCCTTCTTTACGACACTCATAGTAGTAACTGCTACTCTGTATCTAGGTTCTTCAATGCTTTTAATGCCTTCCTTCTCAAATAAATTTCTTTGGCTTCTTATTTCTTATCCTCTTTTTTTGATCTACTTTATGAGCCAAATTCTCTCGCAGCTTTATCTTTTTCTATTGTCTTCTCATCCCATGGAATTCTGGTAAGATGTTACACATACTTCTAACCATATTTTCCCAAAGTTTCTGATTTGTTCCCTCCATTATTATAGAACTATGTGGCTTTAGGAAAATTGAATGAATCATGTCCTCTTTCATAATAGAAGCCACAAGGATCAGGTTCTGTGCAATTTGTAGCTAAGAGTCCATCTTGACCACATTTATAGCAATTTAGTGGTCTTCTATCTTGATATCCACCTCCTTGATTATCTCTATAGCCTCTACATTAACATCCATCATTATAACCTTGATAAACTCTTCCTCCTCTGTAATTATCATAGCCACCTATGTATCCTCCTTAATAACCACCTCTATAACCTCCCCTGTATCCTCCTCTGTATCCCTTGTGGTATCCTCCTTCATTATATCCTTGGTAATTTAGATTATAATTGTTTCCTTGATAGCCACCTCTAAAGTGTGGTTTTCCACCTTGTTGGTTTGAGTACTACGGAGTAACTATTGTTGGTATTGAGGGTGGCAGGTTTGCTGTAAGAATTTTTGTGTTGTAGGGGAAGATTGGGTGTTGTATTCTATCACGCAGTCATTACTCTTCTAGTATTATAATATTGTAAATCCTCTAGTGCCTCTATAGACATGCAAGTTTGATGGTAATGGTTGTATGATCCGTAGTGTAATACATCAATTAATTAGTTGGAGGTACCACTTCTAGTAAGGGATAGGTATCCTTCATTTGTTGTTCCCACAGTCTATAAATGCCACACCATATTGTTTCTGATGGTGATTTATTACTAGACAATGCTCTCTGTGAAGAATGTTGTCTAACCACGATGACTCTTTTTAAACTCTCTAAGTGAGGACACTCTATTCTATTATTCCCTTCATCACAACATACTCTTTACCAAATCTTAGGTTTTAAATGACTCCTTGGTGGTGAACTATTGCTAATCCCTTAATTCTTTTGGATTTCTTGTTGAAGTTTTAATTTTGCTAACTCCAGTTGTACTCTTTCCAATTCTATTTTTAATGAAGTTTCTCCTTCTCTACACCATGGTTGTGACTCTAGTCTAATTTCCATCTTTGTTGCCTCTGAAAGTGTTTTGAACTATTATCCATCTAGTGTTCCTCTGATATATGGAATAATTCTTGAAGTGAACCATTTGATCCATTGTTTATTTGTGAAAGGCTCCTCCAACTTCCTAGTAGTATTTTTGAATCAATGGCTAAATTCCTTAACTATTTCCTTTTCTCCTTGAATGAGGTCTCTCATTTTGTTCACCCCTTCTAATGGTGCTTCCAGAAAATGGAAGTATGTCCTAAATTTATTTTCAATAGCAACTCAATCCTTAGTTCCTTGGGAATTTTTTTACATGTACCATCTCAACGCATCTTCCCTTAGAGTGTTAATAAATTCATTTAATTTGACTATGTTATCCATAATGTTTCTTTTCTTCCATTAGGTCTCTAATAAGAACAAATTTTCCAAATCATCACTTATGTCTGAGTCAAATAATGACAATTTAATCTTTTGTGACATCCTTTCGAATGATTGAGAATGTCTTTGAGGTTTATTAACTGTCTGTTGTTTTACTTGTTTCACCTTCCTTAATTGGTTCTGGTACTTTGCTAAATTGTTCTTTTGTCCTTTGTCTCTACATAACTTGATATAAAAATATAATTCTCCTAACAGTTCTCTGAATTCTCTTGCAATTTCATGTCTCTTCTGACTCTCTTCTTACAATTTGATATATCTTTCTTCCAAGCTTTCTCCCTTTCCTATCCTTAGAATAAGTGTTTCAAGTGGAAAATAGAATGGCGACCATTCTAGGGGGTCATCGCCTTTGGGATCGTGTGGTGGTTGGGAGACATGTCTTTAATTGGTGACTTCTCATAACTATCCTTTTCCATAACTACCTTCTTATCTTTATTATTTCTTAATCTATGTATTTCTTCTAATCCCTCATCACTCCTCTTCTTATTTTTTTTTTCTTCCTCTTTTTCATGTTTTTCCCATCTATCTCCTTCCTTGTTTTTCTCTTCTATTTCCTCTATCTTTTCTTCCTCTTGTTTCTCCATATTTTCTCTATTTTCCTCATCTACTATTTTTATTTTCTCTCCAAATTCTTCAATTAATTCCTTCATTCCAATAACTTCTTCTTCTTCGACCTTTTCTTTGATAAGTAATGGTGTTCTTATTTCCTTTTCTTCCCAACCTTCTTCTTCCAATACCCTCTTAAAAGTTGGCTCTAAACCTCCTACTAACTATTGTAAATCTCTCATTAAAATAGCTTGTCTCATTATCATTTGTTGAACTAGACTCTCTATAGTGTATTGTACCACGGGGTTCTGTAGGGTAACCAAACCATGTTGATCTCCACTTTGTGTAGGTATTATAGCTATAATTTACATGTCCACCTCCCTTTCTGGGGTAACCACTTGCTGGCCTCTATTTGAAGTGGGTGTTTCTTTCTTTTCTTTCTTATGAGGTGTATTAACTCTTTTCTTTCCTTCATCTTCTTTTCTCTTTCCTCTCTTTCCAATATTTTTTTTTATATTTTCATTTTTTAATTCCCTCTTCTCTGCAGCTAATCTTTATCTCTCTTCCATCCTTCTCATTTTAGTTATTTTAATCAAATTACTAACTCTCCTTAATTATCTTAATCCTATTTTTTCCAACTATATAATTTTTCTGTCTTTTTCTTTTTCCCATGTCATCCTATTTTTGCCACCCCAACCAACACCCCATTAATTCTAATAAATCATGTCTCTTGGATCACCCCCTTCACGTACATCATCCTGCAGTGCATTTCCCCTAAATAAACTTTGTCATGCTTTTGATTAATCCTTTTTCTATCATCAAAACCTTCATTAATAATGGAACTAATTTGAGAAAATGACCTCTTTCTCCACTTAATATTTCACCTTTCTTGTAATAAAAATTAGCCTAACCCTGTATGGCCCAAGTAATTATGTATGAATCTAGGGTGGTCTCGTACAAATAATAAATTTCCCTTGTCCAAGGTTCTTCTAGGTGGTTAACTATAGTTAACTTTGTTGCAGTCCACTTGAAACATTTTGTCAAATGTAACCTAGACCACTCTATTCTTTTTGCGTGAGCTAAAATGCAAGGCCACAAAAAATGTGGAAACTGAGACCAAAATTCTTCATCGTACTCTCCAAAAACTTATGATTCTATTTATTTGTATCAAACTTTTAATCTTTTTTATTCTCCCTTCACATAAATATGAATTTTTTTCCCACCAATCCTCTATCTCTGTTAGTATTGGTTTCCAATATCCTAGTGGTAATATTTCTCCTGACATCCACTTAACAAAAGGATACCTAGGCTTAGACACCAAACGTTGACCTAAAAACCTGACACCAATGTGGTATTTAGGATGTTTGACCTTAAGTTAAGGATGTACGTGAGAAAAGTAAATGGATCTAAACTATTAACAAAAATAGAAAACACATAACATATTTCATCCCAAACTCCAATGTTTATGTATTACTTAGGAATCCTTACATTAGTCTTAATTACATTTATATCTTTCTCATTCTATCTCATATAATTCATTCCTTATACAATTCTCTCAATATAACACTCAAATATTCATTTCTTGTGACACACTCATATACAAAATGTTAATTATAATAAATGTACAAAATACATAACATCCCAAAATCCACTTCTTTTTATTTGCACCTTTTTTGGCTTTTGTTGTGTTTTGACTTGGTTTGTATTTATTCCACGGATTTGTGTAGGCTTCTACGTATTCTTACCGTGTAACATGACTTTTTCGCATATATCGCAGCTTCCTAGTCTTCTGCAGCTTCCTTTAGCTATGTGCAACTTCTTCCTTTTATTTGCGGATTTCACCTTTATCTTCGGGTTTCACCTTTTATTTGCAACTTTTACCCTTTTATGTGTGGCTCTGTTCCTTGGCTCGCAGCTACTTCAACTATTCAGTAACTTTACCTTCATCTTCACAACTATCTAAAAATGCGATAAACAACCCTGTAAATAGAGACAATCCCATGTTGCCTCAAAATCCCAGGTTGTTTATGACATGGGGCAGGGTGTAATTTTGAGCTCTAACAATTTTGACATGCCTAGTGAGATGAGTATTTCAAAGATTTATATTTGATAGGTGTGTATCCTATCCACCTTGGTGCCTTCACTTTCCAATAGTTTTGGCATGCCTAGTGGGATAGATTTTAAATAGCTTTACATCTTCATATCACCAAGTTTGATGTGTTATTGGTGATATCTAGCCTTTAGGAGGCATGTTCTCCATACGTCTAGTGAATCCACTATTCCAAACAACCCATTATCTCATTTACATATCTTTCCCTTCATTATTTCATCCATTTCCACTTTCCTTCCATTCTTTCATTTTCCTTTCATTCATGAAGTTATGCAATCATGAATTCTTTTCATTCTTAGAATCCTCATTTCCAAGAGTAGTATTATTCCACTCCACCTTCATGTTTCCAAAATCCTCCTCCAAATCAATTTTATGAGCCCTAGTATGAAGAATCTATATATAACCCACCCTCCACTAACCCATATGGTTACTTTTCTAACCAAAATGCTTATCAAGAACAAGGTTGTGTAGGTGATGGTGGAAAATCCATGGATGAGGCTTATTTCTAGAGGTAGATTCAAGAAATGGAGAAGATCATGATGCAAATCAGGGCTACTAGTGCATTAAAGGCAACCAAGATTATTTTTATGAATCACTATCCATGGAAAGGCCCTATACCAAACTGGTTCAATCATCAGTAGAAACTGAAGTTCATGGCTGAAATTACACCTCAAATTGAAGAGTGGTTTGAGTTAAAGAAGGCTTACCAATCTAGTGTTAGGAAACCCTATCAATGGGGGAACCCTACACTACCATCTTACATCCTTTCTTTTTACTCTACCTAACCTGAACCATCTCAGCTTGAATTTCATGTCCCTAGTTCTCTATCTAATTCCATTGAGGATCCCCCTTCTTTATATTATTCCCTTCCCTTCCACCTTCATTTTTCCACCCTCTTTTCCTTGAAACCTCTATCTCATCCATAAGAAATTATTTCACCTCCTTCACCATCTGAACCTTTGCAAAGTCAACCAAGGGCTAAAGCCTTCCCCTATTTCAAATCAGATCTACATGTGCTTGAACTTCATGAGAAAGAAGTTAAAAATAATGAAGTAATGGAGCTTAACCAATAGAGTAAGGGCACAAGTTCTTGGTTACCTAAGGATCCATTCCTCACTAAGCAAGATCGTGTATCTTTCATAGCATTAAGGGTTAAGCTTCATTCTTCTGGAAAAATAGATGCACATGCAGACTTGGAGGGGGAGGGCCAAATAAGGAAGATAAAATTCAGAGCTTCAAGGCTTGGAGCCATGAGTTTGAATCCAAAAAGGTTCATCACCAAGAACCTAAAAATCAACCTCCTCCAATATCTACAAAATCAGCTGAGGTGAGTCCCATTCTTGAAAAACATTATATACTTACTGAAGAATGGACTAAATCTAAGAGCATAATGGATGAAGAAGTGACCCAACCCATTGCTGAGATTCCTCCTATTTTGATTGAAAATTATGAGGTCAAGGAGATTAAAGCTAAAGAGATGAAATAAGAGGAAGAGAAACTTCAGAGTGAGCAAGATATTTTATTTGAATGTAGTTACCTCCATTGTCCTACATGCTTAGAACTTGCTACACTTTTAAAGGATTTCAATGATCCATCTATAATATCCATAGATGTTGCAATCATTCATGGGGAGATTCATGCCAAGGAGGAGGACAAATCAGATTCAGATATTTTGAGTGAAGAACAGGTCATAGAAAGCTCCTTCATTTCTTTTATTGGTAAAACATCAAATATTTACTCCCCTTCATCTTTACAAGAATCTATTTTTTTTGGATGAATTTAATATCTCAAGCTTCATGTTTGAGGATGAGGAGAGCCATGGTGAACCAATTGCAAAATTAGAAATCACCATGTAGGAGATATATTTTCTTGTAGAAGCAAAGAAAATTTTTGATCAACTGGAAAGAAACTCCATTCAAGAAATTTTACAAGATAATCCCATTCATGGGATTGAGCTTCAAAGAGATAGGAAAATCACAAGGATCATCCCATTGGTTCCAAAAGTCCCTTTCCCAATAAGGTATTTGGCTAACTTGGAGCTAAAATCAGAGTTGCAACTAGTCCTTCTCATTTCAAAGCATGAGGATGATAATCAAAGTAAAAAACGTCAGCTCCAACACCTCCAACTAGATGAAAATAAAATTGAAGAGGTATACATCATTTTTTTAGCTAATACATTGAAGAAACAAGGAATGCAAGGCATGTCTTCATTCCCACTATGTGATTTTGTTGTCAAATAGATCATATGGATGCATTTTGTGAGGAAAGGATCTTATTTATCACAACCTATTGCAGGTTTTGTTTAGCTTCCTTTTCCTCTAGTTAGAGTAGAGTAGAGTAGGTTTAAATTCAGTAAAAGAAGTGTTTGTGCACACCTTGCATGTTTTCCACTTGGAGCATGTATGTTTTTTTCTCATTTTGTACATATTTTTTGCGGGATTTTTTTGCTTCTGCATAGTTAACACCAATTTAGGCAGTGTTCATGGCCAAATTTTATTTTAGGGCAGTTTTTTAGAGTACATTTTTTGGCCCCAAGAGATTAGTTGTAGTTCAGATTTCCCTTGCTTCTTCCTTGGTAAAAAATATAGTGATTTGGGACAATTTTAAAGTGAATCAAAAACTCCCAAGAAATCAACTCAAGAGCAAATCAAGGTAGCTTTAGATCAGGTGGAGCAGATTTAATGGAAAAATTAGATAGTTGCAATAGTTTCAAAGCTTCATTTAGAGCTCCACATATCAATTTCAGGAAGTTTTAAATTGTGCTAAGGTCATAATGGATCAGTGATAAGAGAATTTCAATGTTTTGATCATTTTTTAAAGTTTTTGGGCTTGGCTCGATGCCCAAATAATGCTTCAAGGATACTATCCAAATTTCATAGGAAAATTACCCCCTGGAGGTCACCAAACTGTTATCCCAAATTTACCCCCCAGGTTAATTTGGATAATTCAATAAAAATGGACTTAGCCATTTTTACAATCCTGGGACATTTAAACGGTTATCAAATCCCCCTTTCCAAAATCACCAGTTGTGGGATTTTTAAAACCTACAAGAAATTGATTTAGTTATCGAGGAAAGTAATAACTTAGTGTTTCACTGGTTCTCCTAACCCGTGAAATAAAGGAACATCGGTTGGACTTAGGCATGTTTTAATTAAACCCGCTAAAATTGTATAAAATCCATGACATAAAGGAAATCAAGGAGGAAACATGGCGTAGATATAATGGTCTAAGGAAAACACATGGTGGGTTTCCAGTACTCTTCAAGTAGATGCATTCTTCAGACCTCAAATCCACGGAATAAGTCATGTTTCATAAAGGCATTGGGTCTAGGAAAATCAGTGAGGTCAAAATGAGGACGGGTGGTGCACTTCTTTAAAGCCAGAAATTTTCTAAGTTCACCAAAGTTCAAAGATGTGACGTGAAGGCTTAGTCAATCACCTCCTATACGTAGATTTTCCTTATTGGTCAACACTTTGCAACAAGCAGAGGAGATAAAAGAAATGACTAAACATGGAAAAGTGTGTGGAGCTTTCTTATTGGCTTGCAATTTACAGTTATCAATAAAGTGATATCAAAATACTAACAACCCAAGGGGTGCGGAATGATATCATTGGCCAATGCTTTATAGGTTTCAGAAGGGGGAAAATCAAAACGAATGACATTCCGAAGTGCATGGAGCCTTCTCATTGGCTCACACTTCACAATGGTCATTCAAATGGATATGAAAAAGTTAATTGTGAAGAAATGTGGAGCCTTCCCATTGGCTCACATTTCTTAGGGATAATTCAAAGGCAGAGGACAATCTGAAACTGCGAAGGAGGTGTGGCTTTTTTTTATTGGCCCTTTTTTTCTAAAGAAGGAAGACCTTCATAAAGCCAAAGGAAATAAAGGAAAAGTAAAGGGAAGTAAAGGCCCAATCCCCAAACCAATGGGAAGTAGACACATGGAAAAGAAAAAATAATGCACACATTGGCAAAGGTTGATCCCTGAGTTAATCAAAATTTTCCACGTGTCAATTTCATGTGCTTCCCGACACGTAAAATTTCAAGTGGCCATATCTTTCACCCCCGATTTCTAAATCTATAAAAATATATATCGATGGAAAGATAACCTCTATCCCTTCAATTTGGAATCATCAAAATCAGATTTTGATGGCATTTGATAGAAAAAATGGGAAAAATAGTTTGGCCATTATGCACTCAGGAAATCAGCTGACCCTTGGGTCAACCAGAATGCACCACATTCTATTGCAAAGATCAAATCCATGCATTTTTTATCTTATCAGAATGCCGTCAACATAGGAAACACCTTGAACCGTTAAAAATCAGATTTAGGTGGAATTTGATAGGTGTTGGAAAGGATAAACGATCGGGGAATGAGTAATTATAGGTAGCTCAACCACCAGAATTGATGGTGTGGTTAATGAGCATGTCAGATGTCCATTCCTCCTCTACATATTGGTACTTTGGGGAAGTGGTCTGTTGAAACCATTAAGACACATTTAGTGCACCCCCTCTCTCTCCTTTCTTAGAAATCTATAAATGTAAGTGCTTAGGCACATTAAAAAGGGAGAATGTTCTAAAACATAAAGGAACTCTGTTTAAAATTTTCTATAACTTTAATGAGTTATAGGCATCAGATTTTAGCATTTTGCAAGGTGATTCTTTCCTTATTTATTGCATTATAATGGAATGTGTATCCTTTGAGAAATAAAAATCATGTTTTGTGGCTCTTTTTCGTTATCTTTTGTTATGTTGCATCTGTTGCCTTCCATTACAACTGTAGGTGTATTATGCATCCCTTATTCTTTTTGCAGGATTTAAATCTATTGTGCTTCGTGAAAATGATGATGGTAAATGTAGTTCGGAATTGTGTCTCTCATGTATGATCTTTCCCCTCTCCATTATTATCCTCATTTTCACTCATTGGAATATCTCCACCCCTTTTCTTAGTGTTATCACCACCTTTTAGCTTAGGATTTCCCTATTATGCATATCCTTCTAACTCTGGCCCTTTGAATGTTTAGCTTAGGATTTTATTTCATAATTAGGAAAAGTTTTAGCATTAGGAATAGGTAGAGGAATCAAGCTTCTCTGGAAGTTTGTCTCACAGTGCAAGTCCCACAACTTGGAGATAGTCCCATGTTGCCTCAAAATCCCAGGTTTACTATGACTTGGGGAAGGGTGCAATTTTGAGCTCCAACATCATTTTATCCCATACAAACCAATGTGAATTATATGTTATAAACAATATATCTCATGAGAAATACATAAGCTTGATCCCTCTCAAGGTTATGTAGCGTAGCACATGGCTCTGTCAAGGATATTCTAGCCAATATGATACAATTATAATCAATGAAACCTACTAGTGCTCCATAGCTTTACAGATAGTGTTTACAATGACAAGAGGTAATGGTAGGAATCTAGTGGCTGCTAAGCTAGACCATGATTTATTATTTTATCGCTATTTTTAAAATAATAAATTGTTCAACCTAGCGTCCCCTATGTCATTCATTTTAATAAGTAAAGAAGCTTAGCGAACGCTAATCATTTTCTCCCATACGAACTGATGTGAATTATATGTTACAAATAATATATCTCATGAGAAATACATAAGGCTTGATCCCTCTCAAGGGTATGTAGTGTAGCACATGGCTCTGTCAGAGATATTCTAACCAATATGATATAATTATAATCAATGAAACCTACTTGCACTTCATAGTTGTATAAATAGTGTTTACAACGAAAAGAGGTAATGGTAAGAGCCTACGACCTCTAAGCTAGACCATGATTGATTATTTTATCGTTATTTTAAAAATCTTGGTGTTTTTTACATTTCTTTAATATAATGTAACGGACAATAAATGTTTGCATCTTAAGAATACTGAGGCTCTAAATGTGTTAACATAGGTTTGAACAATTTGGAATAAATTTCTCCATATATTATTACAAATCTAACTTATAATCAAAGTAAGAGACAATAGACCCTTGGTATAGAGGAACTCAATAAACATTGTTAATAATCAAATATTTTAACAAGTATAACCCATCACGACCTTCTATACTACAATGTTTCCACAAAAATGGATAGAGTTTCAAGGGCCATACTTATGTTTAGGAAATGTGTAATCTTTCATGCTTGTGTTTGATAGCTTGTTATGGAATTGCATAAGGACCGATACTCTTTAAATATCTTAGTTAGTCTTGTTACAAACATTTAATCCTCTCGACTACAGTACATCTGATATAAACTTATTTCACATCATCTTTTATAATAGAAAACACTTAGTGACCACTAACTCTATTAATGTGACATGTTTCTCAAACACTCTCTTCAAAATACCAAACATTAAATATTAGTGTCCTCTATGCTATTCCAATTAATAGGTGTAAATGACCAACCAGGAATGTTTTAAGTTGTCCATTTATATGTCAACCAGAAGCTTATGTGCCACTAAGATCTATATTTTTTAATGTTCCTGTCATGCCATCTATGTAATGTTATAGATTGTTCAACTCAATGATAATCATATCAAAAGGTGAAAATGAATGCTTATCCTTTCAATGCGTCATAAATGGTAATAACACTTTTGGATAATTTCTGATATTATTGATTTGATCCATAAAATCTTCATTATTGTATGTATTTTGAAGAGATCTTCTTAAGCCACAAATCGCATTAACGAAGTTAGCAGTCATCAAAAAAAAATTATACAAGAAGATGTAAAATAAGTGTATATCAGACAAACGATAGTCGAGAGGATTAAATGTCTTGATGCCTAGCAGTAAAGCCTCCATGGGTTTTTTGTAATGTTACAGTAATTACTGTAACAAGTTGAATGATACATATCATGTCTAGTTGAAGCTCAACAGTCACTAACCATTAAGTTAATTACTCTCCAATGATACAAAGTAAGGAACTCTAGAGATTGGTGACCGCTACAGTAATACTTATATTCCTTCTTAGAAAATGTGAAAAAAACATTTTTTACGTCATAAATGAACTTATAATTAATGTATTATACTCGTATTACAAGTAAAATTTCTTCCATTATTCGTGCTCAGTTCTCGATAATTCCATTCATCGAAGGTAGTAATTTTTGAAAGAAAAGACATGAGGAATGGTTTTTTGAAATCAATTCACCTGAAAACTACCATGTCAACCTATGGTTGTTTTTTTATAGATGACACTCATGTTTAATTTGGTATATTTCTATCCTCGGAAGTTATTGATTTGGAGACATTGCATGTTCAGATCAAACGCATTGACCTTGAAAATAATAAGTGTCTTATTCTTTATATGGATTTGGAAGTTTATTTATTTAGGAAATGTGAAATGCAAGCCTCATTAGACAGTGCATCTTATTCATGTTCACTATGGTTGGAATTTGGGGATGCTTATAGATTCCAAGAATACTGGTTGTTTGAATGCAAAAGAAATTCATAATGGCATTTTTACAGTAATTAGAAAAGTGTATAGAAACAAAAAAACCTCTTATGTTTTTCATTTATTGAATAGAAAAGGTTTTCTTTCACCTCCAAAACATTTCAATCTCTTTACTATGTCGATACAAACATATTTGTTTAAATTGGAGATCGAACCATCTAAATCAAAGGTTCATGGTTGAAAAAGAATACTAAATCAGCTACATTATTGAAGAAAACAACCACTATATTCGAGAAAATAAAACCTTCAACTATTTAGTAGTTTCATTTTTTTATTCAATGGTGAATTATTTCCAATTGATGTTTCAAGGTGCCATGTAGCACCTCCAGAATATCAGTATCATCCTATAGATGATAAAAATGTTGACCTTCTTGTCCACTCCATGTTGATAAATCTTATTCCTACACCGAGGTATGTAAGTATTCTTCCCTTCTTGCAGTCTATGAATAACATTGTAGAAATCCATGATCTAAATGACCTGGAAAGGGATAATGTGAAATTTTATATACTTGATGGCCAACATATAACATGTGCACAAACAATAATTTTGTGCTCAGATATTTACAAGTCTGTACATTTGAGCCTATGGGTTCGAAAGGCTCACATATCTACAAAAGAGTCTATAAAAGCCTTTGCTAATATTTACAAACAACATAATGAAGTAAACAAAAATTTAATAGAAACTAATTTTGTTGATTTGTTGTCCAAATCTAGATCAATTTGACAATCACTAGGATGTCTTCAACGTCCCGAATCAACAAAAACAAGACAGGAGAGTGAAAGGTAATATATTTTTATTGTATTGCATTGGTTATTAACATTTAATTTTTTCGTATAAAAATATAAAAAAACTATTTTTCCTTTGAATTCGGAGCTTTGAGAATCAATTCCTTTCAATTTTCCTAGTACAAAAACTAGAGAGTCTATACGACAAATGAAATTTTCTATTGTTGCCTTATGATATATGGACTAAATAGACAAAAAAAATTCAGTTGTTTATATCAAGTTGACTTTCTTGTTCATCTATTAATGATAATCAGGTTAACATTTAGCCAAATTCACTGGCAAGATTCACAGCCAATTCATTCAGGGATGCTAGAGGAATGACAACTGAAGAACTATCAGTACTAGCTGATAAAGTGTAATCAGTGAATGTTTGGTTTTCTAGAGAATAAAATGAGAAACAAAAAAGAGAGCAAATGTTCTACATTATTTGAAAAATAAACATCCAGATAATATTGTATTAATAGCCTGCAGTGACTCCAATGTAATTGAATATTTTAATTTATACAAATCACACTACCACCAGTTGTTTATACCATTGGGTGAAGAGAGAAAGGGAAAAATATAATTTGATTCCTATATAAGGGAAAAAAGGTAAAACGTAAAAAAGACCATGAGGTGGAAGAAGTTATTCCCGTTGAGGCTCAGACAATATTAGACAACTATGTGATCTCAATGGATAGAAATATACCAATAAGGATGGAAGAAACATAATATTTTACTTGTCAATGTGCATATCCATTTCATCTTCTTTCAACTTTATCATCTATTCCTTCGACCAATCCTTTTAATGCTAAATCTCTGATCACTGATTTTTACAATTTATCTAGCAATATTTCTTTTGATGTTATAATGGAGCTTTTAATAGTTGTCAGAACCAGTGTACTATATTGTATTATTATTGTTCTCATACTAATTAATTATTTAAAAATTTTAAGAGATGCAGTAAAAATACATGGAAAAGGTTAAAGACAGCAGAGATTCTTGATTATGGATGGATGTTATAAACTCTATGAAAACAATGGGAAATTTTAAATATTTTGTCATATGTACATAATAAGTGGTGTACATAACTTTGACAATAACAATGATGATATAGAAGAAGTCACAAGGGATTGGATGGAGAAATTGCCATAAAAATTTGTAATTGCAAGAGATATTGGCCTAAAAGGAAAGATCCATCATTTTCCTTGCCAAGAATCTTATGAGTTCCAGGATGAGATGTTCACTCAATGGTGTTCCCAAAATTATCCAATAATAGTGCTTTATGGAGGTAGTGTCACACTGTGTGTATTAGTTTATTATAATCTATTAATTGTTTTTATTGTTGAGACACATAGTCAAGAAAAGTTTTTGAAACATTATTATTCTCATATGAAGAAAGGTTAGTTACCAAAAACAACTTGAACAAGTTATTTTATTTAATGTCTTTGAACTGGTATAAGCTACTTATACATTTAATATTTATGCATACAACCACAAAACTATAGGAGCTGATGTACGACCCTTTCAACTTGAAGTTACAAAAAAATTCAAGATAATGATTGACCTTTAATCATTTTATAAATATGTTTAATGATCTCTATTTTTAATTGCCATGGTTTTCATTTTTCTAGAAATATTATGTTTTTACATTTCTAATGAAATATGTGGAGGAGGTGGGCACATCTGTCATGAATACACAATCAGATCCTGGTATGTTAAGCATTTGAATTTGTAAAAAAATCTGCTAATAAGCCCTACAAATTTATAAATCATTAAATGATTATGTAAAAAACTAACAACTGGAGAATGTAACCATAGAGAGCACGGAGGTATCCATCATGAATAAGCAGTCAGAACCTGGTGTGTTAGCCATTTGTATTTTAAAACAAAACCATTTTTAAGGTCCATAAATTTATTGGAATATGATAGAAGACAAAGTTTAAGGAAATCCATTTCTAAGTTACGCTAACAATTTAAAATGAACTATAGAGCTTAGCAGAATTTTTACATCCACATTTGATACAATAATGGTTAGACTAAAAAACCATACTTTCGTTAATGTCTCATTGATTCACAATTTCATACTTTCAACAATTTCTCATTGATTCACTACTACATACTAACTACTTACATTGAATTAACATTTTTTGGCTTCAACATCAACATAAACATAACTACCTAAGGCTTGATTCCACTTGTGGGCATGTAAAGCATCACTTGGATTGCCTCATTAAAGGTTATCTAGTGAAGTGTAGTTCATCCAATGATGGCATAGCCTAGCAGTTGCAAATCCTCATCAATAGTTGAGGGTTGTTTTCCACCAAAGGGTGGTTCAACGAATATAAGCATAGCCTAATGGCTACTAAAATTTAATCGCAAGACATAAAACAATTGATATTTTACTTACCATATTACCACAAAAACCACTATGCTTTTTCAATTAATCTTTCATTTTCCATAGCATGAAATTGATTATGAATTGATTAATGTTTATTTCAAATAAATATTGCATCAAAAAAATGAACAGTGGGATGATGCACGCCAAACCGCAACTGCAAGCTCAATTAGTAAATGGTACCATCCTAAAGTGTTGATATTGAAATTTCCATATTACCATGGAGACCACTCTACTTTTTTCAATTTTGTTTTCATTTTCCATAGCAAGAAATAAATTATGAATTGATGAATGTTTGTTTGAAATATATCTTGCATCAATGGATCTAGTAGTGAGAGAAGGTGGTGTAATCAAAGTCGAAATCTCAATCAGTAACTGGTAGTCATAATCTAAAATGTTTTGTTTATTTCTATTGGTTATAACTGATATGCAACTGATTAAAATAATATTCATTTACTTCCCTACACATATTGACAATAGTTATTTACTTATTTTATATATAGAGGGCTTGCTATATCAGAAAAATAAAACATACAATTGGAAAATGTCATTCAAGATCGACAAGGATGTAATCAACCTGCAAGGTGGCTTGCGCGAATTTATAAAATTATTATCACCAAACTGTAAAGTGGGATTTTGGTCTGATAATCTCAATTTTTTTATGTTGAAAATATCTCAAAGTGCTTCAATTAAAAAATATAGATTGTATTGAATACATTATTCACCTGGGGAAAGGAAAGTTGCAATATAGTCAAATGAATTACAACAAGAGATCTAGAAAAGGATTGGAAAATAAATGATGTTTCCTTCAATTATAAAAACACTTTATGTATTACATTAGGTGCACAAGGAAACCCTCCTGAAAATTTAATGTCTGGGATGATAAGAAGACAAGAATATTGTACAAAAGATAATTGATTAATGACCGATTTGTACCAAAACATATCACAAATAGCATCTTAGGGATTGAATTTCGTAGAGGGCATCAAATATTTAGAGCAAAAAAATTCTAAATAACTATTTATCATTTCAAAATGTTATTATGATGGTACTTCTTAACATTGTAAATAATATATATATATATATATATATATATATTAAATGTTATTATGAAGGTACTTATTAACTTTTTTGTATGTTGAGATTGCACAAATATAAGTCGGGAATATTTATATTTTCATTCATTATAATTTAAAAGTATGAATGTATAAATTGTGTGCATGAATTATCAGAAAAAATTTATCGTAACAAAAAAAAGAGTAGTTTTTATTAATCGATATGTATTCCTAAATTACTTATAAGCATGCTTGAATATTATATGTTGCTTCCAAAATTTACAAAAAAATGTATACCATAGTAAAACTAAATGAAATAACTGCAATAAGGTCTGTAAAGATTCGTCACCTTGAAACATTACATTCGATTCAAAACATTTCTACAAAAACAAATTCCTAGTAGAATAAGAAATGAGGAACGCCCTTTGATTTTTTATGTAATTCACAACCCAAAACTATTTGGATTTTTATCTAACAATTAAAAAGGGGGTGTGATTTTATTTTTAGATTAATTCACTACCCTCAACCATTTGATTTGTTTTCTTCAACTTTACATGTATAAGAACACATGCAATATGAAATTGATAATATTTGATATAAAAAGTGTTTTGGCACACACCGTCCACAAGGCTGATTTGTCACACAAGAAGTCAAAAAATATTGGCAACGTCGAGCTCAAAACAAGTTCAATGATGTGGGGAACTACATAGTGTCTAAACATTTAACATAGATTCTAATTCAGAAGACAACTTATTAGATGAGTTGTGGGTCAAGTTAAATTTGATGCCCACCTATGCCTGTAAAAAAAAATTAGATTGTGTTCATTTAAAATATTACCCTTCAAAAATAAAGCTTATTTCAGTAAATCGGGACAACCCAATGAATCAAAACTCCAATATTAAAAGTTTTGGAATAAACCTATCTCCATTTTTGCGTATATTGGATTCCATTTTTGTTTATGCTAGTTTCCATTATTATTATTATCAGATTCCATTAGTAGCAATATTGGATTCCAATATTGTCATTATTGGACTTATTCTAGTTCCAATTTCACTATTATTGGATTCCAATATCGCTATTATTGGATTCCAATTTCTCCAATATTGGAATCCAATTTCTAAATTCTGATTTTTGGATTTTGATTTTGCTATTTTTGGATTACTATTTTGTTATTTTTAGATCCCCCCACATAAGCCTAGTGGCCACTAACTTACATAAGCATAGCAATTGCTAACTTACATAACGTTAGCGACCGCACTAACTTACTTAAGAATAGTTTATGCTAGGTGAAATAATTCTACCAGCTACAAAGTTACACTATCCTAGAGGTAGCAAGTTACATAAGCCTACCCATCGCTAAGCTACATAATCCTAGCGGTCGTTAAGTTACATAAGCCTAGCCGCCACAAAGTTACATCATCCGAATGGCCACAAGATATATAATTCTATTGGATGCTAAGTTACACAAGCCTAGCAGCCACTAAGTTACATAAGCCTAGTGGTCACTAAGTTACATAAACCTAGCAGCCGCTAAGTTACATAAGCCTAGTGGTCACTAAGTTACATAAGCCTTGCAGCCACTAATACACACAAGTCTTATAGTCGCTAAGTTACATAAGCCTCATGACCGCTAAGACACATAATCCTATCAAGTGCTAAGATACATCTTTTTAACGTTTATTTGATCAATTTGTAAAATAGAAATCAATGTAACAAAATTTAGTAATCGCTAGGAATTTCAAAAGAGAAGAAAATCCAAATAATGTGAACTATTTTTATGTTTTTCCATTCTTTAAATCATAAAGAACAACAAAGAGTTAAGAATTAAGTTAAACACATTGAAAAAATGGATTTGAGAATTTATTTTCATAGGAAATCAATTCCTTCGGGATTATTATATTGAAAATTACATAACAATTGATCTCTCTCAAGGGTATCTAGTCCAACCAATTTTAACTACAATGCATTAAATATTTTTCTTGAATTTGTGAAATGTATGCCTAGATACCATAATGTCCCTAATTAAATATTTTAATTTGATCTCATTTCCATATTTTGATTGGTATCCATGCCAAAATGATGTTGTCTATATCAATATATGATGTGTCCCTTGATGTTCACCGCCATTATTTTTTCTTGAAGCATTCCTTGCACTTTTCTTTTTCTCTATTTTTTTTCTTGTGGGTTCCCATCAGCATACCCTTATCTTTTAAGACTTTGTGTGAACATCCTGTATTAGAATTCATTCTACCTTGCCCATCCATATAGGTACGTTAGCATTAACTAGTCTTACTAGTATCATCAGCCTGTCATTCACATCCACTATTGGGTTGAATTTGTCTCAAGGTATATAAAAAATATGCCCAACATATATTTCCTTATTTGAACGGACATTTTTACTATATTATCTATCTATGTCAAGATGTGGTGCACCCAGTATCTAATCATACGTTATGTTATCCCAGATTGTTTTTGGCCAAAAATAATCTCTCATCATCATGTTACAATTGACAAAAGGATTCTCTAGGCCACACAAAACATTTTTCTAATATATAATCTTCGGAACCCAAAATGCTTCTCCATCATATGTCGAACACTTTTCCTAGTGTGTGATGTATGCATGAATGCCTCCCTATAGGTCTATTATCTCTTTTAGTTCTTTGAATGGTGCCAATGGAGGGTCCCCTTTAAGTAAGAAAGGTTTCTCATTCACTTTTTTCTAGATCTCAATTGGTTGGGACCATAAGGCATCCATGAATAATGTTTTGTACTCCATGATGATAATGTTGTCGATGAAATGGAATTTAAACATTTTTGGTTTTCTAATACCAAAATCTTGTGGTTTCCATCTAGCATGGATGTAAACACAAAAAACATGTGATTTTTGTTTTCACTTGAAGCATTATCCAGTTGTGATCAAAACATGGGAGAAATGTTCTTACAATATTTTGTTGAGGTTTGAATGTGACCTTTGAGAAAGGGTTAATAGTGAAAGTCTCTCATTGCACTTTTTAAGGATGTAAGCATAATTATAACATGTATGTATCAATTTCATTGCTACTTTAGTATCATCATGTCCCACTTAACGAGACATGTGTGATGATATATCAAAATTTATGTTCACCATTTTGGATATTAATGCAATAGTTGTGACACTACTTGGTAGTTATTTTTGTTTTCTTATATTTCCATTTACTACCCTCTTCTCGCCATTCATCCAAGATTGTTTGTATCCATAATAGGTTCTCTTAGAGATTCCATGACATTTGTACCATGCATAGTCACATACATCCTTTCCACATAACTTCAATTTATCAAAAGTTTGATCTACATCACAATTGCTAGCATTTGTGGTGAATGCATTGAGTATCATCATCCTCATCAAATGTATCCTCTATAATTCTATCTACATGATAAAAACTACACAATAATAAAACACCGAATAATAATAATATAGAAACTGAAATTCATTCAGGATATATTTTCATAGATGGATTTTACATTATATAGGAGGATGTTCTCCTTAATACAAGGAGTCAACATTAATCCTCAACAACCCACATATCTCTCTCCAATCCCTACAATCTCTCAAACTTATCACCAAGATATCTCTCACACTAAAATAGTTACGTGAGTTGTTCTCATAACTCACCAATAATAAAACTATTACAACTATATTATTAATACGAGTTCTATAAACTCATTATTAATAATATTATATTTTATTTAATAATGTTACACAATATTTTGGTAACATTCACTCCCCTATTGTTAACATTATTAATTCCCAATATACACTCCCCTAATGTTGACATTATAGAAACAACAATCACACATCCTTCTGGAGCTTGTCACCCATGCGTGCTCATGATTTGGATTGTTTTTTAGGACATCCAAAAACCTCAACAAGGGATGGTTTTACAAGATAACCAACAACCTAAAACAAAGGATGGTTTTACAAGACAACCAACAACCCAAATATCATGTTGTTGCTTTTCCTTTGTGCTTTCGTTTGTCCATTATGTCTTTCCTTCAGGGAATCATGTAGGAACCACTGCTTACTAAATACAAACTAAATAGAGGGAAAATTGAACATTGAGACCATTCCAGTTCCCCCCCCTTAATGTGAACATTTCACTTATTCAAACAAGGACTCTGAAATCATACTACAAATCTGAAATAAAAGAAAACACACATACACACACTGCCACCATAGCTTTGTGCGGCCCCGTCATTGGTGACTGACGAGAGGTTGTTGATTGACCTCCAACCTCAGTTGCCTCAGTCCTCCATGTAGATGCTACTTTCTTAGAAAAAAAATCTTTGAGGCTTAATAGCACATTGATTACAAATCAGACGTTGGTTACCCCGAAAATACATGTGTAAGGCATTTTTTAAATTTATTTTACAGTCCTTTACTTTTCGACTTCGAATCACAGTGACAATACTTGACTACAAATAAACACTTGACTCTTTTACAATATTTTACTAATGACTCACAACTATTTAAATAACAATAATACACTAATGATGTTAAGATGAATACATTGATACAAATGCAAATGTGGACTAGACTGATGGGTTTATACAATTAGACTGATAATGGTTATATAGGAATGATACAAGCCATATCACAAACTTAAAAAATAATAAATAACACTAAAGAGAAAATTGACCAAACTCTATTTAGTAACAAATCAATCTACTTGACACCTTACTTGGACAAAACCACAATGCTTGAATGACTAGTCCACGAGATTTCTGGAATCCTTGATATCAATCCTCTGAATCATTAGAATAGAATAGTTGAGACGACTCCAAATGAATCTTGTAATCGTACAAAAGAATGCACACAACTAGAGAAAAAAAAATGGGAATACCGATCATATACTTCCATCCAAATGTAGCTTTCTCACCATATGTGACCCCAAACATTAATTTTGAATGCTATTTTCAGTTAGATGCATAGGACTTGGGTTGAAAATTTCTCAGTTACGTGGCATATTTGAGGGAATAGATGTAGATCTCACAGACTACATGTGGCCACAAATAGACTGAGAATATTAAAGCAAATAATCACCAAATTGCATAATTCTGACCTGCGAATTTCTAAATCCATGCACTTGTATACAAGATCCACTGAGATATGCGTGAAGTTAACTAGATGGAAAAGATGAGGATGACACGTGGTCTGTTTGTGTACACGTTTAGAAGAAATTATCCACCTAGATATAACATGTGTTTGCATAGACAACACACTAACAAAGTTGACTAAGTGCACAAACCACAGTTAGTTAGGATTTGGCTGAGCAAGCAATTGCAAATTTGAAAATAAAACGAACAGATCGCTAGAAATGCATGAAATATACCCTGATAAAAGTTAAAAACATCTCTTGATAATGATGTATTGCACGAGCTGGCAGATGGAGGGCATAGTGAATGGTTTAGGAAATTCTTGGGGCTTGTAAAGCATGTGTATTAGTACATAACTCAGCAGATAAAAACAGCTCGCCCAGACACAATCAAGATAAGAAGCGAGCAAGATTCTTGGTATGCGCTAAACTACTACATACACAGGGACAAAGAGTAGTGCAATTGCCCCAGATTAATAATTCAAAATATCATATTCACTCTGATACGATGATAAAAACTACACAATAATAAAACACCGAATAATAATAATATAGAAACTGAAATTCATTCGGGATATATTTTCAAAGATGGAGTTTACATTATATAGGAGGATGTTCTCTTTAATACAAGAATTCAACATCAATCCTCAACAACCCACATTTCTCTCTCCAATCCCTATAATCTCTCAAACTTATCACTAAGATATCTCTCACACTAAAATAGTTACGTGAGTTGTTCTCAGAACTCACCAATAATAAAACTATTACAACTATATTATTAATATGAGTTCTATAAAATCATTATTAATAATATTACATTTTTTTAATAATGTTACACAATATTTTGGCAACACTACATACGTTGTAACACATTACGCTTTAAATTATTTTTATTTCACAAATGGATGAAATAACATATTGTTTTCTGAGATGCACCGAACACATGACACTTATTCTCATCACTAGATATATTCAAGATAGTTATTAAAACTACTCTTTTTACATTACATTACATTATGTTTATTTAAGTTGATTATAGTCACGAAAAATTATACTCTAACACTATTCTCTTTATGCTACATTATATTTATTCCATTTTTATTATAGTCACTAAAAATTGTACTCATAAATGTTACTTGCATATTCAACACGTGTTCCAATTTTTTTGAGATTTTAGATTTAAAATATAATTTATGAGACTTATTTGATTGTTTTATTTTAAAATTTATGAAGTAAGTTACAACTAAAAACACAATATATGTATTTACAAATATTATCACCATATAATAAATAAGTTATGAGATTATGTGTTTCTTTTTTTATTGAAATAGCATAATATACTTGTAGAATATGTCCAAACACTTTTTTGAATCATATAAGTGTCCCACTTGGTGGCTAAAATAATTTTAGATTCTAGCTAATAAATAAATAATTAAGAATACTTTAAGAACTTAAAAAAATAGGTAAATTACAAATGCAGTACACCTCAGTATATTTAAGCTCTTAAAAAAGACATGTTTTTTTATTTTATACGTGTTTGGTCAAGTCTTGGTTATAGGACATATTTATCTAGAGGAGAAAAAAGTGAAAAATAGTGGGGCGTAGTTCTATGCAATTATTTTAAATAAAATACATAATACATATTTAACAAAAAGGTGTATGGTATAAAAGAAGACCCTAAACAAAAATAAATAAAAATATACGAAAAATTAAATTAAGCTAAAAATCAAGAAAACAACATCCAATACCAAGACCCAAGGTGAATCCTCAATTTCTTTTATATTTTATATTTTATTTAGAAATTTTATGTAAAAACTCAAAAACACAACATTATTTACTAACGCCCAAGGTCAGTCCTCTATTTCTTTTAGATTGCACACTTTATTTACAAAATATAAATTACATTTGAATGTGTTTATCCACCAATATTACTATATGACCGTGTTTATCTACCAATATTAATATTTGAATGTGTTTATTCATACCATCATTTTATAACTTAGGACCGTGTGGGAACGGGAGATATCCTTAAGTTTAAGGTTAATCATATTATTATAATAACACATTTTTCATTTATTTCTAAAATTTCAAGATTCAAAAGCTTAAAAAATATTTTAGTTTTGATTTTTCTTTAAAGAATTCATCATCTCAAAAACATAACATGGAAATGAAAAATCCTTAATGAGTTTTATCTACTAGAGTTTTTTTATTGTCTGCCGCTATTAATTATTTCTTAGCTTCAATGTTTTCATAGGGAACTTATTTTTAGTTATGATATATCCTTTTCATGCTAACCATTTATTGGCTACTTCTAGGAAACCTTAACTTTCATATCCTATTTAGATGGAATGTCATGGTTCATTCCCAATTATTTTTATTTTGATTGAGTATTTTGAAGTTTTCCATATTGGTGCCTCTAAGGAAGCATCCATATAAGTGTATACAGAACATATTCCAAGAGGTAATATTTCCTCCCTTGATATTATTTTTCATGTTCTTGAGTTTGATGTTCCTTGTAATTAGATTTTAAAAAATTGTGTAATAAGTTATTACTTCAGGATAATTCCCTCAAAAAATGTTGTTTAAACCTAGGTTTAATCTGCCTAGACTTAACATGGAACAATTTTTGACACAATCTTGAATATGACCAAAGGGTTATTTATATTTTTCTTTTTTGACCCAAATCATGCCTTTGTTATTTTAAAAAATACCTCCACATGGTATGCACAAAGCTCTCTATGTAACACCTACTTTTCATTACTTCAAATTACGGGAAATTTTTTTTATCTTCCCAAACTAACATTTTCCTTCAATGATTTAAATGTACATCCTAGCATTTAAATCCAACAACATTATAATTACAATTCACCAGATAACAAGTCAATAAATCATGTGCATAACTATGGGTCAATTAGATCCACCGATCCCCATAGGTTACTCTTTCGAGTCTATATACAGGTATACATTTAGTACCCTTCCCAGCATTGATTTACAAGTGTTTTTCTAAGTGTCTACCTGGAATTCATTCAATTGAATCCCATCCGACATCTCACACTTTTGTTATAACTAGGTGAACTTGATAATGTAATGAATTACACCACTTCGGAAAAATTTTAAGAGTCGTGCATTGTATTCTCAGTTTCTAGACAACACATTTGTCAACAGAAAAAAGTCCCATCACCATGTCACTTGGTTCAATTATAATAATTGAATCAATTAGTTGATTTTATTTAATTTCAAGCTACACACAAGGTACAAAACTTGTTCAGCCTATGCAATAAAGCATGTCTATGAAAACTTATGTTTCCTATGGGAGAAAAATTGCTCATGTAACAACTTGCATCATCACACAACCAATTTCTTCCTCATAGTCAACATAATTTGGCACCGATGTGACTTGATGGCGCAGGATAAACAAATTATAAATCTTGGCATAACATAAATTTTATATGTCTATGATAGTCATATTAAATGGAACTTGACATGAAAACTTAGGATATCTGCTATACAAAAATATTCACTTAATGAATTACGTCATTAAATGGTTATTGTTTTATAGCAACCATCTGAAGTTGGCCTGCCAATTTCCCTTTATTAGGAATGTCATAAATCCTTATTTTATTTCATTACAATGAATTATTTTTATGACAAGTTTCCTTCAAATCACAGGGATACAATAGCACAGATGAATTCGTTCCTAAGGTCCATAACTTAGTTTTGATAATTAATCACAATTATTTAAAAGTTATTTACTTTCATCAATTATGCATCTTAATGCAATTTAAGATAGTTTACTACGTTGCTTCATAGTCTATAATTAAATGTTTATCTACGACATTGTCATAATAATCTATAAGAATATTTTAATTAAATAAAATAGTTACAACACTCATAACAATATTAGATTCACACATTTATAGCTTCATATTAAATAATTCTCATTCTTTAAACATAGTAGTTATAACTTATTAGCTTTATGCAATCTTAATTAAGCATATCTACTTGATGTTGAATTACATGAATCTAACTAATTCATAATTGATCCTCAATCAATATTATGATATATCAAAATCCTTAATTCAAATTGCTTAAGCCAAACATAATTTATACTATGCTGATTTCCAAAAGTACATTAGTAATGATATGATCAACCATGATCTATATTACAAACAAATATCCAATATTGAATACAAGATTTATATTTCCTTTTCAAAAATTGTACAATATATTCTGAGGCTATAATGAATTTCAACCAAATTATACAATGAAGCATAAGCCCACTTTGACAACATGAAATCATAATCAATCAAATTGAATCATCATAGTCTTTTAAATCATCTTCTCGAAAAGACTTAATTTCCATCATCTGAAAAATGTTAGATAATGGTCAGTTCAAATGAACTGGCATGAAAAGGGTGTCCCACCTTTATATTTACTAATTGTAACACCAAATCATCTCTATGGTTATCCTTGAACAATATTAGACATCAAAATTCAATAGCTAAGATTTAATGTAAATTTACCCTTTTTCAACCTTTATAATACCTATGCAAGATAACAGTTGAGTTTAAGACTATATCTTTACATCACCGAATGAATAAACTATACACAATTTATAATTGCACCTTATATTAATTAATTGATTCAAAAGAAAATTCCCTAAATAATATCATACCATTTATTCCCAAAAGTTGATTGAAAATATTATTTTTGTACTATAGAAATAAGACTATACTTTGCATGGACCAATCATTAGAGTATCTTACCTTTACTCACACAGTCAAGAGTAATATCCAATCAATTATAAGTTCACACAATTCCCTTTTTAAGAATCAACACAGTCGCTATCTATAGCTTTCACAATAATAATGTTGGCCAAAGAAAGTTGTAGTCAAAATTCCATAGTAGATATTCATAAACTATTTTTAATAATATCTAAGGAATTACCTTAATATCATCAAACATTCCTTAAACAATCTTAAACACATCAATATATCAAAATATAACCTAATAATACATCCATAGTAATTTCATTTGGAGACAAAGTGATTAGACTTAACCATCATAGTCAACTTAGGCTCTCACAGCTCTAACCTAACTCGTATGCATTCATGCCATAACACCCAGGATGTATGAGGCATATATTTAAATAGACAAAGTTCAACTGGAAGCAACTTCCCATGCTATGTTTTTTCCTTTCCCACACTTGCAACTAGAATCAGGGTTGACATAGGACAATATGCAGAGTGAAACATAGACACCCAAATCTCATCGTGAAATTTATTAAGCCAAAATCCCAAATGGGTATTTTACTAGAGGGTAAAATATGGTCATGTAACAAAGAAAAGGCCATTCGACCTTCTTTTCAACTCTGTATCGATAATCTAGAAGGCCGAGGATGCATTTTTTTTAACACGGCGATTGTACATCACCATTATAAAATATAACTATGTATAAGCCAATGACCCTGATGGGTTAGTTTAATAGTTAATAAAATACAAAAACCATGCATATTTTTCAGTCGAAACTCATTCAAGAATAGGAGATAAAACAATTAAGTGTGTGTGTGTGTGTGTGTGTGTGTGTGTGTGTGTGTGTGTGTGTGTGTGTGTGTGTGTGTGTGTGTGTGTGTGTGTGTGTGTGTGTGTGTGTGTGTGTGTGTGTGTGTGTGTGTGTCTGTGTCTGTGTGTGTGTTTATAACACCCAATATTCTACTTGAATCTGAAACATTATTCACATAGTGTTTTATAATCATATTCCGAGCACCCAAATATAGCTGAAGTCAACAAGAGTTTTTATCCATTCTAATAAAAAAATATAATCAACCTTGAATATAAATATATAAAAATAGTCGATAATATACTGATACCAATTCGTGGGTTGAAACTATCAAGTCGACCAAGGAAAAATATCACATAGTCAAGCCCAAAATATACACATAGTCGTATAATAATTCATATAGAAAAATGTTAAATAGGATATACATTAAACTATCACACACAAAACATCCACAAAATTCCCATCATATACTCACCCAGAAAGATATTTGTAGGGTGTTAATAACATAAAAACGTCTTAATTCTATAAATAACAAAGATGGGGAAGGAGAACAATTACATGCCTGAATAATATTGCTCAGAACTCCTTCAAGTTCCTTTCTGAGTTGACTGTGTGAAACAAAAATCCTTTCAAGAAAAATCTACAAGTTTTCTTGAAAAACCAAACAAGAACCATGTCCAAGTTGACCAAGAAACCCATTCTTATCATAGCAATTGCCATTAATAGCCCAAAAAAAAACTCACAAATAGTTAAAATGGCATGCAGAGCCAGAACAAGATTGCGTGAAAATAGCTCCCCCTAATTTCTCCATGTAGATCTTAGGAGGCGAAAAGGAAACCACCAAAAATGAAACCCAAAAATAACCCTAAGTTTAGCAGTATCTTCCTCGAGAGGCTTCTCACTTCCCCCTATGCCCGTATAGTCAGGATTAATCAACATTAATGAAATTGGTACAAAACTCTAGTTTTCCCTCCCATTTTCCAACCGCCTTCCACTTTCATCAGGAAATAAACCTCCACCATAATATCTCAAGAGATAGCCCATCGAAGGGTTGAAGACCATTGAAAAATTCAAACCCATACTTATGAAAGTGGCCTTTAGCCCTTTTAAATTTTTGAGGTCATTTAATTAGACATGACATGGTGGCTAATGCCACAGTTGGTTCACCCAACTGGATCTTTCCTAAGCTTGGATGGTAGCTCAATCGAGCTGCCATCCAACAAAATATTATTCTTTGATTTAATTACTCTAACATATTATGCCTTAATAAAGATCTATCTTAGGATATGATCTTAGGCCCCTTATATATATCTCTATATATATATATGTATCACCACAATTATTTCCTAATTTTATTTTAATTTCTTGAACAAGACAACAATAGTTCGAATAACCATTTTAATGGCTTAAAATGAATTCAAATAAAAAAGGTGCACAAGTCGGTAATCGACCAAATGAATCTTTCAAAAAAGATAATGTTAATCATAACCATGTTCAATGACCATACCCAGTAAAAATTGTTTCGTTTAGGCCAGAATTATTACAACAACGATATAACCTTGCCCATGATAATTTTCATTCTCACTTGGCGATATTTAATTACTGATGGATGTTGTTATGCTGCGAGAAGAGTTAGATCATGAGCTCTAATGATGGAATCGTCAATAAAGAACCATAATAATATCAATCATAACAGTATAGTAAAGACAAGAAAGGTGATACAACATCCAAGTAATAAGTCCATTATTATCAATGCTCGTTGTTAATGAAATCAATCATAATTATAACAATAGGCATAACTGTGATTACAGTACTAACATCTTGCCAAGTAAAATATGTACTCAACCAAGGTCAAACTAGTGGGGTATGACACTCTATTATTACCTTTTACATAGACAAGAGACTTATTTTGTCTCCAAGTATAGTTCCCTTAAGGTCGTATTTTGGTTTGAATTCCCTTTTCTTTCAATGCCATGATGGAACTTCTTAAACCAAATATAACATATGATAGGTTATGTTGTTAGTAAGGAACCTCCAAAATTTTAATCATCCATACTATATAAAAGAATTTTTGTGGAGTTTGAACTCTCCCATGACCTTAAGGATTCATCTAACATCCATGTCAATGAATCCCTCTATATGTAGAGAGTTTAATAAATTTATCTTCCAAAAAATCAATATCAATCCTATGATGATAATATTAGGGGCTATCCACTACTTACATATCACAATAATATCACTTTAAATCCATTGATCAAGGTCCCTTAGTATTATGGTGAAGATGCATGAGCACCCTTGGTGATCACAAAAATAGTCATTAAAATGCATGGCCAATGTCTTGACTATGAACACATTCAATGAAAATAGTAATAAGATTAACCTTAGTACCGATCCTATCCCACAAGAATCATTTAAACCAATGATAATAACGACACTCTTGGGAGAAAAAAGTCAAGCTCGATTGGCTACATTCAATTAGGTGCAAACACCTAAGTTTTCTATCACAATTTCACTTGTCAATGACCTCTTGGTACCTTATCCTAATACTCAATATTTTTATCAAGTCTCATAATTAATCATTCAATTAATTTATCCTTGTAATATTACTTTAGGACATTTTCATAGTCTCCTTGTCAACTCAAGGAATGATAAATATTTTTTTATATTTTATATTATTTTAAATGTAATGATTTTTTGGAAACTAGTTATAGAATTTTTTATTTTTTTTCATAATATTTATGTATTGGATATTTTGTAGTTGGTATGTCATATTATAAAATAATATTATATGTATGTATGAATTTTTGAGAAATAATTTGTCATAAAGATAGGTTTATAAGATATATTTTATGAATTTTATGATAAGCATCACTTCTTGTTAATAGGATTTCATAGGTTATGTGTAGACATATTCTCTTTGAATATAATTAACAAACCATTTTAGCATGTAAAACCCATACCATAATTTCATTTTCAGTATTAATGTGACTTCTTAGTTTGTGAATGGGGGCATTCTTTGCAATGCCATGTGGATGGTAGATCCTAGGGTGAAAACTATTAATACTATAAAATATATTACTTTTAGTTATTTGAGTGATTATGTTACAACATATTTATAAAAAAAAGTTTTCAAATGTTATTATAACTTTATCGAAATCATGCCCTATAGATTACCAATGGATCTTTCTATGTTGATAGTGGTTGACCTACTTTATTTCTATGCAACTTGGAGTCTTGTTAGTTCTATTTCAATGTACAACTAAAGATCTAGATATTGTTTAAGCTACACTTATGCATCTATGGATTATTTATTGATTTATTATTGAATAGACATTTGTAAACATCAATTCCCATGCACACCTATATAACTTTATAAATCATCAAATAATCCATCAACTTGGTAATCTAGATATTGTTAATGTTACTCTTATGTATGTATGGATTATTGATTTACTGATTTTTGAACAAGAATTTTCAAAGATAAATTACTATGAACATCTAAAAAATTGTAAATCATTTAAGATTCCATTTAATTGATTCATATCAAGTTACGAAGGGAAGATTTTATCCATCACATAGTTTACAAGGTTAAATTTTTCACCATAAAATGGGCTATTTACCACTTTTTAGGGTGTTTTTTCATTAGTCTATCAAAAATTCAACCTTATAAACTAATGTGATGTTGATGTAGGATTATCTAAGGTTTGGAGAAATATTTAAAAAATTGGTGAAGGATGGTTACATGGATGGACAGTGCATAAGAAATTAAGGGAAGGTGTAGAGGAATCAAGTGGTGATTGTACAAAGGTGCAAAAGTACTTTACATAGTAGTTATCAGTGGAGAGTGCAGTGTGCATAGTACATAGATACTGTGAGTGTAGGTAGTGCATGAAATATTTTTCAGGGAAGAAAGCACGAGGTAATAATACGTTGTGGTTTGCATAGGATTTTGGTATGGCGTCAAGGATTTTTTGGCTCAACCAAATAGACTTACAATGCAAATAGTTTATGAAGGAGATATGCACGGTGATAAAGAATGAACAAAAGGTATAAGAGGATAAAATGATGGTTTTGTAATAGTTAATATTGTGAAATAGGTGTGTATATGTTTTGGAGAAGTTCTATAACCCAAAGGGAGTACATGAAATAATTTGAAGGTGAGACTCAAGCATACAAGTAAGTAATAAAAGAAGATAAACACATTAAAGATGAGTGTGAAATGGGATTTCACGACAAAAAAATTAGTTATAAAAAGTGATTAAATATGTTAGAAGGTGTCTAACAAGGGATGATGACCAAGATGGAACAATTATAAGAGCCAAAAAATAGATCAAAATGACACAAGAAAAGTTTCTCAATTTTAAATTTGAATCTGAGCAAGAGAATTTGGAAGTGTCTAGAATAAACAAAAACACCCAAAATCAAATTAAAACAATGACGAAGAAGTGGGAAAATCACATTTATAACGGATGAATGAGTTCACCACTTTAAAATATGACAAGTAGCAATCCAAAATCTTAATAGGTTGTTGAATGTGCTTGTGGGCACATAATATAGTCCAGAATGGGTCCCGGATAAACACGAGAGTATATAAGAACTTCATATTCCATATGTAAGATCATAATGATAAGATTCACGTATATATTGTGAATTTCATTTATTAATAGATGAAAAATTAACAATTTTCATTCCATTGTGTGACTTTGTAGGCATCGAGGAGTGCCCACCCACCATCAAGTGGTATTAGAGAAGATAGCTTTATTGTAATTGTAGTTAACATATCACCAAATGTGAGGCAAATAGCACATAATATTTTGTTCTACATCATTAAGAAAGGTAGGTAGATAAGGAAATAAGAGATCCCAAAGAGTAGCAAACAGAGAAGTTGGTGATCTTACACAAGAAGGTAGGATGTCACCAAGAAGAAGAGACTATTTAGGTGTATGAGTTAAGGAAATATTAGAGAAAGTGATGGAGGAGATAAATGGTGTTATGACCAAACTAGAGGATTCAAAGGAATACCATCTATGAAGATGGGGTCTTACAGTGAAAATAATATAGAAGAATGAGATGAATTACTCAGCAAAGAGTCAATAGTGCAGGGGAAAATGTGTAGATAAAGCACCAATGGAGCACTAAAGAGGAGAAAAGGTGTGTGAAGAGGCACAACCAAATATTTCACATGTGAAGTGTAAGAGAGAAGTGAAATCCAGTGTGTGAGTATTATGGAGAGAGAGTATGGCTCAAATGTGGGAGTACCAAAAAATGATGTATGAGAAAATGTTCATAGAGAAGGCCCACAAGTTAAGAAAAGGGTGAAGAGAAAATTCACCCAGAAGCATACAGTAGCGTGTGAGAGTATCACATTAGAAAAGTAGGCTTCCAAAGAGAATAATATTTTGATTTCAAACCATGAGTGCACAAAGGCTTTCATGGAGTTGTAAGATGAGGCGATGGTGAAAAGGGAAGAGTTAAAGGTATAGGTGGCCTGAAAAGATGACAAATGCAAAAATTACATATGAAATGTGTAAAGGGATAATGTTCAGATGATAAAAGAGGAATGAGTAGGAGAATATATCCCAGAGGAAGGATATATGGGATTCATAGTTGAATGCACAAGAAAAAATACCCCAATGGAAAGATAAAGTGCAAATGATTGTGCGAGAGGGGAAAATCCAAGAAGATGAGTTAAGGAGCACAAAGGAAAAAACACATGCAACAATGGGAGCACCATTATGAAGAAAGTAGAGGAGAATAAAAAAAGATTTTTCCCAAAGGAAATAAAGGTAGAGTAGCCTATAGATGATATTACTAGAGTGTACGTGAAAAATAGTACATCAAGGAAAAGGGATATCAAAAAATATCTTAAGGAGGATCATGTTGAGAGTTGTGTCAAAGAAAAAGAGCACAAGGATAAATTGCATGAAGAAGGAAAAATATCCCCAAAAGGAAAATTAGGATGATTTTTCCAAGGAGGAGAATACAAGAGTTTGTAGTGCAAATGAACACATGAGATAAGGAACAAAAAAAGTATAGAGACACTGGAAAGACAAATTGGAAGTCTCCCCGCGGTAAATAGAGGAAGAAGATGAGCACTATGAAGAACATTTGAATTTTTTCACAATTAAGAGGGTACAAGATAATGATATAAGGAGAAGGATATCCACCGGGAAAACATGTCACAAGAAGAGGGAGAGGAGATGTGGTTCGTAGCCACCAAAGTAGACAGTGTGGTGTAGAAGAAACAATACCACCAAAAGTAGGAGTGAAGTTTAAGAGAGGATAAGAGGGAGAGATATGATTATAAGGAGACATTATGCATGAAGAATAAGATTGTGTAGAATATTTACACAAGGTAGAGTACATAAGGAAGAAGACATACTAAAGAGAAAAGTCTTAGAAAGAGAATGGAAAAGGTGGAGAAGAAGACTGAGAAATGGATGGTTTGCAGTGGGTATGAACCTAAAATTACACAAGGATATAAATGTGAAAATAAATGATAAAAAGAGAAGGAAACATCCGATAATGTAAAAAGGAAAGAAGGTGTGTGAAGAACACAACAACTTTTAAAGGTACATAAGGAGAATTCATATAGAGAAAAGGTCATAATAGGGAGGTGAAAAAAGAATAGAGAAGAAATTGCATAAACATCAAATGTACAGGAGTGTAAAAAATAAGAAGGGTGTGAAGAGTGAGAGTATGGAGAATAATAATTTCACAAATCAAAGAAGCATAGGGAAGAAGAGTCACAATGAGAAGATGATAGGAGAATGTGAGAAGAAGAGAAGAAGACATGGAAGAGAGGAGTTTGAGTAGAATAAACATGCAAAGGAAGGAATCCCAAAGATGAAGTGGGAAGGAAGGAATAAAATCCTTGAAGGATTTAGGTGGAGATGGATGGACAAGGGCAAGCACAAACCCATGCAAGTGAAAGTTAGAAGTGATTATAGACTCATACACAAGAAGGCTCATTGGATAATTTTTAAGAGAAGGAGGATGGTTTAAGGTAGGGAGATACTTTCAAAGTATCTTAGAGAGATATCCATTTGGAGGAGGGGGATAGTTCACACAAAGTAGGGACTTGATAAATTATGGGAGACAACACGAAGAAGCCATGAGAATGTGATGAAGTAATAGAATAGATTCCGAAAGAAGTGATGAGGAAAAGAATAAGTTTAGAGGATGAAGGAACCAAAAAAAAAACCTCAATATTTCAAAGGGTGGTTCCACCACTCACTCATTCTACTTGAGGAGGGCCTCAAGTTTAAATTACCTCAGATGTTTAATGTAAGAGTATCTAAGGTCTAATGACATCTTACACAATTTGAGTGAAGAATGGTTTTACTCAAGATTAGAGAGCACATAGGTAAGGAATGAAATGTTTAGAGGAATCAAGTGGTCATTTCACAAAGGTGAAAAATTACTTTGCGGAGCACTTATCAACAAAGAGTGTGGTGCGCACAGTGTAGAGAGAATGTGATAGTGCATGTAATGCACAAAAGGTGTCTAAGGGAATTGAACATGATGGAATAATACATGGTGATGCACATGGGATTTTGGTAGGGCATCAGGAATTTTTTTCACAACCAAAATTACTGGTAGCATGCAAATGTTGTGGATCTATGTATAGTGATAGAGAATACACATAAGGAACATGAGGATACAAGGAGGATTGTACAATGTCTAAAACTAAAAAAAAGGTGCATGGATGTTTTGGAGAAGGCCTAGAACCCAGATAATCTGTGTGGAACCAGTTGAAAGTGATACTTAAGCATAAAATTTTGTAATAGAAGAAGACAAAGGTGTGGTAGATGAGTACTAAAAGAGAGTTCATGATAGAATGGATAGTTGGAAAAAGTGAAAAAGATGTCATAAGGTGTCTAAAAGGGGATGATGATAGGGATGGAATGGTCAAAAGAGCCAACAACCATATCAATGTGGCACAAGCAAAGGTGGTCAATTTTAAATTTAAATCTGAGTAGGAGAATTTGGAAGCGTCTAGAAGAAAACATACCACCCAAAGAAAAATTTAAATGAGGAGAGAGAAGTAGGGAAAGTTCAGCTATAAAGGAAGGACAAGTTCACCACTTTTAGGGGTGATGGTTAGCAATCCCAGGTTTGAAGAGGTTGTTGAATGTGCTTATGAGCACATAGTCTAGTCTATAATAGGTCTTAGGGAAAAACTAGAGTCTGTAAGAACTCCATCCTTTAATTATAATATTTTTAAAATTAAATCCCTTTTTATAACATAATATTTTTTAGCAGAACCTGACATCCAATGGATGTGTCAATCTTATGGGGGATTTATTTCATATACGAAAAGAATTGTGACCTAGTTGTTTGAGCCCATTCCACTAAAGGGTTGATGAAATAAATATTAGAGTACTATCACTGACCTAAAATTCACCGTTAATAAAGCGGTTTCATATTTCAATAGTGTAAAAAACACGACACCAAATGTAATAAACACAAGGGTGATTTCCTCATAAAATTTTGGTAACCTATGTTGTGCATGATTATGTGGAACTGATAAAAAAAATAAAGGCTATAAATGTGACAATAAGGACCCAATCATCAATATTTATGATTTTTTGTGTGGTTTGAAGAAAATAAAATACTATAATCAAATATGTAAGAGGATAAATTATCTACTATGTATCTTATGTGGTGTAATTCTTAAGTGATTGTCCGGTGAGAAGCCCATCACTCACTAGAATTGAAAGCGTGAATAATTTTGTTTACATATCTAGGTTATCTCTATAATTAGTAAGTGATATTTTATTTAGAAGCTAAGAACTCACTTTAGAATTAGTAAGTGATTTTATAATGAGAAGCTATTCACTCATTGGAAGTTAGAGTGTGAATAATTTTTTCCTTGTGTAGGTGATCACAAGAAGAAGAATTCATAAATAATAGAGTGCATACATGCGTTTTGACATACATGTATATTTCAAGTACGTGGGGTGTGGTTCTCTCCTTTTTCTACATTAAGGGGGAAATGTTGGATATTTTAGAGTTTAGTGTGTCATATTTGAATATTATAATATATTATTATGTGTATGTATGATTTTTTGAGAAATAACTCGTCATAGATTTAAGTTTAGAAGAGTTATTTCAAGAATTTTATGATAACCCTTAATCCTATATAATAGGATTTAATAGGATATATTTAAGCATAATCTCTTTAAATAATGTTAATCAAGCATTTTAGTGTCTAAATCCAATACCAAAATTTCATTGTGAATGAGATATTGGTTTTAGAGGATATATCTCTTGATGTAAGTTCTCCATGAATCTATACTCTTAGAATGTATAGGCTCTCACATGTCATCCTTGCATATACATTATGCAATATTTTTGGAGTCCTTTTCCATATATAGACATTCTCTTCTTACAAGAATTCAAGGTGGTAGGATTTCTTACATATGTAATTAAAGTTATCTAGGATGATATTTTAGCCCTAACTACGAATCATGATCCATTCCATGGAGGAGTAACTACATATATCTCTCTATAATGGTATTTTGGTTATGTTTATCATGGATGTGATTGGATCAATCATCATCCTCCATGCGATTTTTAAAATTTAAACCTTTCTTTTAGGGTAGTCAATGTGTATGCATATAAATATATTATTTAAAGGGGAGTATAATGGCATTGATAAGTGGATACAATACCAAATACCTAAAAGGTGATATGTGGTGACTTCAATATGGTGAATATATCAATTGAAAATATTAGTCACATTTCCAAATGGTGGATAGTTGGAAAGAGATAAGTCTAGATGTAAATGCATAATAATTTGGGTTTTATGACTCTAACTATCGATGCCATGGTGATTCAATACTTTTGTAAACACAACATAATATATATTAGCATGCAAAAAGAGTATTCAAATGGATATATCAAGCTATAAACTCCACTTAACCACAATTTTATTTTTCTATTTATTTTCCATTACTAGTTGATACTTTTCTGTATATTGTTTTAACAAACCACCTGCCAATAAGGTTATAGTAGAAGGGATTTTTAGGCATGCTAAAGTATAAAAATCATATTTTATCTCAACATTTTATTCTTCATCATGGACTCATTCTATCTTACATCAAGAAAAATTGAAATTTATTCCTTCATGTGATAGGAAAATCCAATTAGATTTCTTTGTGGTTAGACACGAGGTTCATTCGAATTGCTTGATTTTTCACATCCGTGGTCACAAATTTTCTCACATTCATAAATAAAATTATTCAACCACCACCTTGGATATGAATGAATCACTAAATCGCTTAGAAAATCACAAATGGATCACTAAGGTGTCAGATATGGTACAAGTTTTTTTCCACCGTTATCAATAGGTTCTCAAAGCTCAAATTCCTTCCCATGCACAATAACAAGATCTTTTGCAATGTCTTTCACTGATCCATTGAAAAATTTCTTAATATTAAAGGTTTATCTATTATATTTTTGTATCCATTGAGGATTTACACCAAGTGGTCACTCATATCACCAATGATAAATTCCCTTATTATTATATCCTTCCATGTGAATTTTATTAGGTATTATGGTATATATTGGGATAATATCTCTTCCAAGTGTATCTAAAATCCTTTGTGAACAAAAAACTTGGATAATTTATCAATATATGACATATTAAGTTCATATCCAAATTAAGAGATCCTAAAAGTATATCCAATTAGTAGTTAATCACTTAATTTAATTTATCTTATAAAATTTTATGATCTTGGTGTGTTGATTCACTAACACAGAGGTTAGAGGTTTTTATATAACGGTTCATTCCATTTGGTATCATAGCAACCACTCAAGTTTTATTCCCAGCACAAGTGGTTATACTGGAATTGCAACATTTGCATGGGGCTCGTATAGGTTTAGGTGCGGTCCCATTATACCCATACAAATCTAGCCTAGGGTCTAAGCTATGGAGGGTGGTGGGATGTTATGATTTTAGTATGTGGATTCACTAATGCCCCAAGGTTTTTTGTAATAGTTTAGATAAGGGTAAATACCCATACACATAATTATGGGAAGTACTTGTACATAAGCCCTAAAAATCATTGTGAGGAGTACCATAGGAACCCCGAAGTAGCTATCCCATTGAGAGGACCTTCCAACTAAAATGGAAATGACCCATCCCGATTGATTAGTTTCCACTTGTGAGGTGAACCAAGATTTATCTTTTGTAACCATCCAATCCCAATTGATAGAGGGGTAAGTCTTGACCAAAACTTTCTTTGTGAGTGATACTCGTTCAGACAACATTGGTGGTTGGAGAGAATCCTTAAAACCCTTAGGAATCCTAACCAATTAGGGCCATATCCAACATAAAATCTCAGCAATAAAAAACAAAGTGGTCACAGTTGATAATAGATGGTATTCGTGCTCTTATAGACAATTTTTTTTGCAGGAACAATTAAGCAGTAACCCGTTTTCAAAAAAAGGGAAAAAATATTTTTTTCCATATATTTCACTTAATATTTCCATTGAATCTCAAAATTTCCTAGAACACATGAAATTCCATTCCCAATACTTATTTTGTAAACCAAGTCCCAATTGCTTCCTTCCACTTGGAACAAAAATCACTTCAATGGTACCATTGGTATCTAAAATCGATTGATGAACCAAATTGGAAAAAATAATCATCCTTACTTCTAAACATATTTTTCCCTCCAACATTTAAGGAATTTACAGGAGCTCTCACCAAATTCTTCTAGATAGGTATTGTTCATGTTTATTATATTGAATTTGAGAAACTCATTAATCATACTGAAGGGTTATCATATGACTTATTCAATATTTGTTTTTTTAGTGGTCTCGAAGAGTCACTCTACTCAGAGCTGAATTTTTTTGACCTAACAACATGATAGATGCCTTAGGCCAAGCTAATTTAGTATAAGATAAACTCTCAGTGCAACATTGACCTCCCACTTTCCCACAAATAAGTGAAAAAAGGAACCAATGGCCAACCACAACCACCTTGTTCAAGATTCTTACTGAGGAAGATATTTTTACTCGTAAGGAGAAAGGATTATGTTATAATTGTGATGATAATAGGGTTAAGGGTCATAGATGCATCACAAAAAATCTCTACTTTTTAGATGTGGAATCACCACTAGAGAAGGACAACAAGCCTAATCTCTAGGAATTTTAGGATGCTCAAGAGGAATAAATCACCTCGAAGGACTCAGTGCCTCAGGAGAATCAACTTGAGATCTCTCTACATGCAATAGAAAGTGTTACCATCCTTTAAACCATAAAGGTCAAGGGGTTATTTAAAAATATCCCTCTCACAATCCTCATTGACTCTAGCAACACTCAAAATTTCATTGATCCCCACATTGCTAAGCATGAAGATTATTTCGTACATCCTTATTCTATCTTTGAAGTCATGATTGATAATGGGGGAACACATTTCCATGTAAATTTTAAGTGTCAAAGAGTGTGTATCACAATAGGTGATCACACTATTCACTCATATATGTTTTACTTACCCTTAGGAGGATGTGATGTGGTTTTAGGTGCACAGTGGATCCACACATTGGGACCTATTCTATGGGAATTCTATGAGATTTGGATTCAGTTCATAGATAGTAGTAAAAATAACACCTTAAAAGGGTTATTTCCAGAATCTTCTAGGATGATTACTTCCCATCACATGAAAAATATTTTGAAGAAAGACATGTATGGGATCATTTCCTAGCTACACTCCATCCAACTCTAACCTTATGTTGTTACTATCTACTATACTGATTTATGATCCCTCCTTGATAATCATACATCCATTTTTATAGATCCAATGGGTTTTCCCCCCTTCACACCCTAAAGATCATAATATTTTTATCCTTCCAAGAAGCACTCCACCAAACATATGGCCATACCGTTATCCCCATCTATATAATATTGAGATTGAAAAGCTAATTTGGGAACTCCTTAAGGTCGGAGTTATTCACCTCAACACCACCCCATACTCCCCATTTTTTATTGTCCACAAAAAGGATGGGTCATGGTTCCTCTGCATTGAATTTTGTGCCCTTAACCACCTCACTATAAAAGGTAAATTCCGAATTCCAATCATCGATATGCTTCTTAATGACCTCCATGAGGTAAAACAATTTCTAAATTAGATCTGCAATCAAGCTATCATCATATCTAGGTACATGTTGATGACATTCTAAAGATAGCCTTCCACACTCATGATGGTCACTATGATTTCTTGTTCATGTCATTTGGACTTACAAAGGCCCCTTCAACATTTCGAGGACTAATGAATAAAATATTTTAGCCTTTTCTTCATCAAATTGTTGTGGTTTTATTTAATGTTAATTTTATCTACATCCACACATGGGTCAAGTGTCTCCAACATATTGACATGGAATTACAATTTCTAGCAAAAAATCAATCATGTGCAATCAGTCCAAGTGTTCCTTCGGTCAAGAGTAAGTTGAATATATAGGGAAAATTGTTTTAGTTGATGGGGTCAGCATGGATCCAAACAAAAATCATTGTCATGTAGCATTGGCCTTAGCCAACAACCCTCAAGAGCCTTTTTGGTTTCCTAGGCCTTATAAGATACTATCAAAATTTCATCAAAGATTATGAAAAGATCATGACTCCCTTAATTTATTTATTAAAGAAGGATGCATTCACATGGGATGCAACAATTGACTAGGCATTCATGGAACTCAAACATGATATGTGTAGCATGCCAGTTTTGGCCATGCTGAGCTTCACTAAAACTTTCACCATCAAAATTGATTCCTAAAGCAACGGTTTGGGTGTTTTTCTTATTCAAGAGGGTTATCCAATTTCCTTCACTAGAAAATCCCCTTTTGGTCGAAATTTGGCTTTGTATACATATGAAAAGGAGATTATAGAAATTTTTCATGTAATACAAAAATGGAGGCCATACTTAATTGGGAATATTTTTTGAATCAAAATTGATCCCCAGAGTTTGAAATATTTCTTGAAACAATGGGTCTCATCTCCAACACAACAGAAATGGGTCAATAAACTCATGGGATATGATTATGAGATCACTTACAAGAAGGGAAAAGACAATATCATGGTTGATGCTCTCTCCCACACATTTTAGGGCCATGATTCCTTTTCTGGCATCTTCATGCCCATTTTAGTATAATAAGGGTATGTAAATGATCCCTTCTTACAAACCCTCATTCAAAAATTGGCCACTAACCCCTTTGTAATATCACATTATTTATGAGACGGTGTTTCTTTGTAATACAGGGGTCGGATGGTGCTTCCCCATGATAGCACAAAACTTCATTAGTATGTGTTCTTTGAAATACACACTTCTCCTTCGATGGGGAACTCAAAATTTCTCATTAAACAGGAGCAAACATGTTGAATCTTCTTTTGAAAGGGAATGAAAGGAGAAATTAAACATATGATAGCAGAATGTGATACCTACCAACACAACAAAGGTGAAACAACATTGATTTTTGGTTCACTCAATCCTTTTCCCATTCCTAATAGGCTCTGGATAGATATTTATATGGATTTCATTTAAGGGCTCCCTAAATATGGAGGAAAAATAATGCTCCTGGTCATGATAGACCGCCTCTCAAAATATAGTCATTTTTTCCCTTAGCCATCCATATACAAAATCCATGGTCACACAAGTTTTCTTGGATTAGATCTTCTACCTTCATGGAATCCCTTATTTAATAATATCCAATCATGATAAAACTTTCACCTTCCATTTTTGGATGGATAAATTCTGAAGCACAAACACACAGCTGAAGATGAGCTCCAAGTATCAGCCACAAATAGAAGGCCAAATTGAAATTGTCAGAAAATTCTTGGAAACATTCTTTCATTGCTTTGTTTTAGAATAAAATCACCAGTGGGTAAAGTCTCCCCCTTATTATAATGGTGGTATAATACAACATGTAACACTTCTACTAAAATGAATTCATATGAGTAGGTTTATGATCAACCAACACCAACAATTCTCTCGTATACTCCTGGTAATTCATCGGTTCAGGGGGTCAATACTACTCTTCAAAATCAAGATCAGATTGTAAGCACCCTGTGGGATAATATCCATATGGTATAAAACCAAATGAAGTAGAAGGACAACCAGTGTCACTCTGAGAACACCTTTTAACTTGAAAATATGGTTTTTCTTTGTCTACATCCATATAAGCAATCATCCTTGAAACTAATAGTGTGTCATAATATTTCTCCAATTTTTTATGGGACATATAAGGTTATCTAGAAGATTGGGTATGTTTCTTACAAGTTGGAGCTTCCACTCTCCTCCCAAGTTCACCCTATCATTGATGTCTCGTGTTTGAAGAAAGTACTTGGAACAAACATCAGAATGCAAAAAGTTTTACCAAAACTTGATAATGAAGGCTCCATCCTTCTTGAACTGGAAGTAATCATGCCATCACAGACATATGCACCTGTCAAACTCATTCTCACTCAATCACATAATTTTAATCCAATGACATGACATGCAACCAAAATATACAACATGGGAATCACTCTTCCATATTCAACAACAAGTCCGACGTATGAATTTTTGAGGAAAATATTTTTCTAAGCGGGGGTGTTAGGAACCCATCTCCTACCCTTTCTCTTTGCATTATTATTTTATTATTCAATATGGATGCATATGATTTGTAATTCATCCCTTGATCATATTTGAACTATCCCACATACATGGGAAGTAATATTTGTTAGAATAGACTTAGTATATAAGTAAGTGTTGAGGCCCAATGAAGGCATCCATGAATATTATTGTATTTAGCTTACTCAAAGGAGGTTTCCCCCTCGAAGTGTCATATGATATAAAGGTTATTTGAGTTATTCCCAATGTTCACTTTTTTTTTCATTTATTTTATGTAGTTTGCAAATCTATACAAAATGATCCCCATATAATATCATATAAAAATACCTCATGTTGTGCATTCACCATATCATACCTTGAATTTATAGAGAAAGATCACTAAATTTATTAAATTATATCCTTGACAAAAATATTGTATTCTAGGAAGGCATGGAGTCGGAAAGTCATTCAATTAATGAGCTATGTTAATCAAGATTGACTTAAAAATATATTATGATATATTGAATGAAGGGAACATCATTCAAATCAATGAGCTATGTCCATCAAGATTAATTATAAGAATTATTATGAGTATTTTTAGTTAACCTTCATTCTAGATATTTTAAAATCTTTATGATATGTTCCTCCATTTGTTCAAGAAGTTAGAATACTATTTGTATATGTTTCTACTCACCTATTAATTTTTTCAGTCATTTTGGAGAAATTCAGTGTGTTCTTTCAATTCAGTAATGTTGTTTTTTAGTTCTTGCATTGTATATGCTAGTTTCCAAGGGGTTTAATTGTCTTTTCTTAAATGCCAAGATCTATGAATTAATAAAAGTAATATCCTTTTCCTAAACATAAGTGATGTGATTTTTCAATGGTCATTTTGATGATAATTATTTTATACCCCTACATAAGAGGAAATATATATCAAAAAATACTACGAACTTCCTAGGCACATATTTTCTTGCTTCTAGTTCAACCATACAATGGAGGAAAAATGAATGTTACATGTAGTATTTCCTACCCCTGCCTCCTTCATTAAGAACTTACAAGAGGAAATGGATTCAACATGGTGTTCTTTCTCTCCTGTGGATTCCATTGTCATTCCAAACTACTCCTTCAATTATGTGTCAATAATCATTGAATAGGTGGAAAATAAGATCTCCTATTGGTTCCAAGATGATTTCACTTTATAGGTTTTGACTCGAATTAGATCCGTAGATGGCCTACTGATTGACGAGATCTGGTTAAAGGAATTGTTGGCTATCTTTAATTCAGTAATTTAGTTCGTGCATTGTATATGCTAATTTCCAAGGGGTTTAATTGTCTTTTCTTGGGATGTTTTTGATTCAGCACTTTCATTAATATTTCTAAAAACTTTATTGGTTAATTTTTTTTAATTTTGTTTGAAATGGGACCTCCTACATTTTTCCCCATGCCACAAGCAAGAGACAAGGGTTGAAAACCGAAGACAAAATATAGGCGAGTAATGACCTTTGAAATGGGGATACAAATTGCTACGAGTAGAAATTTTAGCCTTGGATAGAGCTTCCAATATGCAGACATCAAAGCAAAGTTGACAAATTTTTTGTGCAGGAAATCCAAGAGGATTTGAGATAGGATAAGCCTGTGTTTTATAAGTCTAAGTAGTGGTTGGAAATTGGTTGGAATTAGTTGAATGCACATGCTAAAAATAGCATTTGAGGAAGTTACAGTAGTTCCGGGAAGATAAATGCCATTGAGGGGTAGTAAATGAATTTAATTGGCAGAAGTTGCATCCGAAAAGGTGGTTGTGCATGCAATTTAATTGCACCCACCTTTCTAGGATTCTAGAAGTTCAGTTTACTAGATTGGTGAAGTTGATTCCAAATAGAGTTGATTGGGATGAGGAAGTGGAGTCCAAGTGAGGTCCAAAGTGGCAGTTGACTAGGAAAATAGGTGTATTTTCCTAATTAGATATCTAATTTAATAAGCTATAAAGTGTACAATAATTAATTAATTATTTATTTAATAAATGATAATCAAGCTAGATAAATGCATACTAAGGATTAATTTAATTAATTCAAAGGGGTGTAATGTGCATGATTTAATCAATCAATCATAAAGGGGTGAATAACAAGATGTACTAGGACAATATTGGGAATAGGTATGTGAATTTAAGGTGTCTACATTTCCCCCTCTTTAAAGTGCTATTGCGAAGTAATAGTGCTTTAAAGATAGTAGACGCGTGCAGATTAGCGAGCAGAAAGAGGTGAAGCATTTGGATGCCCTAACAAGAAGGATGGTAAGGGAATGCCCCCTTAAGTGGGTGGACGACACAGCAAAGCAGTCGACAACCGCTTGATAGGAAGAAGACAAGGTAATGGAACAAGGGTGGGAAGGACTGTTCTCGTAGCACAAGAATCATTTAGAGAATAAATTTAGAGCAACCTTATTTTTGTTGTTCCACAATAGAGTTGTCACCATGATTATGAAAGAATTAAGATGGCTAACCTAGATGCACATAAATAAACACACAGAACAAAGAAAAGATAAAAAGGAAAATAGAACTGATATACAAAGTAGGTACAAGCATTAAGGTTATAAAGGAACCAAGGTAATCACACTACTTGCAAGTGGTCCAAAAAATAAACATTAACAATGCAATAGAAAGTTGAAAAAGAAGGCAATCGGTTATGCCCTTAATGTGTGCCACAATGATGATTAAGTAGATGCAAATGCTCCCAAGGTGGGAATAAAATCATACTAAAGAACAAAGTAAAGAGACTCCTCATGACACTCTTGTTGGATATGTTGTGAAAATGATCAAATTTGAAATTTCCCTAGGGAAAGTTATATCGCAAAGGAAAAACAATTTATGACTTGCCCCAAGCAGAGTTAGCCTATCATGCAAAGGGAAGAAAGTCAATTATAAGATTGGAATGATCACTAGGGTAGTACATAAAGGTATGACTTTATCAGGATAATGTTGAAATGTTGAAAGATTTACTTCAAGGGTTTTATAATTGTAATATTTTTGTGATAAGTGAATGTTTGTTCAAATTTTCTAATTTTTGATGTTTTTTTTTAATTTTTGAAATATTAATTTTTTTTTATTTTTGAATATATGATTTTTTTGGATTTTTGCGAGTTGTTGAAAAATTTGAAATACAAATGAAAAGGAATGTAAACAAACCTAAGTACACAACAAAAAGGAAAACAATCCATAGCTTATTTAGTGAACCAAGAGGAAAAACACAACACATGCAAACAATCAAAAGACATGAAAAAAACATTGCAAACAAACCCAATATGAACAAGAAGGAACCACACCAAGGTTATATGTGAACTAAGATGTGAATAACTATCTTGCAATTGGTCTACAATAAAGGTAAACAAAGTACAACAAAATAACAAACTAAAAGAAGCAAAAGCATCGTCACAATGTTGAGATAACGATAACAATACAACACAATTTGTAATAATGATGTCTAATGACACTTTGAATGTGTTCCACATTGAAGAACTAGACACATATGAATGCCCCCCAGCAATAACTTAGAACGCGAGAGGATTGGATCAGGTCAAAGAGTGAAGTGATTTAGATACTCCAAAAAGTACTCTTGTCGGATCCCATTGAAGTTTGATCTGTATTGGATTAAAATATGAAATCAAAATGTGCCCCAAGAAAATTTATATTGTGAAAGGGTAAACAACTGCGTCGATCATAGATATACACCACGGGAAAAAAGGATTATTAAAAGATGATCTGGAACGATCACGAGGGGTGCCATCAAATGGAAAAAATGTTAAACTGTGTTATCCAGTTGTTAAAAGTTGGTCAAACATTATTTGAATGTTTTATTTTTGATAGTTTTATATTATTTTTGTATTTTGGAACAATTTTATATTGTTTTTGGAAATTTTGAACAATTTATATTATTTTTGGTATTTTGAGAAGCATATTTGATTGTTTTTAGTATTTTACAACTTGGTAACAGGGGTGCATTATGAAGGTTGAAAGTAAGTGCAAATAATTAGACACATTCCATTTTATTAGCAGAAAATGTATATAATAAAATGATATGGTGTTTCACTCTGCTTATGACTCAACACAACTAGGAAGATGCAAGGGCTCGTCGCTAAGAACCAAAAAGGACCTAAAAGTGAGGTGAATAGTGACATGAAAATGAAGATGATGGATGCGAAGACACAATGTGTAACAATGACCCATATGAGAAAAATGTAACTTGTCTCAAGTCAAGATTATCTGACTGATTCCAAGATGATTTCACTTTATAGGTGTTGATTAGACTTAGATCCGTAGATGGCTTACTGATTAACAAGATTTGACTGAAGGAATTTTTGTCTCTCTTTAACATAAACAACTTCTTAGGATGTTTATTATTAAGCACTTTGATTAAGATTTCTAAAGGCTTTATTGGTTGATTATTTTTGTTTGTTTTTTAAGTGGGACACCCTACATGTTACCCCATACCACTAATAAGAAGAAAGGGTTCAACATCAAAGACAAAATGTAGGCAAGTAAGGACATATTTCTCCGTTCCTGGTCTCATACTACTAGTAAGAAGTATGGGATTATCACCAAAGATTGTGAAGGATGAAAGGTGTAATGATTTTATAAATTTTTCATATTTTTATATTGATTTACTTTGCCTTGTATGTTGATAGTTTGCTTGTTAGGAAGGAACATTCTTCCCCCAAGTCTTAGCCTTATGCGACTAGTAGGACGCAAGGGTTCAACACTGTAGACTGAAATGGAAAATAAAAAAGGATCGGGTAAAGAAGTTTGATCTTTCTATTAAAGAGAGCTTATTTGACATGAGGAGTTTCCATCAGTAAGCTTTGAGACAAAACCGTAGGTAAAAATATAAAAAATGGTAGACACCGTAATAGGGATGAAACACACAATGCCCAATAAGAACAAGATTAACAAGTGTTGTAATAGGTGAAGAATGTGAATATATGATAATGGTATGATTAAGATATATGCTAATAGATGAAATGCTTAATATTATTTGTAATCACTTTTTCGTTTCTGATTTGCAAACAATGCTTTAAGGAATGGTTTGATACAAATCTTTATTCTCTTTTTATGTTTTTTATTTTTTTCTGAATTTTTGAGGATGAGGGTTTGAAATGGACTCATAAGGAAATAGGTCCATGTTTATTATTGTTGAAGGGTCATAAAATATGAGACTTGGGCAGACAAGATCCAAGTCAAGAGGGGGAATCGAAAGAGTTGATAGGTCATGAAATATGGGATGATGAGACCAAATTAAGTCTCATCCATTGCACCAAATAACATTATTCTTTCTCTTATAAAGTAGATTTAGATGTAGTCTTAAGAACTATATAGCTTATTTAAGATTAAATGTAGAATATATTTGATCTATATTTGAAATTTTCATTGTAATTTGAATGTTTTCATTTCCTAATATTTCTTGTAAATTGGAATGTGGTATTGTGTATGAGTAGGTCATTTGATCTCTTAAATGTTTAGTCAAAATACCTAGTGTAATATTCACATGGCCAAGATTGTCACATGTACTCACAATATATTGCAGATTCATGTTCATCCGTGATTGAAAGAGCGCAGGACCCAATAAGTGCACTGATCTCTAGATGTATATCCAGGGTTCATGTTATCCCAAATTAACCCCCCGAGCTAGTTTGGATAACTTATTTAAAAAATGGACTTAGCCATTTACACAGGACTCTAGGATGTATTGCACTGACTGTCAGGACTCTGGCAGAACTTTAACACAGAAATTGCTCATAAATGAAAGTTTAGAAACTCCAAATGAGAGGTCTGAGAGAGTTTAAATAATTCCTGGGTTATATGTTAAAAGGCCACGTGAAAATAATCTGGTCCATTAATTTCAACGCCAAACAGCAAGCAATAGATTACGTGGAGATATCATGGATTTGAAGAAGAAGGTTTTCAAGCGCAATACTAGAAGTGATACCAACAAAATAAGTCGCAATCTAACTAAAATTGCAGAACCGCAAATGGGCAATTTGAGTCAACGAAGGTTTTTGTTCCTCTTAATGGAGTTAGGAGGAAAACATATGGTACTAGATTTTTACGGCAACAATAATAGTTTCAAAGATATCGATCATTCTGAAGCAACAAGTTCTTCAAGTGCATGACTGCATTCACATGCAACATCAAGTATTTGGACTCTAACCGAAGTTTAAAAGTATATCGGGTCAAGGCGAGGTTAAGAAGTTCAAAGCTGAGAGGTTTTTGTTCCTATTATTGTCTATGGAACCAACGATGAACCTCTACTCTAGATAGAAGTTTGTACAGGTGAACAACAATAATTAAGGAGAACATATTCCATACATGGATGATTTCATACAGAATAAGGATGACAGAAAAATAAATAAGACCCAAAAACAAAGTTTTGACATTGTAAGGAGCATGTGAGCTATCTCCCTCATTGGCTAAACAAAAATGAGAAATTAAAGATGGTTTTTCAGTCAAAGTATGAGAACAAGGCTGCACCAAACCCAGAAAAGGTTTGAAGATCATTCTTATTGGCTAACACTTTGTATTGACTATAGTAATGATCAGAAAATCAGGGATGAAAATATGGCGGGACAATCTGTCACACTTCAGGGTGAAAGATTCTAGAAGATCATGCAAGCCCCAAAACTGAATGGCAATATGGTAAAATAAATCGGGTCAAGTGCACGTGGAAAGAAATGGTTCAAAATCTCAGGAAAGTTTTACTATTTAGGCATTAATCCTGATCTCCACAACCATTTATCTCCTTGTCACTGTGGAAGAAGTAGTCAAAGAAATGCACAAGTAGGCAGAGGAATTCCCTGAGCTTCAATCATAGAGTTGCCAGTGTTTGATTAAATCTCTTCCATATTTGTCTCCTTGTCAAGTGGAAGAATAAGTAGTACAATGGCTAGAGTTCTAGTGATTTCGAGCTCCAGATATCTTCCATATTTGTATCCTTGTAAAGAGGATCCTCAAGTAGTTAAATATGAAGTTATAGTGTTTGAATTAAATAAAATTCCACATTTAGTCTCATCGTATAATTAGAAGATGTAGTCATGGTCTTGCCCAAGCATTATAAGCAGGTAGTTCTATAATCTTGGAGCATTGGCTCAACCACATGATTTGATGAAGTATGGGGCTCTTACATTCTCCTAGAACGCACTCAATGTAACAAAGGTATGAAATGGATGATTTTTGTAACATCATTTCTGATTAATAAAATCCACATTTTTATACATTTAATGGTATGCAGTAATGCTTTTTGAATTTTCATGACCCAAATCTGCAGGGAAGAGCATAGGGCCCACTTTCATTAATGGCAAGGATCAGAGGATCCGATCTCTATTCCCTCTCTTTTCTAGAATATATCTCTCTCTCTCCATTCTTCTACATATTGTAAAATGATGCTTATTACAAAGGATTGACATTATAAATTGCAAAGGAACCATGTCAAAATGGTCTCTTGAATACTTATGAGCCGTGAACCTTCATTTTTCCTCTGTAGATCTGTTTTTTCCTTCTATTTCAGTTGTAATGGATTATGAAAACTTTTATAGCATTAAATTTATGGTGTTCTATGGCTATCTTATCTCCGTCTGTTAAATTAGAATGTACTTTCATTTGCTTTATTTCCTCTCTATTTACTATTGTGATGTCATTTTGTAGTTTCTATATCAAAGAATTATAGGCTCCATTTTGATTGTGTTTCATGATGAAAGATTGCAAGCTAACCCTTGTCATGAGACTTAGGTGGACAAGGTTTTTTTCAAGTCAAAGGAGATAATCCAAAGATTCCCCCATAAGTTCCCTGATTTACGAGACTTGGGCGGACATGATCCAAGTTAAAGGAGTGAATCAAAATATTTGATCTTAGGATCTTGAAGTACGAGCATCTCCTGGGCACAATGAGATCTCAAGTCAAGGGATAGTGTAGAGTTAGATAATTCATCGATGGGATCGATAGATTCCTATGCAATAGTTGAAGCATTAGGATTAAGTCATTGCGGGGAACCAGCCTTCTCTGGAGGTCTATCTCATATTCAAAGTCCTACGAGTTGGAGAGAGTGCGAAGTTGCCTCAGAATCCTGGATTTTCTATGATCTCATAGCATGGTACACTTTTAGGCTCCAAAAATTTCTTAAATGCTGTAGAGAGGAAATAATTCAATGTTGCTTCATCCCATATTAAGGGAGGAATTGACTTGTCAAAATATTTGCAATTAAAGTGTGGAAATTTTGGATAAGGATAGTCCTAGGGTATATGTGCCTCGTAGAGTGTACATGTGTAAAGGCCTTAATAGGTAGGAATCCTCGTTAATGAGATGCCTGCAAAAATTGATCATTTGAGATGTAATGGACATAGAAGGCTTCATTTCCACAAGTGTCCAAGCTTGTTGTGGTTGTGTTTCTACAAAAAATTTAGAGATGCTAGGTGTAGGATCTAGAATGGAAATAATAGAATCAAGATCAAAAGTGCTTGATGATGGACCCTCTTATGTAGAGTCTATAATTATATCAATGTTTGAAAGGGAGTATTGAATATTAGGTGTACTTGAGCACTTGAATTCCTTGCTGAAATTAGTAGAGGCATTAAGGTTTATATCAAATCCTTGCATGTGGCCCGATAAGGGAATAGTTTCCTGAGTGTCGAGAAAATCTTGGATTATCTCCTCATTCTGAAAGAGGTCCATGGAGAGGTGACATTGTTGATCATGATGTATGAAGGATGGATAGGAAATCTCAAGGGTTAGAAATGAGTCTTGAAACAAGTTCAAGTTCTCATTTGATGTTAGAGGATTGTTGTTTGAAACATGTTCAATGTCTGTTTGGACTAACGGAAGAAAATTTGGAGAAGAAGATGATTAGTTTTGAGTGAGAGATACTTGACTGTCGTCATGATCTCATTAAGTGTTAGTATGTACAAAAGTAGGGACTACAGTCAACTCTTCGTTAGAAGTTGTGGAATTCAATGCATCATCGATTGTGAGAGATTTTTTGTCAAGCTCTATGGATATGACTTCGTCATTAATTAAGTATTGAACATAATGACAAAGAGGTGTACAATTATCAATAGAATGACCTTCCATGCGGTGGTATTTATAATATTTGGATGTATTATATGATGTAGAATTGGGTTCCCCATTAGAAAAGGGTCTTTTAGGTGGATATTTGATCATGTTAGCCTTTACTAATTGTTTAAAGGCACTAGATAAAATCTCTCTAAGAGGTGTAAATTGATGTTCAATGGTGTGTGGAGTAGTGTTGCTGATACAGGATACGATGGATTTATAATCGACGTTGTTTGAGGATTCACCATGTTCGTGAGATTTTCCCTTTGTATCATGGTTAAGAAATGGGTTAGAAAACACCTTTACATTATTGTTGGGTGTTTTGGTAGATGGTAGGTCTTCATCCAATATGTCTTCGTTGTCAAAGAGGTCTTGGATGTAGTTGCAAATTTTTTTACATTTGTCTGTTTGATGACCCTCGATGCAATGAAAATCACAATATGTGTTAGGTTTATACCAATATGGATTAGGTTCCCCTTCAGGGAAGGTTTTTGCGATAGGGTAAGTGACCATATTGGCACTTTTTAATTGTTTCAAAATTCTTGAAAGAGATGCCCCTAAGGACGTAAATTGTCTGTGTTTGTAATCATGAGGAGGAGGAAAAGTTTCTCTTTTTGGAATGGTGAAAAATGGTTTAGAGTTAAGCTATTTTGATTGGTTGTTTTGTAAGTTGTGCACGTTTCGATTGTCCATGACACCATCATTGATAACGTTATAGTTACAATTCATGTACTTAGGTTTATCATGAGAAGTGTTAGGGTTTTTGTTATGGTGATTGTGATGATTTTGCCCATTGTCTTTATAATGAGGCTTGATCAAGACTTTAGAAATGAGGGATTTTTTTATTTGAGTTCCCTTTTCAATAACTTCCTCAAAAATTTTGAGGCGGTCTATTTGTATGTGAAAGGATAACTCCGTTAAGGTTTGGGATTAAGATGTCAACTATCTATTTTTCATGGATTGAACATGGGAATCAACTTGTAATTCCTCACCATAATTGTAAAAATTGTGCAAAGCTCTAATTTTTTCATTGTTCAGCATTGCACAAATCCATCATTGTGACTTCAGATTCAAGGTTGAAAGAGAAGTGTTTGACGAAATTCTCTGAGAGGTCTGCAAAGGTAGAAATATATCCCTTTGGAAGGTGTAGGAACCAGTCCAAAGCTTGTCCTCTTAGACTCTTAGGAAAGAGGCGCAAGAGAAAGATATCATTATAAGCCACCTCTTGGCATGCCATGAAGAATTATTTGAAATGCTCTCTAGGATCAGTTTTTCCCTTGTATTTGTCAAATTTGGGTGTCTTAAAAGAGTGCGGGAAAGCTATGCGTAAAATTTCTATGTCAAAAGGGTATGGAAACAATTTATTCATTAAAATTGAATTGTTTGCGTTATTTTTGCATACCTGAAATAATGTCCTTTATCATTTTCTATTCTTGAGAAAATGGTGAATTGGTTTTTGGGATGAAGGGAGTATCATTCTTAAGATTATTGTTCTCTTTTTTGGTCTTAGAATGAGTTTTGAAGGTGTGGTCACTTTTCTTCACGTGTTCGATACCTTTAGTATTGTCATTAGTGACTATAGAGGATAAGAGAGTGAGTTATTTGGCCATCTCATGTATTTGATATGTGATGGACTTAATAGGATCAATGGCCAAATTAGTAGATTTGCCTTTATCATCGGCGTTTGTTTTACTTGCTCCCGAGTTGTCATGTTTGTTTGACTCAAGTGATGGACCCATAGGGGATTTAAGTTGTCATTTTAAGGCTCTCATTTCATCCTCATCAAATTCTGAGGGAAGTATTTCTCCCATGGCATGGAGACGAAGTAGAATTTGATCATTGTTTTATCACAAAGTGGCGTCTATGGAAAGATTTTTAAGTTGGTCTTCGTCCTCTTCATTGAAGCTGATATGGAAAGGATCTCTTTCCTCCCATCGAAAGGGAATATAATTGTGATGTCATGTTCCCACCATTTTTGAAAGAGGGGAGAAACAAGAAGAGGTGGGATAGAAAACTCAACCCTTAGTAAAGTGAATGTTAATATGGAAGAGAGGAAAAGATGTTAATCCTTGACCCCAGCAAAATGAGTGTTAAGAGGAAATAGGGGAAAAGGTTTAGTGGATTTCTCGACTCTTAACAAAATGAGAGTTAGTAGAAAAGGAACTAAAATATGTTAGATGTGATCTACTTGTTAACAAAAATGGATGTTAAGGGAGAAGAAGCTTAACAAGGTGAACACGGTCAACTCTTAACAAAATGAGTGATAAGAGTGACAAAAATATGTGAAAAGGTTAACTCTTAATAGATGAACTTGTTAAGAGGAACGAAAAAGGGGGAGACTTCACAACACTTAACAAAATGAGTGATGTTAAGGTGGAAGAAGGGATCACAATGTTAGTTTAGAGGACTCTTTAAAAAATGAGTGCAAATAAAGATGAGGATGTTTGAAATACTTTGCGACCATTTACAAATTAAATGTAAAGAGGGAAGAGGTGAAAGAAGTTAGTTTTATCAACGTGTGATAAAATGAGTGCAACAAGAGTAGAATTAAAACACAATGAAAGATTCTCAACTCTTAAAAAAAATAGTGCTAAGGAGGAAGAGACTTAGGAATGATGATGAGTTTGCTCGGCTTTTAACAAGGTGGGTGTTAAAAGAGGAGACTTAAGAAGATGATGAAAATTTCTACACTTAACAAAAGGAGTGTTAAAAGAGAGACTTAGAAATACGGTGAGGAGGGTGCTCAACTTTTAACAAGATGGATGTGTAAAAGAGGATACTTAGGAAAACGATGAAGGATGTCAACTCTTAACAAAAGTATGTTAAAAGAGGAGACATAACAAAGAAATGGGAGAACTTAAAGAACAACAAAGTGAATGTTGTCACAAGAAGTGAATAAATGACGAAGAGGTTTAAATCTCACGAATGTGGAGATAAGAGATAAAGGGAAAGTGATTGATTCAAATTAAAGTGAATTCTTTAAGGAGAGAAGTGAAGAGATGTTTAAAGGGGATTTCAAAAATTCAACAAAATGAATGCGAAGTGTGACGACATAAGATTATGGAGGATATATATTGAAAATTTCGTCAATTCAACAAAGTGAATGTGAAATGTGATGACATAAGAGTATGGAATTCCCAAAGTTCAACAAGAGTAAGTGTCAAACTTAAGACTTATGAAAATGAAAGATCGAGGTGATTAAGAGGTTGCTTGAATGTGATAAAGTGAGTATCACAATGTCAATACTTAGATGAAGAGGATGAAAGTTCTCAAGTTCAGATATGGTTGTCCACAATCCAAGACTTAGACACATTTACAAAGTGACAAGGTGGATGAGAGAGAGAATGTGAATGACAAGAGTGAAACACAAGTGTGTAACATGTAAGAAAAATGAAAAAATATGAAGTGAAAATCGGCCTCTACCTTAAATTGGTCTAAACAAGGCATGGTTTCCTATGTGGTTCTTTCAGCTACGTGTCAACAATATACTAGAGAAAGAATGATGTTATTGCTAGCTTCTGGATTTATTTTACCCACTTTGAAACAATGAGAAAAGATCTTTCTCAAATGAATCACAGTGGGGTCGTCACTAAGGATATTTGTGACTCTAATCTTAAAAGGTATACTAGTCAGTTGGGATGGGGGTACCCATTTCATTAGCCAATTCCCTCAATGTGTTGACTACTTTGGGGTTCCTTTGGTACTTCTCTAATGAGTTTTATAGCTTAATCCAAAACACTTCCCACAGTTATAACAGTTGGGCAATATCCTTGTCAACTGCACATGCAAATACAATGCGAATGCTTTATTTTAACTTTATTAAATAGGATCCTTGTACACAAAGTATTAGTAGTTTTCTTAGCACACAATCAAGGCAACCTGCAGTTAGTATTTTTGAGAAATGGTCTTCGTAATATGGTCCTAAAAACAAGTGTAAGTAGTTTTCCTAAGGTAGAAAAAGAGAAAACAATGAAACACAACACAATCATGTTTCCGATTCTCTTCACAAAAATGAAAAAAAAAAACACAAAAAAAATGTAAGAAAATAACTATCACAAAGCATTAGTATGGTGCAGAAATGATTAAATGTTTATAAGAAGTCTATAAACAATGAATTAAATTGACCGAAAACGTCCAAGAACCCTGCACGATCAATTTTCACAATTAGTCCAATTTACTAAAATGGGTGAAAAATTAAATACAAGGGTCCTAATTTAGTTTAAAATACCTAATTAAAATTATCTAGACTAATTAATTAATTAAAATAATCCAATTCAACTAAATGCATTAGATAACTATCTAAGTAAATTAAATAAGTGTAAAAGAAAATAATTAACAAATAAAATTAAAAAAAAACATATGTAGAATATAATAACTAAAGCTAATCCTAAGTTTGAAACTTAAAAGAATTAGATGAGAAATCCAAAACAACTCACTAAATGAAAGGCCAACCAAGAGGGAATATTAGTCCATATGAAGATGGTGGAATTGAAATTTGTAGTGCGTAATGTGTCGATCCAAAACACAAAAGGTTCAAGTTGTAGATTTTGACAAACTGACCTAAACCGATTGTTTTAACCCAGATGGAAAAATCATAATTTAGCTTTCAACGTCAGAGGATGGATGTCTTTATATCCATTTTATGTTATAAACCCGTAGGAATTGACAATAGAAAGGTGTGAAAAGATAAGAAAGTAGCTAAAGAGCTATCATTGTGTGTTACGAAAGAGTGAGGAAGGTGTCTTTGTGCATGTAAGTGTGAAATTTTAGACCGGAAATGTCAAAGGATAGATTGTAAAATTTGAGTTTCTACAACTATCACTCACATCTATTAATCTTCATGTTGGGAACCTTTGTAAACCTCTTATAAAAATATTGAACAATTGTTGTGAGAATAACTTCGAGTTAATTCTAAACATGGAAAGGGATTTAATAAATTTTCTTGGGAGTTTTATTATCTTCTCGAGGAGGTTTCTAGATTTTTCTATTATACATTGATCACTAAGGCATTTCACTTTATGTTAAATGGATCACCCAATCTAGTAAAGGGAAATAAGCTAAGAAAGTTATTTTATTGAATTGAATAACTTACAGAGTACCTTATGGTCAAAAAACATAGAAAGGGATTGATCTTCATACTATTTGTATTCTCATAATTCCGTTCAAATTAGTTTTCTCATTTTTATTAGAAGTATTTAGAAATCTTGATAAAATCTCAAATCCTAGTGAAGGTGGAGTGGTGATAAATTTTGGGAATGAATTTTTATTTATCAACACTTTCTTTAGTGGTCTCTAATGACAAATTTTAATGGTGTACCTCTCACTAAACTCATGTGGGATCTTTCCCTTCATATCTTCAGATGAGGGATTCACACAATGCTTGGTACTTTTTACAAACAAACCAGAAAGTTACTTTCTTGGACTAAAACTAGGACCAAATTCCATCTGGCTAAGAATTATCAAGAACCTTTTAAGGATTTTTAGAGGTAATCCTTACAAGATGATCCAAAAATTTTGGTATCATTTCCTCTCACCCCTAATGGAAGGAATGGATTTGCAATCCTGAAACTCATTTTTCAAATTACTCACCCAATAAGGGTTATGATATTTTCTCACCGCACTTACCTGTGGTTGATAGGCTTGATGTTTGGTATTCCTTTCACTCAATTGCCAATAGTTGGAGCCGAAGGTATCATACATTTTGTAAGACCATTTTATAACCCAATTTATCTCACTTTTCATGACGCCTTCTTTATCAGGGTAAAGCCATCAGCTTATACATTTAGAGGTCCTTCAACCCACTCATTCATCATGTGATAACTCAGAAACACTAATGATTTTTTATTAGTTTTTCCAAAATGCCCAAATAGCATGGTCTTTGATTTATGAATTTTTCAAACCCTTCATATTAGAGCCTTTTATCCTCTTAGGATACTAACATATATTTTCTACTAACATCAACTAGATATAGCATACTTTCATATTGAAATATCTTTTTTGTTTGGAATAAAATAAATTCAGCGCTTTTTTATTTCGAAAGAAATAAATTCAATTACTTTTTATGTTGATTATAACTTATCATCATTTAATAAAGCTATGATCATTTCTAATTATTTTTTCCATATTCAAGTACAATCCAAGGAGGTGGATCTAGATTTTTCCCATCTTTTAACCCTTTTGGACAATTGGGGTAATTTTCATTGCATTGTTTATCATGTTCCACCCTATATGCCATCTCAAGATGACACTCTAAGGAGAAAAGATTATAGCAAAATTCACTCCCGTAGCCAAGCTAGGTGGTCTCCACCATGTCACCGCTCTCCTCCACATAAACAACTTGGAGGTTAGGGCTCCCCACCCACTCACCAAGATGGCGGGCTTCTCCTCCTCACTTAGTTCCTTATCAAACTGTAGTTATTTGACATTAATGGGATCATACTCACAACCAATTAGATTTCATAGAGCTAGATGGTTTCTAAAACACAACGAACACTAGTTAGGACCATGTTATTGAGGGGAAAGATATTTCATATAGACGATGATGCAAGCGAAACAACAAGGATCCACCTCTTATTGGCCTCTATACATATGTTACGTAGTTTTAATGTATTATCTTTATTATGATTTTATTTAATCTAGATTTTCTTAAACTTTATTCTTAAATAACCTTTTAACCTAGTACGATATTTTCGCACTAAATTTCTATGCCACTTTTTTTGAATAATTTATAATATTTTATTTAGAGTGATGTCCCAAAAAAAACAAAAACAAAAACCAACATGGATACAATATCTATAAAAGATTTAACATTGCAATTAAATAATAAAAGTTTTTAATTGGAAAAGAAGAATCTATAATCTAAAAGATTTGGTGGAGATTTTAATAAACCATATGGGTGCTCCCCTTAATATTAATAATGCGAAAGTGCTTCCTAAATAATAGAAAATTTGTTCAATGAAAATTTTCAAAAAGGAATCCCATCGTTAAATTGGCATCTTTGAAAAGAAGGATAAGTACACATGAGGAACAAAAAGATGGATAAAAAGATTCGTGAAATGGGGCCATACGAAATGTAGGAATAACTTTAAATGAAGAGATTCGTTATGGTGCATGCACTTGTTAATTCAAAGTCCATTCATATACTTCTGTCATATTCTTGTAACCATTTTTTCAATTAAGTTTGTGTAGGTCCACATTTTGTTAGCTGGTTTGACGTGAGGAAACTAATTTAATTCCGTTGTGGACAAATGGTACGAAGATGCTTTGATTCTCAAGGAAGTGTAATAAAGGCACCATTTTTTCAATCATTTGTGTGTTTAATCAAGGGATCCTTCTAATCAATCAAGTCTCATTATAAATTATAAATGATATAGTTTAAGTTGTGTGCTAATATATAGGGTGAATATTTGGAATGATATAGTTTTTGATTAAAAATTTGTCTTACCCCAACCATAAGCTGTGGTCATAGTAAGTCAGATATAAGTAAAAAAATAATGATATATTCTAGTATCATAAGTTGTTTAGAAATAATTTTCATGCTTAAAAAGTCTATATAATAAGGGTTTTAAAATGATACTTATTTTAACACACACTTAAATATATTTATCAGTAATAGGTAATGGAAGATAGGTCTATAATGTAATGTCCCAAAATAGATCACGCAAATAAATCTAAGTTAACTATAAAATTATGGAATATTTTTTTAAATAATTAATGAGAACAAATTTTAAGTTAACGTTGTTAGAATTTGTCTCGTTGTGTCATCGCGTGGCACCAACAATTTACACTCTTGCAGTGCTTCACAGTGCCCGATTATGTGACACGATCTTCAGTTAAATTGGTGAAACCAATAACGTTGTTGGCGATTGAAATTTAAGAGTAGTTAATTTGGAAGGCGACAACTCCAAATGATCATTCATCCCACTCCGACGGTTCGCAAAGGCCACCTACGGAACATTAGCGTTAAGGTGGTGATCACCAATTTTGTTTGGGTAAATGGCCTTAGTACTATTTATATTTCAAATTTGCGTTAAATTGCTTTAGCATAATGGTTTGTTTATCTTTTACTAAATACATATGTCTCTTACAAGATTCTAACCATAATAATTTCATTAAGAAGAACCTGTAATTTAACTTACAATTCTTACCCACTATTACCTCTCCTAAATTCATTCAATAAAACATCACATTACTTAAGCTTATTATACGTCACTATGGAATAATAATTAGTTAAAAATCACCTTGAATAGTTAACTGAAGGACAAGTGGCAGAGGAACAAAAGTGGTCCATTGGATTGAAAAATTTTCCGCCTTAGATCTCTAAGGTTTTCTAAGGTGCCCTAATATATTCTTATGACTAGAGAATGTTATTCTCTTTACTCTTTCTTTTCATTTCTTCTCTTTTTATTGTTGTAGGTTTGTACGAGGTCATTCATGGAGGTTTCATACTCATTTATTTTCCTTTTACCATTTAAGTACCCTCAAGATTTCAAGGAGGAAAGTGTGTGTGTGTGTGTGTGTGTGTGTGTGTGTGTGTGTGTGTGTGTGTGTGTGTGTGTGTGTGTGTGTGTGTGTGTGTGTGTGTGTGTGTGTGTGTGTGTGTGTGTGTGTGTGTCCAAGATTAAAAGTAAAGACCTATGTTGTTCCATAGCCCTAAGGGCATATATTGAGGGAAGGGTCCCTTTGGACATGTGTAGTAGTCGGGCCACATGACACCATGTCACAACAAAGGGTCTTGGTCCCAAGGATAGGGCTAAATCCTGTTACAACTGAAGTGAGGGGTGTTTCGACTTAACCACCCACCCCTTTGTTGGTTTTGTTTGATGTGGAAAAGGTTGGGGTTGCCAGGCTGCAACCTCCACTATTTATTATTATATTATAAAAAGTACCATGGTACACACACACACACACACACACACAAAGAAATAACCTAAATCGCATTTAAACCACAAGCTCACACACACACACACACATATTGTGTATATGTGTGCATGCGTGTGTACATGTGTGCACACCTGTGTGTATCATAAGGTAGAACATAAACATATTATAATATAAGCTTATTCAATAAGAACTTATAAAACATAAGATGCATATAAATATATAAAATCTAACTTGATAAATTAAAGGTTGTTATGGGATCTATTTCTTGACGTGAGCAACTCATTTAAATTCCGTTTGACAAATGGTACGAGATGCTTTGAGCGCAAGGAAGTGTAAGAAGCACCATTTTTTCACAATCATTTTGTGTTTTTCAAATCCAGGACTCCTTCTAACAACAAGTCTCATTATAAATTATAATGATATTTTTAACGTTATGGTGCTCATATATAGGGTGAATATTTGGAAGGATATAGTTTTTGATTAAAAATTTGTCTTAACCCCAACATCACGGTGGTCAAGTAAGTCAGATATAAGAGTAAAAAATAAGTATATTTCTTATCCATAAGTTGTTTAGAATAATTGTCAATGCTTAAAAAAGTCTATATAGAAGGGGTTTAAATGATACTTTATTTTAAAACACACACTTAAATATATTTATCAGTAATAGGTATGGAAGATAGGTCTATAATGTAATGTCCCAAAAATAGATCACGCCATAAATCTAAGTTCACTAGAACTATAAATTATGGAATATTTTTTAATAAGGAATGAGAACAAATGTTAATTAACTTTGGTAGCATTGTCTCGTTGTGTCATCGCGTGGCACCAACAAATTTACCTCGTGCTTTCTTCCATTGCCCGATTATGTGACAACGATCTCAGTTAAATTGGGGAAACCCATAACGTTTGTTGGCGTTGAAATTTAAGAGTAGTTCATTTGGAAGGCGACACTCCAATGGATCAATGCAGCCCACGCCGACGGTTCGCAGAGGCCACCTACGGACAATTTAAGCGTTAAGTGGTGATCCCCAATTTTGGTTGGGTAAATGGCCTTATGTAAACTAGTTATATTCAATTTGCGTTTAAAATAAAACAAATTTGGCTTAACATAATGGTTGGTTGATCTTGGTTACTAAAGACAATATGTCTCTTACAAGATTCTAACCATAATAATTTCAATAAGAAGAACTGTCCATTTAACTTACATTCTTACACCACTATTACCACCTCTCCTAATTCAGTCAATAAAACATCACATTACTTAAGCTTATTATAACCGTCCACTATGAATGTATAGTTAAAAATCCACCTTGACTAGTTACTGAAGACAAGTGGCAAGAGGCCAAGTGGTCCAGTATGGATTGAAAAATTTTCCCGCCTTAGATTCTCTAAGGTTTTTTTCGAATGTGCCCTAATATATGCTTATGACTAGAGAATGTTTTCTCTTAACTCTTTTTTTCATTTCTTTCTTTTAATTGTGTAGGTTTGTAGATGTCATTTCATGGAGGTTTCCATACTCATTATTTTCTTTACCAGTTAAGTCCCTCACAGATTTCAAGGAGGAAAGTGTGTTGTGTGGGTGTGTGGTGTGGTGTGTGTAGTGTGTGGGTGTGTGTGTGTGTTGTGTGTTTGGTGGTGTGTGTGTTGTTGTGTGTGTGTTGTTGTGTGTGTGTGTGTGTGTGTTCCAAGATTAAAAGTAAGACCTATTTTGTTTCCATACCCTAATGTCCATATATTGAGGGAGGGTCCCTTTGGCATTGTTAGTATCGGGCCCACATGACCCCATGGTCACAACAAGGGTCTTGGTCCCAAGGATGGCTAAATCCCTGTTAACAAACTGAAGTGAGGTTAGTTTCGAACTTAACCACCCACTCCCTTGGTTGGTTTTTGTTGAGTGTGGAAAAGGGTGGGGTGGCCGCTGCAACCTCCACTATTTATTATTATATTATAAAAGTAACCATGGTACACACACACACACAACACACACAAAGAGTAACCTAAATCGCATTTAACCACAATCTCACACACACACACACACATATTGTGGTAATTATGTGTGCATGCGTGTGTAGGTGTGCAAACCTGTGTGTATCATAAGGTAGAACATAAACATATTATAATATAAGCTTATTCAATAAGAACTTATAAAACATAAGATGCATATAAATATATAAAATCTAACTTGATAAATTAAAGGTTGTTATTGGATCTATTTCAACTCCTAAAATGAATTAGATATTTAGAGATATAGATTTCATTATTACTAACTCAACCATTGTATGTCTATTTCTTATCTCAATTAAATTCCCTTCTTAACATTGTTTAATAATACAATAGTTACTCAAGTACAATGTACGAGCTTGTTTAAACCTTTACAAGAAGGATATAAGAGATAATTTCATGAAGTTATCATTTCCACACATAAAACCAACTTTTATTTTTATTTTTTATCAACCAATTGAAAGCAAGCTATCCTTGTTTCATTCCAAGATCAAGTATGCAATAACAATATGTAAGAGACTTCACATTTTTCTTTACAACAAGTTGCCAAATCAATATTGAACCCATTTTTATAACCAACTACAAATTATATTTCTGAATTTTTGCATTACAACTTTAGCCCAATATACATATGAATGCAACCAATTCCAAATGGTTTTTCAATAAGCATTATGAAGTACTTTTTACTTTTTTTTTATAATGGAAATGGAGTAAGAAACAAAGACGAGAAACCTGATATTGCATACATACAACTATTAAACTTCTCATGTCTTTTTCCATAAAGATTCAACATAACAATATGAACTTTTCACACAACCATACAAAACCATTATTTCACTTCCATTTCACTAAGAGGGAGAACACACTTGATCAAATTAATAGATTATACATTTTACAACTCGGTAAAACAACAAGATGGATTTCCACCAATAGGAATACAATAACATGATATTCCATAAGGTTAAAAAAATTCCCAAAACATAACCTAATGTTTCCTCTTTCCTTGTTTCTGCTTCACCAAATTGTACCAAAGAGAAGGTGAAGGCAATGTTCACCTCCCAACCATACAATGGTGTAAATCTCATCACATTGCTCTGTGAATGCCCCAACTCCAAAGTAGAACTCCATAACCAACAATGAGAATTGAAAACATAAGAATATCTCAACACACATGCACATTCCAAATTTTCACCAAAACAAACAAATATAACATGTTTGGACTGAAGAGAGAAGGAGAGATACCTTTCTAAGAAAACACTTAACACGCCACAAGGCCAACTAGGCTTGTGAAGGGGAAAAGTAGCCATCCCTATCCAACTTATCACTCCACTAAGGAGTGTGAGTTATTTCTTGGTTCCTCCAAGGTTTCACACACAATAAACAATGTACACACTTATTTGTCCACTTGAAATTTAACACACTTATCGCTCCACTAGAACTAACCCCTCACTCCTTTTTTCCCTCCATTTTCACAATAAATTTTTCTTTATGTTTTCCTACTTATCTCTCCCCTATGATCTAAACTTCCCCCATACTTAACCATGTTTATTATCCCCACATTAGGCGCTAGTAAGAAATGCAACATACTTAAAATCTAAGCACATTCTCAAGCGAGAAATAAAAATACAATATTCTATTTAAAATGATAGAGAGAGAGAGAGAGAGAGATAAATCGTTTCAAAAGAAGGAAAACCAAGAGGAATGTACTCACATCTTTCTCATATTTTCCCACCAATTATCAATCCACAAACACTCCAACAAGAAAACAAAATGCACTCCAAAACTAACATCACTTCCTTAAGATTAAATACCTCCCTCAAAATAAGAACCCAAACTTATTTAAATAGGAAAGTTCCCAAATGGAGCACTACCCAAGATTGTGCCAAGTAAAAACATCATAAAATCCCAATACAACCCATATCCCAACAAGAATATTAAAATCCCTTACATGCCCACATGAGCTAAATTCCAAATCCCCACAAAACCAATCACCAAGCATAAATTCAGTTACATGGATTTGATAAAGGAAATCTAAGAGATTCAAATCATAAAATAAAAATATACTTTCAATTGACATCACCACAGCCTAAGGAAATCAACTTGTAAAAATAATAAAATTATTACAAAAAATTCAAATTAAATGTGATTCAAAAAAATCCAAGACTCACGCATCATTTTGAACCCCAAAATGGCCAAAAATGAGTAAAAAAAAGTAGACATACCCCATGGGTAGGTGTGAGGAAAGGTTTTGAGAGTGTGGGATAAGGTTTACTGTTCCCACACACCACTCAAAAGTGGCCATGTAGCTCAAATTCGAAATTCCCTTAAATGTAAAAATTTCCAAACAAAAATAACAAGTCAAATCCACCTAAAAATAGCAAAAAAGATTAACACTTAACTCAACTTTAATTTTAATTTGAAAAAATAAAAAATAAAGAAAATTTACCAAAGTAAAGGCTAAAATGAAGGGAAAATAAAACTAAAAATTGTTTAAAGGAAAATGCAACATTCCAAAATTTATAGGTCACTTCACATTTTCCCAATAACTAACTATTTCATGCCTGAATGACCTTTTTTGGTTGTGGAGTTTCATGGGAGTTAGTCCTTATTCCTCGTCTTTTGTATATTTTTGTGTTTCCTTATTTGCATTCATATTTTGAGCACCTATTCGCCATCTGCACACTCAATGCACACATCATACCTACTAAAAATGATAATGTCAATTATAGAAAATGTGAAATTTAAGATATAATATCAAGAATCAACATTAATCTAAACATGGTAACAATGCATCTAATGTCATCATCATGTATAAAAATACTAATTATCATCATGTGGAACATCTATCAAATATCATAATATAATATAAATATCAAATGTCATCATCCTCACCATGTCCAATGTAGGCCAAATATATAGTTGGCATCTCATGCTAACAAAACATAGTAATACAAAGCATAATCTCTCAGACCTGTCATAAAGTCTATGCACCTCGTATATAATGAGCTCAAAAATAAAAGGATAGCTAGATAAATAGTTCCTAAGAGGAGTGGGCACTACAGCCCCCTCCCCTTAGAAAATGACTTCCTCCTAAATGGAACTAGTACAAATGAGGGTATCAAACCCTCTAAGTAATGACATACTCCCATGTGGATGCAATCTTATCATATTGATCCCACTATACTCACACCTTCGAAGGCCTGAGATGCTAGGGTGTAATATGTGCATGGGCTCCAAAGTCACTATTTCATCCTCCTCCACCTACAAGGCCATCCAATCTAAAATTTGAGAAGGATCATGAACATGCTTCCTTAGTGTTGAAACATGAAAAACATCATGGATGCGAGACAAATTAGGTGACAAGGATAAATGTTAAGCTACTTATCTAATCCATTTAAGTATGTTAAAATAATCTTATCTTATATCCATTTTTTGTATCACATTGGACTCTTATGCGGTTTGACCCCCCAAAATACCTTCATTCCTACCTTAAAACTATGATCACTCATATGGGCATTTGCATACTTATTTTGTCTCTCTTGTTATTGTTGAAGGTGTTTTCTAATAAGAACTACCTCTATCCATGTCCTATTACATGGCATGACCTACTACAACCCTATCCTCAATCCAATTCCAAATCAAGGGAGTATTACACTCTTTTCCATATAATTCCTTATTGCATGACACACCAATAGAACTATGATAGTTGTTATGGGAAAACTCTATTAAGTACAAATAAGCCTTCCAACAGGATTGGTGATCCATCACATACATGTGAAGCATGTACTCTAAAACATAATTGACCCCCTTGTTCTGACCATCTATCTAAGGATGGTATGTATTACTAAAGCTAATATGTGTGGCGAAAGTCTCCTGCATAGTGGTCCAATAGTTATAATTGTGTAACGGATCATGATAAAAAAAAATCATGCAAAAAATCCCATGCAATCTCACAAACTCATCCAAGTAGACCATGGCTATAACTCTAGCATTATAAGTGGTCTTCATTTGATAAAAGTGTGCTACCTCGGTCAACTTGTCCACCATGAACATGACCTTATCGTGATGAATGTCGAGTTAGGTAGGCCAACAATAAAATCCATATATACAGTGTCCTATTTCCACTCCAAAATTTCATGTTGATATAAAAGAAAAACATGATGTTGATGCTCTCGACATTTTCTCTTTGACACTCCAAAAAATGTGCCACAAAAACTAAAATGTCTCTCCGCAAACCTGCACAGTGATATAACTATCATAACTCTACTTGCATCTTCTTCACCACTAGGTGGGCTATATAAGGTGCATGACAGACCACATACTTTTTATCACAAAACATATCTCCCTTCACAAATTCTAGCTCCCCTTTTATAAAAGAAAACTATTTGAAGTGCTTCTAAAATTGTACCAACCATTTTTTGATACTTAAACCTTATTTTTCTTAAACTTGATTTAAGTGTTGAAATTTGTGTTGTTATGCTACCCTAACTCAACCAGTTTTTAATGTTTATACCTTGTTTTTCTTAAAAATTTATTTAAGTGTTGAAATTATGTTGTTAAGTTGTCCAATTTTTTTAAGTTTCCTTAAAGAACTTTTGTGACATTCACACCTAGGGAAATCTTTCTTTGTTGTCACTATCCTACTCATTTTTTCCTAGATTCATTGTGACATTTTCACACATACACAAAATCATTTTTAAAAAAATTCCCATCATGGCTCCCCTTACAAGATTGACGCATAGGAGGAATGCATCCTACTCCTCAGAAACCCTTTAGACCCATTCTTTGATGAGGAATAAGAAATTTTTGACCATAATAGGTGTGAGAAAACACTTCCCCAGAATACCTTTGAATATGAATCCGCCCACATGGATAACATCATCTTCCAAAATAAGGATCAAATCTCATTATAGTTAGTAGAGTTAGGGGCTAAATTTCCATCTAACTTTAATCCCGCCTTCCTTACAAACATGATTAAGAGGGAAGAAAGAAACAAACCTCCTCCTTGTCAAATAACTCAGGACATACCAAACCATGGACATGTTTCTACCTCGGCACAACTTGATGATAACAATGAGGAAGAATAATCCTCTAAAAATAAAATTGGTTATCGTATGCCATTTATTTGAATCAAACACGAAGCTAGAATAGAGGGTGAAAAAATTGAACAAAACACCCAACATGAAACTCAACTAGAACATCACAACGAAGAGGTCACTATGCAACAACAATTATAAAATATTAGCCGTAAATTGGAAAATCTATCTTCACATATCTATAGAGACACAAGTAGATTTGTTCGCATTGAAAAACCTAAGGTAACTTACACATAAAAATACACTAAAAATGGTGGTGGTGAAGTATCCAAATCTATTTTCACATACATGCCCTCAACACCATCACGTGGCCAAAACTTTGACCAAGAGTGGTAGTCTCTAAAAGACACAATTGTTGACCTTCAAGAAAGCAATTTATAGCACAAAAATAAATATCAATTTGAAAAATTATGTCCTTATCATTTTGCTTGGGAGATGTTGTGTACTCCCTTTCCACCAAGCTTCAATTTCCCTAAATTTGAAAAATATAGGGGAAAATGTGATCCTCGTGATCATGTAAAATACTTCTTCATTTCCTTCCAAGAAGTTTCCTATAGAGGTGACTACCTCATTCACTTATTTCTTGGAGTCTTGGAGGCCAATCACTTGAATGGTTTCTATATCTCCCCAAAGGGCCTATTTTCAAATTTGTAGACTTAGATAAGAAGTTTGTTCACCACTTTTCATTCAATGTGAAGAGTGATATCACTATGATATACCTTTTGAATGCAAAACATCTTAATAACAAAAAATTTATTCTTTCAGATAATGGTGGTGAAGGTTGGCTAGTCGCTTCCCTTACACCATTCCGAAGAAACAACTTCTTAGTATATTTGTACCAAATTTGCACCCTGAGAGAACCTTACAATTGTAAATGTATTGTGTGGGAACATTCAAAGAATTCATAGAGAAGGGTATCCAAATTGAAAAGTCATATCTTGTCAAAGTGGTTTTAAAGCCCTTTTAAAGAGATAACCATGAATCAAAACTTACAGACAAGTCCAAGTTCTTTAACAAAAACTAGAATGTTTCAGGTGATGGAATCACTAATTCCAAACATGTCCAAACATTGTAAAACACTCCTCATTTAAAAATCTCACAAGGACTGTGAAATCTAAAATCAAATGCAAAGGGTGCACTCCACTCATGGAGTATTTATCATCAAGCCTAAAACAACTAGATTTGGTTAACATGGTCAAGTTCCCAACCACTACACCTTTTTCCTAAGATATACCTAAACTGTCATGTTATAAATACCACAAATATTGTGAATATGATTGTGTCAAAGTCCATGCTATGGATTGATGTATGAGATTGAAAAAATTCATTTAGGATCTCTTAGACCTAGGAGACATCAAGCTCGATGGAAAATAACCCAAAAAATATATAATAATTAGTTGGGAATTTATAAGGAACCATTCCCCAATAAAAAAAGTGGAAACTAAGTCGGATCAAGGTCAAGCCTCATAGAACAAAAGTGCCAATCACATTGTTTATGAAACAACCAATCCATTTGATTCTCTCACTAGTTGTTTCCATCCAACTACAGAGCATGTAAACACCATCAAAATCAAATCACAAGAGTGTTTCGTTACAACTCGATGCACTCATCTTATCATCCTAAGACCTCATCTTTTTACTCCTTCATATGGTCATTATGATCTCCTAGAACAACTTGATAAGACAACCGCCAAGATATCTATATGGGATCTTCTTAAGATATATATTATTCAAAAGGATATCCTCTATAACACCCTTCAGGAGGAAAGATTCCCCACATACATTTACGCTTCACAATTCTAAGCCTTTATTGCACAGAACACCCTATATGAGTAATTTTTCTTTAGCCAAAATGAAATTCCAAAGGATCATCAAACACACAACCTACCATTGTACATTGAAGTGATCATTACTCACAAAAATATCAAAAGGGTGTTTTTAGTGCATATTCACAACACCCCCAAATGAGTTATGGATCTACTTTTTTAAGGAAAACTCATCTAGTGTGAATGCACAACATTGAGCTTTCCCAAAGTGTGGGACCTTTGCAAATGGGGAAAGCTCTCCAGAGAAGGTTGGTTCCTCTTCCTAAACTACCTGCCACAAGCTATTCTAGTGCAGGAAATCTAATCTAATCCTAATCTAACCTCCAAGGAGATAGGGAGAGAGAGAAAAGAAAAGAAACAGAAGCCTACACTAAAATGGTGATACACCAAAGAAGGAAAATGTTGAACATCTTATCAAAATTGCTATGGAACAAGAAGAGGTGAGCAATGGGAAGGATGGACAGATGCATCATAGGCCCAAGGATAGATTTCACACAGAAAATGTCCCAAAAACTCCATGAACATAGATCCAAACCTGCAATGAACAATCAAACATGCACAAATAACTGCAATGAAGAGAGGCAAGAAGAAAACAAGAAAAAATGAGCAAGGATGGACAGATGCACCACAAAATATGTTTTTGTTGCTCCAGAAGTTTGCATGGAACATCATTTTAATGGTAAAAGGAAAAAAATCCATTACAGAGCAAGGGAGGAGGTTCAAACTCCATTTTCAACCCTAAAGAAGAAAAGAAGGGAGGGAAGAGTAGAAAGGATGAACAACCTTTTCAAATGAGCCAAATCTAGCTTTTTTACAATGAAAATTCGAGCCCAGGAAGGAGAAAACGTGTGAAAGAATCCAACCACCAACCAAACTCATCTAATGGACTTGAAAAATGATGGGTTTCCATAAACAAGCCCATACTTTGAAGTACATGTTGATGCAGACTCACAGCACCCCTGGATGCAAATCAGGCTTCTAGGTTGATGTTCAGGCATCCAGTGTGATTGCACAACATGGAATCTTTTCTCCAAGCGTGGGACTTGTAAAGATGAGAAAAGATTCTCCAGAGAAGGCTGGTTCCTATTCCTCTGTTCAGATGCACACAAAATATGCAGAGGGTTTGCTAAAACCTAATCTAACTTGCCAAGGAGACAGGGTAAGGAAATGCATAGAATAAAACCTAAACTACAAAGGTGATGCACCGAGGAATGTTAGACACTCGTTTTGCAAATTTAACACAGACCACATAGATGCAATACAAACACCATGCACAGGTAACCAAACTGCAATAAGAGATCAAAACGACAACAATGAATACATGAGAGGGTCGAGAGTCAATCACAACACATATATTATTCCTCAAGAGTCGATACAGTACATTGCAGTGGCCAAGAGGAAAAAAGGACTGGCATTACAACCCATATGGGAGGTTTGAAGCTCCACAAATTCTTTGGCAAGCGAGGGAATAAGGGAGGATGTAAAACAAAAATGTCTGACCCCTTAAAGGAGCTCTTGTTTATAATATATATCCAAAAATGAGAGAGGGAAGAGAGAGGAAATCCAGAATCTGCCCCAACCACTTCTTGGTAGCATTTAAAATCATCTCATTATGACAGAAGCGGCGGATCCTAGCAAAACGGTGGACTGTCTAACAGAAGCGGCGAGCTGTCTGCCGCATTAAAGTTGGTTGTTGAAGCATTACTTCTGTCTATCACCACACATCAGAGACATTTTCTTAATTTTCTCCCTCCAAACTACACCAAAATGTGAGATTGATCCCAGAATCATGTAGATAATTTCAACAGCTTTCCATTGATATAAAGAACGTGGAAATCCAAGCTCTGGATTGAAAGATACGAAGGTCTGAAGATTTAGGGCACAAAACAGGCAAGAACAGGTTTTAAAATCTTTTCCCACGCTCTGCCATCTGGACGACACATGGCAGGCCCTGATTCGCTGAGTAATTCTCTCTCTCCACCTTTCTGCGGGCTTTCCTTTGAAATTTCCTTGTGGGCCCTTACACTTGGACACATTGCACTGTTTCATTGGTTCGGGCTTTTCCTTCAAAAATTGCCCCTTTGACCTTTGGACCTTTCTCCTTGTGACACGTGTCATGATCTGGTTGGTCCGCGGGTCTGCCAGCTCTTTCGCATCCACCGCATCTTTTTGCCCCAGATGTCCCAGTGCTTCACGAGACAGAATCCTCCGATCCACCGGAAATGGGCTTCCTCGTCCCTTTTCTGTTGGTGACACATGGCGTGATCTGATTGGCTTTCGGCTCCTTCGGCTATCCGCGTCCCGCGTGTCCCTTTGTCCCAAATGTCCCAGTGCTTCGCGGGACAGATTCTTCTAGTTCGCCTGATTCAGCCAGTTCGCGTCCTTTTGTCCCAGATGTCCCTTTTCTATTTGGGCTACCTGGAGGCTTTTCGGCCGATCCGCGCCTCCGCGTATAATTGTTCCAACTGTCCCAAAGGTGGCCTTGAGCAGGACTTAGCCAATTTTACGATTTTCTCTTGAATTTATCTACTTTCTCGGAACTTAAAAACTATGATGCATGTTATCAAATTAACTCTGGGGGGGAAATTTGGATAACAATTTGGTGACTTTTTGGGGTCACCTGCCTGTTAGGTAGAAGATCAATGGCCTTTTAACAATCCATTGGGCATGGAGTCATAGGCAATAACCTGAAACCAACCTGATATCTGATCCCGAGCCCGATACCGTAACTCCTTCTCCGAGAGCACGCTGAACTGTAGAAAACCAACCCAGGAGCAACAAAACCTGTGCCAAAGCACTTAGGGAAATTGAAACCTAACTACAACAAGACAATGTGCATACGCACTTAGAGGAATTGAAATCTAGGATAATATTTACAAGGGTAAAACTTTTTCTTTTCAGTAGCAATGTTTAAGGTAGATTCCGTTGACCGGAATCGGGAGTTCTTCTCCGTCCAATGTAGACAATTGGAAGGCATTGCTATTCTTACATTCCATGACCATGTAGGGGCCACTCCAAATGGCATCAAACTTGGAATGCCTTCCTGGTTTTGCCCGATCTGCATCCCATTTTAGAACTAGGTCCCCTTCCTGGAAGGTCCTTGCTCTTGCTTTCTTATCAAACGATCTTTTCACTAAGGCATGATCTTTCTCAATTGTTTGAACTGCACGTTCTCTAATTTCTTCCAATTCCATCAACTCTGCATACCTGGCCTCCATTGGTTCGAACTCAGCCAACTCCAACTACTTCATGAACTCTAATGTAGGCAGTTCTAATGATATAGGCAATACTGCCTCTTTTCCATAGACCAACTTGTAAGGGGAATTACCTGTAGAACTCTTTGGTGTTATTCTGTCAGCCCATAATGCTGATTTTAGCTTGGTATGCCATGTTCTTTGATTTTCATCCAGAGTCCTCCTGATGATTCTTAGCAAATTTTTGTTCGTGGACTCTGCCTGTCCATTACCCTGTGGGTAATAATTGGAAGAGGTGCTCAAGTAGATTCCATTCTTGACAGCCCATTCTGTAATCTTGGAACCTACGAATGCCAATGCATTGTCTGATATGATAGTGGCCGGCACACCGAACATGGTCACTATTCCTTCATAAAATTCTAGTATATTAGACTCGTTTGCCTCTTTGAGTGCTACTGTTTCAGTCCACTTGGTGAAGTAGTCCGTTGCCGTGAGAATCCACTTGTGGCCTTGGCTTGAGTTTGGGTTGATGACCTCGATGAAGTCTAATCCCCATTGCAGGAATGGTTGGTCAACCAAGAATGGGTGCAATGGAAGCGCTGTTAGTCTTTCTTTGCCTGTGAAGAGTGCACATTTCTTACACTTTCTTATCCATGTACAGCAGTCATTGAACACCATGGGCCAATAATACCCTGCCTTTATTATCTTGAGAGCTGTTACTCGTGGGGAAAAATGTCCTCCAGAATCTCCATCATGAAAATCTCGTAACACCCTCTCAATTTGACCAGTCCCAATGCACCTCAATAGAACCCCATTGATGTCTTTCTTAAACAAAACACTATCAACAAGCACATATGGAATGGCTTGTAATCTGAAGTATCTCCTCTTTGCTTTGCTCATTTCCGAAGGGCATAGTCCTGTTTGTAGGAAGTGTATCATATTCTGAGTCCAACAAGGAGTAGGCACATCATCATTTTCATGTTCTTGGCCATCCTATAGTACCAAGACAGTCTCTTTTTCATCACCTGCTTCAACCTGTTGACTCAAGGCTAGCTGTTCACATAGTCCCTTTCCATGTACTAGTTTGGTGACCTTGATCTCGATGTCATATTCCATGACAGGAGTTATCCACCCTGCACGCTTCTCGTTCAGATCCTTGTTTAGAAGGAAGTCCTTGACTCCCGCATGAGAGACCAATAATTGGATCTTGTTGTTTGAGACTAGGTGCTTGAATTTCTTTAAACTCCTGATCATTGCAAGTACATGCTTTTCAATGAAAGAGTATCTAGTTTTGTATTCCTCCAAGCCTTGACTGAAGAAAGCAACTGGTTGTTCTAATCCTTCTTTGTTTTGTTGTGCTAGGATTGCAGAAATTGTGTCTCCACCACCGAAGGCATATAGCACAAAGTCCTTGGAGAAGTCTGGATTGACGAGAGTTGGGGCTTGAGATATAGCCTCTTTTATTGCCTCAAAACTCTCCTTGCCTTCAGATGTCCACTTAAATGCCATGCTCTTCTTTAACATCAGCATTATTGGCTTTACGAGAGCTGCAAAGTTTGGAACAAACCTGCGGACAAAATTGATCCTTCCCAAGAAGCTTTGAAGAGCCTTCTTGTGACTTGGCAATGGCAATGCTTGAATTGCTTCAACCTGTTCTGGGTCAATCGTCAACCCTTCCTTTGAAACAATATGGTCTAGAAGTTTTCCCTCGTGAGCCAAGAATATGCACTTTTTGGGATTCAATGATACCCCAAATCTTCTACATCTCTGAAATACTTGCCTCAAATGACAGAGGTGATCTGCTGCATTTTTTGAGAATACAGTGATGTCGTCAAGATATGTCAGAACTATTTTGTTGATCAACCCCTTAAATGCCATATCCATTTCCCTTTGGGAGGTGGCTCCAGCATTTGATAGTCCAAACAGCATCTTCTTGTAGGCATAGGTCCCCCATTTGGTGGTGAAAGCCGTCTTGAATTGGTCATCTTCTTTCACCATCACCTGATTATACCCTAAGTAGCCATCTAGGAGAGAGAATCTCTCTGAACCAGATACTACTTGCAATATTTGTTCCATTGAAGGAAGTGGGTAATGGTCTTTGAGAGATGCCCTATTGAGGTCCCAGAAATCTACACACAACCTGATTTCTCCGCTCTTCTTCCTGACCGGAACCAAGTTTGCAACCCAGCTTGAGTCCTTGATCGGGAATATAATGCTTGCCTCTATTAGCTTGTTAAGCTCTTTCTTCATTAGAGGCTCAATGTGAGGGTTGACAGGTCTCTACTTCTTCCTGATGGGTTTAGCATCTGGATCCAATTCTATGGTATGTTGTGCCAACTTCGGATTGAATCCTCTCAAGTCTTCATAGCTCCAAGAGAAGACATCTGGAAATTCTTGGCAAAGCTGTATGAAATCTGATTTCTCTTGCTCAGTGGTCACTTTACCAATTTGAAGTATTTTGCCTTCCCCAACCAGAATTGGCTCTAAATCTTCTTTCTTGACCTGTATGTTAGCATTTTCCTTACGGAACTGGTCGTTAGGGTTGAAGATAGACTCCAATGTTACTAAACCCTTAGGAATCTTGTTTGTCCGCAGCTGCACTATTTGATCCCCATACTGCTGCTCTAATCTGTCCTGATTTCTAGCTGAGAATTCAGCCTCTTCCTATAGAAACTTAACGATCTGTTGATCGTTCTCAAACACCTGTCAGCTTGTGTTATTATCTGGAACTGCTGGCCTCACAATCACATGGATATGTGGCTGTGTTTTTTCCCTTTTGATGTTGTCAACCACATCAAACGTTGTTCCAACTGTTGCGAGCCTATCCGCGGCTTCATTTTTTTTCCTGGGTATGGACACAATGTTGAAAGCTTCGAAATCCTCAATGAGGTCCCATACCCTATTCTTGTAGCTCCTCAACAAGTCATTCTTCGTAGCATGTTGTCCTCTAACTTGGTTGACGATTAGCTCGCTATCCCCGAACACCTGCAAGTTATTTATCCCTTTTTTCCTATCCCAATGAAGTCCATGAATCAAGGCCTCATATTCAGCTGTGTTGTTTGAACAAGAAAACTAGAAACGAAAAGCTGAATAATATTTGATGCCTTGAGGTGAAACAAGCATGGCTCCACCTCCTGCACCTTGCCTACTCCTTGATCCATCAAAAAACAGCCGCCATACCTCATTGTCATCATTATGGCTTGGCTTGGTGATGCTAAGAACAGGTTGATTTTCTTCGTGTATACAATAGACTCGTAGCTCAGATTCTTCTACTTCTTGATAGGGATCAAAAGCATGTATCTTGTTTTCCCATTCATCGAGACTTAGGTCCGGGATACTTCCAACCTTGGTGTCAGCCTCATCAGTACTAGGGTGATCTTCTTGATCAAATGTTGAGCAATTGGCATTAATCTCACTAGGAGTGTAAGGCTCAATATGGAAGTTTGCAATAGGTTCAGACCTAATTGTAGCCTTAGTTCCATACCTTGTTCTAAACAGCATGTGAGACCAATCAGCAGACAAATACCCCCCAATCTTGGCTGTGAAGTCCCTTGACAAGCAAAGGGCAAAGAGTGGTGGAAGGTATATGATTGATATATCTTGTAAGACAACAAAATTTGGACATGCATGCAAGGTAAGACTCAAGTTTTTAATCACTCCAGTTGTTGCTATTGTTGTCCCATCCAATTACACTACCCCTTTAGATATTACTTCATATTGGAGACCCAGCTGATCAGCTATTTACTTGGGCATCACTGAGCTACTTTCCCCGGAATCAATCATGCAATTGTGTACTAGTTTATCCCCAATGATTAATGAAACATAGAAAGGAGGGGGCTTCAACATTTTACCTTGTTGCCCTCCATGGCTTCCTTCAGGCTGGGCAGCATTTGTAAGCACTTTGTCTTGCATCTGAACCTGCTGATTTGAAGTTGTCCAATCCTTCATGGCAACTTGCAGCAGATCTCTTTGTCCTAGGATGGATAGGGATTCCCACATTGATATATTGACGTTAGTCTTCTTCATCTGTTCAATGATACTGAACGGGGATGAAGTATCCTTTTTTTGTCCCTTGGTTTGTACACTTACTCCTTGTACATGGGCAGCAACAGCTGGCATTTGAGTTGGCCTAGGGGCTGTTCTTGGCTGCCCTTGTGTATTTGAAACTGGACTCTGCTTGCCAATCATTTTTGGAGTCGTGGAAGGTGGTGGATTGGCTGGGGCTAATGGCTGTTCTTCACCCAAATTTCTCCTCTTTAACCTTGTGTTGGCTGCGACACCTTGAGAAACTGCTTGATTCATGCCACAGAAATCTTCTGCTTGCCAGTTCACCAACGTGGTGTCATTTGGGGCTGATTGTTGTTGGAATGTTTCTTGTTGTTGACTGTTTCCTTGACTGCCCTCACCCTCCACACTAGTATTTGTCACCATCAGTGCTTGATTGAGAGCACCATTCAAACACATGGATTGGTTATGAGGCTCGTTGCATGGAAAGCACCAGTCATATTCCTGAGCAATGTTATTCTATGTTTGCACTAATGCCTTAGAGGCAGATATAGCATTTGGATTATAGGGCTGGAATGGTCTATTAGAGGGAGGCCTTGTTTGATTCACATTTGCAACTGGATTAGGTGGTCTTTTTGGTTGGTATGGCTGCCTATCAGGCTAAGCTTGAGGTTGATAGGAAGGTCTGAAACCTTGGGCTTGTTGCCTATTAATAGTAACCAGCTCATTTCCCAAATTTTGCAACTATTTCATGACCTCTTGGAGTTCATTCGAAGCACTTGGAGATGAAGTGGAAGCTTCACTTGAACTCTAATTTATAGGAGTGGGAACAGGAGCCAAAGTGGGTGCTTGACTAGTGCTTGGATTTTCTAAGTTTGGATACAAGGGCATGGGAGGCCTAGGAGCCAGTTTACCAGCTTGAATAAGATAGTTTTCGGCTCTAATGGCAATGCTATAAGCCATAGGGATTGTTGTGCCTCCCATGGACTGAATTAACATAGAAATATCAGAATTCAAAGCTTTAAGGTAATATAGAAAAGCACCTTCTGCTGTTGGCCTGACTGCTATTGGAATCCTATCCCAAGACCTTTGAAATCTGAAGTTGAATTCAGTCAGCTGCTCGTTGGGGGCTCTCTTGATAGTTGTCAGCTGCTCCAAAAGAGACAAGTTGTCTCCCTTCTCTCCAAATTGCTCGTGAAGTGCAATACACAGCTGATTCCAGTTTGTGATAGAACCAGCTCCAAGGCTCCTAAACCATTGTAATGCTTTACCCTTGAAGGAAGATGCTAGTAACTTGACAGCCGCTTGCATTTCATTGATTTCATGGATTGCGCAAAGGTTAGCAATATCTTTAACATGATCACCTGGAGTAGTCTGATTTTCTCCGGTAAAGTAGGGAATGTTCTTCAAGGCTGCAATAGGAATTGGATGTTGTGCATTGAGAGCAAGTGGGCTGCTGCCTGTGAAGTTGACGTAGGGATTGTTCTGAGCCATTCTAATCGGTCTTAAAACCCTTGTATACTGAATGAAAGGCCTATCAGGTGGAGGAGTTGAGAGAGTTCTGTTTGGTGGAGATGGAGACCTTTGAATCCTTCTTCCTCTTTTCCTTCTTCTTGGAGATAACTGCAGGTATTCAAACAACACTTCTTCTTCTCTGACTCTTGACCTTGTGGTGATTCTTCTCATGAGTTTTCAGGCCTGCACTGCTGAAACCAGTTGATTCTTCCCCGTGGAGTCCCCAGATATGCAAATAATAGCTCTTATAAGCAAGAAAACTGCAGCAGATGCATATCAACTTTGCTGCAATAAAAATGAGACCTCTAGGGTCCCACCGGGCGTGCCAAAACTGTTGTTACAAACTCACAGCACCCCTGGATGTAAATCAGGCTTCTAGGTTAATGTTCAGGCATCCAGTGTGATTGCACAACATGGAATCTTTTCTCCAAGCGTGGGACTTGTAAAGATGAGAAAAGATTCTCCAGAGAAGGCTGGTTCCTATTCCTCTGTTCAGATGCACACAAAATATGCAGAGGGTTTGCTAAAACCTAATCTAACTTGCCAAGGAGACAGGGTAAGGAAATGCATAGAATAAAACCTAAACTACAAAGGTGATGCACCGAGGAATGTTAGACACTCGTTTTGCAAATTTAACATAGACCACATAGATGCAATAAAAACACCATGCACAGGTAACCAAACTGCAATAAGAGATCAAAACGATAGCAATGAATACATGAGATGGTCGAGAGTCAATCACAACACATATATTATTGCTCAAGAGTCGATACAATACATTGCAATGGCCAAGAGGCAAAAAGGACTGGCATTACAACCCATATGGGATGTTTGAAAGCTCCACAAATTCTCTGGCAAGCGAGGGAATAAGGGAGGATGCAAAACAAAAATGTCTGACCCCTTAAAGGAGATCTTCTTTACAATATATATCCAGAAATGAGAGAGGGAAGAGAGAGGAAATCTAGAATCTACCCCAACCACTTCTTGGTAGCATTTAAAATCATCTCATTATGACAGAAACAGTGGATCCTAGCAAAACGACGGGCTGTCTAACAGGAGCGGCGAGCTGTCTGCTGCATTAAAGTTGGTTGTTGAAGCATTACTTCTGTCTATCACCACGCGTCAGAGACATTTTCTTAATTTTCTCCCTCCAAACTACACCAAAATGTGAGATTGATCCTAGAATCATGTAGAGAATTTCAACAGCTTTCCATTGATATAAAGAACGTGCAAATCCGAGCTCTGGATCGAAAGATACGAAGGTCTGAAGATTTAGGGCACAAAACAGGCAAGAACAGGTTCTAAAATCTTTTCCAGCGCTCTGCCATCTGGACGACACGTGGCAGGCCCTGATTCGCTGAGCAATTCTCTCTCTCCACCTTTCTGCGGGCTTTCCTTTGAAATTTCCTTGTGGGCCCTTACACTTGGACACGTGGCACTGTTTCATTGGTTCGGGCTTTTCCTTCAAAAATTGCCCCTTTGACCTTTGGACCTTTCTCCTTGTGACACGTGTCATGATCTAGTTGGTCCGCGGGTCTGCCGGCTCTTTCACGTCCACCACATCTTTTTGCCCCGGATGTCCCAGTGCTTCACGGGACAGAATCCTCCGATCCGCCTGAAATGGGCTTCCTCGTCCCTTTTCTGTTGGTGACACGTGGCATGATCTGATTGGCTTTCGGCTCCTTCGGCTATCCGCGTCCCGCGCGTCCCTTTGTCCCAAATGTCCCAGTGCTTCGCGGGATAGATTCTTCTGGTTTGCCTGATTCGGCCGGTTCGCATCCTTTTGTCCCAGATGTCCCTTTTCTGTTTGGGCTACCTGGAGGCTTTTCGGCCGATCCGCACCTTCCACGTATAATTGTTCCAACTGTCCCAAAGATGGCCTTGAGCAGGACTTAGCCAATTTTATGATTTTCTCCTGAATCAATCTACTTGCTTGGAACTAAAAAAATCTAATGCATGTTATCAAATTAACTCTAGGGGGGAATTTGGATAACAGTACATTTATTTACAGAGCAAAACAGAGGCCCATACTTCATTAAATTTGGTGGTTGGAGTCATTTTGTTTCTTTTTCCCATGCTAGAGGCGTTTTCCATTTTTCTCTCTCCAAAATTTACCAAAACATAAAATTGATCCCTTCATCATGTATAGAATTTCACCAGCTTTCCAATGACACCAAGAACGTGAAAATATGAGCTTTGGATCAAAAGTTATGCCCTTCTGAAGATTTAGGGCAAAACTAGGGCAAAAATGAATTGGCAGGCCAAAAATTTGAAAATTTCCCTCTTTTTTGACTTTGGGAAAATTTCCCAAAAAAATTCCACCCCTCGACACTCCGATGCCATGTGGCACATCCTCATTTGACGTGGGCCTTCCCCTTATAATTTTACACCTTTTTGGTCTTTGGAAAATTTTCCAAAAATCCTCCGCCAGCCCGATGACACGTGGTGCCTTCTGATTGGTTGGTGGGCCATCGCTTCCAAATTTTTCATCGTTTCCGACCCCCCCCCCAAACTAGACACATGGTGCCTTGTCATTGGCTCAGGCTTGAACAAGCTCTTCCTCCTCTCCGGGCTCGCCTTAATATTTTCACCGACCACATGGACACGTGGCAGCTTCTGATTGGTGTGGGCCATCGGGGGCAGGCTTCCCTTTCATTATTTTCCATATTTTGGCAAGATGGAAAATTTCTCCCCATGCCTCCTCCTCCTGACGCTCTGAGGACACATGGTAGGTTTTTATTGGCCGATGGGCCTTCGGGCCAAAAAATTCCTTTGTACTGACCTTTGGGAAAATTTCCCAACTTCCTCCCGCCGCTCCGAACTCCAACGGGCCTTTAGACACGTGCCCATTTCCTATTGGCTGGCGGGCCTTCAGGCCAAAAAAATTCTTCATGCACCCCGCCAATACTTGGTGATTTTTTCAAATTTTAATCCGCCCCCCGCCTTTCCACCGCTGATGTGTCGCATTCTGATTCGCCGGTGGACTTCCCATGGGAAAATTTCCCTCTCAAACTCTGCCGAGCCATAACTTGCAAAATATGAGGAGTTAGAAGGAAAACTTTACCTTTATGGAAATATGAGAAGATTCTCTATCCAATGAAACCATTTCTAGAAAATTTTAAGTGCCTGAAAAGTAGAAAAATTCATCTGAGGCACAAGGGAGGAAGGAATGAACAAAAGTTAGCCAAAAATGAGCAAGGGGCTTATTTTGGATAACAATTTGGCAACTCGGATGGGTCATCTGCCTGCTAGATGAATGATCAGTAGCCTTTGAAGCATCCATTGGGTATGGGGTCATGATTTGTAGCCTACAAACTGATATGAACTTTGAAAACTTCCTTCTGAGCCACTTGAAGCCCACTGAACTTAGAGTTGTTCTCACCAAAATGCCACTGAAATGAACTATGTAAGAGCAAAACCAGCAGCACCAAAAACTATTTACAAAATTGGAAATCATACATACCCCAAATGGGATATGCAGATTTTGCACAAGCACTTCTTCTGTTGAAAGAAAACCTACCTATTCTACTCTAACTGGGAGCAAAGGAAAGCTAAACAAACCCTGCAACTGGTTGGGAGAAATAGCTTCCCTTTCTCAAAAATGGCAACCATGCAACTGATTTGGCACTAAACATGGCTAGTTGGATGAGTGTAAAATCAACAAGAAGCTGGTCTTCTACCCAAATCAACAAGGTGTCAACTGAAAACAAATCTAATACCTCTTTTAGTTGCTCTGCATTTGGATTGAAGAGGTATGGCAGCTGATCCTTGGTACTTTGTAGTTCATCCTCATGCTTAGAAGCAAGCATGACTGGTTGTGACTTCTCCTTTGACTCCAATGAAGCCAAATACCTTATTGGGCAAGGTCTGGTCGATTTGATATGCCCATAGCTCTGAAATTCAACTCCAGAAATGGACTCTTCTTGTAGACCTTCTTGAGTGAATGACATGGAAGAAATAATGAAGTTCATCTGCTATTCTCCTTCCTTCATGGCAGCATGGAACTCTTCTACAATATGCAGCTCCTCATTATTGATTACAACATCCAATGAAGTTTCTTTTGCATTGTTGTAATGTGTTGCAATACATTGTTGGCTTTAGGGTTCCTCCATTGTAGTTTTTGGAAGTTCAAACTCTTCCAATTTTGATTCAAGAGGCATGTTGCAAACTGCAGGCTGTTGTCCTTGAATTCTCTTGTCCATGGCAGCAAGTTCTTGTTGTTGGAGAACAAATGGTGAAGAAGGAAATGTTGTAATTTTAGTTGGCTCTTCATCCAAACATTCTTCCAATTCTGATGGAAAATTAAACTCTTGAAAGTACTGTTGCAGCAAAGTCTCTCCCTCTTGTATGGCGGCCTCCAAATCTACATTTTTTTCACCATGTGTAGTTTCATTGTCAAACTGAAACTTGTCAATCCAAACTCATTCAAAAATCCAGATTTTTTGAGAGATGAAGTGGGAGAGAAACATGAAATTTCTTGTACCTCTTGCTCACAATTTGGATCTATTTCGTTCACCTCCATAATGGCTTCATCAATCAAATCATCCCCTTCAAATGAAAGTAAAAATGTATGAATAATTCTCCCTTCTTCTGTTGTTGTAAAAATTAACTTGATCTCATCGATTTGCTCCTCTTCAATGGGATTTGGAGATGGTTTTTCTTCCTCCTCTGTTTGAAGACCATCTTTCTCTTTATAAAACTCTTCCTCTAGCATGAAGTTTTTCAAATCAAACTCTTCAATCTGTTACTCTAGAGGACAATTTGGGGCTGCGAGATCTTCTTCTTCTATGGCTGATTGTGCAACTTGAAGTGGATCAACATTTCCTTCAAATAGAGTGCCAACATGGACACTACATTTTGAGAAAATTGATTGTTGATCTACTTCTTCCTTTAGCTCTTCTTCTACTGCAACAAAATCAATCCTGACCACCATTTGTTCTTCAACTCCGGCCTCCTCTATAGGCTTCATCAGCAAAGGGATCTTCTCAATTCCATATTTAAGAGCCAAACTCACTAAGCTCTTAATCATTCCTTCTTTGCTTGGTTCTTTCTCTTGCTGTCCTTGATGACTGATTTTTGCAATTTCTTCTTCCCCACATGGGATTAGGAATGTAAGAGGAGGGGTGGGTTGGAGTTTAATTGATTTTACAATTTTTCTTGGTGGTGGAGGAGATGAACCCTCTTGTTCCCTTGGAGTGGAAGGTATTTCTTTTAGCTCTTGTGGAGGGAATGACTGTTTGGAAGGGAAAAGGATAAAAGAATTGAGATGATGTGGAAGACTAGGGAATGGAGAAATGGATTCAACACTTTAGACAACAGATGGAGAGTTTAAAACTTGACACTGCTGAGATAAAATAGATTAGGAAAGAGAAAAAGGAAAGGCATGAGATGGTGTGCTTACCCGTTGACAAGGTTTCTGAATACTTCTCTCATACTCCTCTATTCCTTTAGTCCACTTTGCAAGCAATGGCAGTGTTGCAATCATGAATTCAAGCTTTTCTTGAGGGTTGTAATCCCTTGGAAAAGGTCCCACCCATGGACAGGGTGCTCCATAACCGATTCCAAATGCTTTCATTTGTGCTTGAGCCCTAGATCGCACCATGTTTACCTCCATATTTTGGATTTTCTCCAACATACCAGCATCTTGCATTTGATTGTCTTCATTGTATGCACACTCCTGCTCTTGGAAAGCTCCATAGCCAAACTAATTTTGGCATTGCTCATATGGATATGTATGCTGATTTTGAATTTGTTCAAAATGCTGATTTGGAGGATTTAAAAAACATGTTGGAGGTGGGGAACATTTTTGTTGTTGTAAATGTGAATTCCATGATGGAAATGAAGTCATGATTACACAACTTCATGGAATGGAAAAGGATGAAAGAGATGGAAAAAAGAATGGATGGAAAATAGGTCTGAAACTCAGAGGATGAGTTATTTACCAGATGGAGTCGCCAGATGTGCTTTTTAATATGCCTCCAAAGGCTGAATCCTCAACAAGAACACACCAACCTATCAAAAATAAGATGGAAGACTTCAAAGGTCCCACCGAGCATGCCAAAAATGTTAGTGCAGATTCATAGCACCCCCAAATGAGTTATGGATCTACTTTTCTAAGGAAAACTCATCTGGTGTGAATGCACAACATTGAGCTTTCCCAAAGTGTGGGACCTTTGCAAATGGGGAAAGCTCTCCAGAGAAGGCTCGTTCCTCTTCCTAAACTACCTGCCACAAGCTATTCCAATGTAGGCAAGGTAATCTAATCCTAATCTAACCACCAAGAAGATAGGGAGACAGAGAAAATAAAAAAATAGAAGCCTACACTAAAACGGTGATACACCAGAGAAGGAAAATGCTGAACATCTTATCAAAACTGCCATGGAACAAGAAGAGGTGAGCAATGGGAAGGATGGACAGATGCATCACAGGCCCAAGGATAGATTTCACATAGAAAATGTCCCAAAAACTCCATGAACACAGCGCTAAATCTGTAATGAACATTCAAACATGCATAAAACCTGCAATGAAGAGAGACAAGAAGAAAACAAGCAAAAACGAGCAAGGATGGACAGATGCACCACAAAACATGTTTTTGTTACTCCAGAAGTTTGCACGGAACATCATTTTAATGGTAAAAGGAAAAAACACCATTACAGATCAGGGGAGGAGGTTTAAACTCCATTTTCAACCCTAGGGAAGAAAAGAAGGGAGGGCAGAGCAGAAAAGATGAACAACCTTTTCAATTGAGCCAAATCTAGCTTTTTTACAATGAAAATTTGAGCCCAGGAAGGAGAAAATGCAGGAAAGCATCTAACCACCAACTAAAATCATCTAATGGACCTGAAAAATGATGGGTTTCCATAAACAGGCCCATACTTTGAAGTACATTTCTTTACAGAGCAAAACAGAGGCCCATACTTCATTAAATTTGGTGGTTGGAGTTGTTTTGTTTCTTTTTCCCATGCCAAAAGTGTTTTCCATTTTTCTCTCTCCAAACTTTACCAAAACATAAAATTGATCCCTCCATCATGTATATAATTTCACCATCTTTCCAATGACACCAAGAATGTGAAAATATGAGCTCTGGATCAAATGTTATGCCCTTATGAAGATTTAGGGCAAAACTAGGGCAAAAATGAATTGGCCAGCCGAAAATTCAAAATTTTCCGTCTTCTTTGACTTTGGGAAAATTTCCCAAAAAAGTTCTGCCCCCCAATGCTTTGATGCCACGTTGCACGTCCTGATTGGATGCAGGCCTTCCCCTTACCATTTTACGCCTTTTAGTCTTTGGAAAATTTTCCAAAAATCCTCCATCGGCCCGATGGCCCCATGACACGTGGCACCTTCTGATTGGTTGGTGGGCCATCGCTTCCAAATTTTTCATCACTGCCGACCGCCCCCCCCCACCCCCCCAAACTAGACACATGGTGCCTTGTAATTGGCTTGGGCTTGAACAAGCTCTTCCTCCCGTGCGGGCCCTCCTTAAGATTTTCGCTGGCCACATGGACACGTGGCAACTTCTGATTGGTGCTGGCCATCGGGGCGGGCTTCCCTTTCATTATTTTACATATTTTGGCAAGATGGAAAATTTCTCCCTACACCTCCGCCTCCTGACACTCCAAGGACATGTGGCAGGTTTTTATTGGATGGCGGGCCTTTGGGCCAAAAAATTCCTTTGCTCCGACCTTTAGGAAAATTTCCCAACTTCCTCCCGCCGCTCCGAACTCCGATTGGCCTCTGGACACGTGGCCATTTCCTATTGGTTGGTGGGCCTTTGGGAAAAAAAATTTCTTCGTGCGGCCTGCCAATACTTGGTGATTATTTCAAATTTCAATCCACCCCTCGCCTTTCCACCGCTGACATGGCGCATTCTGATTCGCCGACAGACTTCCCATGGGAAAATTTCCCTCTCAAACTCCGTCGAGCCATAACTTGCAAAATATGAGGAGTTAAAAGGAAAACTTTAGCTTTCTGGAAAGCTGAGAAGATTATCTATCCAATGAAATCATTTCTAGAAAATTTTGAGTGCCTAAAAAGTAGAAAAATTTATTTGAGGCACAAGGGAGGAAGGAATGAATGGAAGTTAGCCATAAATGAGTAAGGGGCTTATTTTGGATAACATGTGTTTGTGGACAATGGATATAGTCTTAATGTATGCATTATCAAGCTTGTGAAATAATTGGGACATAATGATGTTGAAATAGAGCCTAATTTAATCACCATCAAGGCCTATGATAATGTAAAGTGACAATCAATAGGCAAGGTTACCTTACCAATGGAATTTGGGCCTATCACACATGAAACCCAGTTCCATGACCTATAACTTCCTTATAATATTATCCTTGGTCACCCATGGATCCATACCATGCAAGTTGCCCCATGGACCTATCATCATTGTATCAAACTCTATTCTCAAGGATAATAACATACCATTCTTGGGGACCCATAACCCTTTGTGCATTACAGAGAATTCTATGGTCATTATCCCACAACATATGAATGTCCTTCTACAAAAATAACCACTGAGCTTCAATCAGAGGCCCTCTCCTCCCGTGTTAATCCTAATACACTACACCCACATCCACGTGGTGCCTCTTCCTCCATGTCCCCATTTTCTAATTGGGAGTCTAAACTAAAAATCCTTCATACCCACTATGAATAATATGACCTCCAATAGACCCTCCTAGTATCTCATCTCCCCTAATCACCTAAAACACGTGATATGCCCAAATTATTGAACCCTAGTGCATTGGTGTTGTCATTGATGTCATGTGGCATTGATGAAAAAGGTATGTGAGTGTTGAAGTGAAGATTAGACTAGGGGCATGAAGGTTGATTGGTAGTGCCTTCTCAATGGTGGTTGGTGTTGACATAGTGGTCTCAGGATGTCTTCTTGAACATTCAAGATGGTTATAGGGTGTTATAGGCTTGGTCAGTGAGGTTGGTGCCAAATGGAGGTAGGGATATGGTTGGTGTGATTTTCTTAGGTGTCCCAACAAGTTCAGAAATTTTGTTTCAAGGATTTGTAAGAGATTTTAGGATGATCATAAAGTCATGTGGTGTAAGTCATATTTGAGAACTAGCCCATTTGGGCCCATAGTTCTAGAGTCTAATGAGGTGTAAGATCTCAAATGAATGCCATGAAGAGCCTACGCAAGCATGGTAGGAGATCCTAGGAACACTGCCCTAGAGTGATGTAGGAGTATCTACAAGGCTTACTTTAACTCCTTGAAGGAAAAATTCATAGTTTTCATTAAACCCGCCCTTAAGAACTAGTAGTGGAAGATTATGAAAATAAGATTGGAATTGAATTTATAGGATCATTTATGATCAATAAATCCATAGAGATCATGTAGAGGGAGTTTTTGTAGTGCTCTAGGCCAAGTTTCATGACAAATTTTGAAGACGATTGTTGAAGATATTCAAGTTTTACCAAAACCAGGTAAGGTGAGAAAGGATAAAATAATAACCTGTCTTCTTAGCACTCAAAAAAAAATTTATCAAGCCTCCTTCAGATAAATTATAACAGGATAAAATTTTGGAAGATCACTCCAAGATTGAAATTTTGTAAAAATTTTGAGGACAACTAGTTAAGGAAAAAAAAAAATTCTATTCATTTTTCCATCAGTGTTCTTCACTCCCCAAACCTCCTTCTTAAAGAAATAGGTATAAAATGAGCTTATTTGTCTCTAAATCATATTTGCAAATTTTTTCAACCACTCAAGGTTATAGAAGGATCCTCCTAGGTCAAAATTTTGGCATCCTTGTTTATGATGGTTGACTTTTCTGTATAGGTTTGACCTTATTTTGCAAGGATTTAGCTATACAACGCAAATATGAAGATGCCAAGTTGAATTCCCTAATGTGGAAGAAGGTGTTTGAGGTTTCATTAGAGTTAATGAAGATGTTTGGGTAAGATCATTTCATTTTTAGTATGAATTAAGTTAAACTTCCTCCCCTACTATCAAAAGAACCTTCAAATTAAACCTATCATGGTGCTTGAAGAAAAAAATTGTGTATAAGAGTTCCTCTTAGTTAATAAATGGATATTAAAACTCTCTACAGGTCGAGGATGAGTTTTTGGAGCTCACATTTTCTTTGGTGAAGTGATATGTGGTCCTTACTTTCATGGATTTACAATTTCCATGTAAAATTCTTATCAACAAGACCGAAACTGATTTGTATCTATGGTGTTCACCTCTTAACTTATGCTCTCAAGAAATTGGAGATGGTATAAGATATCCATCTGAAGTGTTGATGGAAATTTTTTGTCATATAGGTGAAGGTATGTTACCAAGAAGCCATAAAATCAATATTGCCATGTTGTGTCTTAAGGATCAATATACTAATTCCTAGAAATACTTGGTTCTCATGCCCATATTTATTCATTTGGTGTTTGGTTTCAGTATGGTGAGATGGTTATAGAAGGGATATCATTAGAATAAGGGTTTTATAAGCTTGATACTAAGATTTGCACAATTTATTCCATTCACTCTTGAAGATTGGATTGTCTTCCTATGAAGGTCACAAAGGACTATGACTGTGGCTTTGAGTCTTGAACAATTCCTATCAAAAAATGAAAAATAAGGTTTGGAATTGTAGTAGGAAGCTCTAGTAAAATCATACTACCACTCTATTGACACAAAAATTAATAATGAAGTGAAGAATGCATTAAAACCACTGATTAGGGTTTTGAGTCATGAAACCCTAACCAAGTCTATTTTTAATATCATGCACAGTTGACCTATTAAGCTATGAAGTGAAGCCTTCTATAGACATAATAAGTTGAATACCACTTTCTCCATCCTTGAAATGTTTCATTAGAGTAATAAATAATAGGAGTACAATATGATATTTCTCAAACTTTGGAAGTGGAAAATTTGTGCACACATAACTATGCATACTCTGATCTAATGCATAAGTTAAGAAGAAATTGGTGATTCTCTACCTTTTATTGATTTTTGAAGAGGACTTATGGTTCACAAAACTTCATCTTCATGCTTGAAATCAGTCAAAATCTTGTTCCTTGCAACTTGTCACTCAATCCTTACCATGAGTTGAGATTCTCATATTTGTGCATGCAAAGAGTGTTTTACATAGTTGAAGAAGAAGCTTAAAACTGTAATGGAATGAATTCCAAGTCCTTGTTGGCATGAATAACCCCTATATCCTTGAGTCTCATTAAGTGTTGAAAATCTTTAGTTTCACAGGCCTCTAGTTCAAGAATACATTCCATGTTTCTAGCACTTAGTGCTCTCATAGGTGCTCAAATGAGTCTTGAAAATTATATGGTGAATGAGGTATGTTAAGAATCTTTAAATAAAATTTGAAGGTTCCAATAATGTTCATGGTTGTCAGATACACTTGGAAGTGAGTATATTATACCATAAGAAAAAGGTTTCACATCGAAGAAAAGGGCAAACACCTAGTGAACCGTTACATGTATGATAATAGAAAACTAAAAGGAATTTTTGTAGTTGTGGTAGATTGTTAGGGATCTCAGGAGACCTCATTCCTCATTAATTTTATTTAGATAATCCTTAAAGGAGATTTCCATTTATAAGTCTATAACTGATATCTGTCAGTTGTAATAATGAAAACTTGAGGGTAGTTTTTAATATGAAGACTTTTCATCTCCTTGCATGTATGAAATAGTGAGCAAGTTAAAAATACTTTGAAGTTGTAGATAAAAGGTCATTTCTCATGAGTTATTCTTGTTTATAAAAATATTATTTTGTGTATGGAGTTGTGGTTGAATCTTTAGAGAATATTTTTGATGTATGTTGAAGGTACATGAGTATATTATAGAGATATTTTTTTTTTGGGTGAAGAGTGTGAGATGAAACCTGCATAGAGAGCCATAAGAGTATGAGACGGTCATCCTCAAGAAGATGTGAACATGATTCAACATGAGAAAAAGAGAAGATAAGTGCCTTGCGAGGGGAGTGAAAATGATTTTTTTTTTTAAGCAATGAAGAGTTGTTGATGATGAAGAAAGTCTGATAATGAATCAATAATGCCAGTTGAGTGAAGAGTTGGTAACCATGCTTGGAAGGAGATTGAAACTATGAAATATAGGAGGACCAAGGTGAACAATAAATTCCCTCATGACTGAAATATTGTATCAGATTGAACACATGAAGAGTAGGTGATTGTTTGTGTGATTCAATGAGTGAAAGCATGATATGAAAGTGTGGGTGAAATGAGCCTTATATAATAATGCCTTGCGACTGATTAGGTGATTAGAAGAGAGGTAAAATAGGAAGAGATATGAGAAGAAGAATGAGTTGATCTAGTGGTCATAATCTGTTGTGTGAGACATAAAATTCAAAGTGATCAAAACCTTGCAGAAGTATAAGTAACAACTTAGATAATGGGGGGTTGAAGTTTACAGAATCTCAGTAGGTGTTTGACTGAATTTGGGAGTTGAACCTTCCATGCAAGTAGAAGCTTATTAAAGATCAAGTAGTTTCTTGGTTAAAGTTTGGAATTGCAGCTCCATGTTGAGTTGATGCTCAACTATGAAATCGTTGTAATCTTTACAGAACATTTTTGTCCAAGTTAGTTTTATGATTTATATGGGTTTTTATCCCTTGAAGGTTTTCCCACATTAAATCATATCTCTTTGTGTGCTCTCTCATGATTGAATTATTGTGAATGAATTTTTTGGATTTATCATTAAAAAAATAAGTGAATTGAATTGTTTGTCAAATTTTGAATAGACACCGATTCACCCCCCTCTCAGTGTCCTATTATCAAACACAAAATTTTTCTATAATGACCTCAGGAACCATGTAGTATTGAAAAATTCATCCCTAGTGGTCTCTTGGTATACGAGAAAATTTATAACACTTATACATCCCAGTCCCATGATGAAAGGATGGCTTCTTCCTATCAATCCCAATAATATTTCATCTATAATAATATTATGTAAACTATAGGATAAAAAAATATAGATGTGGCATAAATGAATAAGGTGTGCGGGAACCTCTTCCAATACATGAGAAAATGGACATATATTGCATTGATATTTGTCCCTATAGATCACCACATACAGAATTTGAATCCACTTCCTATGAGCGTGAGGATGGATCTTCGTATTATGATAGTGAACTAGAGTCCCTTTGTAGTCTCTACGAAGACCTTGCTTCAATAAAATTATTTGATCACATGGCTATTTTTAACCCTGTCCCATTTCATTCCTAAATCAAACCTTGTACACCCTTCCCTCATCAAGAGGGATCAGAAACAACACATACCCATAAATTTATTTCAGAATGACAAAGTAATTGGAAAATTTATGGAGTTACGTAACAAAATTTCTATCGGTGACCATAAGAAAGGTTTCTTAATTGACCTCGATGCATACACATATTTTAGGGAGGAGGATGAGATCTTTAATCAATAAAATCTAAAAGAAAACAAGGGAAAAATATATTCTAAAAATCCTCACAAAAACAAAAGATCCAAGTCCTATAGTGAAAACATTTTTAAGGCACTTGCGGAAAAACAAATAGAAAAATAAAAAAAGGATAATAAAAGTGATCAATCTATTTGTGAATATATCATTGAGATGCCAATATAATAAGAATTTAATCTCCCTCCCAATCCTACACATATGGATGATGGATCAAAATTACTTGTTGAGGAGACTATTGATATAAAAATCGTTACGGAAGACGTGCCTAAAATGGTCAAACTTGGGGATTCTCTTTTAGCACATGAACAAAATTATTTTATTATGATCCTTAGATATTTTTGAGATGTATTTTCTTGGTCCTATGTAGATATGTCAGGCTTGGATCCTTCTTTAGTAGCACACAACCTCGTTGTGCATGAATCAACAAAGCCTATTAAACTGAAACAACGCAAAATACATCCATATGTGGCGCTTTTGGTCAAAGAAGAGTTTGAAAACTTATTAGCAGTGGGATTCATCAAGCTTAATTATTATTTCAAATGGATCTCTAACATTTTCTTTGTTCAGAATAAACCTATTGGTATATGAATTTGCACAAATTTTAGGGACATCAACAAAGCATGTCCTAAGGATGAATTTCCTTTTCCAAACATCGACATGATTGTCAATTCCAAAGATGGCCATGAAATGCTAACCCTCATGGATGGATTCTCTGGCTATAACCAAATCAAAATTGTTGAGGATGATTAACATAAAACTACTTTTACTACTCCTTGGGGCACATTTTTCTATCAGATCATGCCTTTTGGCCTCAAGAATGCAGGAATAAAATATCATAGATACATGAATATCATATTCCATGACATGTTACATGAAATTGTGGAGGATTATGTGGATGATATCCCTAGAAAATATAATACTAGAGAAGAATACCCAATGATCCTTTGTTGCATCTTTGAACAACTATGGGATTACAAGGTCTTTTTAAATCCAAAGAGTGTTTCTTTGGAGTAATTTCATTTTAATTACTAGGCTTCATTGTATGTCATCATGGAACTGAAGTAGATCTCACCAAAATCACTTTTATCACTAATATTCCTCCTCATAATAACCTCAAACAACTGCGTATCCTACAAGGAAAAATTAAGGCTATCTGAAGATTCATCTCTTAACTCTTAGACAAGTTTCATCAACCCATCCATCTTCTTAAGAAAGATATTGATTTCCACTGGGTTTCGGATTTCCAACAAGCCTTTTCCCAACTCAAACAATACTTGGATAATCCACTTATTTTTATACCACCTACCCGGGGTGAACCTTTCCTATTATTTATTTCTTCTACCAAATTTTATATTAGCATGCTCTAAGCATGGCACAATTTCCGACACAAAGAAAGATCCATATATTACCTTTTTTTCACCTTGATCTCATATGAGCTCAACTATCCAAAAATTAAAAAATAGAACCCTCATCCAATGCATAGCCTGCTACAATCTACTTGGGGATCTCTCTATTGCTAAGGTTATAATGGGAATTTTTTACATTTCCTTACAACTAAAGAAGTCATCCAAGCAACCAAAGATGTGCATGAAGGCATATATGGTGCTCATACTAGTGGCATGGTTATTGCAAAGAAAATTCTATGAATGGGATAATCCTAGCCTACTATGGAAACAAACTATCACTAGTATGTGAAGAAGTGTGTCCTATGTCAAAAACATGACAATTTGATCCATGCACCGTCTCAGTCCTTACAACCTATCATAACACTATGGCCATTTTCCAAATGGGGGCTCAATTTTATAGGAAAACTCACTCCCATCTAATTTGATGGCCAAAAACACATTATCACACCCACCGAGAACTTTACCAAATGGGTGGAGGTTTGTTGCTCTCACCTATGTCATAGGTTCTTAGATTTCTATGTTCAACATGAACCACATCATTTTCCATTATAGCATCCCTTCTACCATTATATCTAAAAATGGAAAATCATTCAAGAAAAAACAAGTAAAGGCTCTGTGTTAATGTTTTGAAATTCACTTGAAGTGGTCTACCCCTTATTACCCTTAAGGTAATGGACAAGCTGAGGCCACCAATGAAACACTTATTCGGATCATGGAGAAAATGGTTAGTAAAACAAGTTGTAATTAGAATCTCCAAATTCATCTTTCCTTATAGGCATATCTCTCTTCCATTTACACATCTATAAGTACTAGCCTCTATTCTTTGTTATTTGGCACTGAAGCCATTATACAACTAGAGATTGATCTCCCCTCTTGTAGAATATCATTGCAATATTATCTAGATAATGAAGAGGACTATAGAGTAGTCAAGCTAGCATAGCTTGAACTTCTTAATGAAAAATCCGTTCGTGCCTTATACCATCTTAAAGTGTATCAAAATAAATTCTATGTAGGCAACAAAAAGCATATCATCCCTCATGAATTTGAGGTAGGTGATCTTGTGCTTAAGTAAAACAAATTCAACACTACAAAGGAACATGAAAAGAAAGGAAAAATTGATCCTAAATGGTTAGGACCATACATCGTGGTGGCTAAATGTTTTTTAGGGGCCTATAAAATTGTATATCTTGATGGCGATGAGCTTTGGGATATATGAACATCATAAATCTCAATTTTTTATATACCTGATCTTGGAGGTAATTCAAAATAAAAAAATAAAAAAATGAAAAACAGTAAAGAAAATAAATTCGTTCAAAATTGTGAAAACTATAGAATTGTGGCACTTTGGACAATTCCTTTTGTGAAAATTGGTTTTTGGCACCATAAGAGGATTAATTGTTCACAAGCATTCCACACCTAGGGGCATGATCACCTCTTCATAGTTATTATTTTTCCTTTGTTTGAAATCCTTTTGAGCTTATCCTTCTTGGCCTTAAAATGGTTGATCTTATTCTTATATATGTGCATGGAGTTTTCCCTTGTATATGAAAGAGGGTTTAAAACCTACAAGCAAGGATCACGAGGGATGACGTACACATCAACAGACATGTGACCGACAGTGTGAAGAGATCTCAAGAGGAGTGAGCATCAACCAAATGTGCATGTAAAAATTCAAAACATGGGCAAAACCTGATTAAGCCATAAAAATCTCCTCTATCTCATAGATCAAATGAGGTGTACATATAGGAGGTGTTGAGTAACCCCCAGTGCTATAATCATGAAAAATTGAGTAGAGAGGGGGAGTTACATTCCCAGAATAGAAGTGTAACTCCTAATGACACATATGACGCACTGAATGCTGACACACTGATGCGCTGATGCACTGACGCACTGACGTATAAGAGAATATCATAATTATCCCTAAATGACACATGGACCTATGATCTCACCTAAGTGAGAAGACTCACCTAATGATGTGGAAAACACACACACCAACAGCCCCCCTTCATCGTAACTTAGGATGAGGTGGCAAGTCAGAAATGAGAAATGGGACCTGGCATAAAGCTTGATGAGGTACCCATGTATAAGAAAGAATTCCCAAGTAATGCAGGAAAACCTAGTGGGAAAAACATCCACCATAAGAGAACAAAACACTCTCTAATCTAAGAAAGATGCCAAATATGGGTCCCAGCCATAGACAATCCTAAAAGGGTACCCATGTACAAAGAGGAAATATCTCGGAAAGAAGAAGTAGAGAGAAGAAGAGGGAGACGAGAGGAATGCAAAAAATGCCATGGATGGATCTGAACTCTGCAGCTCTAAGAGGTCTTCCCAGAAGAATGTCGATGATGAGATCCTTTGCCTTTTAGACTGAAGAAGATTCACCCACACCGAACTGTGTGCCTTCCCTTAGGAAAGACATAAATGATGTGTTGAAATTCCACCCGCTCTACAGAGGAAACCAAAGGCAACAACACGAAGAACTTTGAGTTAGGTGCAAAGAAGTGTGACATAGGTCTAGCGAGTGAGTTCCAAGGAATCGAAGGTAATGTCATGTGCGTAGAACTATCAGAGTGAAGAGGAACACCCACAAAAAATATTTCCAAGTCATGTGAAGGGATCAAAACATCCTTCACGATAGAAAAGGGATCCACAACTGAGGGTGGATCAATAAAGGTCTTTGGAAATGTGGAAGTAACATGATTCCTAGAAGGGGAAGTCCCAACAAAAAAGATGATGAACTCCTCTGAAAAACATGTAGATGGATGTGACGGACTTGTAGTGCATCACAAGTAGACTATGCGAAAAAAGACGACTAAGGTTAGGCAGATACTCATCCAAATGAGGGGGCTCAATAAACAAAAGAGTGATGTCAGATAGGTTTGAGTCATCCAATGAAGGTAGAGGAGTGAAATGGGCCTCGCACACTTAAGATGGAAAAGAGGTGGGTGTAATGACTATATGAGGTTGAGTAGGAGACTGCTCAATATCTGATGAGATATGGGATGTGTCAACACTTTATAGAATAGTGAGAGAAAGAGGAGAGAAGTCCTTTGTAATGCTCTATGCATCAGAACTGGGTGCACAATCATCGTCATCAGAAGTAGAACCAAGCTGAGTCTATATCAATGGAACTTGTCATCACACAAAGAAATGGAGAAAACTTAATCCGAAGAAACAACAACGGCTACAGTATGTTAAGGGTCTCCATAGAGGGATTGAAGAATGCTCTAGACACAGTGGGGTGGATTTGAGTTTGCCATGTGAAATCAAAGAAAACGAGAGACATGCATCATCATGTGAACAAATATGTGGTTGTAAGTGTCAAGGAAGTCCTCTAGATGATGATGATCAGTTGGTACAGGAACTAGCCCAAGTAAGAAGGTTGAAAAACTATCATAAGTGAAGTAGTGTTCCATGGAAGCATGCCAAGCTAAATAGTTCTCTCTCCCGGTGATAAGTGGTGGAAGCTGTAAAGTGATCCTATGATTCTCAAGTCTGGAAAGAGCACTCTCCATGATGAAAAAAATGTAAGATGAAAGGTGCACAAAAGCAAGACGTCGGACTCGGATGATAATGCATCTACGTGTGAAAGTCCAAGAGTACAATCAACCCCCTAGAATATGGCACTTTATAAAAGTAGTGTATTTACAAAACTAATAATGTCATCACGTAATGTGTGAAAAATCATGCAACTTTGACTTAAGAAGTGCTAAAAAAATGAGTAGTGAGTCAAAAGTTATGGCATTAAAACGATTCCCACAACTGATGGAAAATGTCAATAAATGTTGTAAACGCATTTAAAAAGTGCATGAAATGGGTGTAAAGGGTATCGTGTGGGTACTCGTTGGAAACAACATGGAATTTTAGCAGGGGTTTGTTTTGACTGCGAGGGGGGGTTAGCCTCCTGCCAACCCCAGACCTCGCCCTCCATATTTGACGCTTGAAGGAAGGTTTAATTAAACAAGCCAATACAACCCAAAATAATTAATTACATGCCAAACTGAATGAATGTTTTTTTTTTAATATTAAAACATTAAAAAAAGATGAGAAGGAGTGTGTGGGGGCCCACGTTGACCGAGTTGGATGTGAAGACCCAAACTGCCAAGGAGACCACGTGTGGTTGGCTGCAGGTTGCGTGTAATGCAAATAAAGCCATTTTACCATAGACTCCACAAAGTTGACTGGGTGGAATCTGCGTAGGTGCTGAGCTAGTGAAATGTCCACGTGGTGCAAGAAATCAGTGCCGAATCTTGTTGGGAGAGCAGACCTCGTGTCCCAGGGTAGACGTGTCCATGCTGGCTGAAAAAATGGCCAAGGGATATGCATGCAAGATTCCCATGGACACTACACACAGCGAACCAATGACCAGGTGGAGACTACACACAGCGAACCAATGGAACCACCACGGATAGGAGCAAGCATACTACCCCAAGCACGTAGCAAGAAGACCAGAGGCTGAGATAAGTATTCACGAGCATGAGCAAGAGCATCGCAGTGCAGGATGTAATGTAGTGCAGGCCTAATGCCAATTGATCACACCTGAACAATGCAAATGTGGAAAAATCTATCGATCCAATGCAAGCCTACCAAGCAAAACATCCACAAGGGAGAACTAAGCCAAAGTACCCATGTTGAGACAAAGCAAATGGTCGTGAGTAACGTAGAGGCACGAGAAAACTACAGATTGGGTGGGCACGTAACCACAGAGGCCAATGGTGAAATCTAACCATGTGGGAACATGTAATGAGTTGAGCCCACAGATGTGTGAAACTAACACCGAGAGTGCTAAAAAAAGCACATGGATTTGAGGCGAGAGGTAACGCATGTAAAAGTAATGCACAAGAAAACCAAAAAAAGAGCCTTTGAATCCAAAAATATGCTCGAGTAACAAGTTCACCAATGTAAACGAGTCGAATAGGCATGAAAAACCAAGCACAAGTAACCTCAATCCAACCCACGAACAACCCAAAAACCAAACAGAGGTATAGAATCCGAATCAATACAAGAAGTGCATAATTAGAATATTCATTACGACAGACACTAAAATATGAATATCCCGCCAGAAGCTAGAAAATGCATGAGCAACACCGAGGAGTGCATGGATCCACAAGATCTGCTCTGATACCATGAAAGTGGGTTTAAAACCTACAAGCGAGGATCACGAGGGACGACATACACATCAACAGACGTGCGAACGACAGCGTGAAGAGATCTTGGGAGGAGCGAGCATCAACCGAATGTGCATGCAAATATTTGAAACATGGGAAGAACCTGGTTAAGCCATAAAAATCTCCTCTATCTCATAGATCAAATGGGGTGTACATATAGGAGGTGTTGAGTAACCCCCCAGTGTTGTAATCATGACAACTTGAGTAGAGAGGGGGAGTTACATTCCTAGAATAGAAGTGTAACTTCCAATGATGCATATGATGTACTGACACGCCGACGTACTCTGATGCACTGATGCGTAAGAGGATCTAATAATGACCCCTAAACGACACATGGACCTACGATCTCACCTAAGTGAGATGACTCACCTAATGATGTGGAAAATACACACACCAATAGTATCGTCTCACCTCTCATTAGGGGAATATTTTCATATTCATTTTCCTATACATAGTTTTGAAAAACTTTTAAAAAAAACTTAAAAGTTCATAAAATCCTAGAAAATTCAAAAACATTGGTAAAATATTCAAAAATCCAAAAACATTGGTAAAATATTCAAAAATCCAAAAACATTCGTAAAAACTTCTAAAATCAAAAAAATTTAAAACTTTCAAAAATCCAAAAACATAAGTAAAATCTTCCAAAATCCAGAAATGTTCAAAAATTTCAAAAATAAAAAAACATTCACAAAATACTTGAAAATTCCAAATTGCAAAAACACAAACATAGTGCAAAAATCGAAAACACTAAAAAATTGAAACTATCCAACAAAACATCTTACTTCAGTGATTTCTTGTTCTACTACACAACATGTGGATCACCTTGTGATATTCCTTTATCGACAAAGATGGTTTGATTGTTATGTTTGTCTTCCTGACATATATCGTTGGTTAGGGAAGTTTCATAGTGCATGTTTCTTTTTCATGGGATTTTTATGTCCTCCATCTACTCCCTTGTGTGTATCCTTTATTGGGGCATCATTTCAACCCTTTTTGTATAACTTGAACATGTGGATACTAAATTTGGATTAAAAACACGTTGTTATAATTATCTTAAGCATTGTTTGTTCAAGTTTCTTGTTTGTGCTTATTAGTTTGTTTATTTACTTTCTCGTATTGCATTGCTTATGTATTTACTTTGAGCCGGTCCCTTTAGCATTGCAAAAAAATGAGTATTATGGATTAGAATGTCATTCTACCCTTTTCGTGTATGTTTATATCAAATAAAAATGTACTTCTAAGCTAGGATGGTGCGTACATTATGTTATGATCTTCCCTTATATCATCCATCTTATTTTTCATTCTAACTAACTTTCTTCCTATAATTTTCCATTTCTTCTATATATTTTTCCAAGAAAGTTATCACCATGACTCATTTCTTCCCTCCCCCTCCCTTGTTTCCTTCACTTGAGGTATGATATCTAACTTAATCAATCAACTTGAATAATGGCCAACCGAGCCAAGTTCGAATCCCTAATGTTTGTACTTTGATAATGTTTCCAAATAGTTTGACGTAGCACTCTATCACATCGAACAATGGTCAAACAACCAAAGTTCGAATCCTTTTCATCACTATCACCTTTTCTTCCACATGATTTTTTATAAAAGCATATATTGCAATCAAAAATAATGATCATGTGACATTACCATCACAAGAGTTAGTACTGGTATTATCGTTGACTATCTCACCGCGTATCATATTCAGTATATCATCAATCATCTCACCACTGCAATGAGATTTTTGGCCACTGTGGTCTTTTCTCTTCTTATTTTTTATTATTAATTGACCTCTTCTATCACTCCATCGAAACTTGATGGGGAATCATCATCCATCCTACTAATTTTTCTTCTACCCTTGTAAAATAATATTGTCTAAAATTGTCTACTATCTTTGAAATGAAATTGCTTACGCTTATCCATATAAAAGAGGGGAAAATGTAGACACCTAAATCTAACTACACAGTTTCATACTAAAATTACATTATTCATCTTCTTTACCATCGTTTCATTATAATTAGTGATTTCTCGCTAATTAGCTAACATTCCTCTTTGTCTTAGTCAATTAATGACACTTTGTTAATCAACTAGATTTTCCCCCATCATGGATGCCAATTAAGATCGCTTTGTTAGTTATAATCCTCTTTTAATTAATTAATCAACCATTATTAATTAATTATCCTTTCAAAATCTTATTCAATCAATAAACCCTCGTGTTGGTTAAATCCCCCTTTCAAACCATTCAAATTCTACTAATTTCCCTCTAAATCATCTCCAAACTTCTATAAGTGAACTTGATCTATTAATTAATCCTAGTTGATTAGTTAAATCACCCCCAACTCCCATGATTTGATAATACTTAATTAATCTCTTTTAATCTTATTTATCCATTTCTAATTCTACTTTACCTTTATCCCACATTCACTATGTTGCAAGCTTCTCCCAAATTGAAAAGCTATATAAAGAACATAATACACCATGTTTCAATTTACACTATGTCCTTGCAAGACATTTACACTTGAGAAGAAAATTTTATGTTGGAAATATTATTGGATCAAGTAAATATCCCTTTTCTCATTGGCCAATGGAAATCAAGCCATATTGGTGATATCTCTTCCTCTTCATTAGATAAATCCTTTGATCGTGCATAATTGCATTCGACTCATAGAGGAATTATCTACAATCTAAAGCCCATCCAAACAATCAAAGGAGAGGTTTACATTTTATTGTTGATTCATGTTTTTATGCATATTAGTTTAAGTCTTCCTTTCATGTCTTTATCAAGATGTATTAGTTTAATTAACTAGGATATGAATCTACTTGGTGTTAGGTTCTTTCAATTAGATTAGTCTTAATTTAAACATGCATACAGTACTTCTCTGTCTACTCAAATTTCTTCCCTTTGTACTAAATAGAAGTGATGATGTGAGCTATATGGTAGAATTCCAGAAAAAACCTATAGTAGTAGCATGTTAAACCCATGGAATTGCGCACCTTTGTAACACTAGTGGGTGTAGGCCTATCAAACACTCTAATCTTTGAGGGATCAAACATAATTTCATCGCTTGAAATAATATGCCCCATGTTTTTAAACTTAGTTTAAAAGAAGGAATACATAGCAAGGTTCCTATATAATTGATTCTCTTTCAAACATTGTAAATCCTACCAAATGTGGTCCTCATGCTCTTCCACTATGCATGACAAAATAAAAATATCATCTAGGAACACAAGGATAAAGCGGTCTAGACAAATCCTAAACACACCATTCATCAAAATCATGAATACGGATGGGGCATTGTTTGTCCCAAAGGGTACCACTGTGAACTCATCATGACTTTATATAGTCGAAAACGTTGTCTTATGGATTTCTAACAATGGAATCCTTAACTGGTGGTAACCAAATATCATACCAATCTTTAAAAATGTGGTGACACCATGTATATTATCAAAGGGGTCATAAATCCATAGAAGAGGATAATGGTTCTTCATTTTCACCTTATTTTAGCTTTCTGTAGTTAGTAAAAAGCCTAAAGGATATGTCCTTCTTCTTAAAAAACATAACTGATGTGCCCTAAGGGGACACACTAGGAAGAATCAAATGCTTCTCAAGAATACACTTTAGTTGCATCTGGAGTTCACAAATCTCTGGTGTGGTCATCCTAAAGGGTTCGTGAAATCAACTATGCTCTAGGTACTAAGTCTATGTGGAATTCAATCTCTCTCTATGGAGGCATACCTAGTAACTCATTAGGAAACACATCTACAAACTCTCGAAGGATGTGGCGGTCGTACAAAAATGGTATTGAAAACTCATCCTTTGATATATCACTAACAATAATAGTGAATAACTAACATCCCTTCCACATGCTACACTTAAGTGCATGGTGGAGATAGTGCAAATGGAAAGTGGCCTCTGAACTCCTATCATAACTAGATCTGCATCATGGTCATCATGACACTCAATAATTTTAAGGTAACAATCTACAATAAATCAATGGGATGCAAGACAATCCATCTCCAAAATAACCTCATATGATCCCATGGGAAGGACTCGTAAGTCTATTGTAGTGGTGAAGGATCCTAAATCTAGGTCACACTCTCTAATAATCATACTCACACGTAACATTTCTCGAAAATCCAACTCAGCTTCCCATCTCATGTCCTACCTAGATACCACTATCTTGTATTAATCAACTAACACAGGGAATATACATGAATCATATGAACTAGAATCAAATAAAATGGAGATAGGAAAAACCCTAATACTACATGATACCTCTATCAATGTGGCCTAATATTCTACTCGGAGGTTATTTACCGCCAAATATACTTTTTGAGATATACCCATATCCCCAACTATAGTCTCTTATGTAGGGGCTTTCCCCTTGTTATAAATTGCAATGTTATATGGGCATTGATAGGTTTTATCCCATAATGCATGGAGGATCCGAAGCTCAAGTGTGCAAAAGAAAGAAATTGGCTAATCACAACAACATACTTTATTTAATATATTGAACAAATACATATAGTGAAGCTACTCCTATAAATAAGGAGGTTGCTCCAACTATTCCTCCCATAAACATCTTGCAATTTCCTAAGTTGGTATGTTGGATGAATCACACCAAACTCACGTACAAAACTATTATAACAAACTTCTAATATATATATTATTGCTACATAACAATAATATTAACTAACTTACCATAAGTAAATAATATTTACCATACGGTAAATAACTACCAATCATGTGAATACTAATTTTTCCTAATATTCCCCCTCTTAGTGTTCACATGCGAAGAGGAATCACACTACCACACATCTCTTTATGCCCCCCAAAATGTGGACGTCAAGTTCACCTGAAAATGCGTCCCATTTTACATTGAAAGATTACAAGTTGATGTCCATGGAAGAGCAACATTACATGTTTTATTTGGAATTGACAGAAAACACTAAAGATGACTCAATATTATAAACAAAAGTTATGATACATTAGACTTTATTATAGACACAAAAGGCACTTTTGAATTTTTAATTAATTTTGGACAGATGACTCATGACAAAAATTTCAAACTTAAAAACCATACTATATTAAACTCAAATCAAAAATTCGTAAAAAATTAAAAACATTACTAAACAAATATTATAAAATCTTAAAATATAAAAAAATACTTAAAAAATAAAATCAAAGCAAAATTAAAAATAAACCACGTAATAATCTAACTAATATATAAACCACTAAGGTCTAAAAATGCACAAAACTTAATAAAACTGCTTAAAATAAACTAATACAGCTTTTAAAAATACACCAAGACCTAAACAATTAAAAACACAATACCTTAAAAAACAAATTACACTTTAAAAAACAGAAGACCACAAAGTTTTTTAAAAAAGATAAGCATAAAAATCTAAGATGAAGACTCTTTTATTTTTATCTTCCAAGACTGATGGGGAAGACACAGATACATGCGTGTGATAGGGGAAGTTCGATGGATGCACAACAGATTGATGAGATGTTGGAGGCTCGATTTGCATTGCCAAAAAAATTTGAGGATCATGCAAGCTCGTCAGATGAAGATAGCAAGGACGTTACACCCTAAAAACAACACTTCAATGCCTCTTTTCAACAGCAAAAAGATCCTTGGATATGCAGAAGCTTTTCAAACAATTTCTTGGTTTGTTTCCCATTATATTCATCTTTCTAATAGAATTTGAATCACCCAATTTTCGTTGTGAAACGAAAAATATATGATCATGTTTTTGAGCTGTATCAAACTGCTTTTCTGATTTTTTGTTTTTTTAATAAATTCTGTAGATATGCACGAATAATGGATTTTCTCCCATTAGATGAATTTTATTCACTGGTTTATTCTCTTCTCCATAAAATTGCTTCAAAAATACACAGAGAAAATAAAATAAGGTTTTTTTTTTAATTTTCTTATATTCATATGCAAACATGGAAAAAAATGGAGTTTTCAAACTATGGAAAGAGATGAACAGAGTGGAAAGTAGAGACGAAAAAATGAAAGTGAATGGTGGAGTCAAAAAATGTGCACGTGGTCTTTATTACAATTTGTTAATAACATGCAAGCAGGAGTAAACGATCAATAATGGCATTTGTACAAGGTCCACTCTGCATAGCCGTTGTGTGAACCATTTGGATGCAAGATAAACGAATGAAAGGAAAAAGAGAGGCCCAAGGGAACCTTATCTGATACTAATGATAGGTTTTATCCCATAATGCATAGAGGAGCCAAAGCTCAAATGTGCAGAATCACAAAATCGGTCAATCACAACAACATACATTATTTAATAGATTGAAAAAATACATATAGTGAAGTTGCTACTATAAACAAGGAGGTTGCTCCAACTATTCCTCCCATAAATACCTTGCAATTTCCTAAGTTGGTGAGTTGGATGAATCACACCAAACTCACCTACAAAACTATTATAACAAACTCCTAATATATATTATTGTTACATAACAATAATATTAACTAACTTACCATGTAAGTAAATAATATTTACCATATGGTAAATAACTACCAATCATGTGAATACTAATTTTTCCTAACATGCATTCCTTATTATAATGTGTAGGCTATCTATAAGTAAAACACTCTTCTCCATGTCTTTAAGTCAAACTAAAACCACATGTCCCTCATGTACTCAGTGTGCTAGACCCCGTAGGTCATACCCTACAATTATGTTATGAATGGGCTAGTCTAATTTGTTGTCTCCATCATCTTTGAGCTCTAGAAGTCCCCTAAAATTGTGAACCAATACCCATATATCTTGATGCACCATGGTAAGGTTTGAAATGATGTTGCTACTATGGGGATAAAGAAGTTTGTACAAGAGGTCTAAACCCACTCATTATAGGAGGTGGTACTCCTCTTGACTAACTTCCTGCATGACATGTATGTGAGATCTCTAGCCTTATCCTTGGTTTGGGTCTTACCCCTATTTCCCTCAGCAATATATGCCCTATCCACAACCTCAGAGAGGGTCTGCAAACAATGCATACATAAAACACCACCACTATTTAGGTTAATACCTTAAATGAAAGGTAAATCCAAAGATGCTCATTGTGTATATAGTCCACATACTGAAGGAGACCAAAAAAATCCCCTCATACTTTGCTATTGTGCTAGTCTCCTACAAATCATAGAGCTCATCAATACATTGCTACACAAAGCAGTTGGATATGTATCCCAACCTAAACCTCTCCTAAAACAACTCCTAAAAGATTGTGTTATCATATATTAGGAGATTATACTCCTTTTTCCTCCACCAAACTCCTTCCCCGTTTCTTAGTAAGTGTATGGATACACAAGCCTTGGTTTTTCTCATGTAAGGGTAGAGTTTGAAGCACTTGGTCAAGATGACCAGCCATACCTCATTCTGAAATCTTGTGGTGGCTCTAGAGTAAGTGGGAGGGTGGAGTCTCAAAATGTCCCAAATTTGATTCACCACATCCAACTTCCTAGATCTATGTCCCTTCTCTAATATATGTCTCTCCTCTAATATATGCCTCTCCTCTTGTCGTTGATAAAGTGGACTCCTAGTCCTCTCTCTATGCTCTAATGTGTTCTCTCTATTAACACTAGGTGATGAAGACCCACATCCCTCCTATGATGGGTGTGATGAATGCTCTCTATGATCCACTACTCTCTATGAAACCTGCTCTCTAATATCTATCACAATCTCATATAGGGCTTGAAGGATTTGGGTCTCTAATACTTCCTGATTTTACTCAAGTGGTGTAGACGGTTCACACTGTGTTGGCTTTGGTTGGTCATGTTTGCATGCAACCCTGCACGGGTCCACATAAGAGTTTAGAATGACTACAAAATTAGGTGGAAGGAAAATTATATTAAGTTTCAAATCACTCTACATAGTCCTAGTGTTACAACATCTCACTCCGATACCAAAATCTAACGCCCCAAAATAGATCACTCAAATAAACCTAGTTTAATAATAAAAAAATAATGGAATATTTTTTGAAATAATTAATGAAAGGAAAACCTAACTTAACATTTATTGAATTCGTCTCACCATGTCATCGTGTGGCACCAAAAAATTGTGTTCTTTTGGTTCTTCACATTGTGTAGATATGTGACACAACCCCGATTAAATTGGAAAATCCAATAACCTTGTTGGTGTTTGAGCTCTAAAAGTAGTTGTTAATTTAAAAGGTGGAAACTCCAAGGGATCATTCATCCAAATATGGTAGTTTACAAAGGCCACCTACATGATGTTAGAGTTAAAGTGATGGTCACTAATCATGTTCGAGTAAAGGGCCTCAATACTATTTATATGCCAAATTTGTGTTAAATTTCTTTAGGATAATGATTTCTAATATTTAACCGAATACATATGTCTCTTATGATGCAAGAGCATCAACTATGTATATAAAAAATTTGTGTTTGCATTAAATTTTGGCTTATAGTAGGTGTTAGGGGTCATATTAGGTGTTCTTGAATCCTCCATGGCCATTTCAAGTCACTCCATGAGTCTTCATTAGCCATTTTGTAGTTTCCCTCCAAAATGAACATTTGAAAATTTGAATTTAGAAACTAGGCTTAAAAGGTGTAATATCAAATGTAATAATATGAATTTTCTTAAAAATGTTCTGAAGGTCAAAAAAGGATTTCATTTGATGTAACTAAGTTGTCTCCACTCCTTAACCTTGAATCACCATGTTTGATCAAGTGTACACCTTGGTTAGGCTAAGCATATTAGTTATTTACCCACCTTTAGGTCTTAAAAAGGGAGATATTTGAATGGAGGAGTAAGAAGAAAAATATTTGAAAGAGAGTTTCAAGGTTCAAGAACAAGGAAAGAAGCCTCACTCTTAGGAATAAATAGTGTTCACGTGAATATTAATGCTTCATTAAGTTAGCATTGTAAAGTGAGGTTGTTTTGAGTAAAATAACAACTCACCTATTTTGTTAGTTTGTTTCACATATTGAACTAAGCATATGGTTTGTTAGAAGATTGTTTGTCTTGAATCCTTATATTAAAGAGATTCCATAGCCTATATATTTGTATGGTTTGTATTATGAGATTTAATAGAGCATATTGAATATCATTTCTAATTGTTTTCTGCAACTCTCTGATTCATTCTCTTCATCTGGTCTCAAAGCAAGGGGATTGTTCGGCTTGTCATGGATAATTTTGATGGGGCAATGTATAGATTGTATAATTTTCCCACATTAATGATTTGAATTTTTTTTTGTAGAATACGAAGATTTGTATAATTGTTATTATTTACAGTGGCTATTTAAATCTGTAAAAGTGTTTAGGACTGCTTTCACAACGAGGCTTTCACAAAACATCAGAAGTTTGCGTGTTCTATTCAAAAGGAAATTTTTTGGGAGAGGTTTATACATAGGTTTCTGCAGAAAGAGAAGACTCCTGCAATCATTCACGTGAAGCTGTCAAAGGCATTGTTTCCTTTGTTCTGACGCCACCAATAACTTATCAATTCTTCCATTGATTTGCACGCATTTTCTCAATATTCTGTTTTAGCAACACCACACTATTTATAGCATATTTTTCATTGTTCCAGTATTGAATGACATTCAAACAAAATGCAAATATATTTGTGAGAATATTTGATGCCTTATCATTCGTCTTGGCTATGTGATTTTGTCAAGATCAATCACAGTGCACAAGTTTGCTCACAAACCGTTTAATCTGATTTTAGTTCGGCCTGATTATTGTGACAACTGGAAAGACATCATTTCTTCATTGAAGTCTAGTTGCCTTAGTTTTATTCCGTCCCATTACATGACTACCTTATCTCAAAAATTCTTGATATATGGTCAAATAAGTAGGTCCATGAGTCTTCATTAGCCATTATTGTAGTTTCCCTCCAAAATTAGAACATTTGAAAGAGCTTGTCATTTAGTAAACTAGGCTTAAAAGTCTTGTACGTATCAAATGTAATCAATATGAATTTTCTTAAAAATGTTCTAAAGGTCCGAAATAAGGATTGTCATTATGAATGTAACTAAGTTGTCTCCACTCCTTAACCTTGAATGACCATGTTTGATCAAGTAGCTACACCTTAGAGTTAGGCTAAGCATATTAGGGTGTATTGACCCACCTTTAGTGTCTTAAAAAGGGAGATATTTGAAGTGGATGAACGTCAAGAAGTGTCAATATTTGAAAGAGAGTTTCAAGGTTCGAGTTTTCATATTTAAAGAATACCTCGTCTCTGTAGGAATAAATAGTGTTCACGTGAATATTAATGCTTGCATTACAGTTACGCATTGTAAAGTCGAGGTTGTTCCATTGTCCAGTAAATATAACAACTTCAACTATTTTGGGGAGTTTGAATAATCAAGTATTGAACTAATCATATGAGTTTGTATACCCGAAGATCCGTTTGTCTTAGCAATCCTTATCATTCACTAGAGGTCGAAGGTAACGGAGGAAGGAGGGAGATCAACGCCTTTCATCAGTCACCAACAATGGGTTTGCGTATAGCACTAGTTGAACATTTTTTCATATTATTTTAGTTGTATGGTGTGTGCAAAATAATATGGTGTGTGGTTTCCTTCCCTTTTTATGATTGAAACGAGGAGAATGTGCATTTTGGAATCTAAGAACATTTGTAAAGAAGAGCAACTGAACTGGAGTGATCCTCTGATTGTTGAGATTCTTTGACTATTGTACTTCTAACATCAATCGGTCGATGAAAGAGCGTTCACTGGAAGTGAAAGCAGGAACTGTTGTGTTCGCGTATGTAGGTGAATCGGTGGAAGTGTGATCATCTGGTATTGGATTCACTGTGGTGATGTGGATTGGTCATGTGCAGCAAGATCCATATAGAAATATCCAAGCTAGCAGTAAACAAACCTAAAAGTATGCGGAGGCATATGATTATGTTTCCATTTCTTCATATTTGCTTTCTTCCCCACATTCACACTAAGGGGGGGAATGTTAGGAATAAATAGTGTTCACGTGAATATTAATGCTTCATTAAGTTAGCATTGTAAAGTGAGGTTTTCATTTAATAAAATAACAACTCACTTATTTTGTTAGTTTTTTTTTCATGTATTGAACTAAGCATATGGTTTGTTAGAATATTGTTTGTCTTGAATCCTTTTATTAAGGACATTCCATAGCCTATATATTTGTATGGTTTGTATTATGATATTTAATAGAGCATATTGAATATCATTTCTAATTGTTTTATGTAACTCTCTTATCCATTCTCTTCACTCACGAAGGAAAGAACATGTATGGTTGAGCATGGAGCAATGTAAAAAACATAATTCTTGTATATATAGAGAGAGACTTCTTGTGAATATTAATATTAGGGATATTTTTTTATATGAAATTTCGATACATAAGTGAATTATCATTAGTATGAAATGGTGTTTTGATGTGTATTCTTATGTTATGAAGATTCTCCATACTGGTAATGATCAATTAGTTGAGTATTTGTGAAAATGGCTAAGAATGACTTGATGTATGGTTGGTTTTGTGATGAAAAAGTGAGATTGGGTGTTATTACATGGAAAAAAATGAATGTACAAGTTTTGACATGTGTGAAGGAGGTCATTTAAGGTGAGAATGAAGTTTGTGAGGGTTTGAAATCATAAATAAGGTGAAATATATCAATTTAGGGAATATTTGCTAAGCTTTCTTATGCATTCTTAACAAAAAAATGAGGAAATATGTCATAAAATGTTAAATAAGATTATTTGATGGCTGTGAAATGTATGTACATGTATGAAAAATGCATTCTATAGGTGAAGAATGATGGAAAAAGGAGATTAAACGAAGATTTGGTAGACTGTCTTATTGAATATCAGGTTTTTTTGAAGGTGAATTTACAGGTGTTGGTGTAAAAATGAGAAAGTTGGAGGATGCCTATACAGAGCCTAAAAGTTAATTTTTAAGTCATGAATTATTTATTTGTTATATTTATGAAGAAAAATCTCAGTGATTTTCTTGTACATTGTGACAAAGACTAGGATCAGACTACTAAAATGCACCAGTTTATGCTAAGTTAAGATTTTTTGATGAAAAGGATCTTATATTAGATTAAATTAAACATGATACAAGATATTTCAAACAAAAATAGCGCACTATGAGAGCACATCCCAAAGCCACAAACATACTAGGCCTAGCCTAGGAAAACATCAAAAAACCAGAGAGCCGAGCTTAAGCCGCAGCAACAAAAAGAGCAAATAAAGGAGGATCATGATCATATGGCCAACCATGACCAGGTAAGTATTTTCCAACATCTGGTGGCTCCCAATCAGAGCCCGGGGGGGATTTTTATTCATTCTCAATAGCATCCCACGTGGGAGAGATGGTTATAACCAGTCGGGGGAGCTTATCATACGGAGGCAGAGGTAGGGGTAGCAGACCCCACCCATCAAGGGTGTGAGGCTCGGAAACACTAGGTGAGCCCCACCCGAGTTGACGAGCCAGCGGGGGGAGCCCAAACCGACCTATCGAATTGGTGGGGGGGAACACCAACCATGGTATTGAGCTGGGGGAAATACTTCTTTGCAATTAAGTTTGTGGTGATTGGTAAGCACAAATGAAAGGACGCCATTGCGAATGGCTCTAAAGACCTCCTCTGGGACGACACCTTGGGGCAAAGATCACCTTGAGGGTGAAGGTGGATCACAAGAAACATTACACGGGGAATCACCCTAATTTCGTAGAAAGGTTTGGAGGTGCTCCACCTTGAGAGCTAGTTTGTTGGCTTGGAATTGAATCTACAACAATATATTGGAGATAACTGTTGATTTATTATACAAGAAAAAATGTTGATCAACCTCATCATTAGAAAAAAAATGAATTCCTTTCTTTCCATAACCAGAATATAATTTCCCCTCTGAAAACATACTAGATCTAGGAAAACATGTGGGGCAATATGGGATTATCTCCTAGAAGAATATGTTGTCACGTGAAACATTTCGGGTGGAGTGGAAAAAATAAAGAATGAATCTAATTCCACACCCATTGGGCTTTGGGATGAATTCAGAAAAATATGTCATATAGTTTCCAAATGCCCACAAAAGGGACATTTAGGAGCAGGAACACCAATATGAACCAATCAAGCCCCAATAGGAAAACCTTGATGTAAAATAAACCAAAGGAAATGCATGATTTTAGGTTCAAAAAAAGTAGACCAGACTATGTCAAATCTCCTTCTCCAACAAGAAGGAGAAGAATTAAGCCCCCACCAAGTGTTAATCTTACCAACCATGGGCATATGAGGTGAAATCCAATGGTACCCTTTGCTAGCCACATAATTCTGAAATGGGGTGTCCACGAACCACTTCGTGTACGTCCACAAAGGAAGAGAAGAAATCACAGAGATCTTGTGGAGCATATGATCAGGAATAGTGACAATATTTGTTGTGATAACATTTTGATCAGGCATAGAAAGCCTGAATCAAATTTTTAGCTCAAACCAAGGACACCAAGATTGAGGGCATTTACTGTAGAGGTATTAAATTGAGTGAATTCCTCTCTTGAATAGCTTAAGTGCAAGAATGTCAGGGATCGCTGTAAGGCACTTATCCTAGATTTGAAAGACAAGAGACCACCATAAAGAGTGTTGGCTGATAGAAAGGCCATTGAAAAAACTGTTTCCTTTCCATTGTAACCATAGTTTGATACCCTCTCATGCTTTCTAAATACATTTAAGCACAAAGGTGACCACAAATTTGATGGGAACTAGAGAACCGAGGAGATTGGAAAATCCCAATCCTTTCAAGCAGTGTGGCTGTAAGAGGATCCTTCCTCAATGTCATGATGTAAAATCACTTTCCAAGCTTCTTAGCCTTGGATGCAATGAATTATCCACTTAGTGAAAATTTCTTGGCCTTGGCACCGGATATCAATAAGACCCATCCCCCTAAATTCACAGGGAAGGCAACAAGTTTCCTAGGTTACTCTGTGAAACCCTTTTCCGGAAGATGCATTGGCCTAGAGAAATTCCTTGAGAATATTTTCTAATTTGTGCATAGAATCCTTAGAGGGCACCTAGCAAGAGGAATAATAAACGTGGGTGGCTTTAAGAACTTTAGAAAAAATCTAGAATTTTCCCACTAATGATAGTGGTTTGGTGATCCAGTGGTCTAGTTTCTTGGCCACACCTTGAATAACATACTACCAAAGCTCTATAGGCAATGATTGAAAAGCAAAAGGAATGCCTAGAAATTTAAACATCTCGCCATGACCTAACATCTTCCAATCACAGGAATCTAACTAAGAGGGTGTCTAAAGAATGGATATTCTCTAACACCATGTTTTCCATTATTATATTGAAGAGCCGGAGGCCAAACACAAAATATCGATGTAGTGCATAACATTATGGATATTGTTTTCTTCTTTAATTAAGGTAAGGAAGAAATCATAATAAAAATGGTCATTGAGCAGTTGGGAATTATCCATAGAATGTATCCCTATCCCTCAGACAAGCCCTTGGGATTTATCTTAGGCAAGAAAATACCCAAAACCCTCCGCTACGAGAACATAAAGCGCAGGTGCAAAAGGAAACCTTGACAAATGGAACAAAATAGGCTAAAAGGTGTTCAACTGTGTCCATTAACAATGATTTGGGCCAAGGAACTGGCAAAGAGAATTTAAATAGATTGAATAAAGACAAGGCCAAATCCTAATGTGTGAAGCACGATAGTGATAAAAGGCAATTCGATCATATCATAATCTTTTTCAAAATCAGTTTTAATAAACATAGTAGGCTAGTTTGATCTGTGGGCCCATTCCATGCCCTCCTAAACAACAATAATATTGTCCAAGATATAATGACCATGATTAAAAACAATATGCTCTAGCTAAAAGATAACGGGAAGAATGTGTCACAACCAAATCGCAAGGGATTTAGAAATTATTTTATAAGAGACATTAATCAAGGTGATAGGGTACTAATTGGTAATTTTCTTTGGGTCTCACTATTTGGGAATGAACTTAATATTCCCTTTGTTGATGCTAGCACCAAGTGAATGGTTTTGGAAGCCTTCAAGATATACCTAATAGAGGTCCGGGCCAATAGTGTCCCAAAGTGAATTATATAAATCACATGGGAAACCATCACACCTATAGGCTTTATCATTAGCCATTTGCATGAGCACTTCATGCACATCATTAAGAGTGAGCATACGGTCATAGGCTATCCTCTAAGCCATAGTGAATTTGTAAGGAACAATAGCCATACATGGATCAAGAGCTTCTTGTTACTCCTTTGAGGGAGCTTAGGCTTGAAAAACCAGTTTGTAATGATTGATAAAGTCCTGTAACATAAGTTGGGGATCTATAACCCTAGTTTCATCATCTTGAATTGTCTAGATTTTCTGGGAAGGCTATTTGGATCTGAGAGAAAGAAAAAATTCTTTCACAACATGATCCCCCACTTTGATCCAATGCATGCAGGCATGGATTTGAGATCCCTAAGCATTGTAGTTATCTATGATTTGAATTTTCTAACAAAGTTCTGCCACCTGGAGTTCTAAAATTTCAAAGAAAGGATTTCCTTCAAGCGCCACCACCACTTGGCTAAGAGCATAAGAGATAGAGGAGTAGGATCGATGGTGAATCTTGGCCAACTATTGACTGTAGATTCTAAGGAACTTGGTCATCCTAGTCATTGCATCCTCCTGCCATTGTGTCTAGTTGGACCGCATAGGTGGATGATAATTTTAGCAGTGATGTGGTCGAGGTGAAAAGTTCCACACCCACTTGATGTGATTGAGAGTGGGCGCACACTCCATCAAGGTAGTATTAAGAAAAAACTAACCTTTATGGAAAAAAGTTAAACTAACCTTTATGGAAAAAAGTTTACCGATCTTGTCAAGTGATACAAAATCATATGGGGAAATGGTTTAAAAGGATGAAATCAGGTATTATTTCCATCGATAAGGAGTAGATGGTGTCAAAATAAAAATAATCTTAAGTTGATAGCATGGCTCTATTAATCCATTTGAGGTCCTGATCCAATCCACCTTGGATATTGGACCAAGTAAACCAAGCTTCATAAGTGGAAGTGCGCAAAGCATTAGGATCATAAAACCCGAAAGTATTGCACATATGGAACCACACTTCTCTTTCTCTAGCTATCTAATGTATGGATAGATTCCCATAATTATCAGATGGAAGCTCCACCATATTAAATTCATTACAGATGACCCAATAGGAATTGGGAATGGAATTAGAAATCCACTGCCAAAGATTGGCCCTTTCAGCTGTATCATTAGAGGCACAAATGTTGATAAAGCCAAAAGGGCAGTTGTCAATATTAAATAAGGCCCAAATGGCATGATTGGTGGGGTCAACCCCATTCTCCATAAAGAAGGGCCGCCATTTAGGAGAGAAAAGGGGTATCAAACCCCCATGTCATGCATCATGATTATTGTAGAATTCCAGGCTATCAGGCCAAATGGATTTATAAACATGTTATCCATATTTTGTACCCCTGTAAAATGGAAAAATAAATAGGTCGAGGTGTTAAAAGTTGATTGGTCGATAAATGCTTTGTAATTTTTAGTTAGCAGTTGATCCTGGGGCAAAGGTTTGGATCCATATTTGGTGTCGCGCATCAACCACAACTTTGTTGTCACACGACTACCGCCTTGCTGTCATGCATCAATAACCTTCGTATCGCGCATCAACAATTTTGTTATCACGCGTCAACAGTCTTCCTATCATGTGTCAACAGTATTCCTATCACGCGTCAACAACCTTCCTATCACACATCAACAACCTTCCTATCGCACGTCAACATCCTTCCTATCACACGTCAACTGCAATCTTGCTATCATGTGTCAACCCACCTTGTTGATACATGTCAACTGCACTTGTTGATGTGTTTCAACCACATCTTTGTTGTCGTGCAAAAAATTTTCCTCATTGTCATGCAAAAACTCATTCCCTTGTTGGCAGTGATCCTTCCATTCTCTTCGGGCATCAGCTGGTGGCTCTTGGCGGGCGTCAGTAAGGAATGTTAGCTATAGATCAAGCATTAATGACATCATACAAAGTATCTCAACAATTGGATTAATGAGGTATGACACCCTTATTCTCTGTACAAGAAACATTCCATTAGAAAGAAAACTGACATGATTGCCAATACCTTCGTACAGGTAATTAATGAATTCTATCGGTTGGTAGCTCTCCTTCTCTATATAAATGTATTTTCCCCTCATTTGTAAGGAGGGAGAGATTCTAGAATGTAAAGGAACTTTTCCAAAATTTCTCCAACACTCTTGTGAGCCGTCGTCCTCGAATTTATACATTTTGTGAAGGATTTTTTCCTTGTGCCTATATTATAATGGATTGTACATCTTTTTAAGCAATACAATTGGTGTCTTGTGGCTTTTCTTTCCCTAGCTCAAATCGTATTGCATCATTTTCCTTTCATTGCATTTTTAGGTATATTGTGCATGTTATATTCTTTTGCAAGATTTGAATTCATTGTGGTCCACGAAATTGGAGATTTGAATGTGTTCTTTGAACTGTGGCACTTTTGCTTGCCATCTTATACCTCATTTTATTCCATTTTCACTCACTTAGGATATCTCTCCACCCCTTGTTCTTGGTGTTATTACCTCCCTTAGTTTAGGACTTTTATCTTATCCATCTCTTTCTTCCTTGGTCCCTTTGAAATTCTAGGTTATTGTTAAAGTAGTTACATTTCCCTTTCTAGGAGTATTTTTAACATTAGAATAGGTAGAGGAAGAAGAGTAAAGAGGTCTCCATATCCACCAAATATAATCTTATCAACCCCTCCATGAGGTAGACCCGTCCTTTAGTCAACTAGGGTTCTTAGGTCGATCAAGATGACACATCAATAACCACCATAGGGACCACCAAATCCATTTGCGAATTTCACGGGAAGTAGTCCACTTGCCCTCAATCCACAAAATATGGTTTCAGTTGCAGCATTGAAGAACATTCCATTCCTCAATGGAGAGAATCACATGACACCAATTGATCACATTCAAGACATTGTGAATGTCTATTCCATACATCATATTATTGAGATGGATGTGGCAATAAAGCTTCTAGCTTCTTCTTTCAAAGGAAAAGCCTTGTAATGGTTCAAAAGTCTAGGAGTAGGATCCATCTAGATTTGGGATCACTTATGCACAGCTCTTTGTGGGTAGCTGAGGGAAAAAATCAGATAATTTATCTCTGTTGGAGCAATTAACCACAATCAAGAGGGCACCAAATGAGTAGATGGTTGATTTCAAATTCATATTTCAAAGAACTTAGGATAGGATTCCAATTGCCATAAGACCAATTGCTGAAGGCGCATTCCTCTATTTCCTTAAAGCTTTTAATTCTGATATATCTATAATGATTCAATCTATGGGAGAAACAACATTACCAGCAACTTATGACATAGCTATTAGAGAAGATAATTGTTTAATTCAAGCTAGAAAAATTGTACCTAGGCCACCTATGCCTCTTTATCGAGATTTGGGGCATCCAAGCTCTGATCAAACACCTATAATAGTTCCTATCCCTACTCCAAAAAATTAGAATTCAAATGAAGCTTCTACCTCTTCTTTTAGCTCTTCAAATGAACTCCAAGAGGTTATGAATCAACTGCAAAAATTAGGTAACAAGTTGGTGACTCTCAAGAGGAAAGAAGCCCAACCAAATAGGCCTCCATATCAGCCTAATAGAAATCTTTTCCAAGTTACAAACAAAAAATCAGGGACAATCCACAGCTGCTAGGCCATTCTAGCCTTACAATCCTAATGTGGCATCTTCAACGTCCCAAGGCTTGGTTCCAGTCTAGAAGAATGTGGCACATGAGTATGAATGGTGATTCCCATGTAGTCAACCTCAAAATCATGCAATGTTCTTTAATGGTGACAACAATGGGTGTTTCTCAAGAACCAAGCCAAGGGGAAAATCAACAACATGAGGCTAATCAAGAAGTACCTCCAAGTGAAACTACACTTGTGAATTGGAAAACTGAGGATTTATATGGAGTTAAACAACTTCCTTCTCAAGGTGTGGTAGCTAACATGAGGTATAAGAAGAGAAAATTGGAGGAGGTACATTCATCTAATCCAAGTGCTTCAATCCATTATCACTCCACAAGGAGTAAGTAATCCAAGTGCAACTCTAAGTGTGTAAAACCAGACCGAACCACCTTCTAGACCAGCTCATGTGCCTGTTGTAGCATCTCGTGTGCAAGAGAAGGTAGTGTCAAGAAAAGGAAAACAAAAAGATAACTCCTCTCCATTTAATATCATTTATCAAATGAAGAGTACTAATGTGAGCATTTCCATGTGGGAGTCATTGGAAATCATGGGACAACGAGACTTATTACAAGTAGCCATGGAAAATATGTCCATATCAAATTATCCATCCAAATATATAGAAAAGGTGCTCACTAATACAGCTTCGTAAGGAGTTCAAGGAGGTCAGCAAGGTAAAAACATGAAGCCTCCTCCATTCTATATATCTTTGATCATTGTAAACAATCTTGTTCATAACTGCATGATTGATTCGGGAGCAAGTAGCTCAATGATTCCCAAGTAGATAGCTAATCGTTTGGAATTAAGTATGAAGTAATTTATAAAGGTGTAGTGCAATTAGATGGGAGAACAGTGACAACTATTAGAGTAATCAAATAATTGAGCCTCACACTGCATGCATGCCCTAATGTTACAGTGTTGCAAGATGTATCAGTGATTGACTTGTCACCACTCTTTGTATTGTGCTTGATAAGAGACTTCATAGCTAAAATTAGCGGGTACTTATTAGCTTATTGGTCACATATGATCTTCAGAACAAGGTATGGAGATAAGGATACAATCAGATTTGAGCCTATTGAAAACATTCATATTGAGCCATATGTACAAGACCAATCAATTAAAATTGCTTAGCCTTTTATCAAGAAGACAACCCAAGCACTCCAGAAATAAATACCAAGGTTGGAGGCATTCCAGAATTGACCCTTAATGAATGGGAAAACAAGAGGCATAACTTTGATCCATACAAAGAGATGGAGGAAGCTGAGCTAGGAATTTATTGTTTGCACACAGATAATCCTCCTCTCCCTCGCATCACCAAATCAGATGAAAAGGGTGATAATGAAGTATGGCGGATATTCTTCAATGGCTCAAGGAGTAGATAAGGCAATGGAGGAGGATAAATTCTTGTGTCGCCACAAGGTATAAAATACTACTCAGCTTTCCATTTTTCAGTTTGCTTGTTCCAATAACATGGTTGAATATGAAGCGTTGATCCACAGATTACATTGGTTGAGAAAGAACGGCATTAAGAACTTGCAAATTTTTGGGGACAACGAGATGAAAGTAAACCAGCTCAGATGGTCCCATACGGATAAGAATGATCTCCTAAATAGCTACAAACACAAGGTATGTGATCTCATCGAAAACTTTGAAGCATTCAACATTGAGCCCATACCAAGGAAGAAGAATGAGGCTACAGACAGACTTGCAACAGTAGGGGCAACATTTGATGTTGTTAACAATATCAAGAGAGATCAAAATCAGCCCCATATTAGAGTGTTTGTAAGGTCGACTATTCTAGATAAAAAAGTTAGAAAGTATTTGAAAGTGATCAACAGATCATAAATTTTATTCAAGAAGAAGTTTAGTTCTACTTGATAAATCAGGACAGATTGGAGCAGTAGTATGGTGATGAAGTGGTCCAGCTGAGAACTAACAAGCTGCCAAAGGGCTTAGTAACACTTGAGTCAATCTTCAATCCTAATGACCAGTTTCAAAAAGAGAAGGTAAATATTCAAGTCAAAGGGGAATATTTAGAGCCTATTTCGGTTGGAGAAGGTAAGGTACTCTAAATTAGATAGGTAAGTACTCAACATGAAAAATATGATTTCATACAGCTTTCCTAAGAATTCCCAAATTTCTTTGTTTGGAGCTATGAGGACTTGAGGGTATTTAATCCTAAATTGGTAGAACACACTAGTGAACTAGATCCAGAAACCAAGCCTATCAGACATAAACAAATACCGATCACCCCTCATATCAAGTCTCTTATAAAGAAAGAATTGAACAAGCTCATTGAGGCAAGCATTATTTTTCTGATCAAACACTCAAGTTGGGTAGCAAATTTGGTGTCGGTCAGGAAAAGGAATGGAGAAATTAGGTTATGCATGGACTTCTGAGACCTCAATAGAGAATATCTCAAAGATCATTATCTGCTTCATTCTATGGAGTAAATCTTACAGGTGGTAGTTGGTTTGGGAAGGTTCTCTCTCCTAGATGGCTGCTTAGGCTAAAATAACATAATGGTGAAGGAATAAGATTATTTCAAAACTAATTTCACCACAAAATGGGTTATGTACGCTTATAGGAAGATTCCATTCAGATTGTCAAACACTGGAGCTACATTCCAGAGGGATATGAACATGACATTCAAGGGGATGATAAACAAGATAGTACTTGTTTATCTTGATGATATCATGGTATTTTTTAAGAATGAAAGAAGCCACCTCCATTACCTTAGGAAAGTGTTCCAAAGATGTAGGAGATTTGGAGTGTCTTTGTATCTAAAGAAGTTCATTTTCATAGCTCATAAAGGAAAGATATTAGGCCACATTGTGTCTAAAGAGGGGTTAAAATTGATCCGGAGAGGGTAGAAGATATTCGAGCATTGCCATTGCCAAGTCATAAGAAGGCTCTCCAAAGTTTCTTGGGGAAAATCAATTTTATTAGGAGGTTTGTCCCTTACTTTGCTACCCTTGTCAAGCCATTAACATTGATTTTTGATGAGGCCATAAATTGACCATAGATTACCATTATTTTGTCCTTCCAAGTTACCTTTGAAAGTGGATTTAAATGTAATCTTAGAACTTATAGTTTTCTTGAGATAGAATATAGAATATATAAATTGTTCATTCTTTATAATTCTTCTGTTATCTATTTTGTTGACTAATCCTATTGATTATTTGGGAAAGATGCAAAGTCTTATGTATGCAGACCATAAAGGAAAGATAATGATAGTTTTGGGAAAAGTGTAATTAATCATGAATAGCATATCTAAACTCAAGTATGATTTCAAATTCAGATTCCTCTCAGATAATTATGTAATTTCAAAACAAGAATCATCTCAATTCGAGATCGGGTGCAAAAGTTATAGTTGTTTTTAGTTAGCTCCGAAATAATTGGAGTTAGCTATGGAATGATAGTTTTAGTTCCAGAACTTACAGTTCTAATTTCAGAACACTATGGAATAAAAAATTTAGTTCCAGAACTTACATCAATAGAATAGCAGTTAGTTCTAGAACTTGCAGTTCTAGTTTCGGAACACTACGGAATGACAACTTTAGTTCCAGAACTTGCATCAATGGAATGATAGTTTTAGTTTCGGAACTTGCATAAAATGAGGAATTGTGAATAATCAGATAATCCAATGGTAAATATGAGAGATGTTTTTGTTCATAGAAATATTTTTAACAAAAACTCATTCAGATTTGCTACAGGTTTTACCAATAAAGAGAAATCTAACTTTTAGTGAGTTGCAGTCCAAGGAAAAAGTGTATCAGACGAGCACCAAAAGTGCCACAAATAGAAACAGAAAACTCAAATGAAAAATCTAAGAGAGGTTTCTATTCATAGAAATATTTTTAACAAAAACCGTATTCATATTTGCTGCAGGTTTTACCAATAAAGAGAAATCTAAATTTTAGTGAGCTACAGTCCAAGGAAAAAGTGTATTAGACGAGCACCAAAAGTTCCACAATCAGAAACAAAAAATTCAAATGGAAAATCGAGGAGAGGTATTTAGTCAATGTAATATTTTGAGGAAATACCTCCTTCCAATAAAGTAGGAGAATAAAATCATTGTGATTCTTGTTACCAAAAAGCAAGGAGAAGATTTGGGAGCAAATCTTCCTAAAATAAGCAAGATAAGAATTTGACTCCAATAATATATCTCTCTCCATATTTTGTGGAGATGGAGATCTTAGTTGTTAGAATTTAAATTAAGATAATATTAGATTATATTTCCCAAAATAAGAAGTTAGTTGGATGCATACATTATATGTAATTTTTTCCCTACCAAGAACAAGATATTCGTTCTTTCTCAATCTTCTGAGTGAAATTGTTCTGTAGGTTTTGAATTAAGTTTGAAAGTATGAATTAAGTCCTCTTCCAAGAAATGAGATGGCCACTAATTCCAAGGAACATGGATCAATTATTTATGTTTATTTATTTATTCTATTTTCCTTTCGTTGTGAACTTCTGATTTCATGTTATGTGATCCTTCTTTCTATTCAATTTATGTTGTGAACCTCCAGGTGTATTATTTCTCTTTCATTTATTTTAATTTAGAAATTTTATTTATGCAAGTGTGTTTCTTTCATACAAGTTTTATTTTTGCAAGTATGCCTTTACATTTCTGCATGTGTTCTTTATTTTATGCAAGTTTGGATTGTGTTTAAAGGAGTTATTTTCCAAATATCTTCTTTTCTCTTAATACATACAACCATCAAACACCAGCCCTGGATTGACATTATTAATGAAGAGGATTGATGATCCTCATCAATTTTGAAGAATATAATGGATTTCAAATGGACTTTCGAAGGAAAGCATAGCTTTGAAGCTATAAAGCTTGCACAGGCTCCAACCCTCATCAATCCATATTTATCAAAGGATTTCACCCTCTATTCTTTTGGTGGCATAAATGCAATATATGCAATACTGGTATAACCAAACCAAGATGGACTAGATCATCCCATTGCATTCTTCAACCAGGGCCTTGAATATTATAAGGTAAGATATTCATTTATTGAAAAACATGGCCTAGCTATGATAAGGAGTTTAAATAAATTCAGTCATATAGTGTCAAATAATAGAATTCAATTACTAGTTTCACATGCAGATGTGAAAGATTTTCTTTTGAACAAGGATCTCAATGAGAAGAGGGTTGGATGGATAACTAAGTTCATGGAGTATGACATTGATATCAAGGTGAATAATCTACTTAGGGGAAAAGGTTCATGTAATCAAATAATTTCAAGTCAAAATGCAAATGAAGAGGATACCCTTATGGTTCAAGATAATAGAGAGAAGATAGTCAATTCTTTACCCATTCATTGCTAGACTCAGGATATAGTCCACTTCCTCCAAACAGGTCAAAGCCCTCAAGGTTTGAGTAAGGCCAAAAGAAGGTATTTCAGATTGTAAACTATACCATATGTGCTTGCAAGTGATGTTTTGTTCAAAAGAGATGTGAATGGTGTCCTTCTAAGATGTATTAAAATAGATCAGGTGGAAAGGATATTGTATAAGTTTCATGATGAAGAAATAGGAGGCCACTTTTCCCCAAAAGCAATAGCTCTTAGAATCATGAAAGTTGGTTATTACTGGCCTAATATTTTCAATGATTGCTACTCATGGATTAAGAAATGTAAGAAGTGTGCCTTATTCACAAGTAAAGAGAAACTAGCAGCCATCCCATTATACCCCATCTCTATAAATGAACCATTAATGCAATGGGTTTTGGAATTTATTGGGGTGATCAACCCGAATTCCAGCCTAGGCCACAAATGAATCCTTACAACTATGAACTACTTCACGAAGTGGAGTGAAGTAATGGCACTTAAATAGGCAAATGAGTCTAGCATACTGGACTTCTATGAGGGGATAGTGACAAGATTTGGTGTTCTTTCCACAATTATATTAGATAATGCCTTAACTTTTCTTGGGATAAAGATATTTGAATGGGTAGTGAAAAATGACATCTATTTGAGCACTTCCTCAAATTATTACCATCGGGATAATGGGCAAGCTAAGTCCACCAAAAAATATCTCTTGAAAATCATAAGGAGGACTTTAGACAAGAACCAGAGGACTTGGCATACCAAGCTAAAATTAGCCTTGTGGGTTGATAGAATTACCCCTAAGAAGTCAACTGGTTATTCTCCTTTCAAGTTGGTTTATGGCAGAGAAGCAAGGCTTCCTATATCTCTAGAGTTACTAGCATTGGAGCTTATCAAGAAACTGGAATTGTATGAGTTTCTAGCGATGGAAGTCAGGTATGCAGAGCTCATGGAGTTGAAGGGGCCGAGGCTTATCAATAAATTGGAATTGTATGAGTTTCTAGCGATGGAAGTCAGGTATGCTGAGCTCATGGAGTTGGAGGGTCTGAGAAATCAGGCTATGGAAGCAATAGAGAAAGACCAAGCTCAAATAAAGATGAGTTTTGACAGAAAGGAGAAACACATAACCTTATAGGAAGGAGACTTGGTCTTGAAATGGGATTCAAACATAGCCAAACCATGGAGAAACTCCAATTTTGATGCCATATGGAGTGGCCCTTACATGATTTCAAGATGCAAAGAAAACAACACTTTCCAATTTTCCAAGTTGGATGGAGAAGAATTGCATATTCTGGTCAATGGGATCCATCTCAAGCATTGTTACTAAAGTAAAATACCTTCCTTGTAAAAATTAGATTAGTTCATTTCCTCTAAGTGCTTATATCACATTTCTATATTGTTGCTTAGGTTGTTTTTGTAATAAGTGCTTGTGCACTCTCTGCATATTCCATTTGAGATGTGTATGACCTTGTTATTTGTACATAGTTGTGTTTTTTTCTTTGTTACACTTTCCAGTTTCAGGAAATGTCCGATGATGAAACAACGTCCCGACAATATTTCAAAATTTTAAGAGCTTTCAAGAATCAAATCAATTTCAACAATTAGATTGACTCCATGCCTAATGAATCTTCCAAGGTTACTATTATTTAAGATCTAGCAAGCAAATCACCCTACAAGTCCCCAATTGTTATCCATATTTTGCACCCTTGCAAAATGGATAGCTAAATAGGTCAAGGCGTTAGCAGTTGATTGGTCAAGTAGTGCTTTATAACCAGCTTGCCATGGCAAAGGTTTGGAGCCATATTTGTTGTCACACGTCAACCACATCTTTTCTGTCATGTGACTACCACCTTTATGTCAAGAATCAATAACCTTCATGTCACACGCCAATAGTCTTTTGTCACGTGTCAATAGCCTTCCTATCATGGATCAACAATCTTCCTCTCGCATGTCAACAACCTTCTCGTTACACGTCAACAACCTTCTTGTCGCATGTCCACAACCTTCCTATCATGATTCAACTACAACCTTACTGTCATGCATAAACCATATCTTTGTTGTCACATGTCAACTGACCTTATTGATTCACATCAACCACATATTGGTTGTCCTAAGACAACATTTCCTTGCTATCATGTGACAACTCCTTCCCTTGTTGGCAACGATCCTTCTATTCTCTTCAGGCATCAACAAGGACTATCAACTATAGATCGGGCATTAATGACATCATACAAAGTATCTCAACAACCAAATTAATGAGGTATTTCACCCTTGTTCATTGTACAAGAAATGTGCCATTGGAAAGAAAACTGACATGATTTCCCATACCTCCATACAAGTAATTAATGAAGGTTGTCAATTGGTAGCTCCCCTTCTCTATATATATGTATTTTCCCCTCATTTGTAACGGGGGAGAGATTATAGAATGTAAAGGAACTCTCCCAAAATTTCTCCAGCACTCTTATGAGCCACCGGCCTCAAATTTATGCATTTTGTGAAGGATTTTTGCCTTATACCTATATTGTAATGGATTGTGCATCTTTTTAAGCAATAAAATTAGTGTTTTGTGGGTTTTTATTTTTTCCCTAGCTCGAATCATATTGCATCATTTTCCTTTCATTGCATTTTTAGGTATATTGTGCATGTTATATTATTTTGTAGGAGTTGAATTTGTTGTGCTCCACGAAATTGGAGGTTTGAATGTGTTGTTTGAACTGTGGCACTTTTGTCTGCCCTCTTCTACCTCATTTTCTTCCGTTTTCACTTACTTAGGATATCTCTCCACCCTTTTTCTTGGTGTTATCACCTCCCTTAGTTGAGGAATTTCATTTTTATGCATCTCTTTCTTCCTTGGTCCCTTGGAAATTCTAGGTTAGTGTTAGAGTAGATGAATTTCCCTTTCTAAGAGTAGTTTTAGCGTTAGAATAGGTAGGGGAACCTCAAAAGTGGGGTTTTATAATGTGAAAATCCTAGGGTACTACTTTTTAAACATAACAAAACCATCGCCAACTGAAAACCTATAACTTTCACTTCCTGAAAACACAAAACATCCAAATTGGAAATTTGTTTACAATCTTCTCACACAAAATACTTGTGGTTGGATTCTATAAGACCACACACATTCCATGGCATGCAATTTATGGTAAACGTTGGTCAGGTTCCATATAGCCTACCCCCTGGCCATCTAAAACATCATATTGATTCTATAGAAATTAAGAATTATTCTACTTCAAAAAATACGGCAGTTCAATTTTCCTTTCTTTTGACACATTCTATATTTATTCCTCCTTAAAAGAGTCCACGATTAGGTGGGACCGTGATCCTGGGAGTGACAAGAAGGACTTCGGGCCCTTTGAATTGGTCATGTAGACCAGTTGATAAAACCAACTGCGAACACGAAAGAGTTGAGGAATATCAGACAAAGTTTGTTAGTTCCAGTAGAACCGAGGCCACCTTGGGCATGTTTGAGAACTTAGGAAAGGGGAGAAACAAGTCATCTATAACCGGCTCCTTGAGACGTTGTTGACCAAGATTTTTTTCCTTAAAAATTGAATCACTTGAGCCGTTGGTGTCATGGACCTTGATTTGATATGATTTTTTCTTATTTTTCTTCCCTCCTAAAGTTTTCCACCCTTCCTCTTAAGGGGGTTTGGCCATTTCCAAAACCACCTTAGGCATCAAGCGGTTGTATGGAATGTAAAGATGGAATTCATTGATCTTATAATCAGAGGCCTGACATCGGAAGCAAATGTTAGGCATATTAATGTATAAAATGTGCTGGGAGTAGTGAGAACATCCCATTTGAATCTCAACGAACTCTTTCATCTCTTGAGAGAGGTTAACTTCCACACAGATACATTTATGTGACCTAGCATTATAAAATCATTAAGGTTCCATGGAAAAAACTTCCCTATGGAGGAATCTATTTGGTGCAAGAAATGAATACAAGGGAGTAGCAGACCAAGAAATTTGACCCAAATGGGCACTTTAAGGGCCGCATAATCAGAGACCACAAAGCATTTGGTCCGTGGTGAAAGAAATAATAGAGGTTTGTGTCCATACCATGTGTCAAAGTGGTTTAGAATGGTTGGAGCATGCGATGGGTCGTAAAAATGGAAAAGGAAAATCCTTTCGTCATGTTTTGAACACTCTCGAGCCAGATGACGTGAGCATCCCAGGCTAAGTTAACCCATGATTTAAACATGATTTTAGAGGGGATAAGCCAATAAAATTAATCAATAAGATAGAACTTTTCTAGCCACTAACATGCAATGTTAAACTTAAGAACATGTAAAATAACATCAGGGGGGATTCATTACATGGAAAACTTTCGGGGGCATTTCGGTTGTGGTGACATTGCTTGTGTCTACACTAGTCCCAGCCACTACATCAATAGTCGGGATCAAGGTGGAAGGGTAGATTATATAGATGTGCCAAGAGGGTGAGAAGCCCTAGAAATTTCTGAGAAATGTTCTATCCAACAACGCCTGAAAATGTAACGTAATTTCATGTACACAGAGAAAAACCCTAGCAGAGCCAAGATCTTTCACTTAATACTTTCATGGTTACTGAGTTAAGATTTAAAATTCAAAGGGTACGAGAATGTGGTTAAAACATAATTTTCATAGGTGGTTAGAGGTTTTGAAAAATTTCTAATAAAAAGTTATTAATTTATGAATGCTCACTACCAATGTAATTTTAGAGCTAGAGACATATTTCCAAAGTTGGATTGGATTTTTAGGATTCATATTCAATATAAATTCTTGAAACATGGTGATTTAATATTGATAGGGTTAAGGATGGTGTTTGAAAAGTATTAGGAGGAAATAAGTAGATTTGATAGGCTAAAAACAAATAATACAAGCCTTTGCTCTATTTAGTTAATAGTGAGAACCTTGTTTGATGAATCCCCATTCTAAAAGTTGAATTCATAAGGTGAGGATAATAAAAGAGGTTTTAAAAATGTATTTTCATATGAAAAATACTCTTTATATTGTGGATTATATCAATTGAAGTATATATTATGGTTGATATCTACAAACGTAAGAAAAAAGTCAAGAAACCCTCTTGTAATAGTTCTAAGAATGAAGTATGAAGTAAATTCAATAAGGTTCCTAACCAATGATGAAAAATTGTGATGAAATGTGTTGTACAAGTGTATTGGAATCATATAAATGTCTTATAATACTTTATAAAGGTGTAAAATAGTATAATTAAGGAGACAAGTAATTTGGCAAAGGTGAGGAGAGAACTAAGCCCTTAAGCAAACTATGTATATTTGTGTTTTGGGAAAAAATATGAGATCTAATACCCTAGAATGATTGAGTTAGAGGATATAATAGGTAATAAAACTATCTAAATTGATTGAGAAGTGTAATAAACCAAATAAGTTATTGAAACCTTGAAAATAAGTTAAAGAAGACCTATAGACCTAGTTAGGGCTAATTAAAAAGGTGAAATTGGTGTTGGGTGAAATAGACAAAGAATTAGCATCTTAAACTTTCCACAAAGATGAAACATATTAAAGGGTATCTAGAAAAATAATTAGTTCTTTAGGAAATTCATTGGTTTTTTCTAAATAAAAATACTTTTAGTGAAATAGGGCTACTTGGAAAATTAGTAAAAAGAGAATAACTTGACTTAGGGATCGAGTTGAGCTCTAAGAATTTATAATGAGCTAAAGACCATAATGGGTATATAAAAAGTTTGAAATTCATCCCTGATTCATTTGAAAGTGCTCTAGATAGTTGGATTTGACATTAAGAATGGGTATAAGCAAGATAATAAGGTCTACAAGGAGAGGGAGTAAAAATGAAGTTGTGATTTTTCTTAAGAGTGATAAACATGTTTGAATGGTGATTTTAAGAATGTGGTAGGTGATCTTAACCCTTATATCAGGTTTGAGTGGTAAAATGGTGTTTGAATGAGAATTTACCTTCTTAAACAATGCAGGTTATTGGTGATATTAGTTGTTAACTCATTGGTTTTGGTTCGGAATTTGACCCCTCTTGCATCATCTTATAAGATTCTAACCATAATAATTTCATTAAGAAGAACCTATCATTTAACTTACAATTCTTATCCCTTATTACCTCTCCTAATTTGATTTAATAAAACATCACATTACTTAAGCTTCTTATATCATCACTATGAAATAATAATTAGTTTAAAATAACCCTGAATAGTCAACGAAAGGACTAGTGGGAGAGGAAAAAAATTGGGACATTGGATTGAAACTATTTCCACCTTAGATCTCTAGGGTTTTCTAATGTTCCCTAATTTATCCTTATGGCTTTATAATGTTATTCTCTTTACTCTTTCTTTTCATTTCTTCTCGTTATTTTGTTGTAGATTTGGAAGAGGGTTTTCATGGAGGTTTTATATTCATTTGTTTTTCTTCTACCATTTAAGTACCCTAATTAGGGTTTCAATGAGGAAATTATATGTGTGTGTGTGTGTGTGTGTTTATTGTAAATATATTTATATGGAAAATTTGTGTGTGTATATATATATATATATATATATACACAAACCCTAGCCATTGTTATATATGTCCAAGATGAAAAGACATGACCTACATCGTTCCATAGCCCTAAGGGCATGTGTGGACCGAAGGGTCTCTTTGGACCTATGTAACAGTAGAGCCACATGGTGGCATGTCAAATTGGTGGGTCTCAGTCCCAAGGATAGGGCCAAATCCTGTTATAACTGAGGGGAGGGGTTGGGTCGGCTTAACCGCACTAAACTACTAACTTATAATGATGTTTCTATTTCATATATATATATATATATATATATATATATATATATATATATTGTTTATGTGTTTATTTATCAAAAGGTAGAGTTTAAACATATTATAATATAATATTATTCAACAAGAACTTATAAAACATAAGATGCATATAAATATATATAAGCTAACTTGATCAACTAAAGTTTGTTATTGGATCTATTTCAATTCCTAAAACAAATTAGATACTTAAAGATATACATTTCATTATTTAGGAGCTCAATTATTACATGTCTATTTCCTATCTCAAGCAAATTACCTTCTACCATTAGTTAACAATACAATAGTTACTCAAGTACAATGCAAAGATCGTTTAAACCTTTACAAGAAGGATAAAAGAGAGAGTTTCATAGAGATATCATTTTCACATGTAAAACCTACTTTTTTAATCAATTAATTGAAAGCAAGCTATCCTCATTTCATTCCAAGAATAAGTATGTGATAATAAGACCTAAGAGGCTTCATGTTTTTACTTACAAAAAGTTTCCAAAACAATCTTGAACCCATTTTTATAACCAACTATAAATCGTATTTCCCCATTTTCACATTATAAATTCAGCCAAATATACATATGAATGTAAAAAATTCCAAATTGATTGTCAATAAGTATTAAGAAGTAAGTTTTCCTTTCTTTCAATAAGTGAAATGAAAAAAGAAACAAAGGAGAGGAACTTGATATTACATACATATAATTATTAACATTTTCATTTCCCTTTCCATGAAGAGTCAACTTAACAATATGAACTTTTCACATAACCATGCAAAACCATTGTTTCACTTCCATTTCACTAAGATGGAGAGCACACTGGCTTAAATCAATAGATTATTCATTTTACAAATTTCCAATGTAACAAGGAATATTTCCACTAATAGAACTACAATAACATGAAATTCCACAAGGGTAACAAAAATCCAAAAACATAACCCAATGTTTCCTCTTTCCTTTTTTTAGCTCCATAAAATCATACCAAAAAAGAAGGTGAAGGCCATATTCACCTGCCAACCATGCAATGGGGTAAATCTCATCCTATTTTCCTATAAATCCCCCGACTCTCAAGAATAACTCCAAAACTAATAATGGTTTTTTTTTTAAATTCAAGAATATCTTAACACACACTCACAATCCAATTTTTCACAAAAATAAGCAAATAGAATAGGTTGGGACTCAAGAGAGAAGGAGATATAACTTTCCAAGAAAATACTTAACACACTTCCAACCCAGCTAGGTTTGTAAAGGGGGAAATAACCATCCTGACCTCACTTATCATTCCACTAAGGAGTAGGATTTAATTATTTATTCCTACATGGTTTCACACATAATATAACAAAGTACACACTTATCCCTCCATTAGACAAACCCCACACTTCTTTTTTCGTCTATTTTTCATGATAAGTTTTTTCCTTCATATTTTCCCACTTATCCCTCCAATATGAAATTAAATTTCCCCATATTTAACAAAAAATCGCTATCTCCACATCAGGCATTAGTAAGTTTCTCAACGTATTTAAAATATAAGCACTTGCTCAAGTGAGAAATAAAAATACAACATTCCATTTAAAACGAGAGAGAGGGGGGGGGAGAGATCAACCATTTCATAAATAAGAAAAACCAATAGGAATATAGTCACCTCTTTCTCATCATGTCCCTCCAATTCTCAATCCATAAGTACTCCAACAAGAAAATAAAATTCACTCTAAACCATTAGCACTTCCTCAAGAAAAAAGGATTTCCCCAAAATAAGAAACCAAGCCTATTTAAATAGGAAAGTGCCCAAATGGAGAATTCCCCAATATTATGATAAGTGGAAACATCCTAAAATCCCAAGATGACCCATATTCCAACAAGAACGTTAAAATCCCTTTTATGGCCACATGAGTCAAACTCCAAATCCCCACAAAACAACCACCAACTATAAATTCACTTACATGGACTTGAAAAAGAAAATATAAGAGATTAAAATCACAAAATTATAAGATAATTGCAACTCACATCACCACAACCTAATCAAATAAACTTTGAAAAGTAATGAAGGAATTAAACAAAATTAAAATCAAAAGTGGTTGAGAGAATTCCAAGGCTCATTATGTGATCATTTTGAACCCCAAAATGGCCTAAATGAGTAAAAATAGGTACACAAGCCCCATGTATAGGTGTGAGGAAATGTTTTGGGAGTGTGGGACAAGGTTTACTTGTCCCACACCACTCAAAAGTGGCCATAAATACCAAATTTTAAATTACCTTAAATGGAAAGTTTTCTAAACAACAAAAGAAAGCCAAATCATCCACCCAAAAATAAAAAATAAAAATTGAAATTTACCCAACTTAAATTAAAATTTGAGAAAATGACCAATTAAGAAAATTTACCAATTTAAATTCCAAAATGAAGGGAAAAATAAGCAAATAATTACAACAAGGAAAATACATCATTCAAAATTTATAGGCCACTTCACATTTTCTCAACACCTAACAATTTCAATCCTGGATGACCTTTTTTGGTTGTGGATCTTGATTGGAGTTAGTCTCGCTTCATCCTCTTTGGTATATATATTTTTGTTTAATTCTCTCTGTATGAATATTGAGCACCTACTCTTCATCTGAAAACTCAACAAACACATGATACCTAATCGAAATGATAACGTCAATTCTACAAAATATGAAATTAATAAATAACATCACTAATAAACAATAATCTAAACATGGTAAAAATGCATCCATGTCATTATCATGTATAAAAAATACTAATCATCATCATCATCATCATGTGAAACATCTATCAAATGTCATTATCTAATATATATATATATATATATATATATATATTAAATTCCATAATTTGCACCATGTTCATAGTAAGAAAATTATACCATTGGTATCCAGTGCCAACATAAAATAATAATGTGAAACATAATCTTCAGGACTAGTAATAAAGTCTAGGCTCCCCATGCCCAAAATATACAATGATTGATCTAATGAGCTCAATAATACAAAGTAAACTAGCTAAATAGTTCCCAAGAGGAGTTGGAACTACACACACAATAAGGTAGAATAAACCCAAATATATCAATAGAATATGACAAATTTTACTAGGATAATACAAGGATGGAAATGACACCCCGATAACCATTACAGTTTAGTTTTAAATCCTTCCCTACAAATACCAAATATGGCTAGAAAATCCTAGTCCTCTACTCTTGGGTTCTAAAAACCTTACTTTATTTTATATAATTTTATGTAAGATAATGGTAATTTATTCTCCTTCCTTCAAAGAAAATTTTAAATCAACATCTTGTAAAATATTAAAAACTAATAGGTGGAATTGACGACTTACATCAGCTAAAACCACATAGGGAAACAAGTCTTGAACAAAACACTTAATATAGTTCAATAGGAACTCTATGTGTGGTAGTGACCCATCCCTTATCCTTTCCACGTATGAAAAAAACTAGTGAATGTTGAATTATATCTAAATACTTGAATTCTTTTTTTGGCACAAGGATGCTCTTGAGACAAGAAAATTATATACTCTAATAACTTCAATATCACTCAATTACACTCAACATGTATATTGTGTATTGATGTTTGTTGTTTATAATTATTAATGCACTTGTATATTTATGGAATTCTTGAATTTGAATTAGGACCCTTTGGATTGCACACTAACACACAATGAGAAGTAAATAAAAAAATATGAACACAAACCAAGGTGGACCCAAAACAAGTTTAAAAGGTCCTAAAATAATTTGAAACCATATAAGTATAGTTCAAGAAAATTTCTAGAAAAGTAGGGAAGTAGGGGAGGAAAGATGTGTGTGTGTGAGAGAGAGAGAGAGAGAGAGAGAGAGAGATGAAATGATATAAGCATTCAAGATTGGGAAGCTGATAAGAAGAAATAGAATAGCAAGGAACCATACAAGTCGAGAAATGAGATAACATGTAGAAATTTAAATAAGGTTAAAGTAGCACATGTTCCTATAAGAGATTTATTTTGATTAATAATCAATACACAAATACACTAGTAATATATCAATTAACTAGATGCATACCAAAATTAGGTGTCTACATAATGCCCTATTTTGATGTGTGTATGTGCACGTGCACGCCCATACACATCAATGTAAAGAACTTAAATATTTATAATGATTTTTTTTGTGATATCCACCTCATCATATTTTGAGATTTTTGAAGTTAATATGGAACTAATAATGAGACAAAATTCAAAAAGAAAGAGATATCACTAAATTCCATGGTGGAGGGTTGGGGAAGATATAATAACTAACATCAATTATTTGTGTCTAATATATATAAACATGTGCTCATGTGAACACACACACACACACACACACACACACACACACACACACACACACACACACACACACACACTCAATATCAATGAACTAATAGAATCTATACAAGATAGGAAAAAGGAACAAATGTACCTTATTATGCTAAATATTGTGAATATGTCTATGAAATCCATATCTCATAATCCATTAGCATCTAAATCTAATATCGGTGTTTTTTGTAGTGAGAACAAGTTGAATATGTTTTTTACTTCTAAGTGAATTCTCTCATAGGAGGAAACAAAATAGAATTTTTTTTACCACTATTTGATTACTTCAATATGAGGTATTAAGAGAATACTCTATCTTCCTAGAGTATAAAGATAAAATAACAAGAATATATACCCCCTTTAGAGGTGCAAGATGAACCTATGAATCACATATCTCAAAAGAAAAGGATTACAATGATTTTTTTTGTTGCATTTTCCTCATCATATTTTGAGAGTATTTAAGTTAGTATGGGACTACTAATGAAATACAAGTCAAAAAGAAAGATATATCACTATATGTTCATAATGGAGGCTTGGGGAAGATCTAAGAACCAATCTATTCTCTTATGTATAAGATATAAAAACATATGATCATGTAAACATGCACACATACATACAAAATAAATTAACTAATAAAATATATGAAAGATAGGAGAAAGGAAAAAAATGCACCTTATTCTACTAACTATTGTGAATATATATATGAAATCCATACCTTAGAATCCAACAACATATAAATATAATCTCGACGTGTTTTGTTGTCAGAGCAAGTTGAAAATGTTAAGTACTTCAATGTGAATGCTTCCACACAAGGGATTAATATAGTATCCTAGAATCTTGGAGTATAAATATAAAATAATTTTAATATATAACCCCTTTATAGGTGTGATAAGAACCTATGAATTGAACATATCTCAAAAATAAGGGATTACATGCACCATGCGTATGACAAGAAAATAAATCTCTAACATGAAACTAGTAAGATATTTTTACAAAAGAGTTCATGTATTGAGAAAATTTGGATAAGAATTGACAACAATAGTAATACACCTCAAGTCGGTCTGATATATTTACATGATCAAAATAGTAGTATGCCCCAAGTGACAAATATATAATGTACTGCCATAAAAGTTTTTGTCAAAAAAAAAAAAAAAAAATCATATATATTTTTAAACTTATCTTGAATTTATTTACAAAATGAACATTAAAATTATATAATTATCAATTTCTGTCATATTTTTGTAGACATCTAAACTTGATAGTTTATCATTTAGAAATGAGAACTTTGGCTTCGTACCTAAATCATGACATATGCACAAAGTTCAAGCCTAGGTAACTTATCATGATATCTCTTGCCTGAACTACTTATTTAGTCACATTACTCAGTTGCTCATAGAACTAATAACATTATTCCACAACAATATAATATCTATAAGCACCAATCCAAAATATATATAAAATCCCGCGAGCTACCTATATAGGACTATTTGGATGGGACCAAACTATCACATAATTTGGTCCTATCCCAAATGGTATCTACTGCCACACAATGGTCACTTTTCTAGTTTGATATATTTTTATGGGTCGATTCATATCAAATAGTTCAATCTCAATGTGAAATAAAACTTAAAAATTCCTATAAACATGTGTTTAACTCACTTATTTACCAAACTTAGCACTTTCAAGAGAACCTATTATAAAATACATTCCTAAATCACTCTAAGATATCCTAAATTATTTCAAATTAGAAATATAGCCTAGGATCAGTCTATGCATATGTATGAATACATCCGAACTAGATTCAAGTGCTATAATTCAAATTCTATATATCTTCCAAGTCAAGACAAGCCAATATTAAATGTACGAAGCCATTTTTTCTCATTCCTAAAAGATAAAGTTACCAATATAGTTACATCTATATAGATATCATGAAACACACAGTATGAAGTGTTCCCAAAAGGAGCCAACACTTTGCATCTAATTATAGACGTGTAGTGAAATCACATTAATTAAAAAAGTCCATCAATCTCTGAATAATAAATACCTTTATCAAAAATTAATATCAGGGTAAGTGCACGAAATTGGGGGGCCAAAAAGTGGACAAGAATGTGAAAAAAGCAAAAATCACTCACGTTTTAGTTTGTTTGGCTCAGGAATCACCAAAGCATAACGCGTACGTGTTATGTTGAGTATAAACAAAAAAAGAGGCCCGAGCCTTTATCATTTTTCCTCCCTCAAACGTGAGTTTCAGATCTTGTTCATGCCCTTGCATTTTTCCATTCAGTTGGATCTCAAGCTCAAAGGATCGTTTCTGGATTGCTGGGAAGATATGAATCGACGATGGCACCATGGAGAAGAGGTAAGCAAATTTATTTTCTCAAAATTGCATTGAAATATGATAATTATAGATTAAAATTTGAATTGAGTACATATTTTTATTGTTACAGTTAGAGGTCAAGGGAATCAATCACAACCAAACCCTGTTATTCCTGACATCCCTCCCGACACTCCCACAATTGCTCAACATCTCTTGGGTATTCAAAAAGATTTAGCAGCCCAAATAGTCAAAAACAATATTGAAATTGAGGATTTAATGAAAACAATGAGTGATGCACAATATACAAACCCCCACCACGCCTCTGTTGCAAACACATTGGAGGCATTACTTGTTCAAATTGACATGACAACGAGGAAAATTAATCATTGGACAACTTACAGAGAGGGTTGTAGGGTTTATTATTCCAACAAATTGTCATATGTGGATGTAAAGAAAAAAGAAATTTCAAAAGAACTCATATGCACCTTATTCACGGACCCCCCACACTAATCTTACTGTTCTGTTGACATGTAAGCGATTTCTCATCCATTGGTGCAATAATAATTTGATTAGAAATAATGTTTGGGACCGATGGTGGATGGTGTTTGATTTTCCACCTTGTAATAACAACAAGGTGCCACTATACTTTCTGAGGAAACTCTATTGTGATTTTATCCTCAACGAGATCCCAACTTATTTTGATTTCTGAGATTTCTAGGGTCGAGGAAAAGGATCAGCACAAGATCGATCAGGTACATAACGTGCACCTATTTAGTAGGGTAGATTCCCCGCACAGAAGCCCCCTCACCCTGAGATTGTCCCTGAAGTAGTGAAGGAGACAGTAGAGATTGATACACTCCACACATTTCAGGGGCTATCTGTGACCCTTGTTTGACATATGAGGGAGATTTCTGAGCCAGATGCTCGTGGAGGTACACATAGTATTCCCTCAAGGAGTACTAGCATGAGGCCACATTTTTTCTCATCATGTGGTAGTAGATGTTTGGGGCTCGAGGAGGACGATACTTTCATGCATACTAATTTTGGTGCACCTATTGCTAGGGATGAACACAATAATGTCACTATGTGAGATGTCCTTTTGAGTGAGACATTTGGATTATATTCATTGGCGTCACCTTCATAGGTAAATTTATTATGTGTGTTACAAAATTTTTGGAGTACCTGATTTACTTATATATGTTAAATTTTTGAAATAATTGTATTTGTACATGTACATGCATTGATATTACAGTGCGCAGGAGGTGCATCTTCATCTCGACCATAGGCGGCGAGCACCATGCATACCCATGCATTCATAGAGGTAATTTAGAATGTTAATTATGTAAAATTTTCACATACATGTGTATATATATATATATATGCATGTATATATATTAGTTTTGAAGTCAAGTATATGTATATTCTTGTATTTCCATCTAACTCACGTGATATACATGTTTGATATAGATGTTGACTTCACTAGACACCCCACCATCTCTGTGACAAGTAGATAAAGGTGTTACCATTACGATTTCATCTATGCAGCAACTCACTGAGGTATTCAAACAACACGTAAATTTTGTTAAATTTCTCGTGTAATTCATATTATGTTAAATTACATGTTAGTAATGTCTTTCATTGTAGAATTATTAAATTATGTTAATAATTTCCTTCATTGTGTGTATGCAGGAGTTACCTACGACAGGGCGCAGCCTTGTTCATTTGATTCACAGGTGTGGCGGGGTAAAAATAATAGTTCTATATTAATAAAATTAGTTAAAATATTGTCATTATGTAGATACTTGTACTTAGCTCTATTTTTGCTAATTCTGATGTTAGATTTTCTAATATTATGTGTATGTAGGGAACTTCAACCCCCTCCATTTTGACTTCAAGGAAACAAACTCCTCCATCTCATCGTCTTCGTACCCCCATTCATACTACAGGAGCTCCTGATGACTCATCTAAGCGTGAGATGCAAATTCAGCATGATCGACAACTTGCGGTAAGTTTGTGTATTTATGTAAATAATTTCATTCTAGCATTGTCTTGAATACATGTTGAAAACATATATAAATTAAGTTTTGACAAAAAAACATTATTTGCATTTATAGCCTCATCTACAGGTGAGTATTCAGTGGAAGAGAACTCAAAGCATGGGCTCAGATGATCCAAAGTCATCTCATGGATCTCCATCTTCGCCTAAGGGAGGGCCTTCTTCAAGCAAGGCAAAGAGAGGGATAGATTTTGTTGAGTAGGAAATATATGTCTTACATGACATTATTTTTGTATGCCTATGTGCATGGCATTGTATGTAAGCCTATATGGCATTTGATCTTGATGGTATATGACCTATTTGGGAATTTTTGTATTTATTATGCACATTAAAATACTATTTGGAACTTGATAATTTTGTATGAGACCTTACATTTCTGAGATTATTTTCGCATGAATCTAATATGATGAGCACTTGACAATATTTAAGACATTATGGATTATTTTTTCATTTATTGGTGATGTATATGTACTAGCATTTTCAATGTATAATATGCATCAAACTATGGAAATTAATATTTATATAATGTATGTATATAAAGAGTTACCTAATCTGAGTAATTATTCATTCAATTTATCAATGTGTATATGTGTATTTACCTTACTTGCGCTTCTTCTTGCTCATGGTCTCTTTGTACTAGTTCCTATCTTATCATACACTTACTACATTCTTCTATACTTCGTAGTCTTCTCCCCTGTTAAAACACCGGACAATCATCACAATTTGATGCCTTTCATCTATTGATATTTTGAGAATGTCTCTCCATATACATTACTCCAATGCTTGAAAATGTCTCCAGATGTAATAACATTCTGATTCAAACACTCAATGATTCTTGATTGTCTAATCCTATCCAATTCGTGTTACTACCTTTAAATCTGTAGGCATTTCAAGTTATTTGGAAATCACGTCACACCCTTCACTAGGCTTGATGACTACCCATATCCTTTTTAAGGCACTTTTGAAAGAATCCATGGGTTTATCATAACATAAAATATCAATGAATGGAAGGTAACTAAGCTGTAGGCCAGCTGACTCCCATGCAAAACTAAACAAGAACGATTTACTAGGTGATTGATAAATCCCATGTGTTATTAGACATACCCCTATCAAATTCAATCTTAATCCAATCTAGTCATTAAGGGCTCTTAAGCAACTACGCCCAGATGGGGTAGCCCTATACTGACTTAGACTGCACTATTTCTTGCGTTTACAAACAATAGGACAATGATAGAATCGGATGGAGATGGAGAAAACAATGAGATGCTTTCGTAGAGGGCCCCAAAGTGGAGCTCTCAAATCTGACGAGACATCTCTAGGTGCCATGGAGTCCAAAAAATCACCCGTCGAAGATATGGCGTGTTTGGGCCTCAGGGTTCTTAAGCGACTACGCCCAGACAAGGTAGCTTGAGAGCACAAGGAGCATAGGGAACCAAAAATAAGCCTCTAATAGTGTTCACCACGCCACCCTGACATGTTGGCGTAGTTGGTTCGGTCCCACGAGCTTTTGTTTGTAAAATACAACATCTATCAGCCCTACACTGACTCAGATTGCACTATTTCTCACGTTTACAAACAATAGGAGAGCGAGAGAACTAGATGGAGATGGAGAAAACCGAGAGAGTATTTCATAGAGGGGCCCGATGTGGAGCTCTTGGTTCTGACAAGACGTCTCTAGGTACCACGGAGTCTAAGAAATCACCTGTCAAAGATATGACGTGTTTTGGTCTCAGGGCTCTTAAGCGACTATGCCCGGACGAGGTAACACGAGAGCACAGGGAGCATAGGGAACAAAAAAAAAGCCTCCACTAGCATTCACCAGGCCACCCTGATGTGTTGGTGTAGTTCATTTGGTCCCATGAGCTTCTGTTTGTAAAATACAACATATAACAGCCCTACACCGACTCAGATTACACTATTTCTCGCGTTTACAAACAATATGATAGTGAGAGAACCGGATCGAGATGAATAAAACCATGAGAGAATTTTGTAGAGGGCCCCAATGCAAAGCTCTTGGATCTGAGGAGACATCTCTAGGTGCCACGGAGACTGAGAAATCACATGTCAAAGATATGGCGTGTTTGGGCCATAGGGCTCTTAAGCGACTACGCCCAGACAAGGTAGCCTGAGAGCATGGGGAGTGTAGGGAACCAAAAATAAGCCTCCAATAGCATTCACCAGACCACCTTGAGATGTTGGCGTAGTTCGTTCAGTCCCATGAGCTTCCGTTTACAAAATACAGCATCTGGCAACCACTGACTCAGACTGCACTATTTCTCACGTTTACAAACAATATAACAGCAAGAGAACCAGATGGAGATGGAGAAAATCGTGAGATAATTTCATAGAGGGTCCCGACGTGGAGTGCTCGGATCTAACGAGACATCTCTAGGTTCCGCAAAGTCTGAGAAATCACCCGTCGAAGATATGGCATGTTTGGTCCTTAGGGCTCTTAAGCGACTACTCTCTGACGGGGTAGCTAGAAAGCACGGGGAGTGTAGGGAACTAAAACAAAGCCTCCAATAGCATTCAACAAGCCACACCGATGTATTGGCGTAGTTGGTTTGGTCCCATGAACTTCCGTTTGCAAACTACAACATCTAGCAACCCTACACTGACTCAGACTGCACTATTTCTTTTACAAACAATAGGACAATGAGAGAACAGATGGATACAGAGAAAAATGTGAGAGGATTTTGTAGAGGGTCCTGACATGGAGCTCTTAGTTCTAACGAGATGTCTCTAGGTGCCATGGAGTTCGAGAAATCACATGTCGAAGATATGGCGTGTTTGGGCCTTAGGGCTCTTAAATGACTACGCCCAGATGGGGTAGCCTGAAAGAATGGGGAGTGTAGGGAACAAAAATGAAGCCTCCAATAGTGTTCACTAGGCCACTCTGATGTGTTGGCATAGTTGGTTTGGTCCCATGAAATTCTGTTTGCAAAATACAGCCTCTAGCAGCCCTACACTAACTCAGACTGCACTATTTCTCGCGTTTACAAACAATAGGACAACAAGAGAACCAGATGGAGATAGAAAAAACCACGAGAGGATTTCATAGAGGGCCTTGACATGGATCTCTCGGTTTTGATGAGATGTCTCTAGGTGCCATGGAGTCTAAGAAATCACCTGTCGAAGATATGGCGTGTTTGGGCCTCAGGGTTCTTAAGCGACTACGCCCGGAAGGGGTAGCTCGAGAGCACGAGGAGTGTAGGAAAAAAAAAGAAGCCTCCATTAGCGTTCACTAGTCCACTTTGACATGTTAGAGTAGTTAGTTTGGTCCCATGAGCTTCCATTTGCAAACTATAGCCTCTTGCAGCCCTACACTGACTCAGACTGCACTATTTCTCGAGTTTATAAACAATAGGATAGTGAGAGAACCGGATGGAGATGGAGAAAACCATGAGAGGATTTCATAGAGGACCCTGACATGGAGCTCTCAATTCTGACGAGACATATATAGGTGCCACGGAGTTTGAGAAATCACCCGTCGAAGATATGGCATGTTTGGGCCTCAGGGCCTCTTAAGCGACTACGCCCGGACGAGGTAGCCCGAGAGCACGAGGATCATAGGGAACCAAAACAAAGCCTCCACTAGTGTTCACCAAGCCACCCCAATGTGTTGGCCTAGTTTTTTCAGTCCTATGAGCTTCCGTTTGAAAACCACAACCTCTAACAACCCTACATTGACTCAGATTGCACTATTTCTTGCATTTACAAACAATAGGACAGCGAGAGAACCGGATGGAGATAGAAAAAACCACGAGAGAATTTCATAGAGAGCCCTAACATGGAGCTATTGGTTCTGATGAGACATCTCTAGGTGCCACGGAGTCTGATAAATCACCTGTCGAAGATATGGCATTTTTGGGCCTCATGGATCTTAAGCGACTACGCCCGAAAGGGGTAGCTTGAAAGCACGGGGAGCATAGGGAACAAAAACGAAGCCTCCACTAGCATTCATCAGGTCACTCCGACATGTTGGCGTAGTTGGTTTGGTCCCATGAGCTTCTGTTTGCAAACTACATCCTTTGGCAGCCCTACACTGACTCAAACTGTAATATTTCTCACATTTAAAAACAATAGGACTGCGAGAGAACCGGATGGAGATGGAGAAAACCATGAGATTATTTCGTAGAGGGACCTAACATGGAGCTATTGGTTGTAACGAGACATCTCTAGGTGCCACGGAGTCTGAAAAATCACCCGTCAAAGATATGGCGTGTTTAGGCCTCAGGGCTCCTAAGAGACTACACTGACTTAGATGTTGTATTTTGCAAACGGAAGCTCGTGGGACCAAACCAACTATGCCAACACATCGGGGTGGCCTGGTGAATGCTAGTGGTGGCTTCATTTTGGTTCCCTACACTCCCCATGCTTTCGGGCTACCTCGTCTGGGCATAGTCACCGAAGAGCCCTGAGGCCCAAACACGCCATATCTTCGACGAGTGATTTCGTAGACTCCGTGGCACCTAGAGATGTCTTGTCAAAACTAAGAGCTCCATGTTGGGGCCCTCTATGAAATCCTCTCACGGTTTTCTTCTTTTGTATCTGATTCTCTTGTTGTCCTATTGTTTGTAAACGTGACAAATAGTGCAGTCTGATTCAATGTAGGGCTGCCAGAGGTTGTAGTTTGCAAACAGAAGCTTATGGGACTGAACGAACTAAACCAACACATCAAGGTGGCTTGGTGATCACTAGTGGAGGCTTGGTTTTTGTTCCCTACACTCCCCGTGCTTTCGGGCTACCCCGTTCGGGCATAGTCGCTTAAGATCCCTGAGGCCTAAACACGCCATATCTTCGACATGTGATTTGTGGAACCTAGAGATGTCTCATTAGAATCGAGAGCTCCATATCGAGGCCCTCTATGAAATCCTCTCATGGTTTTCTCCGTCTCCATCTGGTGCTCTTGCTGTCCTATTGTTTATAAACGTGAGAAATAGTGCAGTTTGAGTTAGTGTAGGGCTACCACAGGTTGTAGTTTGCAAACGGAAGCTCATGGGACCGAACGAACTATGCCAACACATCAAAGTGGCCTGGCGAACGCTAGTGGAGGCTTCATTTTTGTTCCCTACACTCCACGTGCTTTCAGGCTACCCCATATGTGTGTAGTCACTTAAGAGCCCTGAGGCCCAAACACATCATATCTTTGACAGGTGATTTCTCAAACTCTGTGGCACCTAGAGACATCTTGTTAGATCTAAGAGCTCCATGTCAGGGCCCTCTACAAAAGCCTATCACGGTTTTCTCTATCTCCATCTGGTTCTCTCGTTGTCCTATTGTTTGTAAACGCGAGAAATAGTGTAGTGTGAGTCAGTGTAGGGCTGTCAGATGCTGTATTTTGCAAATGGAAGTTCATGGGACCAAACCAACTATGCCAACACATCGGGATGGCTTGGTGAATGCTAGTGGAGGCTTCGTTTCAGTTCCCTACGCTCCCTGTGCTTTCAGGCTACCCCATCCAGGCATAGTTGCTTAAGAGCCCTGAGGCCCAAACACGCAATATCTTTGATAGGTGATTCCTCAGACTCCGTGGCATGTAGAGATGTCTCATCAGTTCCAAGAGCTCTATAGTAGATCCCTATACAAAATCCTCTAGCAGTTTTCATCATCTCCATCTGGTTCTCTTTCTGTCCTAATGTTTGTAAACAAGAGAAATAGTGTAGTCTGAGTCAGTGTAGGGTTGACAGAGGCTATAGTTTGCAAATGGAAGCTTATGGGACCCAACGAACTAAACCAAAATGTCAAGGTGGCTTGGTGATCACTAGTGGAGGCTTGGTTTTTGTTCCCTACACTCCCCGTGCTTTCGGGCTACCCAATCCGGGCATAGTCGCTTAAGAGCCCTGAGGCCCAAACACGCCATATCTTCAACATGTGATTTGTCAACTCCATGGCACCTAGAGATGTATTTTCAGATTCGAGAGCTCCACGTCAAGGCCCTCTACAAAATCCTCTCGTAGTTTTCTTCGTCTCGATCCAATTCTCTCGCCATCCTATTATTTTTAAATTCGAGAAATAGTGCAGTCTGAGTTAGTATAGGGCTGCCAGATGCTGTATTTTGCAAACCGAAGTTCGTGGGACTGAACCAACTATGCCAACATGTCAGGGTGGCCTAGTGAATGCTAGTGGAGGCTTCATTTTGGTTCCTTACGTTCCCCGTGCTTTCAGGCTACCCCGTCCGGGCGTAGTCGCTTAAGAGCCATAAGGCCCAAACACGCCATATCTTTGACGGGTGATTTCTCAGACTTCGTGGAACCTAGAGATGTCTCGTTAGAACCAAGAGCTCCATGTCGGGGCCCTCTATGAAAGCCTCTCGTGGTTTTCTCCGTCTCCATATGGTGCTCTTGTTGTCCTATTGTTTGTAAACGCGAGAAATAGTGCAGTTTGAGTCAGTGTAGGGCTGCCACAGGTTGTAGTTTGCAAATGGAAGTTCATGGGACTGAACAAAGTATGCCAACACATCAAAGTGGCCTGGTGAATGCTAGTGGAGGCTTTATTTTTGTTTCCTACACTCCACATGCTTTCGGGCTACCCCGTCTATGCGTAGTAACTTAAGAGCCCTGAGGCCCAAACACGTCATATCTTCGACAGGTGATTTCTCAAACTCTGTGGCACCTAGAGACATCTCGTCAAATTTGAGAGCTCCATGTCGGGGCCCTCTACGAAATTATATCATGGTTTTCTCTGTCTCCATCCGGTTCTCTCGCTGTCCTATTGTTTGTAAACGTGAGAAATAGTGTAGTGTGAGTCAGTGTAGGGCTGTGAGATGCTGTATTTTGCAAATGGAAGTTCATGGGACCAAACCAACTATGCCAACACATTGGGATGGATTGGTGAATGCTAGTGGAGGCTTTGTTTCAGTTTCCTATGCTCCTCGTGCTTTCGGGCTACCCCATCCGGGCGTAGTCACTTAAGAGCCCTGAGGCGCAAACGCACAATATCTTTCACAAGTGATTCCTTGGAGTCCATGGCAGCTAGAGATGTCTCATCAATTCCAAGAGCTCCACATCGGGGCCCTATACAAAATCCTTTAGCAGTTTTCATCATCTCCATCTAGTTCTCTCGTTGTCCTAATGGTTGTAAACACGAGAAATAGTGCAGTTTGAGTCAGTGTAGGGCTGACAGAGGCTGTATTTTACAAACGGAAGTTCGTGGGACCAAACCAGCTACGCCAAAACATCGGGGTGGTTTGGTGAACACTAGTGGAAGAATATTTTTTGTTCCCTACGCTCCCCATGCTTTCATGCTACCTCGTCCGGGCGTAGTCGCTTAAGAGCCTTGAGGCCCAAACAAACCATATCTTCGACATGTGATTTCTCGGACTCCATGGCACCTAGAGACGTCTCATCAAAACCAAGATCTCCACATCGTGGCCCTCTATGAAAGCCTCTACCAATTTTCTCTGTCTCCATCCGATTCTCTTGATGTCCTATTATTTGTAAACGCGAGAAATAGTGCAGTCTGAGTCAGTGTAGGGCTGCCAGATGTTGTAGTTTGCAAACGGAAGCTCGTGGCACCAAATGAACTACACCAACACATCGGGGTGGCCTGGTGAATTCTAGAGGAGGATTCATTTTGGTTCCCTACACTCTCCGTGCTTTCGGCCTACCCCATCTGGGCGTAATTGCTTAAGAGCCTTGAGGCCCAAACACACGATATCTTAGACGGGTGATTTCTTAGACTCCGTGGCACCTAGAGATGTCTCGTTAGATCCAAGAGCTCCATGTTGGGGCACTCTAAGAAAGCCTCTCATGGTTTTATCCGTCTCCATCCGGTTCTCTCGTTGTCCTATTGTTTGTTAACGCAAGAAAGAATGAAGTTTGAGTCAGTGTAGGGCTACCAGAGGCTATATTTTTCAAATGGAAGTTCGTGGGACCATACAAACTACGCCAACACGTTAGGGTGGACTAGTGAATGCTAGTGGAGGATTCATTTTGGTTTCCTACATTCCTCGTGCTTTTGGGCTACCCCGTCCAGGCGTAGTCGCTTATGAGCCCTGAGGCCCAAACAAGCCATATCTTCAACATGTGATTCCTCAGACTCCATGGCACCTAGAGATGTCTCATCAGATTTGAGAGCTCCATGTCAGGACCCTCTATGAAAGCCTCTCGTGGTTTTCTTCATCTCCATCCAGTTCTCTCGCTGTCCTATTGTTTGTAAACGCGAGAAATAGTGCAGTCTGAGTCAGTGTAGGGCTGCCAAAGGCTGTATTTTGTAAAAGGACCAACACGTCGGGGTGGCCTGGTGAACGCTAGTGGAGACTTTTTTTTTCCCCTATGCTCCCTGTGCTTTCAGGCTACCCCGTCCGAGCGTAGTCGCTTAAGAGCCCTGAGGCCCAAACACGCCATATCTTCGACATGTGATTTCTCAGACTTCATGGCACCTAGAGACATCTCATAAGAACCAAGAAATCCACATTAGGGCCCTCTACAAAAGCCTCTCGTGGTTTTCTCTGTCTCCATCTGGTGCTCTCGCTGTCCTATTGTTTGTAAATGTGAGAAATAGTGCAGTCTGAGTCAGTGTAGGGCTGTCAGAGGTTGTAGGGCCCTCTATGAAAGCCTCTTGCGGTTTTCTCTATCTCCATCCAGTTCTCTTGTTGTCCTATTGTTTGTAAATGCGAGAAATAGTGCAATCTAAGTTAGTGTAGGGCTGTCGGATGCTGTACTTTGCAAATGGAAGTTCGTGGGACCAAACCAACTATGACAACACATCAGGGTGGCCTAGTGTACACTAGTGGAGGCTTCATTTTGGTTCCCTACGCTCCCCGTTCTTTCGGGCTATCCCATCCGGGCGTAGTCAGTTCAGAGCCCTGAGGCCCAAACACGCCATATCTTCGACATGTGTTTTCTCAGACTCTGTGGCACCTCGAGACATCTTGTTAGATCAAAGAACTCCACATCAGGGCCCTATACAAAATTCTCTCGTGGTTTTCTCTATCTCCATCTGGTTCTCTCGTTGTCCTATTGTTTGTAAACGTGAGAAATAGTCCAGTCTGAGTCAGTGTAGGGCTGTTAGAGGCTGTATTTTGCAAGTGGAAGTTCCTGGTACCAAATCAACTATGTCAACATGTCGGGGTGGCCTGGTGAATGCTAGTGGAGGCTTTTTTTTTGTTTCCTACGTTCCCCGTGCTTTCGGGCTACCTCGTCCGGACGTAGTCACTTATGAGCCCTAAGGCCTAAACACGCCATATCTTCGACATGTGATTTCTCGGACTTCATGGCACCTAGAGACGTCTCATTAGATCTAACAACTCCATGTTGGGGCCCTCTATGAAATTATTTTGCGGTTTTCTCCGTCTCCATCCGGTTCTCTCACTGTCCTATTGTTTGTAAACGCGAGAAATAGTGCAGTTTGAGTCAGTGTAGGGATGCCAGAGATTGTAGTTTGCAAACGGAAGCTCATGGGACCGAACAAACTATGCCAACACATCAAAGTAGCCTAGTGAATGCTAGTGGAGGCTTCATTTTGTTCTCTACACTCCACGTGCTTTCAGGCTACCCCGTCTGTGCGTAGTCACTTAAGAGCCCTGAGGCCTAAACACGTCATATCTTCGACAGGTGATTTCTTGAACTCTGTGGCACCTAGAGACATCTCGTCAGATCTAAAAGCTCCATTTCGGGGCCCTCTACAAAATCCTCTCGTAGTTTTCTCCGTCTCCATCTGGTTCTCTCGTTGTCCTATTGTTTGTAAACGTAAGAAATAGTGCAGTTTGAGTCAGTGTAGGGCTGTTAGATGATGTATTTTGCAAATGGAAGTTCATGGGACCAAACCAACTATGCTAACACATTAACATGGCTTGGTGAACACTAGTGGAGGCTTCGTTTCAGTTTCCTACACTCCCCGTGCTTTCGGGCTACCCCATTAGGGTGTAGTTGCTTAAGAGCCCTGAGGCCCAAACAAGTAATATCTTTCACAGGTGATTCCTCGGACTCTGTGGCAGCTAGAGATGTCTCATCAGTTCCAAGAGCTCCACATCAGGGCCCTCTACAAAATCCTCTAGAAATTTTCTTTGTCTCCATATGGTTCTCTCGTTGTCCTAATGTTTGTAAACATGAGAAATAGTGTAGTCTGAGTCAGTATAGGGCTGACAGAGGTTGTATTTGGCAAATGGAAGTTCGTGGGACCAAACCAACTATGCCAAAACATCGAGGTGGTCTGGTGAACACTAGTGGAAGATTATTTTTATTTTCCCTACGCTCCCCATGCTTTCGTGCTACCCCGTTCGGGGGTAGTTGCATAAGAGCCTTGAGGCCCAAACACGCCATATCTTCGACATGTGATTTCTCGGACTCCATGGCATCTAGAGATGTTTCATTAAAACCAAGATCACCACATCGGGGCCCTCTATGAAAGCCTCTAGCAATTTTCTATGTCTCCATCCGGTTCTCTTGTTGTCCTATTGTTTGTAAACACAAGAAATAGTGCAGTCTGAGTCAATGTAGGGCTGTCAGATGCTGTAGTTTGCAAACGGAAGGTCGTGGCACCGAACGAACTACACCAACACATCGGGGTGGCCTGGTGAATGCTAGAGGAGGATTCATTTTGGTTCCCTACGCTCCCCGTGCTTTCGGCCTACCCTGTCCGGGCGTAATTGCTTAAGAGCCCTGAGGCCCAAACACACCATATCTTAGATGGGTGATTTCTCAGACTCCGTGGCACCTAGAGATGTCTCGTCAGATCCAAGAGCTCTATGTTGGGGCCCTCTATGAAATCCTCTCACAGTTTTCTCCATCTCCATCTGGTTCTCTCACTATCCTATTGTTTGTAAATGCGAGAAATAGTGAAGTCTGAGTTAGTGTAGGGCTACCAGATGCTGTATTTTTCAAACATAAGTTTGTGGGACCATACCAATTACGCCAACATATTAGGGTGGCCTAGTGAATGCTAGTGGAGGCTTTGTTTTGGTTTCCTACATTCCTCGTGCTTTCGGGCTACCCCGTTCAGGCGTAGTCGCTTAAGAGCCCTGAGGCCCAAACAAGCCATATCTTCACACATCCGTGATAAAGACGTCTCGTCAAGAGCTCCATGTGGCCCCTCTATGAAATCCTCTCATCAATTTTCCTCCGTCTCCATCTGGTTCTCTCGCTATCCTAATGTTTGTAAACACAAGATAAATAGTGTTGTCAGTCAGTGTAGGACTTCCAGATGCTTATTTTGCAAATGAAAGTTCATGGGATTGAACCAACTATGAAAACATGTTGGGGTGGCCTAGTGAACACTAGTAGGGCTTTTGCGCTACCCCATCCTAGTCGCTTAAGAAGGCACCAAACATGCCATATCATTGACAGGTGATTCCTTGGAACTCTGGCATGGATGTCTCGTTAGTTCAAGAGTTCTGTCAGATCCCATCTATGAAATCCTCTCCATTTTCTCCATCTCTATCCGGTTCTCTCTTGCCTAATGTTTGTAAACGTGATAGTGCAGTCTGAGTTAGGGCAGCCAGAACAAAATGGAAGCAACTGAACCAAACTATGTGGGGTGGACCTAGGTGAATGCTAGTGGAGGCTTCATTTTGATGCTCCCCGTTGCTTTTAGTACCCCGTCCAGGCGTAATCACGTTAAGAGCCTTGATGGCCTAAACATGCCATATCATTAGACCGGTGATTTCTGTAGAGATGTCTCGTGCAGAAAGGGACAACATGTCCTATTGTTTGTAAACGTGAGAAATAGTGCGTCTGATAGGGCAGCCAGATGTTGGTTCTGCAAACGGAAGCTCATGGGACTGAACAAACTATGTTAACACGATTGGGGCATCCTAGTGAATGCAGTCTGAGGCTTCATTTTGGTTCCCTATGCTCTCCGTTCTTTTAGGCTACCCCAGAGGGCGTAATCACTTAAGAGCCCCTGATGCCTAAAACACGTCATATCTTAGACCGGTGATTTCCCTGGACTCCATGGCACCTAGAGATGTCTCGTAAGATTTGTGGGGAAACTCTACAAAATTCTCTCATGGTTTTATCTGTCTCCATTTGGTTCTCTCGCTTTCCTATTGTTTGTTAACACGAGAAATAATGCAGTCTGAGTCAGTGTAGGGCTGCCAACATGCTATATTTTTCAAACAAAAGTTTGTGGCCTACACCAACATGTCGGGGGGGTGGGCCTAGTGAAATCTAGTAGATGCTTTGTTTTGGTTCCCTACGTTCCCCGTGCTTTCGGGCGCTACCCCATTCGAGTGTAGTCCGCTTAAGAGCCTTGAGGACCAAATAAGCCATATCTTCAACATGTGATTTCTCGGATTCTGTGGCACCTAGAGACGTCTCATCAAATCTGAGAGCTCCATGTCATAGCCCTCTACAAAAGCCTCTCGTGTTTTTTTTTCTCCATCTATGTTCTCTTGGTGTCCTATTGTTTGTAAATGCAAGAAATAGGGCAGTCTGAGTCAGTGTAGGGCTGCAAGAGACTGTATTTTGCAAATGGAAGTTTGTGGGACCAAACCAACTATGCCAACATGTTGGGGTGGCCTGGTGAATGCTAGTGGAGGCTTATTTTTTTTCCCTATGCTCCTCGTGCTTTCAGGCTACCCCGTCCGAGCGTAGTCAGCTTAAGAGCCCTAAGGCCCAAACACGTCATATCTTCGACATGTGATTTCTCAGACTCCATGGCACCTAGAGACATCTCGTAAGAACCGAGAGCTCTATGTGAAGGCCCTCTACAAAATTATCCTATCGTGGTTTTCTCTGTCTCCATCCGGTGCTCTCGCTGTCCTATTGTTTGTAAACACGAGAAATAGTGTAGTCTGAGTCAATGTAGGGCTACCAGAGGTTGTAGTTTGCAAAAAAAAGATCATGGGACCAAACGAACTATGCCAACACATCGGGGTGTCCTATTGAAAATGCTAATGGAGGATTCATTTTTGGTTCCCTACACTCCACGTGCTTTCAGGCCTACCCTGTCTATGCGTAATCGCTTAAGAGTCCTGAGGTCTAAACATGCCATATCTTCGACAGGTGATTTCTCAGACTCCGTGTCACCTAGATACATCTCGTTAGATTCAAGAGCTACATTTTGGGGCCTTCTATGAAATAATCTCATGGTTTTCTCCGTCTCCATCCCATTCTCTCGCTGTCCTATTGTTTGTTAACACAAGAAATAGTGCAGTTTGAGTCAGTGTAGGGCTGAAAGAAGCTGTATTTTGCAAATGGAAGTTCATGGGACCAAACCAACTATGTAACCATGTCAGGGTCACCTGGTGAATGCTAGTGGAGGATTCGTTTTGGTTCCCTACGCTCCCTGTGCTTTCAGGGCTACCCCATCCGGGCATAGTCGCTTTAAGAGCCCTCAGGCCCAAACACGCCATATCTTCAACAGGTGATTTTTTGGACTCTGTGGCACCTAGAGACATCTCGTCAAATCCAAGAGCTCCATGTTGGAGGCCCTATATGAAAATAATTTTTTGGTTTTCTCTATCTCCATCTGGTTCTCTCGCTGTCCTATTTTTTGTAATCGTGAGAAATAGTGCAGTTTGAGTCAGTGTAGGACTGCCAGAGGCTATATTTTGCGAACGGAAGTTCCTGGGACCGAACCAACTATGCACTAACACATCGGGGTGGCCTGGTGAACACTAATGGAGGCTTGATTTTGGTTCCCTACATTCCTCATGCTTTCGGGCTACCCCATCCGGGCGTAGACGCTTATGAGCCCTGACGCCCAGACACGCCATATCTTTGACATGTGATTTCTCAGACTTCGTGGCACCTAGAGACGTCTCATTACAATCCAAGAGCTCCATTTTGGGGCCCTATACAAAATTATTGTCATGCGGTTTTCTCTGTCTCCATCCGGTTCTCTCACTGTCCTATTGTTTGTAAAAGAGAGAAATAGTGCAGACTGAGTCAGTGTACAGCTACCAGACGCTGTATTTTGCAAACAGAAGTTCGTGGGACCAAACCAACTATGCCAAAACATGTCGGGATGTCCTAGTGAATGCTCATTGGAGGCTTTGTTTTTGTTCCCTACATTCCTCATACTTTCCGGCTACGCCATTCGGGCGTAGTCACTTAAGAGCCCTGAGACCCAAACACGCCATATCTTCAACGGGTGATTTCTAGGATTCCGTGGCACCTAGAGACATCTTGTCAGATTCAAGAGCTCCATGTTAGGGCCCTCTACAATATCATCTCTTGGTTTTTTCTGTCTCCATCCGGTTCTCTTGCTTTCTTGTTGTTTGTAAACACGTGAAATATTGTAGTCTGAGTCAATGTAGGGCTGCCAAAGGCTGTATTTTGCAAACGAAAGTTTGTGGGACCAAACCAACTACGCCAATAGGTTGGGGTGGCTTGGTGAATGCTAGTGGAGGATTTTTTTTTGTTCCCTATGCTCCCCATGCTTTCGAGATACCCTATTCTAGGTGTAGTCACTTAAGAGCCCTGAGGCCCAAATACGCCATATCTTCGACGGGTGATTTCTCGGACTCCATGGAACCTAGAGACATCTCGTCAGATTTGAGAGATCTATGTCAGGGCACTCTAAAAAATCCTCTCATGGTTTTTTCCCTCTCCATCTGCTTCTCTCGCTGTCCTATTGTTTGTAAACGTGAGAAATAGTGCAGTGTGAGTCAGTGTAGGGCTGCCAGATGTTGTAGTTTGCAAAATTAAGTTTGTGGGACCGAACTAACTATGCCAAAACGTTGGGGTGGCATGGTGAATGCTAATGGAGGTTTTTTTTTGGTTCGCTACGCTCCCTGTGCTTTCGGGCTACCCCGTCTGGGCGTAGTCACTCAAGAGCCCTGAGGCCCAAACACGCCATATCTTCGACGGGTGATTTCTCAAACTCCGTGGCACCTAGAGACGTCTCATCAGATCTGAGAGCTCCACATCGGGGCCTTCTATGAAATTCTCTCACAGTTTTCTTTGTCTCCATCCAATTCTCTCGCTGTCATATTGTTTGTAGATGCAAGAAATAGTGCAGTCTGAGTCAGTGTAGGGTTGCCAGAGGCTGTAATTTGCAAATGGAAGCTCATGGGACCGAATGAACTACGCCAACACATCGGGGTGGCCTAGTGAATGCTAGTAGAGGATTTTTTTTGGTTCCCTACGCTCCTCGTGCTCTCGGGCTACCTCATTTTGGCTACGAAAGCCTCTCATGGTTTTCTTCGTCTCCATTCAGACTGAGTCAATGTAAGGTTGTCCATTGCCAATTACCTGAATAATATAGGTGGTGAAATGAGAATTTTAATAAGTTATTTTTACAATATAGGTGGTGAAATGAGAATTTATGTTTGTTGTTCCTTTCTAATATTTAATTTTTCTTATCTTCACTTGGCTTCAAGAATAATAAATTCTCTACTGATAGTGCCAACCACGTGAAGGTGGAAGCTTTTTTGGCACCACTAACCTTCTTAAACATGTTAATAAGTAATTAAATAGAATTTTAAATTAGATAAAATTTAAACAAAATCATTTAAGTAAATATTCAAATTAAATTCATGAAGAATATACCTTTGCAAATTCAATCCAATGAACCACAAGGATCAACTCTATTATTGACAGTAGCAAGAATTGCTTCGTTATCTAATTCATGAACCTTCCACAGATTTTTGTTTGATGGATGACCTCGATATTTGATCAATTTAATATTTTTTGCAAGGACGAAATGTGAATAGTGAAGTATCTTCTGATGTACTTCATAGTCTTCAAACAACCAAATGTTTGATTTTTTGATAGGATATCGTCGAAGCCAAGTTTCAGTGACTACCACTGATCCAGTGGGATACTCAAGGTCTTCACCATCAATGACCGTGGAAGTCAATTTTTTTCCCCTCTACACAATGAGATAAGAAGTAGTATGTTCCCTCTTCGTTAAATTCCATTGCAATAACTACAAAAACGTGCCCTATGTATCACAAAGTAAAACTGTTCAGTCAATTTATAAATACATTAAAAGTTGACCATTTAATAATTTATAAATCTAAAACATGGCATGTACATATATGTATGTACCTTGTTGCACTAAATTAGAGACTTGGTCAAAGTCAGGTGATGTTGTCATTTGATCTGAAGACCCTGCAAGTTGTAATGCTCGTGGAACTTGATGTGTGTCCAGTGGAAGTAGAGGTTTACAAGTCCACTCATCCACCCACTTCTGTGACTCACATTCATTCCACGAAAAATAAATTCATGATATACAAAAACATGTCATGCACCTAGTATAAATATTCCAAGAATTTTCATCTGAACTACGGAATGAGTGCATATCACTTGATCTCTAAACTGTCATACAATCTTCAAAGTTTTTCAGATGTTGTTACTGTATCAACCAAACATATCTACGAACTGTTGATCTCTCTTGAGATTCATGGCCCATATTCTTGACACACCAATCAACAATACTTTTTGCATCTCTAAAGTTAGCACCATCCTTGAACTTTAACTCTTCTCTTGCAAGTGCTCTTTTCACACATGATGTTGCACCATCATGCTCTCCTTTTCCATGCCCTGCTTCAGTAAAACTCCAGATATGTTGTACATTTGTTTCTTTGTGAATCCTGGTTAGCTAATAAAACATCCGTGTATTCTTGAATTGTGATGTGTAGTTGTCTGACTATTGGTGCCCATTTTGAACCTCTGTTATATTGCCATCTTTCCCCTTTGGTTTGCATACTCTAAAACACTTTTCTCCCAAATTGGTGATCTGTAACTTTCCCCATCCAGATTGAATGCTTTTAAAATCTCACAAACTTATTATTTTTCCCCAATTTGAAAGAAATATACATGTATGCCCTGTTTTGTGCCCTAGTTTTCCAAATCCATGGGTCTCTGTCACGTTTTCTACTTTTCCTGGCTTTAGGAGCTCTAAGTTGTTTGTTTCATGCATTTTTCCACTCAAAAATTTATCCTCATGGTCAAAAATTTCCTAGAATCATTTTCCATTTGCTTTTTGACTAAAAAATCCTTCACCCACAAAGAAAAAATCGAATTCGAGCATCCCTGGAAATTTTTGTGTTTTTTGATGGTTATACGAGTGTCCTCTGCCCGTCAAAATTAAAGCTCAAGCCACCCCTCATATGTGGCCATTTTTCGTTGGTCAAGATTTGGTGGGTTTCTTAGAAAACTTAATGTTTTTTGGTTTTGGAAAAATTTACAAAATTCTCCCGCAGCTCCGCAGGTCCCAGAGCAGGACACGTGTCATGTTCTCATTCAAAGGTGGGATGGAAGGCTGGTGGGGGACTTAGAAGATTTTTTCCTTTTTGGGGAAAAGGGAAAAAGGTTGAGGAAAGGGCCGCGGGTCCACAATGGAGTGAAGGGAGACACGTGGTGGCTTCAGAGCATAGAGTGGGTTAACGGGCCGTCGGAGGCAAAAAGGAAAATTTTCCCTTTTTGCAAAATGAGTTAGAGTGAGAATTTGAAGCGCTGGCCTGCAAATGAACCACAAGGAGACACATGGCGGGTGTAGAAGGAAGTGTAGGCCGCTAGAGGAAAAGGGGAATTTTTTCCCTTTTGGCAAAATGACATAGAGTAAAAATTTGAGGCGTGGCTCCACGACGAAGTAGAGGGAGACACATGGCAAGGACGGAATCGGAGGCGCGGGTCCACGGAGGAAAAGTAAGCAATTTTCAATTGGCAAAAAAGGGGTGCTAAAATGAGAAATGAGCCCGCATATCCTCAGCGATAGAGAAGGTGACACGTGTTAAGGATAGAGGTGGAGGTGCGGGCCAGTGGGGAAAAAAGTGAAAAATTTCCAAATTTCCAAAAAGGGTGGAAATGTGTAGAATTGAGCCATGAATTCAATGGGACCCACCTTGTGCCACGTGTCAGTACCAAATTTCAAGGGCGGAAGGGCGGAGAAAAAGGTCAAAATTTTACATTTTTTCAAAAATGTTAAAAAGTCAAAAAGTGATCCCAAATCCATTCCCAATCACATTTTGACACGTGGAGGGCTCAGATTGAAGGGATAAAGGAAAATCAACGGTAACTGTGCATTTTTCATTTTGGCCACCATTTTTGCTCCAGGAAGCTTGGAGATGTGAATTTTGCATCAATTTTCATCAAATTTTTGGTGAATTCATGTCATTTGTGCCTGCAAGGACCAATGCAAGTGGTTTTAGGGATCAATTTGCAGATTTGAGGTGTTTTTGAAATTGATTTTTTCCCTAGCCCATCCAAAATGTGAAATATCAAATCAAGAAGTTGCAGAATCAAATTTTGGAGGGATAAGGATGAAATGATGAAATGAAAGGGGTCTGCATGCTTTGAGGATGAAAAACGTGCCTCCACAATGGATAATGATGAAGGATTTGTAATGATTCACCTTTTTTGAAACACCTGGCAAATTTTGTTGCAAATATGTTAAATGTCCCTATCTGCGAATCATGTTGGAATTTTGTAACAAACTTGATGCTGGGCATATTCTTTTCTTGGGAAAGAAGGATCAAATGTAATAGAATGTTATATAATGCATGTTTTTTGACATGTAAAAGGTCAGAGAAACTTAGAATTTCATGGGAAAATCTGGGAAGAAGCCCATTCTCTGAGAAACCACCTGAGAACCATTTCTAATTCCTTTTTGCATCATATTTGTATCATGTTGAGTTGGTTTCAGTTGTAAAGCCATCAACAAGCTCTGATATTGTTCTTATAACATTCCCCTGCTGAAGATTTGATCATTTCTAGATTATTTTGTGTTGTCTCTTGGAAAAATTTGCATATACTTATGTTTCAGAATGTTTTCAATTTGTGTTTCTTGCTCCAGTTGCAGTCTTGTGTCTAAAATATCTCTTGATCATACATGGTCTCATTTCTTGTTGATAGTTTAGTGGCATTTGCAATCTCACATTCAAAAGAGATTTCATATGATAAAGAGATAAACAGATTTAAAATCACTTTACCTTCCTTGAATTTAGAGATTGTTTGTAAACCTTTGGGTGCACCTTAGGTCATGATAAAATAGAGGTTTCTGGATGCTTTGTTGGTTCATCTACTTCAAGATTTTGTGGCAAGTTGTCAAATATTATGTGGAAGAGTGCAGATCTAGGCCTCCATTTGGTGCACATATCCTGGTTGAAGGAGTACCTTAACCCTTTTGAAGCATTCTGTTGTTTAGGTCTTACAAATTTCTTGCAAAGGTCCTCAAAGAATTTGGAAAATTTTGGTTAGTCTTGTCTAAAATCTCCCACCAAAATTCATTCAAACAAACTAATCCTACCCATACTACCCCTGCATTGCATGTGTGTCAACAAAAGAATAAAATCCATTTACAAAATACACAAAGAAAGTCAGGATCATACAATGTCTTTAGTAACCCATGCCTTGCATTGAAAATATCTCTATAATCTGGAAGCGACAACTTGTGAAAGTCAGATTTGGAGTGTTGATCATATTTTCCCAAGGCCCTTTCATACTATTTACATAGATAGAGGGATATTTTCATCTCCTTTACCATTTGAGGGTTAAAAAATAGGTTCTCTTACCTTGGTTGAAAGGCACAACCTAAAACAGTTAGGACAAGATCAAGTCCTATTTGAGTGCTATCCATCTCTCCACAAATCTGAGTGCCAGTTAGATCACATCCTCAGCTACAAAATGACACACATCATGATCTATCTGACTTCAAGCTTCATGCCATATCTCTGATGCTTCTCAGACTGAAAAGGAGAACAAATTTGGGTACCAAATTTAGGTACATCTTTCTGGCGCCACTACACATTATTCAGTATTTCATTATCAGATCCCTGGTAATAATTCTTACGTGATTTTGCAAATCTAAGTATCATCTTCTGATTAAATTTATAAGGCTAGAATGAAGACAGAGTTCTTAGTTTGATATTATCTTAGTCCAATCTGATCCATGTGCATGCCTATTTGAGATATTTGAATGCTTACCAAACCTTGGTAATGTCCCTTGCAAATTTTGCATGCAAATACATTATTGAAGCATCATTTTATAATCATATTTGTAAGGATTAAGTGAAGATATAAGTTCTTCCTGCAATTTTATCAGTTTCTAGCAAGTAGTTACACTTCATTTGCATTTGTGATTGATAAATTCAAGAAAAGGAAGGTCTGATCTATAAATTTTGGCAAGATTTTCAGTGCTGATAGGTATTTGACAGAGTATTTTAGTGCATTTGCACAACTAAGGTGAAAATCCTTAGTGGCGACTCCATGTTGATTTGATCTTGATAAATACCAATGTCTTAAGCTTTCTGTCATTTATTTTTGTGTTGCTAATCTCTGCAAAACTGGAAGGAAGAAGATCTCTCTTCATTAGAGACTCTGCTAAGAAGTTGTTTTCAGATTCAAGGAACTCAGAGTTAGAAGGGAGAAGAGTTTGGAAGGTTGTTAAAGGTTAGACATCAGGAAAAGATATATCCATTGGTGAGAGAGATCAGCCTTTGGTAGAGGATTATCACTCTTCTTCCAGTGATTCTGATTCAAGAAATCCTCTCATAAACTTGTTTACTTCAACTAGTGAAGGTCCTTCTACTGTACCTGGTGAGTTCCTTCTTCAATCTACACCTCTGTGTTTCAATTCAAATAAAACTTTCCAAGAAAATCAGCACTTAGAGAATACCAATCTTGTGAACCACATTCTTGAGCCCCAAAGACCTTGCACTCCTCATCAGCTTGTGTCACCCCCAAGATCACCTCCACCAAACAATATGGCTCAGCCTAGACCTCCATTTGTTGTTAACACCTTTGGTCCTATAGAATTTAGAGGAATGGATGGTTACCCAAATGCTGTCCCACAAGATGTCAGAAATAGGCTACCAAAGTTCCAAGGTAACAATGCAATAACTGGTGATCAACATCTCAAAAAATTTTGTTAACATGATGGAGGATTTTGAAATAGAGTTTGAAGATGTGTATATTAAATTTTTCATTCATACACTAGAAGAGGATGTAAGGGATTGGTACAAGGATTTTCCTAATAATTCTATTGATTCATGGACTGAAATGAAGAATGCATTTAGGTTGCAATATGGTGACAAGACTGATCCTAGATTTCTCTTGTCTGAATTTGAAAATATCAAGAAGAACCCCAATGAATTAGTCCATGACTTCAACACAAGGTTTAACAAAACTTTGAGAAGGCTGCCTGTTAGTCTGAGGCCTTGTGATGAGTCTTGTTTAATCAAATATGCAGATGCATTTGATAAAAAGGAAGCCTATTACCTAAGAGACAAGAACCCTACTAATCTAAGACAAGCTTTCACCATGGCACTTCAAATTGAAAACAATATCAAAGCAATTGGGAAACCTCTCAAGAGAGATGGTGTAAAGTTGATAAACCCTGAAAAACCTCAAGCTAGCAAGGGTGCTGATTTGGAGGAGGTTGTGAAAAATTTGGTAGGGGATGTCAAAGAAATCTCATACAAGCTGGCAAGAGCTGATAAGGGAATTGGGCAGACTTCACAAGGTCAACCAAAGAGCACAAAACCATGACATATTTTCCAATCATCCTAGAGGTGATCAAAGGGTAGATGATAGAGGAAAAGGACCCATGGGATCTGCAAATAGACATCCTCAAGCATGTGAAGGAAGAGTGTTACCTGATCCCCTAACTACTAGGGTTGCTGCTATTGTTGAGGAAGTTGCTGATATTGATTGGTGTGATAGTTGTTTTCTGTCCCCATCCTCCATGTGAAGTGGACCAGCAAGATGGTGAAGCTAATAATGATGATGGTACTGATGATGATATCTACATGGTGGGCTGTTCTTCAAGCTCACAAGGAGGAGCAACATCTACTGAAGTGATAAGTGCAAGGAAAACTGCAACCTTTTGGGATTTCATCAAATGGGTACAAGTATTTCTTCCCCCTCATAATCTTGAAATTGATGTAGTGCAAGCTTTTGAAATTCCTAACAATGACTTTGAATACTTAAGATAGCTTTGATGATTAAGAAGTATGATGGTGGTATCCCTTCAGAGGAAGATAGACAATTATTGATGAATGTTGTTGTAGCTCAAGAGAAAGACTATAACACTAGAAGAAAAGTTGTTAAGGGAGTTGGGCCTCAAGCCAAACCTAAAACACCCTTGCTTACAAGTATTCCCAAAGAAGCTCCTAGAAGAGAAGCACCTGCCAAAGGCTCTGCTATCCCAAGAAAAAATTACAGTCCTCCTCATGCCCAAGCTGTCAAGAATCCCTTGCCATCTAATGAATCTTCTTGTCTCCCTTCTAATGCTACTTTGCCAAAGAGTGTTCCCTATGACATAGCCCAAGTATTGAGCCAAATCAAAGTGAGTGTTCCAATCATTGAGTTGCTTAGGATTCCTAAGCATAAGAAGAGAGCATTTGAGTACTTGGGATTGAAGGAGGAGAAGAATACTCCAGGCAGAAATGTAAATGTTGTTGAAACTCCTCCTCAGATCATTGCTGACCTTGAAACACCACCAGCAGTAGAAGATCTTGGAGAAACACCTGAGGTATACTTGGGGACATCCTTGGTTGATTCCCAATTGAATGTTGATCCATTCTTCACAACTTTGATCATAAAGGATAGACTACTTCACAATTGTATGTTTGATTCCAGTGCATCATGTAATGTCATGCCTCTAGAAGTCATGAATGAGTTGGATATCAAAGTGACAATAGCCTATGGAAAGTGTACTACCATGGACTCAAGAGAAGTGTCCAGTAGTTGGTTGTGTGAAGGGTTTGGTGGTGCAGCTTGCATCTTATCCCAGGAGGAATTTAAAATTGGATGTTGTGATTGTTGATTGCCCTGCCAAATGGGGTATGTTATTGTCAAGAAAGTGGGCTACAAGTGTTGGAGGGAGTGTCCAAATGGATATGTATTTTTCCACCATTCCCATTGAAGGAAGCCTTGTCAAGCTCTATGGAGAAAAGAAGATGTTGCATCTAATTGAGGATCCAAACAATGCTTCTTATGAGGTGTTGTTTGTTGATGTAGATGCTGATAATTTTATTGGGTTTGCTGATGGCAAAGAACACAAGATGGATCAGTCAAAGTTCCTTGAACAGGTAAGTTCTCCTTGGACCTTGCTATTTGATGGAGCTTGCTCCAAATTTGGAAATGGTGCTGGTATAATTCTGATTTCTCCTAGCTTGGAAGAGTTTGTTTTTTCCTTCAAGCTTAATTTTGAATGTACTAACAACATTGTTGAGTATGAAGCCTTGTTGTTGGGTCTAAGAATTACATGGAAGTATGGTGTCAAGGACATCATTGCAAAGGAGATTCAGAGCTAGTTTTCAAACAAATAAGAAAACTATATGCTACAAAAAATCAGCGGATGAAACAATATAAACATGCAGTTTGGGATCTAATTGAGATGTTTGATTCTTTCAATATTGTGCATCATGATAGAAGTTTCAATGTTGCTGCTGACAAGTTGGTAGTGTTGGGGTCAAGATTTGGAGATTACACCATTTCACCTTATTGTGAGTACAATGTTGAAGTGTTAACTAGGCCAGCTGTCCCTGACAACATCAAGCATTGGAAAGTGTTTAATGATGATGCTCAAGTGCAAAGGTTCTTACAAAATCAAGGTGAGTTTGTAGATCAGAATATTGATTGGGAACCAATGGTGTGTGTGACTGAAGGAAGAGAGACTTTGTTTGGAAAATATATTATCCAATTGAAAACTAACACCATTCCTAGAGGTCTTGTTGCACTTGAGTCAAATTTTAGCAATGTTGATTGCATCATCAATAGAAACATGTCTTCCTCAAGGGATGTGGAAGAGCATAACTTGGGAACTAGTGATAAACCAAGATTTTTTTTGGTTGGGTAGTAGTTTAAACAAGGAAGAAAAACAATCCTACCTCCAATTGTTGAAACAATATCAAGACTGTCTTGCCTGGTCATATTCAGAGCTGAAAGCATACAGAGAAGACTTGTTTCAGCATGAGATCCCTCTTGAAACAAATGCCAAACCATTCAGATAGAAGAAAAGGCCAATTAATCCACTCCTCTCCATGAAAATGCAAGATGAATTGAAGAAACTGAAGGAGGGAGGGATCATTCAGCCCACGAGGTATTCATCTTGGGTTGCAAACCTTATGCCAGTCAGAAAGAAGAATGGAGATATCAGAATTTGTGTAGACTTCAAAAATCTGAATAGAGCTTCATTGAAAGACAATTATCCTTTGCCAAACATGGAGAACATGCTGCAGTTAGTGACTGGATCTGAATTGTTTTCCACCTTGGATGGTTTCTCTGGCTACAATCAAGTTGTTGTCAAGGAGTCAGAAAGATTTAAAACTGCCTTTACCACTCCTTGGGGAACATATGTTTATGTGAGAATGCCTTTTGGTCTCATGAATGTTGGAGCTACCTTCCAAAGAGCAATGGATGTTGCTTTTTCTAGTTACATAAATGACTTCATTGCAGTTTATCAGGATGATGTGACTGTGTTTTCAAGGAGCAGAAAAGATCACTTGTAACACTTGGAAAGAATGTTGATCAGATGTAGAGAGTTTGGAATCTCTCTCAATCTAAAGAAGTGTCACTTTGGGGTGAAAAATGCCAAGCTACTCGGTCATATTGTTTCAAAGGATGGTGTCATGATTGACCCTGAGAGAGTAGAAGAAATCAACAAGGTCCCAATTCCAAGAACAAAGAAGGGCATCCAATCTTTCTTTGGGAAGATCAATTTCATTAGAAGGTTTGTGTCAAATTTTGCTGAATTGACCCTCCCCATTACATGCATGTTAAAGAAAGATCAAATTATCAAATGGGAGGAGGCTGCCCTTAAAGCTTTTGAAGGAATCAAAGAGGCATTGAAACATGCACCTGTCTTGGTAGCTCCAAATTATAAGAAGCCTTTCCAAATCTTTTCTTTTTCTTATGAAAATACCATTGCATCTATTTTTCTCCAAAAGGATGAAGATGGGGCTGAGAGGCCTATTGCCTTCTTTAGCAAGGCTTTACAAGCTACTGAGTTAAAGTACACAATCATGGAAAAACAAGCATTTGCCTTGGTGAAAGCAACAAAGGTTTTCAGGCCTTATATCTTAAGTTCAAAAGTTGTTTCTTATGTTCCCCACACCATGGTAAAAGACATCTTATTAGAGATGGAGATCTCAAGTAAAAGATGTAGATGGGTGAACAAACTGTAGGAGTATGACATGGACATCCAAACCACAAATTTGGTAAGAGGTTTGGGTCTTGCTAAGCTCATGGCTGAGAGCAACTTGCAGACTGTGGAAGTGAATGAAGTAGAGGAAGAAAGGGAAGAGGTTTTTGAGAAATTGGTAAGTTCTAAGTGGTACAAGGATATAATATTTTACCTTAGACACCTATGTTGTCCTGATCATTTAAATAAAAATAAGAAAAGAGCCCTCAAGGTGGCTTCTCAAAAATACATCATCACTAACTTTGGGCTGAGCTTGGAAGAACCCTGAAGGTGTCCTCTTGAAATGTATAACTGAAGATGAAGCTCCCAAAGTAGTTATTGATTTCCATGGGGGAGTTTGTGGAGGACACTTTGCTGGAAGGGTTACAACACACAAAGTTTTGAGAGCTAGTTATTGGTGGCCTACTCTCTTCAAAGATGCAACCATGCTGATTAGAAAATGTGAAAGCTGCCAACATTTCTCTGGAAGAATGAAAGCTTTAGGCTCCCTTCCTTTGTAGCCCATATCAATTGAAGTTCCTTTCAAACAATGGGGGATGGACTTCATTGGTGAGATATTATACCCTTCTAGTGTTGGAAATAAGTGGATCCTTGTAGCCACAGATTACTTCACCAAGTGGGTAGAAGCAATCCCCACCAAGAAAGAAACACACCAAGTTGTTATGGATTTCTTGTTCAATAATATCATATGTAGATTTGGTGTGCTAGTCAAGATTGTGGCTGATAATTCCATGTGTTTCAGAGCTAAACCTTTGATGGAAATGTGCAAGGAGTATGGAACCAATCTAACTTATTCTTCAAAATATAACCCCCAAGGGAATGGACAAGTTGAGTCCAACAATAAGAACTTATTGAAGATCATTAGGAGGACCTTGGAGTTGAACAAGAGAAAATGGGGTGAACAACTGAAATTTATAGTTTGGGTTTATAGAATCATTTCCAAGAGAGCTAATGGTAAGAGCCCATTTGAGATGGTGTATGGAACTCAAGCTTTTCTGTCCTTACATCTACAATTATCTTCATTTCAGTTTGTTTAAAAACTTGAGGATCAAGAGGTCAGTCCATATGAAGCAAGGATTAATCAGATTGTAGAGCTAGATGAAGAGAGAAGAGCATCCCACCAAAGGCATGTCATATTTAGAGAGAAGTTGAAGAGGTTGTTTGACAAGAAGGTCACTCCTAGGGCCTTCAATATTGGAGATCTGGTTTTGTTGTGGGATAACAGAAATGAAGATAAGGGAAAACATGGTAAATTTGATGCATTATGGATGGGCCCTTACTCCATTGATATCAAAATTGGTCAAAATACCTTTTTTCTCAAAGATTTAGATGGGGAATTGCTTGAATTTCCCGTTAATGGCAGGCATCTGAAGCATTTCTTAGATTAATCCCCAAATTTAAGGTATGCACCAACTTGTACAATGTATAGTGTTTGGCTTTTGCTCTATTTTTGGTGTTTTAGTGGTTCTTGGTTTTCCTTGGTGTGTGGCATCCATTTTTAGTCAGTTTCTCAGTTGGTTTTTGGTGGCTTTGTCTCATGAATCCTCTGCCCAATGGATTATTTTGGCACTTGGTCTACTTATTGTTCTTGTGGCACTCACTGGGAGTGCCCATCCCCGAGCAGGAGCCAATGTTGGTGCCCATTTTGATCCTCTGTTATATTGCCATCTTTCCCCTTTGGTTTGCATGCTCTAAAACATTTTTCTCCCAAATTGGTGATCTGTAACTTTCCCCATCTAGATTGAATGCTTTTAAAAGCTCATAAACTTATTATTTTTCCCTAATTTGAAATAAATATACATGTATGCCTTGTTTTGTGCCCTAGTTTTCCAAATCCACAAGCCTCTGTCATTTTTTCCACTTTTCATGGCCTTTAGAGCTCGAATTTGTTCGTTTCATGCATTTTTCCCCTAAAAAATTTATCCCCATGGTCAAAAATTGCGTAGAATCATTTCACATTTGTTTTTTGACCAAAAAATCCTTCACCCACAAAGAAAAAATTGAATTCGGGCATCCCTTGCGATTTCTGTGTTTTTTGATGCTCATACGGGTATCCTCTACCCGTCAAAATTAAAGCTCAAGCCTCTCCTCATACGTGGCCATTTGTCATTGGTCAAGATTTGGTGGGTTTCTTAGAAAACTTAGCATTTTTTGGTTTTGGAAAAATTTGCAAAATTCTCCTGCAACTCCGCAGGTCCCAGAGGAGGACATGTCGCAAGTGGGTGGGTTGTTTATGCCTTCTTTGGAAAAGTGCGTAGAAATGAAAATATCCCCCAAGGCTCCAATCTGAGGAGGACACGTGGCAGGGACTGGAAGGCTAGCAGAACTTAGAAGATTTTTTCCTTTTTGGCAAAAAGGGAAAAAGGTTGAGGAAAGGGCCGTAGGTCTGTAATGGAGTGAAGGGAGACACATGGTGGCTTCAGAGCATAGAGCAGGTCGACGGGCTGTCGGAGGCAAAAGAAAAAAATTTCCCTTTTCCCAAAATTAGTCAGAGTGAGAATTTGAAGCACTGGCCCGCAAATGAATCACAGGGAGACATGTGGTGGCTGTAGAAGGAAGTGCGGGCCGTCGGAGGAAAAGGCGAAATTTTTCCCTTTTGGCAAAATGACTTAGAGTAAAAATTTGAGGCATGGCTCCACGACGAAGCAAAGGGAGACACATGGTAGGGACAAAATTGGAGGCACGGGTCAGTGGAGGAAAAGTAAACAATTTTCCCTTAGCGAAAAAGGGGTTTTAAAATGAGAAATGAGCCCGCATATCCTCGACGATAGAGAAGGTGACACATGTCAAGGACAGAGGCGAAGGTGCGGGCCCGCGGGAAAAAAGTGAAAAATTTCCAAATTTCCAAAAAGGGTGGAAATGTGTAGAATTGAGCCATGACTTCAATGGGACCGACCTTGTGCCATGTGTCAACACCAAATTTCAAGGGCAAAAGGGCGGAGAAAAAGGTCAAAATTTTACAGTTTTTCAAAAATGTTAAAAACTCAAAAAGTGATCCCAAATCCATTCCCAATTGAATTATGACACGTGGAGGGCTCAGATTGAAGGGAGAAAGGAAAATCAACGGTAACTATACATTTTTCAGTTTGGCCACCATTTTTGCTCCATGAAGCTTGGAGATGTGAATTTTGCATCAATTTTGATCAATTTTTTTGCAAATTCATGTTTGTTTGTGCCTGCAAAGACAAATGCAAGTGGTTTTAGGGATCAATTTATAGATTTGAGGAGTTTTTGAAATGATTTCATCCCTAGCCCGTCCAAAATGTGAAATATCAAATCAAGAAGTTGCAGAATCAAATTTTGGAGGGATAAGGATGAAATGATGAAATGAAAGGGGTCTGCATGCTTTGAAAATGAAAAACGTGCCTCCACAATGGATAATGATGAAGAATTTGTAATGATTCGCCTTTTTTGAAACACCTGGTAACTTTTGTTGCAAAAATGTTAAACGTCCCTATCTGCGAATCATGTTGGAATTTTGTAACAAACTTGATGCTTGGCATATTCTATTCTTGGGAAAGAAGGATCAAATGTAATAGAATGTTATATAATGCATATTTTTTGACATGTAAAAGGTCAGAGAAACTTAGAATTTCACGGGAAAATCTGGGAAGAATCCCATTCTCTGAGAAACCGCCTGAGAACCATTTCTAATTCCTTTTTTTCATCAGATTTGTATCATGTTGAGTTGGTTTCAATTGTAAAGCCATCAATAAGCTCTAATATTGTTCTTATAAAATTCCCTTGCTGATATATTTGATCATTTATGGATTATTTTGTGTTATCTCTAGGCAAAATTTGCATATATTTATGTTTCAGAATGTTTTCAATTTGTGTTTCTTGCTCCTGTTGCAGTCTTGTGTCTAAAATCTCTCTTGATCATACATGCTCTCATTTTCTTGTTGATAGTTTAGTGGCATTTTCAATCTCACATTCAGAAGAGCTTTCATATGATAAAGAGATAAACATATTTAAAATCACTTTACCTTTCTTGAATTTAGAGATTGTTTGTAAACCTTTGGGTGCACCTTAGGTCATGATAAAATAGAGGTTTCTAGATGCTTTTTTGGTTCATCTGCTTCAAGATTTTGTGGCAGGTTGTCAAAGATTATGTGGAAGAGTGCAGATCTAGGCCTCCATTTGGTGCACATATCCTGGTTGAAGGAGTACCTTAACCCTTTTGAAGCATTCTATTGTTTAGGTCTTACTAATTTCTTGCAAAGGTCCTCAAAGAATTTGGCAAATTATGGTTAGTATTGTCTAAAATCTCCCACAAAAATTCATTCAAACAAACTAATCCTACCCATACTACCCCTACATTGCATTATGTTTCAACAAAATAATACAATCCATTTATAAAAATGCACAAAGCAAGTCAGGATCATACACTATCTTTAGTAACCCGTGCCTTGCATTGAAAATATCTCCATAATCTAGAAGTGACAACTTGTGAAAGTCAGATTTGGAGTGTTGATCATATTTTCCCGAGGCCTTTTCATACTATTTACATAGATTGAGGGATATTTTCATCTCCTTCACCATTTGAGGGTTAAAAAAAAAGTCCTTTTACCTTGGTTGAAAGGCACAACCTAAAACAGTTAGGACAAGATCAAGTCCTATTTGAGTGCTATCCATCTCTCCACAAATCTGAGTACTAGTTAGATCACATCCCTAGCTACAAAACGACACACATCATGATCTATTTGACTTCAAGCTTCATGCCATATCTCTAATACTACTCAAACTAAAAAGGAGAACAAATTTGGGTACCAACACCGACCAAATGTAATGTTGATCGAAACTAATGTTCCTCTCATTCAAGTTCACATAAAACACCTGGAAACACCCTTGTACATATTTTGTAGAATGTGTCCGATCATCACTGATGTATAAATAATACTCTCTCAATATTTTTCGGTCTTGGTCAGTGCTTTTAGGAGAGTGCATGAATGTTATATGTACAAAAATAGAAACTTGCACTGAGTTATAATATTGAGACTATACCTCCATTTGTGGTTGCAATGTGTAATTCTCTGCGAAGTCAACTACTGAAACAATAGTACCAAGTGGGAATGTGTCCTTACTTAACTTGAATTGTTCATCCAACCATCGAGCTCTATGTGTGTGCCTTGCATACTCATAAAAAATTTCCTCTCTGAATTTGACCATATATTCTGATACAGGTAATTGTTTTGTAACAAGCTCACACCTCTTAGATTCTTTTCCCTCTTTTAATTGATATGCCACCAATTTATATTTGGTGAAATCAACCAATTATTTTCCTATTGAAGATGTACTCTCCTTGTGCATACAACTTTTCAGATTTGGCAAGCCACCGCATACATTGCACGTTCCATCCAAACATGCTTTGTTATAAAAAAATTGTCTTGTTGATTTTTCACAAAATATTGTCAGAATAAATTCCCTTGAATATTTTTGTGGGACATTTATTCCACACTCCTACAACATGATGTCAGTATGCAAAACACTACGTATTTGACAAAAAACATCATAATGCATTGAAAATTCAACATGATGCCTGCAACAACAAGTGGTACGTGAGTGATTGATTTTCACATAAAAGGGTTTGTTCATTTCAAAGAATATTTAGCTAATGTTAATTTGTGGATTTTCATTTTTAAACTTAGAGAACATTTCTATTTGAGTCATATCTAAGAAATGTTTTACACATGATTCACGATTACGAGAACCTATTCTTCTTTTTACTGTATCTCTTTTATTCGGTGACACCCTTGTGTTCTCATTCCAAAATTTTACAATTAATTCTTTTAGAATAGCAGATATATTCTTTTCTTTTCATGGAATTCTACTAGAGAAAGCCTAATAGTCAATGTTATTGACTAACTCAAGACGTTTACGTCTCTCTATTGCTTTCATTAGTGTTTTTATGTTTAGCTTCAAAGCACTGCTTGTTTTTCTAATCAAGCGTTTATTAACTATTTTATCACTTACTATACAATTAGTTAGTGCACATCATGTAGCATTACTATCTTTGGTGCATCTTTTTCCACCTACAGATTGGTATGCTTTATGTATGTTTTCAAAAATTGACACATTTTGATCAACAACATTATATGTTCTTAACCCCAGGGTCTTCATTATAGATCTCATCTTAATTAACTTCATTAATGAGACAAATAATTGACATCTTTGTGTGTCATTTAAATTCTCAAAGTAATTATCCCAAATTCCACTAGCTTTTCTTCTCGCATTTCTTTCGGACATTTATTTAGGCATTGGTTTTATAATGTTTTCATCAATTTGAATTAAGTGAATTGGTTTTCTTCGTGAAATGGAAGGAGGTGTTCTTAGAGGTGAAGATTCGTTTACAAGGTTACTTTCTTCATTCAGTGTTTTCATACAAATTTCAGGGTTAACATTTGGATTCTCAAGTAAGGGTTCAACAATTGGATTCATATCAATTTCTTCATCCATACCAACATTATCATTTAATTCAATATCATTATTCATTTCAAAACATTATTCTCTACATTTTCATTATGTATTTCATCCCAATTTTCTAATACATTAGCTACATTTTTTATATCAGATGTACCTTACCCTGGTCAAAGTTTTTGCATTCTCTTCAATTTCTTTATTCTCTTCTCTTCCAATTTCTCCGATGTCTTATTATTTACTTTCCTCTTGTCCTTAGCTCAATGTTTATCACCCATGATTAGAAAAAATCAACTAGTGGGGTAGGGGACAAAATGAAATACTAAAAAATTGTGTAAGAATGTAGAGAATATTACAGACAAAAGAGAATGTTTGCAGAACTCATGTGAAAGAGATGAAAGGGACGTTGGAGGGCCACAAGATATAAAACAAAGTAAAACGCGTACGCATTTTTTTTCTCTTTTCCCAAGCCATGCCTCAAGGCTTGGGATCCGGTTTGGATCCCCAAGCCTGAGGCATGGACCTACACAAACACAGCAAATAACGAGTTTTTACAAGAAAATGTAAAAATGACACTTCCTCTATGAGAAATCAAAATAAAACAATCGATCCATTTTAAAAAAATTATACCACGACATAGAGTAGAGTCTCTTCTTTCTTAAAATATAATTTTCTAAATTTTCTGACTAATATAAGGTATCCATATTATTTATTTTCTAACTATGCCTTTTTATAGCTATTTTTTGAAGTGTAAATATGATTATTTTTCATGGTGTATCTTTGTTTTAGGTTATTGAAATTAAAAAAAATTATACTAGCCCAAACTAGGCATAATTCTATACATATTCAAAAAAAAAATCTATTTTTTGATATTTTTTGAGGTAGTTAGCAAGGGGGAGGGGGCAATGGTCAGAGCTCCATTATTTTTCAAAACATAAAATTTTTGTACTAGAAAAATCATAAATAAAAAAATATTTGCTAAAAAAATATAAAAAAAATGGAGCCCAAACTAGATGCTCCTAGCTATCTTTCTACCAAAGGGTTTTCAAAAATACTAAATGGTGCTAAAAAAATGGTGGGGGGCACGAAAGTCACTCATTATGTTTTTTGAACAAAAACAGGAGCATCTATTGGTATTTTAGTTGTTTGACCCACTTAAACTTATCCGTTTCCAATAAAATTTAGTAGCTTAGAAACTAAACTCAAAACTCTACTATTCATATTTCTACAACATCTTCTAATTTTAAGTGTAACTATTTCGAAAAACTCATACAAGTTGAAGTTTTTTTTTTCAGAAAAAGGCGTCTACTTAAGACCCCCTTTTGGCCCCCCAACTTAGTGCACTTACCCATCACATTAAACAGATCAAAAAATCATGAAGGCCAATCACAAATGATATAATCTTATGACTCACAATAATTATAATTCTTGTAGGATAAAAAACTAGTCCACAAATTTAGTGCGAACAATAGACTTGCACACAAGTATCTACATGGAAGAACATCCACCTCAAACAAACTCTTCTTCCAACCTTATTTTCACATCGACAATTATGCTTGATATCTCACACTAAAATCACCAAATGATAACAATATTTATTAGGAAATTGGGATTTTCTTAAATAACATTGAATTCCCCAACTTGATAACTAATATGAAATTATAGCCTAATGGTCCTAGTACATGACTCAGTTAGCCTTCATGACAATACTTGATCATATTTCATTACTTTACATACAAACTTCATAGTATTATGTGATTCAATGTATACTTGTAATATTATGTGGCTTCCTCAGCGTTCCATGACCTTCATCAATGTTCAAGAGACTTCCAATAGATTATGTGGTTTTTGCAAGGAATCCACTAAATTTTGTGGACTACAAAAAATATATGACATTGCATAGTAGAATTGCACACTAGATAAAATTATGTAATAAACTTGTGCACTATATAATATTAAAAATAGTAATATACAGTATGTTCATAACATATTTGTTTCATTGTGTTTTCCTCCAAAAACAAAAATTCACACAGAATGCAAATACTACTTGAATCTTCTTTTGATAGGTACATGATCACTTATAAACCTGGGTGTCCCTAAATTATACACCCTAGGTAATAATAAATGTAATCATGGTGATCACATTCATGGAGGTGGTAGAACCACCCTTGAAAATAATTTTGGTAAGGACATGGAATGACTATGCACCAAAAGCATTTACATATCTTCCATTTTTTAGGGTTAGCTGGGTTATAATATATCCTACTTCTTTAAATGTTCCTTAATTCTTTTGTGTACCACCTCTCACTAGCTAGAGGCTAATCCTTTTTCTCTACATGTCTCTCATCATCTGTCCTCTAAAATTCCTCCCTCTATGCACTACCTCTACACACTACCTAAAGACACACGTTTTTTATTAGATACTTATTTTTCAATGATATATATTTCCATACTATCATAATCTTATCTTTAGTTATTCCCAGTTTACCCTTCACCCAAATTATTTCTACTTCTATGCATACTTTGTCCTCATATCAAATTATTGTACATGTGTCATCTTACATGGCCTTTTACACCATGTGAATATGATGTAATTCCTCTTCATCTTCCTCTTCTTATTCTTTCATTAGTTTAAGAATGTGAGTCCACCTTTCCTTCTACAATCTCACAATATTTTTTCTCCCATTATACATCATCCTTATATCAAACAACCAAGGTATTCCCAATAATACATGGCAATCATCCATCAATAAAACATAACATAGAAATGTAACTTTGAAGATTATAATTTTTATTTCAAACTTGCATTGATCTTTCACAACACTTGCATATCATTCCACCATCCAAGTAATTTTGTAAGGATTTAGAATCAATTTTCACTTTAATCCCAACATCCACACCATCTCCACAAGCACCAAATTCGATTTTCTTATATTATCAACTACCATGGTACAATAAATCCCTTTAGTCTTTCTTCTTGTGTAGTAAATATGTTGCAAATCATTTTTATTCCTTGTATCCTTCAATACCATCCTCGGGGTCATCCAGAATTCTCCTTTTTTGGTTTTTATTCTAATTCACCACTTTCCTCTTCTTACACTATGTGAAAACTCACATTCTTTTTCTTTCTATAATCCTTGTGTGGGCACTCATAATCTTGATGGCCTACCTCATCACATTAAAAATGTGTAATACTAAATATTTTTCCCCAACCTCTACATCTTATGAACATAGTACTTCCATTATTTTTTATTCTTGTGTATTATTTATACATTCTCCACCTTCATACTCATGCATCCCTCACTCTTTTATAATACTTGGCTTCACTTTGTTCTTTTACACATCGTTTCTACACTCTAAATTCTCTTCCCTTAAGGGATGATTTTACATCTCTTCTATCGTTTACATAGTAATTATGTTAATATCATCCTAAATCATCCACCTTAGTAAATTTATGTATTGATCCACATTTTCTTAATCCATCTCACTATGATCAACTCAAATTGTGACCTTGTAAAACTCAAATTGTGTACCTACTGGATTTTCATCTCTAGGATCCCACCCAAGCTCTTGAATATGATCCATGTGATAAACATGTGGTGGATGTTGTGCCATCTCTACCACAATGTAGAGCTCTAAAATATCTCTAAGGAATAAAATGATATAATAACATAAATGACTAATAAGGTTTTGATACCTCCCACCCTTGTATTTAACCCCTTCTTCTAAACCCTAATTTATCTTTCAATCCTAATTTTTTCCTTTGTGTTCTCATAATTAATTCTATACACCCTTTCTTATCATTTTCTCCAAGGATCTCTCTCTCTCTCTCTCTCTCTCTCTCTCTCTCTCTCTCTCTCTCTCTCTCTCTCTCTTCCTCTTATTAAATGATTTTCAACTATTTTTTCGCTTCACCCACCGGTTTCAAGGGACAATCCCTTATCATAATTCAAAACCACTAGGGCATACAAATGATTCAATGGGATAAATCAGATATTTCACCACACTTCTTTATCATTTTTTCACCGATCTACATATGTTTATTATCTTTAAAGATCTATCACTTCATAATAACACTATAAAGAGGGGAAAATATAGACATCCTAAAATATTTTATTACGTATTCTAAACCTCCGAAATCATCCTATAATTACTTCACATTACATTATGAACATTTATAACACTTTTAACCACTTTTTATATATTATATTATTTTATGACCTTTAATGGAATTTTACGACATTGTACCGCAACTCCCCTAATCATTCCTATCACTCACACATAGGTCTTGAATTAATAAATATTCACGCTATGGAACTTATTACACTCATATCCCATTCCTAGGATTATTTAATTAATCTTATCACTCTTATTATTCATCCCCTATCCCATTAGCTAATTTAATATAATAATAATTAAATAAATCCTACATATATCCATTTACACCTAACCTCTTATTCACTTTCACTTCAATAATTAACATCTCAAGGTAACTAGAGCAAAAAAAATCAATTAAAGATAAAATAATTAAATATATGTAAGAAGACAAGTTTAGATTAAATCAAATCATGCATTTGAGTTAACTAAACATATCCCATAAAACATGACATTCAAAAATTAATACAAATATCCCCAAAGCTAAAAGTCACATCACTTTTTTGGGAGAATAAAACAAAGACACTAATTTAATATTTCAATGTAAAAGATAAAAAATATTCAAAATCATGTACAACATTTGTCAACTCAAGGACATATCATCTATGAAAACTCAAAAGATCAGTTCAACTCCTTAATCAAATTGAAAACTTAGCTAAAGAATCCAATCATGCTTTAGCTAGCTTCAAATTAGAACACAAATAAAGTATTTGGGATTCTCTTCCCTCATATATAAATAAGAAATCATTACTCTTCATTTATCATCTTTGGAAGCTTTGAGATTTACATTATTATTGTGTCAAATTTCCATTAAATTCTACATGTTGTTACACTATCCAATTAATCACAAATCAAAAATAAAATTAGTCATTCAATCACTTTTCTCGTAGTTAAAATTTACTTCCATTCAGAACATATTTGGAGCATCTACAAATATTTTATCAAGATATTTAATAAGCTTAGTGCTTCATTTTAGAATGTAGTAGTCTCATCTAAAGTTGCAAGGAGATACAAAAGAAGGACCATGTTTTCATTTATTGTATTTTTTTCTATTATTACTTTTTCTCGTGTATACATTTTGGTACACCCGGTAGGACTCAAAGTATACATTATGTCTTTAACACGATGCATATACAAAAATAATATACATAAAAATAATACATGAAGTCATCCTTGATTCTACCCCACTCCTAAACTTCCTAATCCCTCTCCTCCACACATCAGTGGAGACATATGAATAGATCTAATGGAACTAGATGTCCTGTGGGATCAAACTGACCTATGTAATACCCCACATCATGTGTGTTGGTCACTAAATCCTATAATAGGTCTCCCATCCCACTAGCCTTGACTATACATTGTGTTGTATATCTCTCTACTTTCACCTACTATACTTGTAATGATATCTTATATCTCTCATCTGTCATTTTCTATAACTACACCTGTAATGTATGAGCTATAATTAGAGAGGAATTTCTCTGCCACAGGACTCTATCTCTTTATGCTTGCGTAGCTTGTAACTCTGCTACTGATGGTCCTAGAGGTTGTACTTCTAGAATATGACTCCACACATTATCCTCTCCTATATCTCCCCATCATCCATATCTAACATTATCTCCGTCTCCCCACCCATCATCTCCATCTTTGGATCCTCAAACTCCTCCTAGACTTGGTGGCCTTGGTGGTGAATCCTATATGCCTTGTACCTACACTGGTACCTATAAACCCTGTACATGTAAATATTTTAAACCCTATGCCTATACCTATAAATCTTGTCCCTAGCCCAGTTGACTTCCTCTTGTTCTAACTTTGCACCATAGTGTGCCCCTCACTATTACTACTATACTTGCTGCCATAACTATCTACAGGATGGTCACACACATATGTATTATAGTTGCATACCAGTTTGTATACTCCAGTGATACATTAGGGTCCATGGTGTATGCTTGTAAATCCCATGCTTTTGCTAATACTCATCCAAAACTAGCCCTCAGTGTGCTAGACCTAATGCATCTCCAAAAATGTATGGTCTCTCATGCTACCCATGTGTACCACTACTCTCCTGCAAGAATATCATGTGTGACTCCCAGCTACAACATGACCCATTCTGGTCTATACTTCTCAATGATAAATGATCAACTACCAATAATGTAGTGTTCTATCTTTACTATCTCTAACTCTGCAACATCTATGTCCCACATATATCATCTGAGTGGCATCCATGTAATTAGTCGTAGTTTTAGATCACCCATTGCTCGTATGTAGAATCCTAAATATACGTAATGACCTCTATAACATCCACCTATAATCTCGCATCCATAAAATGATGGCTTCTATGGATATCTATCTCTGAGTATACCCATTAGTCAACTTATTATGATATGGTACCATGCCCAAATCTCTAATAATTTCATTGGGACCAACTTCCTCTTACTCATATACAATGCCATGTGCATGTCTCTGTATAAATGGGCTAGTATGCATGGACCCCATGTAAAAACTATCACTAAGTCCATTAGTTCCACTACCACACTAATCAATCCAAGATGAAAACACTTCCCAATATTATTAGGAAGCATGTATCCACTGATAAGATCCATCAATCAAATCAAATTTCATGCTAACGCACTATCCTCTATGCACAGTACGAGGTGCACATCCATTCCCTCTCCATGAATCTCATATACTCCAAATAATAGTTGTATTGGTGCCCTAATTTATGTTGCAATCCTCTCCTACTAAATCAAATGACCTTACATTGGTACCCTTAGTATGTGGTATACATCCTATAGTGTTATTGATATCTCCCTGGTAGGAAATTTGAATGCTTATAACTCACTATGCCATCACTCTAATAACACATTCAACATGCAGTGGTATAATATGATGTCTAGCATCCATGTCATGTATGATAATTCTCACACCTACAATATTACACATAGTTATCTCCTCTCTAACCTCATCATCTATATCTTGAATGATTGCAATCGTCCATGCATCTCTCTCACATCTAGGGAATATAATCTCTCATGCACACATCAAACTACTTCATTAGTCCTTTACAACAATTTTTTCTTCTTATTTCATCTTCTACATTTAACCATTCCTCATAATCCATGCCAGCGCACCTAAAGTTACAATATCACACATGTTTTAATGTTAATGCACATAATTTTCAAACTAGCCAAATATTTTTCACATTAACACACTCAATGATAGCACATGTATTGTCATGCTAGCACATTCAAAACCATGCTAGTGCATCCATTATTCTAACATATGTAATTCAATGGTAACTCCCTTAATTACACGTTATCCCAGGTAATCCTACATTAATGCACTTTTTTGGATACACTAGTGCAACTATTTCCTTGCACTAGCATTACTTTCGAGGTTTTACCTACATCTAATAAATAATAAATACACATAATAAATTCATTTTTGTGTACGTACTAGACTAGCATCGTCAGGAGCCTTCCTAAAATCTTGAATACAATCTATGTGATGAAAACATGGTGGATATTACACCATCTGTCCCACTATGTAGAGCTCCAAAATATCTTTGAGGCATAAAAGGGTCTAATAGAAAAAATGACTAATAAGGTTTTCTTGCCTTCCACCCTTATATTTAACCCTTTCTTCTAAACCCTAATTTCTCTTTCAAACCTAATTTTGGCCTTTGCACTCTCATAACTCATTTTATATTCCCTTTCTTCCCAATTTCTCCAAGGATTTCTCTACCCCCCCCTCTCTCTCTTCCTCTTATCAAGAGGATATGCACCGTTTTGTTACATCACCCATCCACTTAAGGGGGAAATTCCTTAGCATAATCTAGACCTGTTGGGACATCCAAATGCCTCACTAGGGAAAATCAGATAGTTCACCACACTTATTTATTATTTTTTCACCGATCTACATGCATATACTATATTTAAAGTGATATTACTTCATAATAACACTTTAAAGAGTGGAAAATCTAGACACTCTAAAATATCATATTACGTATTCTAAACCTCCAAAATCATCTTATAATTACTTCATAGTACATTATGACCATTTTTTGACCACTTTTGACATATTCCTCTATTTTACAACCTTTAATGGAATTTAATGACATTATCCTACAACTCCCCTAATCATTCCCATCGCTCACACATAAGTCTTGAATTATTAAAAAAATTCACTATGGACCTTATTACATTCATATCTCATTCCTAAGATTAATTAATTAATCCTATCACTCTTATTGTTCATCCACTATTCTGTCATATATCCATTTATACCTCACCTCTTATTCACTTTCACTTCACTAATTGACATCTCAAATTAACTAGAGAAACAAATCAATTAAAGATATAATCATTAAATATATGAAAGAATACAAGTTTATATTAAATCAAATCATGCATATGAGTTAAATAAACATATCCCATAAAGCATGGAATTCTAAAATTAAATCAAATCTGCCCAAATCTAAAAGTCACGTCACTTTTTTGGGTGTTCATAAAAAAATACGTGAATTTAATATATCAATGAAAAAGATGAAAAATATTCAAAAGCATGTGCAACCTTTGCAAACGCAATGATGGGTCATCTATGCAAACTCAAAAAAACAATTCAACTCCTCAATCAATTTGGAAACTCAACTAAACAATCCAATCATGCTTTAGTTAGCTTCAGGCCAGATAAATCAATCACACAAATCAAGGATTTGGGATTATCTTCCTTCATTTATAAAAATAAATCATTCCTCTCCATTTATCATCTTTGGAAGCTTTTGATATTTGCATTTTAATTGTATCAAAATTCCATTCAATTATACGCATTGTTATGTTTCCAATTGATCACGTATCAACAATCAAATCAATCAATCAATCGCTTTGTTCATAGCAGAAATCTACCTTTATTTAGAACATTCTTGTAGCATCCACCAAAATTTGTATCAAGAGATTAAACAAGCTCGATACTTCATTTCAATATTCAATAGTCTCTGGATGGCAGATTGGGGAATGCTAAAAGCTGAAATGACTGCATATTGTCTGCCCTCAAAAGCATTTACAACTTCATTGAGCAACATGTCCACAGTGTTTGCAGTTTAAGTGGGATCAATGAGGATATATGGGGCCCTAAAGAGAAAAGGGACATTGCAATTTCCCAAGCTGATCTTCAAGACCCCTCTCAGGCCACTGCCATTGCCTTCTTCATGTCACTGCAGGCTATCAAAACCAAAATTGACAGATCCATCAAGTAAAGGGATGTAGTGATGTTGTTTTTTCGCTGCGATGTGGCTGTCATCGGGCGGTTCTGGAGCTGTTTTGCGGTGGGGCTCCTTATGATGTTTCTCTTTTGGTTCCTTTTTGTTCTTGCCTTCTTTTCTCTGGATCTTTGTACGTTTAGATCCTATTTTCTCCTTTATTGTAATTTTTGGCTGTTGAGCCTTCCTTGGTTGACTATTCTGCCCTTCTCTGGGCTGCTTCTTTAATCTTTTCTATCTGGCTTTTGAGCCCTTTTGTATTCAGGGTATAGTCCCTTCAAAACTATTTTCCCTTAATAAAAAAAAATATTCAATAGTCTCATCTGAGGTTTTAAGGAGATATGAAGGAAGGACTAGATTTGTATTTATTATATGTTTTCTTTCATTATTATTTTTTCTCTTGTATATAATGTGTGTTGATATGATCAAATATATTAAAGGAACCAATTCAAGTAATGGCATTTTTCATTAAAGGATCATCTAAACTTAAAATTAGAATATATATTATCTTATATGTGACATGATTTAATTAAGGACTAACTAGGACCATTTCAGCCATAAAAATGTATTGTTTGCATCCTAATTTGAATTGGTTATATTAACAATCATGTGGAACCTTGAAAATGGAGGATTTTGTAATTTTTCATTTGGTAACTATCCCACATTTCCAAGGAGTGAAAAGTAAATGTGTATATATAGAAAAAATATCTCTTAGTATATTGGAGGAATGGCTTCACAAGACACCTTTTTGAAAAGTGTTGAAAATTTTCAAAATAAAGAAAGACTTGGAAGGAGACTCTAGAGCCAAAATAACATAAAATATTGACACATCGCAAGAGATTGACCAATGTGATATAATTTTTATAGGATTTACAAGAAAGGCTTAAGAGTTCACGGGTTTTCCTGAAGTTACATGAAATGAGGACACGTGGCCTATGGATCAACAATCAAGGTTTAATCTTGGGAAGGATTGGGGAAAATCGGTCCAAATTTAATAATTCAATATTATTGTTGATTAAGTAAGGAATGCAATTATGCATATAATAAACTTCATACAATCAAAAGATTAGACAAATGAAATATAACCTGAAGAAGCTAATTGAAACTTGCAAAAATAATATTTATAATTATAAAAAAATAAGTAAGATTCACCTTTACATCGGTAACCATTTTATTTATTTTTTTCCATTTTCGCCAAAGCCACAATATCCATTTTTGTAATATTCACCATCCCAACATATATTGCTTCAACAATATTCCCCACCCTTTCTATAATTTCTTTTTTCATGGGTTATTTTAAATTTTCACTAGTCCAAATGTCCTAGTACATGAATCATTTGGCCTTGAAAGCTCCAATTGATCATCTTTCAACACTTGTGGCTCAACTTCATAGTATACCACATCTTCAATGTAGACTTGTAATATTGTGAACCTTTGTTTGTATTCCATGAAATTTGTTAATGCGTGAGATAATTTTGAAAAACTATGTGGCTTGTGCAAGGAATCCATTGAATTGTGCAGACTATGTAATAGACTTGACATTACATAGTATAACCACACACTCCATAAAATGAAAAATAATACTTCCTAGTCTACTCCAAACATATTTTTTCACTGTGTTTACCACCAATAACATAAAATACACACATAATAAAAACATTGGTTGACTATATTTTTTGTCAATACATTATCCATGCAAAAACCAAACACTCTTGCATTATATCACATGCTAGGTGGGGAACTATGTGTAGTTTGAGGCATCTTTGAAGTAGTCCCATCATATGCATCATAGTGTTTATTTAACCAAAATACTAACCTTTTTAGAAGGTCTCATATCCACAGTTAGGTTTTGATTTTGTTTCACATCACGTAAATGGTTTCACACATTAGGAAACCTAGGGTTTGAATGTGAATATCATCACAAAGTATCAAAGCTATACTTAATTTTATAAATCACCAACACATATGTGTCATAAATTGTAAATATCAAGGTCAGACTAAACCATACTTTATGATATATCATATAGTTCCATACCAACTCATTTATAGTCACTCTTATAGGAACAAAGAACCTCTATGTTATTTATAGTCTATATAGTCACTTTGCACATCCAAATAAAAAAATTTATTCTATATTAAGCTAATTGAACTTCCTCTTATGCCTTAAGAAGTTATATCTACTATATCTTAAAAATTTCTTTGGAGATTTATTATTTATGGTTTAGGACTGAATACCATAAACCAATTGAGATAAGAAGGAACTATAAGTAGTCATGAAGCCATGTACAAAATGGAGGGAAGATGGAGGAAATTACATGGGAAGTGGGGAAGTCAAGGAAAGAACATGTTAAACACTTAGGATTTTAGGAATATAGTGGATGCTCTGTCAGATGATATCTCCTCTAAAAATCCTAAAGAAAACGGAATTAGTGTCACCTTATAATGTTGGGGAGGATATATTACATGTAAAAATTTGTATAATAGAAATGAGTAGACAAGGGGTTATATGGTTAGGTTTGATATTCCAAGTACCTTTTTTATGGCCTCTCATGCACTTTTTGGGAGAAAATTTGATATATATAGAGGAAAAAACTAAAATATGGATGGAGTTTGAAGTAACTTTAGGTTATTATGGAAATTTTTATGAGCCACCCTCACTACCTTTGGATATTTCTACCTTATTTACACAACTCAATTTAAATTAAACTACTAAGTTATATGAACCAATGATTATTATATAGGGGATGTTAATTTAGAAGGTATCATAAAATATTTATATAGAAGGATACTAGTAACTAAAAAATACTTTATGCTAGGATATGTTATTTTGCTTTGTTTTATATTTTGTTATTTATCGGAAAACATTCCATAGAAGTAATTTGAATAGTTGTAGAAGATGTTTTGATAGGTTTTTGATGTTTTATGTTATAGTGTTTATGGTTGGTTTTTGTGGTGGCTTCTACTCATCTTTCTTTGTTGATACTATTGATGATATGTATGTGTACAACTATGTAATAACTTTTCTCATATTTAAAAAATGGAAAAGGGACCCAACAACCCTTTTTATCGATAAAAACAAATAAATAAAAAAAACATTTATTTATTGATTTATGGTGTAATAATTTGATAAATCCAACCAAGTCTATCTCCTTGCTCTAAGTTGGCTACCATAGGGTTTTTGCTTCTTCTTTGGTTTATATTTTTTTTTTCTCTTTTTAGGATTTATCACCTTTTGTGTTTTCAAGGATTACTTTGTAGTTGCATTTTATTATTCATATACTAATAAGCCCAAATTTATGTAACTAGCTAGTATAGGTATGTGTGAGGATATTAATGACGTTCCTATTGAATTTTTTCAATATGATTATGATAAAACATATGAGGCTTAGTCTACAATAGTTTATAATACTTATGTATATACATCCCCTACTTCTTTAGTCTTTGGTAATACTGTATTTATTACTTATTTTTAACATTATGATTACTCTAATGCCAATACCTATAATCTTACTTAGGAAGATGAAAAAAAAGGGAAAATTTTATAGAAAAATCCGTAGCTCATTGATGCCATTATATAAATTTATGGAGATGAAAAAAGTGTAAAAATAAATCTAAGAGTCTAAATTCCATTGTTACATCTTTCACAATGTCTACATATATTTTGTTTGCATCTACTATGACTATATCTTCAAAACTAACCAATATCCCATTTCATAGTGTTACATTATCTATTCTTGTGTCTACTACCATTCCTACTTCTAGTAAATAGAACTACAAAGATTTCAATTCCTCTTCTAATTCATAGTTTCTTGAAAATAGTGTTCATAGATTATTAGCCCAAGTAATATAATTATAAAAAGTCTCATATACCTCTTTTAATGTCACATAGTCTACTCAACTATTGCACAACCTCATTTAACTTGAAATAGATTCCTTTCCTTTTCTATTATTTTTATGTCTATTAATCTTCGTATTTATGATCAAAAAGGTGATCCTAAACATCTTCACACTTTTCATGTCACATGCTTAGAGTATGCTTACTGCAATGTATTACTTACTAAGAATTTTCCTATAATCCTTAAGGAATATGCACTAAAATGGTTCTATGAACTTCCCATTCATTTAATATGGTAATTTACCCCTTTGGGCAGTGAATTAATTACACAATGTTTTTATCAATATTGGGGAATATCTATCATATGCTGAAATGTGTAACATGCAACAAGGCTCTAATGAGCCCATTAGTTAATATATTATGCGCTACAAGATTATGCTTACTAAAATGAATATAATCCTAGCTAACAATGAGATTTAAGATTTACTCTCTTAAAACCTTCTTTATCCTCTACAAGAGTTAATTATCTTTGATAAATTGTGATCATTTGATTTATTATATCACACATTAAAATAATAGAATGATAATTTCATTAAAATGAATAAGATCAATCATATTTCTAATAATCATAATAAATATAATGTTAAATTTCCAGGAAAACTATAGAAACTAAAATATGGTAACCTATCCTTGTATAGTTCCTAGTTTAACCTTATATCCTTGTCAAAACAAAAGCTCACATTCCGAATCCAATCTCATAATCTCTTCTGCTATTATAAAAATTTCTTATGTTTACACCATTCTATTTCAACAAATATGGAAATATTGTTCAATCAAAAAGGTATCAAACATATTATATTCATTGAACAAATTTAATTTTATGATTTTCTCTCTCTTGTAAAAAACTACATAGAAGGGTTTGGTCCTGGTCAAACTGTATGATCCTACCCATTCTCATCCAATTAATCTAATTTCTATGTTAAATCATTCTTTGGGTAATTTAATCTTCCTACGTCCGACCTTATCAAAATATCTCACATACATAATACTATATAAGAGATTCATTATCACATTATAAATCACCTAGATCTATTATGATATCCTATTGCCAAACTCATTCCAAACTATTTACAAGAGAATCCTAACAACATAAATATTCTAATTTGAACTACTTTTGATCAATCAAACATACTATTGTATACTCCACAACAAATCAAAATCCCCTTTTTCCCACTGTTATGCATGCATCAATCATTCATACCTTGGAAATGCCTAATTCATAAGGGGAATATAATCCTATACCTCACTGTATTGCTATGAATATACCAATGATCACTACTAGCTACACATCACTTATCTACACTCACAATTATTTATATGCTTCCTCTTTTAATATAAAGGTTCTTATTTCCCTTGTTCATACTTTTCAAGCTCAAATATTACACCTACAATAAGGTGCATCTACTTCCTCTTATACAATGGATTCTAATCAGTTGCTTCATAACCAAATTTCACCTAAGGTGAATTCATACCCTTTACCTCTTTTTTCTCATAAATTACCTATCTACAATGATAAAGGGGATCCTTAGGAGAACTTGCATATGTTTCATGTTGATTTCTAGGAATACTCTTCAGATGTTACATTTCTCACTAATCTTTTCCCTCACAATCTTAAAGATTTTTCCTTAAAATGGTTTTATGACTTACCCATGCATTTTTTAAAAACATTCACCCCTTGGATGATCAATTCCTTACGTTAATTTCTCTCAACATTCATGATAAATTATCCTATGCCCAAATGGCTAAGACATAACAAGGTTACAATAAGTCCCTTAACAATTATGTCTTGAATATAAGACTATACTTTCTAAGATGAATAATCTACAGATAAATTCTGAATTACAAGATAATTTTCTCAAATCCTCCTAGTTCCCTTACAAGAATCAGTGCTATTTGGCAAGTTTCATGCATTTTATCACGTTTTTTATAATTTGAACGAACGCAAAGCTAATATCCTTAACAAAACAAGCTAAAGTATGTTAATCTTCCTCCTAACACCTCTACTCATAATTTTTAATCCAAGATTACCTTTAATCACAAAGATATTGATGATAAATCTTATGTTTGACCTACAATAAATTCCATATTATAACCCCCAAATCTACAAATACAATCTTCTTGAAATTCTTTTACCCATTTTCCCTACTCACCTTGAAAATTGTTTTAACAATTACTTGAGAGCAACCTTGTATCCCTCTTCCACTACTTGAAGTTGATACAAGTAAACCTCATGGTAATATATTTGATGTCCCTATTCACTATGACTAACACTGATGTATTGGCCACTCTACTAATAACCTCTTTAAGTTACATCACATTATCCAAGATTTACTCGATGTCAATACTTTTGATTATGAGATTATACCTTAGCCTAATCTTACTAATTACAATATAAAATTGAAAATATTTAGTGATCCACTTCTAGAACGTGAGACTACTAAATCTACCATGGAAGTTCACAATTTCTATTGTGTTGTTCCTCTTGCTCCATATTATCATAACATTTTTGGAAAAATGATTAGAAATATTTTCATTACAGCCTCCTTTTTGGTCATCACCTTTGATCATACTCATATGAAACCTATATTTATCTATAATACATTATACATCCTCACTTTGACTGATCAACACCATATATTAAATGTTTTGGTTAATAACATCACTTCCCATAATCTATGAATGTTTTTACTTCTATACAGCTCTTGGGTATAGTAGGAATGATGTCATCATCTATCCTAAGACAAAAATTAGACATATTATTTTACCCATTATAGTCAGACCCACCACCTTTGCTCTCACATTCCTAGTGGTATTTTCTCTCGCCTCATGTGATATGAGACTAGTTCATTATTGGATTTTCACCTTTTCATATATCCCTTCTATATTACAAAAATGTGTGAAGTTCATTTATAATAATCAAGTGGTCACTATTAAGGGAATCCCAATTCTCACTCCTCCATCATCACGACTCAGTCTTAGGATAGAATCCCAATGTAGTACATCTATAGCCTCATATACTACTACCCATGCCATAACTTATCATAAACACATATATAGGTATGTTTCTCGGTCACCTAGGACACACATTACACATCAGAAGACACATCCCCTTCAGCCTATAACTTGATAAACTTCTACATCTCCTACCTATCACAATCCTTCTTACTATCACTCAACCTCAACAAATATCATTGATTCTACACTGATCATCTATGATCATACTTTATCTCTTCCACCACTTAAAGGGATTGAATCCCCTTTGTCTACCATACATGAAACACCTCTTCATGAACCCCTCATCAAATATCTCTTGTGGTATCTCCCTTATTATATAGTTATTATTTAACCACTCTAAAAACATTCAAACAATCACATAACACAAAAACATTCAAATATGATAAAAAAAAACTAAATAAGGACTTGTTTTTATTTGGCTTGACTAACATGTTACTTTATACATCATTTTGGTTAAATTGATTTTATATATATTGTATCTATTCTTTACACAAACGTGTTCATGAGGTATCAAGAGTTCGATTTAGGAAACTCATTTATTACGACACGGTGATAGGAGATAGATTATTTCCTTACACAACTCTATTGGGGGCATCCCTACACACTTCACAAATGTTTTTGTTTCATTACATGCTACCTTACACCTTACTTATCATGCTTATTTACATACACAATGTTTATTATTATCTATTGGATCTATGGAGCTAACATGTGTGTCTTGTGCATTGTTAACTTATTATTTTTATTTTATTATTACTATTGATAGTTGTTAAACTTACTTTATATATTATTTCCACTATTTTTTTATGAAGATTAATTCCTTGATTTATTATTGTGTGGGTTTATCTAATTGTGATGCTGAATTTTTATAATTTATATAGTATATAGGCCTTACTTATCTTGCAACATCATGTGTGTCCCATGTTTGTAGATTCATTCCTATCTTTCTTGTATGTACTTTATTCTATGATTGTGGCACATTGTTACTTTTACTATAATTATCTGGTGATATCACGGGTGTCCAATATTTATGGATCCATGTGTATATTTGACTATGATTTTACATAATTTTTATTACTTAATTGCACATTGTTGTTTCTATTACTATGTTGCTTCTAGCTTATAATGATGCTTCCTGATGGAGGAGCATCACCTCTAGTATGTGTATAAGGGTGGAAACATCTAATGTTTTGGTTTTTTAGGTTTGATTTAGGTCCTAGAAGTTGTTAAGAGTCATTTAGAGGTGGTAGCTTAAGTCTAAGTTTTTCAAAATTTGAATAATTGGCTTTCACTCCAAAAGTACAAAATGGGCCTTGGAAGTCATTTTTTATTTGAAATGGTTTATATAATGGATTCTTGAAGCTTATAAGCATGTAAAGAGATTACATGAGGAATAATAAGGTGTTTTAGGTCCTTATAGGATAGAATCAAAATTTGAGTCAAAAAAACCTAAGACTAGGTATTTGAGCTAAGCAACATGATATTAAGCTAAGGTCATCCATAAGACAAGTGATTCAAGAAGGTGTATTTGATCCGAAAATAATCAGATTATTACTACCTGATCTCAGACCCTTGTAGGCTTTAATTATTTTCTGATAATTTACTCCTTTTAAGTAATCAATTTAGAATAATGCAAGACAATAATGACAATTGCACATAGATTGATTACGGAGTTTGGCAATTGCCTACGTCTCCGGGTTCATGGTCGAACCATTCCACTAGTCAAAACTTGTAAGTTACAATAGTACTTTCACAAGAAAACCTAATGGAAACTATTTAAACTTGCTTAGAAGAATAACCAGACCTTCGAACGACAAGGGTGAAAAATAGCACCCAACTCCCACCTTCCTGGCATATTCGGCAAGCTTGATGGCTCCAGCTCCACTATTTGAAAACCTTCGATTCTCGATCGGCCTTCCAGATGCTAATACAACGCCCTATGGCTCTCCGGTCGATATACCAGGCTTCACAATAATTTACTGTGGCGCTATGGGCTGACTAGGTAGTTTGAATAACTCCTAGCCACAATAATTTAATTTATTATTGCCTAACAAATAATAGGTCAATAATAATCAAAATAATAATGCCTAAAATAATTTAGGTCTTCACACAACAACAATTTCTCATTCTCCTCTTGGCTCGGACTTCACCTCCAGCGCTCTAGGAATGAGCTTCTCTGTATTTTGTGTGTGTGTTACAATGAAAATGGGTTCCCTATTTATACAAAAAATAGGGCCCTTAAAATATGTGATAAAATATTATCTAAGGCTATTTTTAAACCTTAGCCCGTAACATTTTGGATATGCTTATCCCATATTAGGGCGGATTGCATGTTTAATGGGATTAAATCCCAAATGGAGCCGCATTTGGATAAGGTCCCACATTTTTGGCGGTGGGGGATAATGTCTAAGGCTTTAAATAGCCTTCCTCCACGCAAATGAAGTGGTCAAAGGACCACATTAGGCTTAACCGCCCCCATTTAATTCTCCTCTCCACGTGGATTTCCACGCATGGAATAAGCATCCCCTACCACCGCTTCACCTTCTCCCTTCCACGTGCTCCTTGGAAATAACATGGTTAAGTTGGCGGTTATGTAGGATTTGGAGAATTAGTGGATTTATATGGTTTTGATACTAATGTATAAACATTAATATATATAGCGGTTTGGCATATACATGTGTGGCATTTGGAAAGTGGACTTACCAAGTAAATATAATTTTGACCCATGTAGTGTGGTATGGAAATAATTAACTCGGTCAATAGTATATAGCCCACTTGTTGTCTCCCAATAGGCAAATCGAGTGAATTCGATGAGTGGTGGCAAGCCACATGTCACAGTGCGATTGGTCCAATATTGACTAGTTGACCAGAGTTGACTTTCCCGCTGTCTGAACTTTGACCGAACATATCTAGAGCTCCCGATGTCCGTTTGTCGCGTTCTCAAAGTCGTTGGAAAGCTCTCGAGATGATCTTCTACACTGACACCATTTAGGGATGTTTAGGGAAATTTTAGAAATGATCCCCTGATCACACCTCCCCACTGAGAAAGGTTTTTTGTCCCAAAAAGCTTCCATACTGTCCTGAATCTGAATAACTCTGCTGCCACCTCGGAAGTGCTGTTGTAGTAGACCCTTGGGTCTTCTCCTCCAACCTTCTCACTTCGACAACTCTGCTCCGATTCTAGGACCTGTGGGTTATGGGCCCACGACGCTTCCGCTACGCCACTTTGATATCCGAAGAAGACCTCCACACCTCCGCTTTATGGTGCTAAGTTTCTTAATGAAACCTCAATGCTCCTTCTATGCAGTGCTAAGCTTCTTGATATCTGATAATAAGGATCTTCTTTTACTCTATAACACAGCTCCTGGCTCTGAGTTGATTCCGCAGAATTTGAACTGGTTTGAAGGAACTCCATGTTACGTAGAGCTTTGATTGATCCGATGTCAATGTAGACACCTAAAATTGGTTACCCAATTTAGTGTCCCTCACATTCGTTTACCTTCTTGGGTAACCTGGGGCATGTTCATATCACCATTGCCCCCTTGGGTTATTATTCAATTTGTGATTTAAAAACCTATCCTAGGTTTAATTCACCACATTATGTTTTACCCATGAGTAATTAAATATTAACTATTCAATTACACCTTTTTACATATATCCTAACCACTTATCTACCCCATATCTATTCTATCCATATATCCCCCCTATTTCTCCTCCTCACATACCGAGCAGCGGGATATTTCCCATATTTTAGGTGAAAGGATCACTCTCATCTTTCCAGAAATCACTCCTTTTGGCCATTTCGGGAGTCTGTTCCCTGATCGGCACTGACCGGTACTCAGTCGACGTCGATTTTTCAGAACGGTGCCGATTTTATCTCGGTCAGTGCCGATTACAAATAGAGGCCTAGAACTCAATTCTGGTTAGACAGTTAGACAACGAGATAGACAGTGAGTTAGACAAAGAAAATGAGAGAGTTTCGAGCATCAATTCTGAGCATTATCTATCAAGTGAGAGTGAATCCTGTCCAAACCAATCCTTGAGAGGAGTACCGTTACTCTGCTCCTGCCACATCGACATCGTGAGTCTTCATCGATCTCTTGGTGACTCTGTTCTTGCATCCAGCACAGGTGGAGTCTTGTCAGTATCCCTATGACACTTGCAGATCCAGCATAGATCGACGATCTAGCCTCCACTATCTGTTTCTCAATCTTCCTACAAATTTTCCCAAGTCGACGTCGATTTATATCAGTCGACGCCGACCTGAATCATTCGACGCCAATTTTAATCAGTCGACGTCGATTTTCCTAACCGCCGCCGATCAGCCTGCAGATAGGTAAAAGGACTTAGGTAACATTAATCCAGCATTATTTTCAGAATTTCCTGTTTCTTGCTGCTTTATGTCCGCTGTTTAGATTCAGTTTGTTATTTTTGATCAGAAAATATAGTCATTTACGTACATCTTTTTATCATGTATGCTTTCTTCCTTAATTAAAAACATGGACTGACATCCACCAAGGAAGCTTATCACTTCCCAGACCCACTTTTTGGGCAGTCCACCCAAATATATTTTAACGTTGTCTTTTTCTATCAAGCATCTGTGTCTCACAGGTTTCCTGGATCTACTTTGCAAGATCGCTCGTGTGCGCCCGTCTTGTCTACATCAGCTTTCTTTTCCATCTACATCTTCGGATCTGGTCATATCAATTAGGTATCGATTTTATTTGAGTTTTTCAGATTTTTTGTGTTTAGTTTGGTACATTAACTTGGATAGGTAACAAGCACGAAATTCTTGATCTACATTCTAGCACACCCGGTGGGACCCAACCAAAGTCCCTTATTGAGCACTTTGCTTGTTCGTGGGATTGTTCAAGGGGAAGAGCTCAACAACGCGCTTTTTGAAGTCCACACACCTTGGAGAGCTAAATATACAGGTATTTCTCTTTTACGGTGTTTTCTCCTTTTTAGGAACTAAAAAAAATGACTTTGTTTGTTTGTTTTCTATCACATTCGAACATTTCGATTTTGGTGGTTAAAAAGAATTTAATCGCATTTGGGAAAGAATCTGTTTGACTTGTCTTCATCGAAAACAAACACTTCACTTTTAAGTGCTTAAAAGGAACTCTTTCTTCATCATTTCTGCTATGTGTTTTTCATCTAGTTTCAATTAGGTTGGAAAAATTTATCAAAATCGGTAGTGACACTATTTGATTTTTATTTTTCACCCTTGCACAAAAAGCCAAAATCACTAGGTATAAAGCATTTAAACAAGAATTCCTCCCCTGGCCTCGCCTACTTGGAAGTGACATCCAAGAGGAAGAGCCTATGCGGTACTCGGGCCGTGCTATAAATTCACGGAAGTTCTAGTATATATTGGCAAAGCACCCGACTCCCTTATCGCAGCGGTGTGTGAAGTGCGGGGGTAGGCCCCTATATCAAGCCACGTACCGGTCTTTTACTGAAGTGCCTTCGGGACTCCTCACCAAACATTCCCCAAACCATCCTTAGTTTGGCTATCTGAGTAGTTCTTGTTCTAAAAAGCCTTCCCTAACATTTTCTTTCTTAAAAGCATAAAAAGTTAAAAGAGATAATCAACTACGCTGCTTGATTTGTCTGTGCATTAGTTAGGTCAATCTTCTTTTTTCACTATATTTCTGCTTGTTTATGACAGTCATCACTCGATTACAATCTAGAAGAATGGCTCAAATGGCCCCTTCTTCCTCCGAGATCACCACTACTGTGGATGTTTCGGCACCCCCCAGATCTTCCACGGGACCGCTGTTAGTTAGTTCCCCATCTTGGTCATATAATCCTTTCTATCAGCCTAAAGCAATCCCTTCACGTCCAGCTTCCCCCAGTCCTTCAAAAATATCATCTGCTTCTGACATAGAGTATGTTCCTCACGGGGACCCTGAATTTCAGGCACTCCTTGATCGCAATCCAGTAGCCCTTATGGACTATCTAGTACATAAGTCTATTCAAATATCTGATCAGGGACCACCAATCCAACAAATTTACAATTATCCTCGTGAACCATCCCAAGCTTTTGTAGAACAGTTGGCCTCCTTTTTCTCACCTCGAACCATGGGAGAGGGTGGCGCTCCTGTACCTTCTTTTTCTCTTCCACCAACCATGACGACTAGTTCTCAAATAGACTTGCCTATTCCTAGCGCCGCAGTTACCTCGGCTATCCCACAGCCTACTTCTGAGAAGTCTTCTACCTTAGCTATAATGGGCGCATCTGTGCACTCACAGATTGCTGTTAATTCTTCTATGTCATCTATTGTGTCTCAGGGTTAGTATCTCTTGGTGAATCAACCCCCTTTCGCGAGTCAGTTGGTTCCTTCTTCTCATCCTCCACCTCACCTTTCTTCCAATGCTCCAGCGACAGTGACCTTTACCCATCCTCTAGCATCGGTGCCCTTAATAACCAATCTGGCAATCAAAAGCCTCATTCAGACTTTGTTCCCCACCATGTCCAATCAAGTCAACACCCATGTTCCACAATCCATTCCAATTCAATCAACAAGTGTAGGAGCCCATCAATCATAGGCTCCGTCTTTCATTCAACCACCTTTTTCTCAACTTCCTGTCATCTCACAGCTTGTCTATACACAGGCTCCTTCACAACAAATACCTCATCAGGCGTCACCCAGAACACCTGGTTATTCCTCTTACCATCCTGTTAATCAACAAATGAATCCCCCATTAACACCTCAACAAAATCCACCATTCGCTTCTTATGTAGGGCATACCAGCATACCTCCTCCTCAATCTGACGTGGTCCAAATTATTTTCAAGAAAATCACAGACCTGGAGGCATCCACCAAAGGGGCTCGTCCCTCATACTCTTTTGAAGAAGTATGCAATGAACCGATTCATCCATCAGTGGCTTTTAAGCCTTATCCTCCCCAATGGGAACTTCCTAAATTTTCAAAATTTCATAGTCGGGAGGACCCTCAATAGCATCTGCGAGCATTCAAACATGCTTGCTACCTTATAGTCCAGGATCAGGAGCTTATGCTTCGTACTTTCCCTATGTCTCTCGCAGGACCTGCTTTAGACTGGTATAATAACATTCCCCAACATTCCTTGTTTTCTTTCTCTCAATTGGCCCAGATGTTTGTTGAAATTTTTTTGATAAATATCACACATAAGATCTTGATTACAGATCTTTATAACATTCATCAATTTGATGATGAGTCTATTGCAGACTTTTTCACTCGTTGGAGAGGGATAATAAACCAATTGTCTTTCTCCCTTCCTCAATCTCAACAGATCGAGTTGTTTACTCGATCCTGTGCTAATCATATTTCTTCCACCTTAAGGATCCAGACCTTTCACACATTTGAAGAATCCTTTACGATGGCACACAAACTTGAATCCCACGCCATTGAACAAGGAAGTTAAAAATTCATTCTAAATATAAACCAGATTTTTCTCAGTTTACAAAATCAAACCCTTCCAATTCTAAAGACAAGAATCAGGGATCCACCAATGCTATCATATTAAAAACACCACGAGCTGATAACATTTCTAATCAAACACCATGGAAAGACTCTTCATCTTCTTGAAAAGGACCCTCGTCATCTCGATCTTTTACTTCGTTGGGGGAATCATATGCCTCTATCTTGGAAAAAATGTTGGAAGTTCACATGATCGAACTTCCCCCTATTAGAAATTTTGATGAAAGCCAAGAACGTCCATTCTGGTATAGGGAAAATGACTTCTTTCATTATCATAGAACCAAAGGTCATGACATTGAATGATGTCAGACCTTCAAGAATCTTGTCCAGAAATTCATTGATAAAGGTGAGATCATTTTGGATAACCCAAATGCTCCCCCAAATCAGGCGCTTGACGTGTTTAAACAACCTTTTCCCAATCATTCCCCGAACCATGATGCCTCAGGGTCTCAAAAACCAAACACTCATACTATCAACTTCATTTCTACTGAAGAATCTTCTTCTAAACCTGAGCCATCTGTGAGCACATCGATAGAATCAAAACCTCCTGCTGCTCTGCTAATCGCTGGGATTCCACCATCTTCAGACAACCCGTCTTTGAGTATTCCCACACTGTTAGAGACAGATTCACTTCCCTCTACCTCTTTATCTAATCTTCTGTCTATGCCTGAGACAGTGTCATCCTCATCTGTCTTATCATCAGACATCCTTTTGATGCTCGAGACATTTACATCCCTTCGAGTTTCCACTACATCTACATCTACTTCTGTTTCTCCCATTTTCACTGCAACTATGCCATTGGTAAACATACCTATAGTTGTACCAACTTTGACGGAAGCATCTTCAATTTTAACTCTTCCCGTCTCCTTTCCCACAGTAGTTACACCCCCAATTACTGTACCAAAAGTATCTCCCTCACAAGGAACTACTTCTTCATCATCCACTTCTTCCGTCATCGATACTATTTTTCCTATTAAAGGGAAATCTAAAGAAATAGTAACGGCACCTACACTCTCGGTTCCTGAACTTAAACCGAGACAACTAAGATCTAATGATACATCATCCGTATCTCCCCATTTTCTTCCCCCAAAAAGGTTATAGTCACCCTTATGCGGTTGAAGTTGTCACCATCCCTGAAAAAGGAAAACCCATATTTCGAACCATCAAGACTCTTGGTGCTTTCCCTCAAAAATCTCTCTCTACACCTCATAAAAGATTGGATTTGTCTGCGGAGAAGGCATCTTCTTCTATAACACCATCAAAACCATCATCTTCTTCTACAACACCATCTTCACCAATGCCTCGTAAAGTAGACTTACCTACTAGAAAGGCATCACCTCTCTTATCAGGACCATTGTCTTCGTCCCCAAAAGATAGGGCACCTGTTGTTCCTCCAATCAAACATACTTTGGGAGCTTCCTCTTCATCCAAATTGGCATTATCTAAATTATCATCTATTTCAATCAAGCAGCCTTCTTTATTTCTGAAGACCACAACACTTGTTACATCTCCATCATCTTCCAAATCTATCTTAGGAGCTCCTCCACCACCGAAATCAATCCAGTATCACTCACTTCCATCTCAAGTGCCCAAGGCTTCTCCTCCTGATGTTTGGAAAGGTAAGACAATCCCTAAAAAGACTGTTAAACCAGACATGCAGGTTCTTTTACCTCGGCAATATGTTGAGGTAAAAGAGGCACCTTCGTCATCTCTGTCCTCATCTTTGTCTACCAGATTCTATACTGAAATTCTTCACCAACTTATCCAAGCTTCATCCATATCCCTTCCCCCGATCAAACCCTATAATCCTAAAGGAGTAAAACCTTCCTGGTTCAACTCTGATTTGATCTATTCTTACCATCACACTCTGGGTCATAACACCGAGGGATGTAAAGCTCTTCAATCTATCGTTAACAACCTCTTGGAAGAAAGTGATCTTCTTTTGGAAGAGGAGGAGGAACAAGTATCTGCTATTGTCCCAACTTCATCTGAGCCTCAACAGTCCACTTAGACCTCTAGTTCTATTAATTCCACTATGGATGATCTTCCACCTTCTCAAATTCACACAATTCATATCGCCACTAGAACCCGACAGTATGATAATTCATCATCATCTACAACATCTCGACCATGGGTGGTCATTTCTGCAGCCCCTGAAGTAACTCTTCCTTCCTCATCAGCCTCAAGACCTCAGGTCTCTATTCTTGCTTCACCTCTGGCTCAAATTCCAGTGTCAGTTGAGGAGAGTGTTAGGAAACAACTCACCCATGCTCCGGTCAAAATGTCTCTTTTTGACCTCATTCAATCTTCTCTACAGCATCGCCAGGCTCTAATTGATAATCTGCGTCGCATCACTGTGAATTCAGATGAGCCCCAACCTTTTGAGATGGTTTTTGGATTGAATAGACCATCAACCACCATTTCTTTTGAGGATTCTGAAATACCTCCCCTTTCTGTCGAGGATTTAGAGGCTCCTCTTTTTATCACGGTTCAAATCAACAACACTATATTAAAACGCACTATGATCGAAAATGGTGCTGCACTCAATGTCATTTCTTCCAACACATTTGAACAACTTAAATTACCTAAGAATGTAGTGTCACCACCACCTTTCGCTCTTCGATCATTTAACGATCAGCTGGCAATTACTTTAGGAACTGTGGTCCTGCCCATTCGGGTAGGTAAAAAATTACTTCATGAGATCTTTTACATTGTTGAGGGAAAATTCCACTACAATATGATCCTAGGATGCTCCTGGATTCATACAATGCATTGCGTCCCATCAACCCTCCATCGATGCTTAAAATATCAGTATGAGGGAAAAATCTATACTCATCCAGGAGATCCTTTTCCTTCTACACAATGCGACATGACAACAGGGTCTGCCCCTCTAAAGAAGGATGCTTGTTCTCCTAGCAAGGCTTCATCCTCTTCCTTACCTGTAACTAAATTACTGAATTTTCAAAATCTGGAAGAGACATTTCAGCGTTTCTCGCTAGAATAACTTCCTCTTCTTTCTTTTGACGCCCATCTCAAGCCTAATGAGTATGGTAGACCAGACAAACAACCTGAATATCAACCAGGTCTTGGTCGCATCATCACCATTGGTCTACCCAATCAACAGACTAACTTCATTTACGGTGGTCTTGATACACCTCACTATCGCCCAGATTCTCCCCCTAGGGCCAAACCTTATTCAGCAGGGTTTGATTGTCTACAGAATCCCACGTTTGCAAAAATGTATTTATATCGATGCGTGTGGAAGGGATTTGGCTTGGGAAAATATGAACAAGGTGTGCATGACCTCGCATCCATTCCAACTCTTAAACCACATCAAAAATTTGGTTTAGGATTTAAACCCCTCTCAAAGGCCACCATCACCATTCTCGATGAGCCTCTTTCCATTGAGGAACCATCTTCTCCCGTTAGGTCAGAAACATCATTTGATGAGGATGATGCCATTTCCATTCCATCTAACTTTTTTTTTAGTCAATACCATTTCCTTAGGACCACTGACCTACAAAACTAATGACAAATCCACTTCCATACCGTTAATCTTCCCTGGAATAGTTGGAGACGATTCTCCCACTATCAACACTATCCACTGTGCGGATGATGACTTTGTCCTCACCTATCTAGGGGCAGAGGATTCCTATCTTCCTAAAACCATTCCTTCTTACACATCTACGCTTCTCAACGAAGCCACTGTCGACCTTAATATAGGGACTTCTGAAAACCCTCGCATCATTAAGGTCATCCAATCTCTTAATCCACAGGAGTTAGGAGACTTCACCACTTTTCTTTCCAACCATCGTCAAGCCTTTGCTTGGTCATATGAGGATATGCCAGGACTCGATCCCGATATCATGGTCCACAATATCGTTACTCTTCCCGACATCAAACCGGTTAAACAAAAATTGCGTAAAATGCACCCTCGAGTAGCCCTTCTTGTTAAAGAAGAGTTGCAGCGCTTGCTTTCAGCTAACTTCATCCAACCCATCGATTATCCACAATGGGTTTCAAATTTAGTACCAGTAACTAAAGCTACTGGAAAAATTTGAATTTGTACCGACTTCCGGGATCTTAATCTTGCTTGTCCAAAAGATGATTTTCCTCTACCTAATATCGACCAACTAGTGGATTTAACTACGGGTCACGAGATGCTTTCTCTTATGGATGGTTTCTCTGGGTATAATCAAATTCTCATCACACCCAAGTACCAACATAATACTTCCTTCATAACTCCTTGGGGGGATTTTTGTTATCGTGTCATGCCTTTCGGTCTTAAGAATGCAGGAGCAACCTATCAGTGAGCAATGACCTACATCTTCCACAATCTCTTACACAAAACTGTGGAAGATTACGTTGACGATCTCCTCAGTAAATCCAAACGCTGTCATGATCATCTTTTCATTCTTGCACCTCTTTTTGAGAGGCTTATTTTATTTTGTCTTCGTCTAAATCCATCTAAGTGTGTGTTTGGCGTTCTCACTGGTAAACTCTTAGGATTTATCATTTCTATTAGGGGTATTGAAGTAGACCCCACAAAATAAAAAGCTATCTTCGAGATGCCTCCCCCTTCTAATTTAAAGAAACTCCGCAGTATTCAAGGATGCCTTCAATCAGTGCATCATTTTATCTCGCAACTGTCAGACCATTGTCAACCTTTCCATCATCTCCTCCGTAAGAATGTTCATTTTGAATGGGATGAGCAGTTGCCAAAAATCCTTTGATGATCTCAAAGCTTATCTTCTTTCTCCACCTGTGCTTACACCTCCACGTGAGGGGGAGCCATTCTATCTTTATATCTCTGTGACTGACCATGCTCTGGGAGCCATGATCTCGCATCGAGATGCTTGTGGTAAAGAACAAGCCATCTATTACATCATCCATACTCTCCATGAGTATGAAACACTCTATTCCGAAGCTGAAAAGATGTGTTGTGTTCTCTTCTTTGCAACTTCTAAGCTTCTTCACTACCTCCTCAATCATAAAACTTACATTGTCACAAGTGTCAATCCACTCAAGATGATGCATGCGAAGCCTTATCACAATGATCGTATCACTCGTTGGCTCATGCTTATGACAGAATTTGATCTCAAATTTATCCTGCAAAAATCTATCAAGGGTCAGGTCATTGCAGATCAATTAGCTGATGCTCCTCTTCCAGACACTCAAGACCCTCTCGCTCAATTCCTCGATGAGTATATCCAACAAATTGATTTCGGTCTTTCTCCGTTTAAAGTAAAACTCTTCTTTGATGGATCCAAATGCCAGTAAGGGGGAGGTGCAGGTTTTGTTATGATTCCTCCTTGGGGTGCACCTATCCCAGTTGCACACAAACTTAACTTTGAGTGTACCAATAATATGGCTGAATATGAAGCTCTTGTTTTAGGTCTTCAAAATGCCATTAATCTTGGTGCCCGCCAGATCGACATCTTTGGTGACTCTAAACTCATCGTTAATCAAGTCACTGGTGTCTATCAATGCAAGAATGATATCCTTCAAAAATATCATGATATAGTTCTCTTTCAACTTCAATCTTTTGATAAATTCACTATCCAAGCTATTCCTCGCACTGCGAATCGATTCGTAGATACGATGGCTTCTTTAGCCTCACTTATTCCGCCTTTTACCGAAGACTCGTGACTTTATGTGGCTGTGCAATGATTAGACCAACCATCTCATCTCAAGCAACTGACTTCAATCAATGTCATTACAACCAATACTCAAGACGAGTGGTATCAACACATTGTTGATTATCTATCCCATTCAGTGCTTCCTCCAGATCTTACTTCCAATGGTAGAAGATCTTTTATCCTACGTGCTAATCGCTATACTATTCTAGGTGGAATCCTCTACAAACGTGGTTTTGATGGTATTTTGCTTCAGTGCCTCAAAACCCCTGAATCATCTAAGGCTATCCAGGAGGTCCATGACGGTATCTGTGGTGGTCATTTTAGTGGTTTGTCCATAGCTAAATGCATCTTACGCTTGGGCTATTATTGGCCTTCTCTTAATCGAGATTGTTGTGAATACACTAAGAAATGTGTCAAATGCCAACAACATTCCAATATTACGCATATCCCTAGTCAAGCTTTGCAACCTGCGACAGATTTGTGGCCTTTTTCATAATGAGGTCTTGATCTCATCAGTCTTATCAATCCCCGCTCTTCACACCGTCATCATTCTATCATTACTGCCACAGAATACTTTACTAAGTGGGTAGAAGCTATTCCCCTTTCCTCAACAAAAGCTAAACCAATTGTTGATTTTGTCTATCAACACATCATTTGTCGCTTTGGTATTCCACACAAACTCATCACAGACAATGGTAAATCTTTCAAAAATGTCGATTTACAGAATCTCTGTGATGCTTTCAATATCAAACTCAGCTTTTCTTCTCCATACTATCCCCAAGCTAACAGCCAGGCTGAAGCTTCCAATAAAACTTTGCGTAACATCCTCACAAAGGTAACTAGTCGAGCTAGTAGGGATTGGCATTTACATATCCCTTTTGTTCTTTGGGCTTATCGGACTAGCATTCGTACTCCTACTGGTGCTACTCCCTTCTCTCTCATCTATGGGTCTGAGGCTGTTCTTCCTTTGGAATTCCAGATCCCATCTCTTCATGTTTCTCTCATAGAATTTGTCTCTGATGAGGACTATTGTCAAGAGCATCTAGCGCAGCTTGAGTTGTTAGATGAGTGGCGTCTCAATGCTCTTGAACATCATCAAGTCTATCTTGAGCATGTCAAATGTGCTTACAACAAGCACTTGCAACACCGTGACTTCAAAGTTGGTGATCTTGTTCTTAAAGAAAACCAAAATGTCACTACACTAGAACGGAGTCAGCGTGGTAATTTTGCTCCTAACTGGATGGGTCCATACGTTGAATCTGGGGCTTACTGTCTATCTTCCATGGATGGTGTACCTGAAATGGAACCTATTAATGCCTTACATCTAAGGCCCTTCTACTGTTAAAATCTATCTTACATGTTCTTAGTCGCAAAACAGATCTTTCATCTATCGATAACCAGTCATACCTTTTTGTAGTGATTTAGAACTATGTGGTTCTCCGTGTTATGTATTTTTCTACCTTAAAATATGAGTACCGCGGCTCTACTCATGGCATTTTTCTTATGGATATGTTCCTCCTCATGGTAGGAACACCTTAATCACTTCTTCATTTGTCCCAAGTGTCTATCTTAATCAAATCTACTTAGGGTATGAGTACGCATTTGTATACGTTTTCTTTCCCTCTATCTGATCTATCTGGTCTAAACTCAGCTTCCTCCCAACAACGACAAAAAAAGAGAAGAAGAAGATGCTATCCAAAATTCCTAAAAATAAAAAATAGACTGATCCCTTGAAGGACATCTATCCATGCATTATTAAGCAAATCAAAAGATGTAGACCATACCTTTAAAGGATGGCTATCATTAAATTCAAACTACAGACCGTTCCCTTGAAGGACAGTTGTTTCTCTCATGGAATTCCCAAGGCTTCTCGTATTGATCAGCCTTTTCAGTAACAGACTTCCTCTTTGGCCAGTTTGTTCACTTTTTAGCATCACTGAAAGACTTCCCGTATCGATCAGTCTTTCCACATCTAGCAAACTTCCCGCATTGATCAGTTTGCTTTTCTATCAAAACAAACATCATGAAGCTGAGATATAAGACCTTTTTTTTGATCATATGGAGAACCCTATTTTCCCAATATGAGCGTGTATTCTATCCTTTTGTAAATTTCGACAAGATACATACTTACTTCTCCTTCCATTTACCTTCTAGATCTGGTTTGCGACTAGCTAGTGTCAGGTTTATTTTAACCTCATATATGGCCTTGTATGCATGGTCTTTTGGTTTCCTATCAAAAGTATCTATTTATGGTCGGTTAGGGGCCTAGCTTATCATTCTTTTTCTTATCTAGGTGTATTTCCTTTATTTCCCATTATCATTTCTTATTCATCCAGTTAAATTGACATTTAACATGTTAATTTAGTCAAAATCTATCATCTATCTAATTTCATCTTATCTACTTTTTCCAAAAGAAAACATATCATAGCATGTATTATCAACACATGTGAATCTATCTATCTATTTTTCATCAAAATTCAATTAAAACATCTTAAATATATCAAAATCTATCAATCACATCTATCCATCTATCATCTAAAAACATGTCCATCCAAGTTACACTTCGTCTGTCTATATTTATCTCTCATCAAAATTAAATCCACATATCAATCACATCATATCAACATCATGTCTATCTATTCTATGAATATCAGATCACACCTATTTATCATCTATCAACATATGTCTATATCCATCGCAATTATGTTACATCTATCCATGTCTATCAAAATTAAAAGCATGTGTACAATCATTTGACAAATAAAATGACGAATCTCTCTATATATATACATGTGTATCTGTACAACAAAGAATGGGTGGCTTTCAATCAAGCCATCTATATCATACATCAAAAATGACCTCAAATCGAGGCTACATCAATACATCGATACCAAAATATATCAATCTCTAAATCGTAAAATTTGATAGGTGGAAGACACTATCTCCTCCACCTTCCTCTAGACCAGGATGTCTCTCCTGGATGCTACCTATTGAACTAGAAGTACCTACTGCTGGGGGCGTACCTCCACCTCGCCCTCTCCTAGTGCTCCCCCCCTCTGACACACCACTAGCTGTGGCTATCACAGATCTCCTCCTCGCACCGTAATAAGGCACCTCAGGGGCATTCTGTGCTAGGGCATCCTCATAATATCTCACCTCAGCAAGGAGAGATTGATATGTACTCAGGCTCACTATACCAGGTGCTTGTAGTTTCTCTGCTGGTGTTGCTAGTGGTGGCCCTCCTATGGTCGTACCCTGTGTCCCAGACTTTGACGTGGTACCTATATCACCATATTTGGCCCTGAGGGCCTCCCTATGTTGATGATAGTGATCCCTCTGCTTGATCGCTATATCTTAATCCTGGAAAGCTATGTTCCTCTCCAATATTAAGGCATCCCTCTCCTCTGTCAGAGATCTGATCTCCTCTAGGGAAACTTGATGTGTCTGCGTCAGTGTAAAATAATCTCCCTCTAGTCTCTCCAGCACTATGGCTATATCCTCCTCATCGACATCTATGGATGCTAACAAGTGTCATGGAAGATCTGTTGAATACCATGTTGCATAGCCATCATCCACTCTGGCATCATCATCACTATCTGCAGAAGGTGGGGCCTCCCTCAATGGATATGCCAGGATCAAAATCAGCAAATCCGTCTCTCTGCTGTCTCGTCTATATGGCCTATAGGTGGTCAGTACTATTTACACCAGGCCGAACTATCTCAATACCCATATAAATGGGACTCACTCCCACATATCAGGCCTACGGCCCCTAACCACCTTGCTCCATCTCAACCCCACCAGGTGAGCATCCTGACCAGCCCATGTTAGAAATACCCGATATGGTCTCCAGATGACCTACTCTGGTGTCAGCATCCTGAAGCACTTGGCATACCAATCTGCGGATCTCCCTGTATCTCCTGGGGCCATGTCAGCCCGCCATCGCCAAAATCCATAATCAATGGCCCCCACTGCTGCTGGCATCCATGGAAGCTCGGATGGCCTAATCACTGCTATGTGCTCATATGCCCAGCAATGGAGTACAAAACTGACATCAATCCTTGTCCGCCTACCAATCGTGTACATCCATAGCTCATAATATATCTACGCTATCAGGGCATCGGTAAAAGCAAACACCTGTCTGAACTATAGGATGTCACACACACAGTCTAGCAATAACAATGGGAATCTTCCACCTCCTGAATCTAGTAGAGCAAAGTAGGAGATCACCATCTGAATCAGCACTATCCGTCTGCTCCTAGCATCATCCTTTCTATACTACGAGGCTATCCTCACTGCCCCGGACACTATCTCTGACTCATCCGCCATGTCCCCATATAACCGTCCTAGGGCCCTCCTGCTGCTCTCATGGAGTGATCTCAATAGGGTCCACAGTGATCGGCAGCCTCAGGATCCTGTATATATCCTCGTGGGTGATAGTCATCTCACCCGTCCTGAACCAAAACATGTAAGTCCTACTATCCCATCGCTGTAATAGTGCTCGCATCAGCTCTACATTTCGCGGCACTCGTCAGTAGTATCGAAATCTTCCGAGCTCGGCTAACTCTAGGTGGCGCCAATTTGCGTCAGTCACATCAAGGAGAATGGTCTCCAGAAGCTCGGGGATAGCATCCCACATGTGTAACGCCTCTCGTGCCTGCATCCACGACATCAACAGCAATGTTAGCTTCCCATTTATCCAAATCAGAACATCAAAAACATACATTCTATCATCTTATTAGTCTCATGGTAAAATCAGCGTCGATTTACTTAAATCGGCATCAATCACAAATAGTTGACGTCGATTTAAGATAATCGGCGTCATTTTTTTCAATCGACGCCGACTGGGAGGACGAGTGTCAAAAACAATCTTACTCATTTATTCCTTTTTTATCTAAAACATGGGAGCCTAATATGCTATTTTACGATAAAATTATAGAAGGAAGTTCGTTTAGGTTCACTTACCCCTGGTCGTGTCCTCTTCCACTTCTGACTAATCCCAGAAGCTTCCATGGTGCTCAAATCCAATTTTTGACTCTCTCTAAATCAATCTTCACGGTCTAAATAAATCGTTCACGTTTTCCTTTTGCATATTTATATGCGCTTGGTATAGTCGGTGCCGATTTGTTTGGTCGACACCGATTATTTTTGTCGGTGCCGATTAGTCTGAATCGCCGCCAATTTACATCTATTATTGCCGATCGGTTGCACTGTAGCTTCTTGCCATCTCCTAAATCTTCTTTCCATAGTGTTGATGCTTGGCTTATTTATCTGGTCATTATTGTGCCTTGAATGTTGCCTTTTGGCACATACTTTCGATATTATCGTCCATTTAGAGCTTGTCCCCTGTGCATGGGGCACTCACATTTTTGGCAGCTTAGAGTTAATGGGTTTGTAGGCACTCACGTCGTCTGCTTTGCAGACCGTTCGGTTGTCCCTACCAATGTATCTCTCTTTAGGTGCTAACTATTTTGCAGCCCTCCTTACACTCACGAGTCTGTAGGTACTAACATCGTCTCCTGTGGAGACCGTCTAGACTGCCCTACCAATGTGAGTTCCTTAGGTAGCTGCCTTAATGTTATTTTTGTTCGTCATTAATGATCAGATCTACTCCGGACATCTAGCTGGGGCATCCTGCATTTTCATCTACCTTTTTCAAACTTGGGATCTATCACCCATCCCATCCCTAGTTTGAGGGGGATCACATCATCACTTTTTCCTCCTTTCTTCCACCTCCTTGTTTTTGTCTTGCAACTTTGCTTATCGCAAGTTACTCGACAAAAAGGGGCAAAATGTAGACACCTAAAATTGGTTACCCAATTTAGTGTCCCTCACATTTGTTTACCTTCTCAGGTAACCTGGGGCACGTTCATATCACCATTGCCCCCTTGGGGTATTATTCAATTTGTGATTTAAACACCTATCCTAGGTTTAATTCACCCCATTATGTTTTACCCATGAGTAATTAAATATTAACTATTTAATTACACCTTTTTACATATATCCTAACCACTTATCTACCCCATATCTATTCTATCCATATATCCCCCCTATTTCTCCTCCTCCTAAACCAAGCTGCGGGGTATTTCCCATATTTGAGGTGAAAGGATCACTCTCATCTTTCCAGATATCGCTCCTTTTGGCCATTTCGGGAGTCTGTTCTCTGATCGGCGCCGACCGGTACTCGGTCGACGCCGATTTTTCAGAATGGCGCCAATTTTATCTCGGTCAGCACCGATTACAAATAGAGGCCCAGAACTCAGTTCTGGTTAGACAGTTAGACGGCAAGATAGACAGTGACTTAGACAAAGAAAACGAGAGAGTTTCGAGCATCAAGTCTGAGCATTATCTATCAAGTGAGAGTGAATCCTGTCCAAACCAATCCCTGAGAGGAGTACCATTACTCTGCTCTTGCCACATCGACATCGTGAGTCTTCATCGATCTCTTGGTGACTCTGTTCCTGCATCCAGCACAGGTGGAGTCTTGTCAGTATCCCTACGACACTTGCAGATCCAGCGGAGATCGATGATCTAGCCTCCACTGTCTGTTTCTCAATATTCCTACAAATTTTCCCAAGTTGACACCAATTTATATCAGTCAACACTGACCTGAATCAATCGACGCCGATTTTAATCAGTCGACGCCAATTTTCCTAACCGATGCCGATCAGCCTACAGATAGGTCAAAGGACTCAGGTAACATTAATCCAACATTATTTTTAGAATTTCCTGTTTCCTGCTACTTTCTTTCCGTTGTTTAGATTCATTTCGTTATTTTTTATCAGAAAATATAGTCATTTACGTACATCTTTTATCATGTATGCTTTCTTCCTTAATTAAAAACATGGACTGACATCCGCCGAGGAAGCTTATCGCTTCTCGGACCCACTTTTTAGGCAGTCCACCCAAATATCTTTTAACATTGTCTTTTTCTTTCAAGCATCTGTGTCTCGTAGGTTTCTTGGATCTACTTTGTAGGATCGCTCGTGTGCACCCGTCTTATCTACATCAGTTTTCTTTTCCATCTACATCTTCGGATCTTGTCGTATCAATCAGGTATCGATTTCATTTGAGTTTTTCAGGGTTTTGGTGTTTAGTTTGATACATTAACTTGGATAGGTAACAAGCGTGAAATTCTTGATCTACAGTCAATGATAGACAATGCCTTGTCCCCTTTATAGACCTCAATGCCTGCAATGCATGATGCTAAGCCTCTTTCAAGACCTCGAGCCTCCGATGCATGATGCTAAGTCTCTGTAGACCTCAATGACTCTGATGCACAATGTTAAGCCTCTTTCGAGACCTTGAGCCTCCAATGCACGATGCTAAGTCTATTACAAACCTCAATGCCTCCAATACATGATGCTAAGCCTCTTGCAAGACCTCGAGCCTCCAATGCACGATGCTAAGTCTGTTGATCAGCTACCATTCGTATGTGTGGTCACAATGCCTTGACACCGAATGACGTTTCGAGCTAATCCTTTGAGCTCCTCATTGTTGACACACTAATATTTGGTACCACTCTGCTGCATGGTCACAATGCCTCTACACAGAATGAAGTTCTGACCCGACATCAATGCCAACGGTGATTCAGCTACCATTCTGCTGCACGGTCACAATGCCTCTACACAGAATGAAGTTCCGAGCTGATCTTTGCGAACTCTACTGTCTGTACAAATGGCAGATCAATCTCCAAGCTTTATATAAGTTAATTCTTGTGTCCAAGCTGTAACAGGTACTCACAAGTTGATTAGGAGATATGTTAGGAGCATTAATCAAATTTTCTAAGTAAGAAAATCCACTGAGTATTGTAAACCTTTCTCTCAGCATTTTCTCACATAATCTGATCTCCAAACTTAATACTGCATACGATTCATCAATTTGAATTATGCAATATATAATTGAAAAATTGTTAACTTACCCATTTTAAAGGATTTTCACTTTCAGGTATTACCTGGTCCTGGGTTCAATTGTCAACTGGTGGTGGAGTAGAAACTTCCTTTACCTTTGCAATAGGCCTCTATTCCATCTTTGGCTTGCCATTACTTTGATGGCAAGATGGATGCAATTTCTAGCAATTGTCCACCTGGTGCCTATTCCTCTAGAAATGGTCCACTTGGTGCACATTCCTCTGGCAATGAGCACAAAAATTCCTCTTAATCTCCTTCTTCTGGGATGAGGAACTTTTTCTACCATTTCTCGACTCTGCATGACGAGATTGGTCTTTCTTATTTTTCGTGTTCATGACAAAAAACATCAAATTATTCATCAATGTCATTCTCTTCCAACATCTGGCCACAGAATGATTATGCAATCCACAAAATGTACATGGAAAGGAATTCCACATCTTTTGAAAATCATAACCATACTTCTTAAGCTAGAAAAGTGGATCGTAAAAGTTTTAGTGTGCTTATGATTATGGTAAGAAACTGGAGATAGAATCTCATTACCTCTTTGATAATTTCTCTTACCACATCCTACCTATGACAATGAAGCACAACTTTCCTACTCAGAATCTTCTTACAGGACTAGTGGGGTATTCACTTTTCTTTCAGAATCTTGTCTTCCATCTGCGTTCTTGGAGCATTCTCCAATTTCCATCCCCACACTAGAATAACCCTAAACCTATAAAACGAGGATGATCCTTGACCTGTATTGGGTTAGTAATGCCTTGGCCATTTTTACCAAGGCCTCTTCCATCAAATCCTATTTTATCTAGTAACTTGGATCCAATGTCTCTAGTATGGTTTTCAAACAAACCAAAGACTTTATTACCTGAATCTGAAACTGAATGGGAGGAAGAAGAAGATTCCCAGTGGTGAACAACTTACAGTGCAGTCATCTGTCCATGGTCACTGCATCTGAAGTTAAAGGTATTTCCTTTCGTCCGATCACCACATTGCAACCTTGTCAAGAGCTCATCCTTGGTTTGCAATTTTGATTTTAAGCGAGGATTCTTCTCTTCCAAGGAGTAATACATTGATCGTAGGAGAGAGTTCTCTTCCTGGATCTGGTGATTATAAGCTTTAATTTCCTTGAGCTTTGCACTTGTTTAGACATCTTTCCCATAGTGCACTTATACCCTATTCACACAAACTAAACCAACTACACCAACTTGAAGCAATCACCAAATTTCTTCAAAGATTAGCAAGTTTGAAAGTGTCGATCACTTGCTATGATACCAAACTTGATTGAAGATTAGCAAGTTTGAAGGCCAACAACCAGCTTTGATACCGAAAATTTCTCAGAGAATAGCAAGTTTGCAAGTGCCAATCACCTTCTCTGGTACCAAACTTTCTCAGAGATTAGCAATTTTGAAGGCCAACAACCAACTCTGATACCAAACTTGATCTGAAAATAATCAAGTTTTTATCTACCTAATCTCAGACCCTTATAGGCTTTAACTTTTTGCTGATAATTTTCTCCTTTTTCAGTAATCAATTTAAAAATTAATGCAAGACACTAAAGACAATTGCACACATGATTGATTACGGAGTTCGGCAATTTCCTACATCTCTAGGTTCTGTGGTCGAACCATTCCACTAGTCAAAACTTGTAAGTTACAATAGTACTTTCACAAGAAAACCTAATGGAAACTATTAAGAACTTGCTTAGAAGAATAACCAGACCTTCAGAAGACAAGGGTGAAAAATAACAGATGACTTCCACCTTTCTTGGCGTATTCGGCAAGCTTAATGGCACTAGCTCGACTAGTTTGGAATCCTTCGGTTCTCGATCGTCCTTCTAGATGCTAATACGTAATGCCCTATGACAGTCCGGTTGATATTCCAAGATTCACAATAATTTTGTGTGGCACTATGGGCCGACTAGGTGGTATTGAATAACTCCTAGCCACAATAATTTTAATTTACTATTGCCTAACAAATAATAGGTCAATAATAATTAAAATAATAATGCCTAAAATAAATTAGGTCTTCACACAACTATGCCCATGGCAACTAACTATCCTCTTGGCTCGGACTCTCTACCTTTCCAGAACTCTAGGAATGAGCTTCTCCATTGCGTATGTGTGTGTTTGTGTGTATTACAAAGGAAATGTGTTCCCTATTTATACAAAAAATAGGGCCCTTAAAATAATGTGATAAAATATTAACTAAGGCTATTTTTAATACCTTATCCCAGTAGCATAGTTGGATGGGCTTAAATCCCATATTAGTGCGGATGGCATGTTTAATGGGATTAAATCCCAATTGGAGCCGCATTTGGATAAGGTCCCATCATATTTGGTGGTGGAGTTTAATGTCTTAGGCTTTAAATAAGCCTTTCTCCATGCAAATGATAGTGGTCAAAGGACCATGTGAGGCTTAACCGCCCCCATATCACCACTTCACCTCCTTTTCCACGTGGAAGCTTGGCATGTATGTTTGGTTTGTAGCTTATATGGGTACCAGTGGAGGTTTATGTGGGTCTGAATACTATGTGGTCCTTGGAACATTACATGGTGTAAGTGTGTGTGTGTGTGTGTAGGCATTTGGAGAATAAGTATGGTAAAGAATTACAAAGTAAAATGTAACTACGGTCCATGTATGACTCAGCTAATTAGCTCGATGTCAACCCTTGATAGGTAAATCGATCATATTTGGCATTCGTCATGGCAAGCCACGTGGTGGCTTGAGAACCAACCACGTTGGCATATAATTTCGACCCATAGTCCAGTGTGGTACGGTCAGACTTCCCTTGGTAACAAAAGTATATAGCCCACTTGTTGTCTGACGAGAAATCTTTTACGACCGTCGAAGATCAGAGATAAAAAATTAACAAATGAATCCCTTTTCCTTTTCTCCACGTGTCACAGTGCCATTGGTCCAATATTGACCTAGTTGACCAAAGCTGAATTTCTCATTGACTGAACTTTGACCGAACATATCTAGAGCTCCCGATGTTCTGTTTGTCACGTTCTCACAGTCGTTGGAAAGCTCTCGAGATGATATTCTACACTGACACCATTTAGGGATGTTTATGTAAATTTTAGAAATGATCCCCTGATCAGTATTTGGTTAGGTATAAGTGAAATTCATGTAAATATGTAAATTTAACTACTTCACAATATTCCCATTCGAGTGGAAATTAAGAAGAGCTTCAAAAAGTGAAAAATGGTGTTTTGTGTATGCATTTTTAATTGTGTAAAGGTGTGAATGTATTTGTGATGGTTGAATATTTATAAGGATCTTATGCACTTTTTTTAAGAAGATTTGGATTTTCTTAGCAGAACAATTGTGATAAATATTTGTGTGATTGTCATTTTTTGTGAAGACTAGTATTTGCTAGATCAAAACTATAAAGTTCAGATTCAATGTTAGTTTCAGTGATTTAAAAACTAAGGAAAGGAGGATGGAAAATTTTGATTGAATACCCATGTTAATAAATGGATAAATGAACATATATTGATCTGAATGAGGTTATATATTCAAGAAAATGAACCTTATTGAAGGAAAAACATAAATCTTACATACTTTTTTTGATCTTACGATTAATAGGGTTGTGCATTGATTCATATGATGAAGAAAATTATAAATTCATTATTAGTAAGGTTATTATGGTTATATTACACCTAACTCAGGGGAATCATGTTTTTGTTAGTGATTTAATCCTTAACTCTAACTATGATCAAGATGAGTTTGTGACTGTGATTTGTAGATTAAAACGAGTGCTCAGTTGTTAAGAATATATTAAAAAGAATGAACATATAATACTTTGTATGACCATTATATTGAGAGGAACTAAACAAAACATGCATGTAGAGTAACATGTAAATACAAGCTCTCCTTTATTCTTAACAAGGAATTGTGTGATTTTCGGGCAAAAAAGGAAGGGAATAAGACAAAACTCAGGTTTTGAATATATCCATTTCTCACTGGTAAGAAAACACTTTATCTAAAATTTATATTTACATATAGTTCAAATTTTAAGATTTGAGTGTAGATACAATGAGAATTATGCCAAGAATAAGCCTCTTGGGATGACTGTGTTCACAGTTAGGGTTTTGAGGAAGAGAGAGATATATAAATTCATAGGTAGTGAAGTAATATCTATAATTATGAAGAAAGTATCCCTAAGGAGTCTAATAAACATTAAGAAAATAAATTCCAAATTCCATTGGAGTAATTTAACAAATTCTTTACCAGTCCTCTTCTATGACTGAGTGCACAGTGAAAAACCTAAGGGAGTGATCACATTAACAAAGGAGGTACATTTTAGACTTTGAGTTCAAGCCTAGAATTTTATAGGGAGATTAGAAGGCTTAAAGGATGCCCATAAATTCTCATGAATTTTTTAAATACGGGGGGATCTGCACATATTCAATGAATATATAGTATCCCCACATATCTTGATTGTGGCAGACCTAATTGACGTGGATCGTTGAAAGCAAGAAATGGCGCGCATAGTAACTTTGCAAGGTCGGAATGACGGGTCCCGCCACGCCGTCTGAATGAAAAGAGTTGAGAGATGAATTTTGAACGGCGTGGTGATAGGTCAAGGAATGAAGTTGAAAAAAACAAACGGCGTTTCCTAGAAATTCTATATGAAGGAAAAAAACCAATTGACATGTCTTAAGGGCATAATCTAACCTGTTTGAGTATATAAGTTAAAGGGCGTGTATTGAAATTTATGAACGCCAAGTGGAAATAGATGATTTAAAACACACCCGCCGCTTGAGTATGTGAGAATGCCTCCGACAGGGCGGCCCCATCTCCCCTACCCCTGTCCGCCACCTCCCTTTCACTCCCACACTATATATTGGAGAAAGTGCTAATGGGATGCTAAATTTATAGAATGCCCACTGTTAACATGGGAGAAGTTATTTATCTTTAAACATTAGAGAATACATTTGATGACGATGATCTGCACTATGCACGCCACGGCCGAATCTTTTGAAAGTTCTGAATTAGTTAAAAGAGTGTTTGAGAAAAAAATAAGATTGGAAAGGTGCATGCTTGATTGATTGAGCCAAAAGTGAGGGAATTAGGCAAACTTAATTATTTGAATAATTGAGATACACGCCTTGGTGCCCAGACATTCTGGTGGCGAATTTGGAATGTGAATAAAGAAGCATTGAAATCATGAGCTCATGCTTCATTAAGCTCCTTTTTATTAATTATTTCAAGTACCTACACAGCTTCACTTTTCTTCAACTTTTCTTAACATTGGGCCACAAAAGTCCCCACAGTTGTCTAGAGTTAGGTTGAACAACTATAGTTTAACATCCACTTGTACAACGTTGCCCCAATACAAATGAGTGCCCCTCAATTCACCACTTCCACTACTATTTTACTATGATTTTTGAAACAATTACTATGCTGATTACACACTTGTTTTACTATAGATAAGCATCAATGTTTCTTGTTATTCACCCCACGAAATGTTACTAGTTACTTTACTCATGTATTCTAATTTGTCAAGTGAGGAGCACCTATAAGTAGGGACAACCAAAAAATGGAATACACACACACACACAGCACACACACACACACACACACACACACACACATATAGCCAGGATTGTCATCCGTCCCCTGTTTTTCTCTATCCCGGAGGGTTATATTTGATAGTACATGGGTACAAAATGTATTATTCTTGATTGTAGTCATAATCAATATTCTGTAATCATTTGCACCTCACAATCGTCGTGTATTCACTTGGGTATATTTTACAAATACGAACATTTTTATGCATGATATAGTGTCCTACGTGACAGTCGGGTGGAGTATAATGGAGTGCGTTAGTTCACTTTTATGTGTGAGCTTAAATTTGATAGTTTATTTGACCATTGTCAACATCGGAAATTTCAACTTTAGGACTGTGGTATGGTATTGCCCATTTCCATCATGTACTTATAATTAGGACATTTTCACTCGAAATTGGAAGTCCGGAGCATGTTCTACCATATAGTTAACAAAAATAAATTTCCAAGCCCATGTATAGAGTGATATGTGAAAAATTTAAGATAAAGTTACATGGGTCATGAGTATGCAATTCATTCTTCATAATGGTATTTCAGATAAAATTACAAAATGGGTTTTGGGGGCATGGGCATCCTAATTTATATGGAAATTATATTTAAAAAATTAATAAACATAATCAATGCAAAGATAGTATCATTTTATTAGTAGTGTATAACATTACATTGTGCTTTATTCCATCTGAGAGGTAATATTGGAGAAAATTATTGTCTACCTTAATCTACAATGATGATAGGTATAAGGGCTTAGTGGAAAGTATAAAGTAACCCCTATGATCCTTCATTAGGATAAGTCAATCCCCTTATATTGAGAATGATTATCTAATATATGTTAGTCATGAAAGAGCTAAATTACGATGGCTTCATAGTACTGATCATATTTATGATCTCTCTCTCTATCATACAATAGAACTAGTACATATTGCTTTAAATGGGAAATTTATTAAAAAACATGGGTCATTCAATAGATTTAATCCTTACTCCTTTACTACCATTGTACGGATTAACGTTTGGGATTAATCATTTCTCAAAAAAGATGAAGACGCTCCAAGTACATTCCAAGACCTATCATAATTTTTGGATTGTCTATCCCTTCTCAAGTAATGAATCGAGTTATTTCAATGCTAAAAGAATTAAACAAGAAGTCATGCCAAGTCTGTCATGGATCGGCCTTATCATATTATCTCACCTACAGAAGACTATAATGGTACGAGTTAATTCACTTTTATCACATCAAAATTAAATTTGACACTTATTTGCAAGATCTTATTGCAAATATAATTCTAAAATCACTTAAAGAGTTCTGATATCCATTTAAATGTCAGTATATATATAACATATAGGGATAGTGCTTTCTATAAGTCAATCGAAAAACTAGCAACTATTTTGGTCTATATGGTAATGTTTAGCCCCACCCCTCCTCTTTTTAGCATCAACACAACAGGTGTATTAATGTGCCTACAAACTAATGAGAAATTGTTCCAGAGCATTATATAACGAGTTACTAATCAATACAAGGTATATGTCACATAGATCTAAGTCACACAACTTCTAAAAATGATATCTATCATCATATGGGTAGATGATATATTTATTATATTTAGATTTACTATTTTGGTATGACTTATATCACACGCACACACACCTTAAATACAATTACAAAAATTTACCGAGAAATATTAATATTGAAATACCTATAGTATATTTTTCATGATAATTTAGCTAAACACCTCAAGGATATGTAATATAAAATTTCGACATATGGTTTAAATAACCAGGATTCTGACCATTAATTATTGTCTAGCCTTCAAACATTACACACACCATATTGGGAATCCTTATAAAATGTATACATGATCAAATACAAGGGTTCTATATATTAAACAAATCACCAAATATATAACTTTTTGCAGGCAATCATAGTTCCTTCTCAAGATTATGAAAGCTCTAGATAACATTTGAATGGGCACGTCATTTCAAAATTAGTGATACACCTAGACACATTGTTGAATTTAGTCCACACGTTCATCTATGTCTTATACAATATGTAATTTCTTATTGTCCCATGTGACTATACAACTCCTGACATAGACCAGACATAGTCTTGCATGCTCCAAAACCTAGATGACTTTCCATTACAAGGAAAGTCTTGTTGCCTGTAGAATCTAAAGTGGTCTCCCACTTCTTCTATACAACTACCTGACACATCCCAACCTTTCCAGAATCTTCATGAATAAGATAATTTTATCTCCCATCTTGTATTTTAAACAAGTTACTGTGTAATCCATATATGCAACACCCTTCAGTTTATTTCGTGGTTATAATGAATGAATCTAGTCATTTGTACTTAGATGCTTAGAAGACCTTTCATTACGATAACAATTTTTCTATCAATTTCTAGAGCCTCATACCATTATTTATTATTATTATAACCCATAGCACTTATTAAAGATCTGGAATTAAAATGGACTACACAAACCTAAGTGTAGTCAATGAGACCTTGGTTTTTGGGGTAATAATATATGATGTGTAAACTATTTTTTTTAATGGTATTATAAAAAGCTAGTTAGCTATCCAATTTTACAGTTCTCCTGAGATGTGATTCACATGATTTAGTTCTAAAAGAGGGAAGAGGATTTAGTTCAATTTTTGCTAGGGATGTATACCTTGTATCTGATCCTTCAACCCTTATATATTGGATACACTAGAATCTTTGACCAAGAGAAAAATTAGTCAATTTTGTATATAACTCATGATAAAGACAATAATAGATATTTTGGACATATCTATCAAAGTTTCTGCAACTAATAAAAATATATTCATTATTTTATATTATCTATTGATTACAATGCTATTAAAATTACAAGTAGTTTCCTAAGCAATCTAATCCTATTGATGTTTTGAATTGTAAAGAGTAATCTATCACATGATGTATTAGTCCTACATGTTACAATTCAATTTTTAATGATAGATTAATCAAGTGCAACATAAATTTCTATCTCAATTTTTTTCTCCTTCATCTTATAGAGTGTGACAAGTTTTGATTCTTTATTAATTGTATCATTGTTGATGATGTACCTCATAATGATCCTTTCCATCTATCATATGATGACTATTAGTACACTTTGTGTTTAATATTTTTTCTTCTTATAATAACGATTATTTCTCATAAATGTAAACTTGCAAAATGAAAATAGTACTAGACATAACATGTAGTATCCATTAAGTATACTTTATAAATGAAAGAGAAATAACACTACATATTATTTATGATATTTAAATAGGACATAAATGAAGGTACCCTTAGTTGCCTTCATGCTTATAGGTAGTACTGGTGGGATTTTATGACTCCATGGGCTATTATTTTGTCTCATTTTTTCAATTTTACTCATTTATGCTCATGTGTATCAAAATTGACTCAAATTGAGCGACATTAGTATTTATGATTGACTTATGAAGCCTAAAACCCTCTTCTTGACTCTCCATGACTACCCCCATCTGTGAAGTACATTTGGTAACTGTCACCAGTCTTTATAGACATGTTGTAGTGTATGCATCATGTAATTCATGTTCTCCCTCTTTTCTTTTCACGTATCTAGCTATTAAAAATTCCTACATGCATGCAATAGTTTTGATTAAACTAAAATGGAAAATTTAAGAGGATCTAATAGTTTAATCTGATGTATGCAAAGCAGTAAATAAATGTCTAAATAAATAAAATAAAGTGACCCAAGCAACTAAGTAAGTAGAAATGTAAAAACCTAATGATGCAAGAAGGGTTAGAAAGAGCTTAGATGATTCGATAGATGACCTCGGGACTATGTCATAGAATAAGACTGGATAAACTAAGATGCATGAATGACAACACACAAGGAGCTCCAGAAAAGTGTGGATCATAAGCTATCTGGGGAAATTGGGCTAGACTTAGGGGCATGGGAGAGATGTCGAGGGCACCCTGTGGGCACCATATTCTGAGATATGTAGCACCCTGGTCTGTGGAAACAGGTCTAGAAACCAATCCTTACAGGTCGCTAAATAATGCAAAGCCTTCACTTCCTGTCGCATGTATGCTTTTGAACTACACCAGATGTCGCTGAAAATTAGTGATGAAGGAGAGACCTACAAAACCCCAAGACAAGCATCAAAAAACCTAAAAAAATAAAGATACATATGAAGGGTTTATATTGTCCTCAATAGCCACAGTGGTGGACTTACTAACTAAGCATTGCACTAGATTTTAGACCCAAATGTAGTTGTAGATGTGTGTGTGCAAATTGTGGCCTAGGTGCTCTTGTGCCAGTCACTTTTTGTGAAGTAGTGACAAATAACTAGATGTAGAAATGCAAATATATGGTGGATGGAATATAATAAAATTCCCTCCTATGCAGTGTGATGCAGATGAACCATCCTTGTCCCTTGTGATGGAGCTAGATGGATGCAAATGGATCCTTTGATGGATGCAACCTTAGGTGATGATAGTAGTGCCTAGTGCTTGGTCCCTCATTATGGTCTCATAACTTTATATTTATATGGTTCTCTTGTTCTAATTTCATAATTAACCATGAAAAGGCTGACCACTAAAAATATGGAAATATCAAATGGCTAGAAAGTGTCCAAAAGATGTGTGTAAAGTGGATAAAGGATCAGGGTGCCCCGAATGGGACCAGGGTGCCTAAGGTCCCTAGTACTAGCTTGGGCACCCCAGTCAAAGGTAGAATGATGCGAAATGATAGAAGCAAATTAGGCAAGTATGTGCTGGATGTCGGAAATGATGAATGAAAGAAAAGTAAAAAGGCCAAAGGACATGGGTTAATTAGTACTTTCTTCACTCAAAAACCATATGAATAGTAGTATGAGACTGGGACTAAATAATACCCAAAGTGCATGATTTTGTGTCTACATTTTCCCCCACTTTATGTTGGTGAGTGGAACACTCGGTAACATAAAGTAGATAGAGATGTGTACCTGATGTCCATGTAGAGTGATGTAGAAAAGTGTGTCAAATGACTAGACAAAGCGTGGAGTGACAAAAATATGGAGCGTGGAGACTAAAGATGTAAAAGAGAAAAAAGTGATGAGAGTGAACCTAGGGCAGAAACACGTGTGTAGTTGCTGATGTGTGTGATGTACCTGCATGTTAGTATGAGGTGTGTGCTACCACAAAATGTTGTTGTTGTTTTTGATGCCTTTGTTATTATTTTTTGTTGAATTCTTGTTTCTCATACGAACAGACCTGTAAAGGAGAAGACGATCAAAAATTCAAATACACATATATATGTAAAAATACAAAATCTACATGTATATAGTAAATTATAAATGGAAGTATGAAAAATGTAAAAGTAACGTGTGCACCTGATCCGTGATGAGAGAAAGGGTGTAGAAAGGATATCCTGTAAGTACAATTTTTTGGGGTGATCTCACATAACTATGGCTGAAGAAGTGTAGGGAGAAGGATCCGTTATTCTCCAACTTGTAACTGCTTCCCTGAGAATGTATGAAGAGATCTTTGTACTACTTGGTTTTTTGGGAGATCCAATGCCACTGGCCAAAGTAGTGTAGGGAGGAAATCCGTTGTATCCTCCAACCTGTAACTGCTCCCCAGAATTTTAAGGACAATCTATCCTATAAAAATCTGTTGTGTATGGGGTTCATAGATTGGTATGAACCCACTCGTTGTATAACCCACTAATGTCAAGGACGTAAAATTGAACTGAACCGAATAGGTAGAAATATTTGGGTAGTGTGTAAACCCAAAATTATGCCCCCCTCTTTGGGAGATGCATGTGACATAGTGTGCATAGGAGGATGTGGCCCCAAAAGAGGACCGACCATGTAAACTGTGCCCTTCAGGGGGAAGGGAATGTGCTTGGTAGAAACCAAGGTGCACACAAACAAGTGGCTAGAAACAAGTGTTAGTACAAACAAGCATGCATGTAGAAGACAAGTGTAAGCTACAAAGACAATGTAGAAGCTAGTAAGAAAAATGATAATGTAAACACCCAAGAAGACAATATAGACTACCAAAACAGGTTGCAAACATGGGACACCACTCACGATGTCACAAGACACTCAAGGCCATAATGGCTGCATACAAACAAACAAGTGTGCACACCAAACAAAGGGAAAGTTCCCACATACAAGAGAAAAAAGATACAAATAAAGTAGGAACAACAAACAGATAGCCATGGAAGCAAGTAATCTTGCAAAAAAAATGTTACACATAAAGCACCCATTAGCACATTAGAAAGATAATGCAGTATATCAAAAGTGTGTATAACCAAGTAATGGAAAGTTGCTAAGTACAAAATGAAACAATAACTCACTTGTATTGTAGACAAATGTAGATGCCCCTAGCAACCATTGTAGGAGTGGTAGAAGTAAAGCATCCATGTTGCGTGTAAGAAGACTTTTATCTTGTTATCACAAGTAGAGAAAGACGTGAACATGTAGTGTGTATGGTAAAGATAATGAAATAAAAGAGATCTATCTAGCATGTGTAATAAAGCAAATCATGAAGAATCAAATACAAGAAAGAGTAAAAGCAACTGAGATATGTAACATGTTGTGGATGGATTGAATGGAATCCAAGATGAATGGTAGGAGTCGTGTGCCCCCTGAGTGAATGGAGTTGTATGCAGTGAGTTTCATTTGGGTTTTCCCCCTCATCATTCAAGAATGAACCGTAAATGAGAGTGCATCATCAGGAAATGGTCGAAGTGTGTATTGTGTGTAACACACTGGGATGAGTGTGTATGTTTAGTGGATGATATATGACCTAGAGATGAAGTGTGTACGTGTAACCCTATAGCCGAAAGTGTATCGTATGACAATATGAGTGTAGGAGTGATGATTTATCCTAAAGCATATATCACTACAAGATGAATAGAGGGAGTGGTGATGTAGCCTAAAGCGTATACCACTACAAGATGAATGAAGCAAGTGACCATTTAGCCTATAACATATATGTCACTAACCTAGGAATGTCACATGATATGAAGGTTGAATGATGAACAGTGTAAGTATGATAAGGTCCATTTGATTTGTAAACCCTCGGACAGTCGAGTATGGAACCAAGGAACTAGAGTGCATCATAGAGTAGTGAGTGCAGCATGTAGAAGAAGTTGTAGTATGTGTGATGATTAAATGACAACCATGCGATGAGTAAATATGCGATGTAGATAATGCAATGCACTATGTGTAGATATCCTAGTAGTATGAGATTTGTGTTATGTAGTATGTAGATGATGAAGGATGTAATGCTAGACTCGTAGGTGATAGGCGTGTGATACATGTATGATGAATACCAATAGTATGTATGATGTAGAGTATGCGACAAATGTTGAAGATGTGAAACTATCAAAATAATACATGATGTATAGATTGAAGATGTGGTATGCATATACAAGATGTGAGATATATGAAGAGATGCAATGTGTAGTGCCTACTGTGTAGTGTGTGGGGTTCATGTGTAGTATGCCCTCAACAATTTAAATGTTAACCAGAAGCACGAGAGTGTTTCATTGGGTAATGGATGCTGTTATGTGATGAAGATGCGTATGATAGGATGCATGTGTAAGAATATGTGGTAAAAGCTTGATGAAGAGGGAGGGGGGTGATAAGCATCATGCCCTCCAAGTATGTAAGTGATGGAGATTTAGTCAAAATACGCTAAGTGGATCAATGTAAGGATTAGTTTCTTTAACAAAAGTGATTGGATGATGAGGTGGTAAAGGTGTGTGACCATCGAATGGTTTATCATCATAGTAAGATTCATCTAGGTCCTAGTCAATAACATAGGTATGGTCTATAATAGATGGTGGAATTACAAGTTTAATAATAGGAGGTGGTTGCTAAGCATGACCATGTGTTGTTGCAGATATCATTGATGAAGGAGAAGTGATATTAACCTTAAGAGGGGGTTGCTTAGTTTGGCTTCGGTAATATTGTAGATGACTTAGTATGAGGAAGTGTAGAACTAATTTTGAGAGGTGGTTTCTTGACTTGGGTAATGGGTTTCATAGGTGGACACTTGAGTGATATGAAGAAGGAACATTAGAAGTTATGGTTGATGATGCTCATTTGACATAGAAAAACAATATTTAGGAGCCCATGTGAGATGTAGTATTTGTAGATGGGCATGCAAAAAAATGTTTTGCAGTGAATGATATAAAGCTATGACACTCAAGATGTTAGATTGTTCATTTTAAAGTGGAGCAATCGTTGACATTATGTCCATTGATTTGATGATAATGGCAATATGGAAGACCTTGATATTTTTTTAGTTGATAAGGAGGATAGTAATGAGTAGGTGGTAAAGTGATCAATTGATGACTAAGGAGCTTAGTAAGAATGTCGTGTTGCTTAGTATTCTAATCAAAGGTGAGAGGCTTTGGTAATGGTATGACTTGAGGGTTACTAATATGAGCACATGTAGTAGATATAGAAAGAAGATGAGATATAAAAGGAGAATAAACATGAGCGCGAGAAGCATCCTTAAGATGATGGATTCCATATTTGAGAGATGTAATCATGCATTCCATATCCTTAAATTGTTCTAGAAACAAATAATGTAAATCTTTAATTGAGTCCAACATAGATTGATTAGATTGAGGATCACAAAGAATAGGGTCATAAAATAAATGATCAAAAATAGGAATTATTGTGTGTGGTGGGGTATCTTTAGGAAGATACATGGTGTCTAGGGATTTTTGCAAAAGAACCTAGAAATTAGGATGTATCTTAACCAATGCAGATAAAGAAATTTTAGGAATTTTACAAGCCATGATAGAGGGAAAATGACTATCCTAAGCGTGAAAGAATTTAGGTTCACAAAAATGATTAAACTAAAATGGAAAATAGTAATCTATTATAGTTTAATCTAATGATATGCACAGTAGTAAATGATGGCTACATAAATAAATAAAGTGACCCAAGAAACAAAGTAAACAAAAATGTGAAACCCTAATGAACAAGGAAGGTTAGAAAGAGATTAGATTATTTGAAAACAGTTCGGGACCATGCCTTAGAGATGACTGGATAAACAAGAATGAGGAAAAAAATGTGCCGAGGCCTAGAAAAGTGCAAATCCGAGCAGTCTCAGCAAACTGGGGCACCTGGGGAAGGATGAGGGTGCCCTAGTATGAGATCTAGGCATCTTGGTCTACGCAGGAGGTCTAGAAACAAAATTTATAGGACTGCTAAGTGATGTGAAGCCTTTGCTTCCTACTGCATGTATTTCGTTGAACTACTCCAGATGTCGTTGGTAATCAGTGATGAAGAAGAGACCTCCAAAACCCCAAGACAAGCATCAAAACCCTAAAAAAAGAAAGATACATATGAAGGGGTTATACTTCCCTCAACGGCCACAATGGTGGACTTACTAACTGAGTGTTTCACTACATTTCAAACCCAAATGTATTTCTAGATGTGTGTGTGTAAATTGTGCCCTAGGTGCTTTTGTGTCAGTCACACTTTGTGAAGTAACGAGCAAAAACTAGATGTAGAAATGTAAATAAATGGTGGATAAAATAGAATAAACTTCCCTCCTATGCAGTGTGATGCAAATGAACCAACATTTTCCCTTGTGATGGAGCTAGATGGAAATGTAGATGCCTTAGGAATGTAACCTTAGATGATAGTAGTTCCTAGTGCTTGGTCCCTCATTATGGTCTCATAACTTTATATTTATATGGTTCTCTTGTTATAATTTTTGTAATTAAACTCAAAAAGGATGACCAATAAAAATATGAAAAGTTCAAATGCCTACAAATTTCCCAAAATATGTGTACAAAGTGGAGAAAGGATCAGGGGCACCCCGAATGGGACCAAGGCACCTAAGGTGCCCTAGTCAGGGGTAGAATGATGAGGAATGAAAGAAACAGACTGAGAAAGTATGTGCTAAATTTCAGCAGTAATGACTGAAAGTAAAGTATAAAGGTCAAAAGACATGGGTTAATTGGTACTTTCTTCACTCAAAAAACATATGAATAGTAGTATGATACTGGGACTAAATAATACCCAAAGTGTGTGATTTTGTGTCTACACCTATCATACCTACACACATTACCTCTAGTGGATCTATCCCTTATATATATCCTCCTAGGTATCTTATTGCATATCATAAGGATCCCAATTTTGTTATCTATCCCCATCTACCTAAGGTACAGCCTAATATGAGAACACATGGGGTTATTTGAGGTTTGAGCCTCTTTTTTTGGGTGAATTTTTTCATCCCCATATTGACACTATCATTGGTAGCTCTTTCTTTTCCTTTTATTTTTACAAAAATATTCTAAAATAAAAAACAATCATAATAATCAAATAAATTAATAATCCAAAATTTTCCAAACAACAAATATTAAGATCTACATATGAGTTGATCTCCTAGATTTTTATTTTACATATGTTTTTTGTACACTCTTTAGACATGTGCATTAAAAAGGTATATTGAGCTTGATATAAGACATAAAATTGATTATACATGATGAAATGTGTTCTCCTAATTCCATCTCAGTGGCCTTGTTAACCTAGGGGCATCTCCAAATTTATTCAAGTGTTTTTTCCCCATATTGTTACTTTGATTTCCTCCTTATTATCAATTTCTTAGATTATATCATTATGTGATATGATATTCTTTAGACTAATCTGAGTAACATATGTCTTGTTAAATGCTAGTGTATCATTATCTATTATATTCATTTCCTTCCTTAATTACTTGTATGTTTGCTTCGATGTATGATGTGTGGGGCCTTTACTCTTTTTGTTGTTTTGACACTTTAGTTTCCCTTGTTTGTGGCTTTTATTTCCTATCACTCATTCTTGTTGTGTATGTGACACTTTTATGTCCTTACTTGTGGCCTATTGTTCCTTCCTTATGGATAACATATGTGACATCACTTGTTTACTTATATTTTATATTACTTTTTTGCTTTATTTCCTTTGCACTCTTTTAGTTATATACTTGATTTTCTATGTTCTTATTTTTTATTTTTCTAGTTTTCTCTCTTTGTGTGTCGTGTATTCTACCATGCACACCCTTATTGGAATAGGACCTCAATGGTGGAAACCCAAAACATCCTTCCATGTGATCTAATACTGATTATCATAAACATTTGACCAAGATACACATCTTTTTTTAGCATAGTGTTATATATACACATATCACTCACCTCAAAATATGGGGCATTTAATGGGTTTTAATAGATGTATATCTATGCACATAAGGAAAAAAGATATAATTAAAACTTTAGCAATATATTGACATGGTGTATAAATACTTATAATTAAATTTTACACTTAATAAGAATATATTTTACATAAGGAAAACCATCCAACAAGGATGAAACTGCCATATTTATGGTCCAAGATGGATGTTTTCATCTTGGGGGTAGATTTTTAGCAGATTACAAAAAATTAATAATTTAAAAAATAGTTATAATATTGTGAAACAAGTTTAGAAATAAATTACATAGTTTAGAGTAGAGTCTACTATATTTTGGTACAAAATGTGTTGATTTTGAGAATTTCATTCCTTTTTCTGCACAACATGAGTTAGGCACAATTTTAGTACAAAGTATGGGGCACGAGCCTTTATTATCAAATTTTTATACATTTAACATTGTGTTTATTATACCTAGAGCACATCACATGGTGTGGGCATGATACTATTCATTCCATTTTGAAATTGTGATATTCTACACTTGGGCCTAGATCCATATACAATGGTGTGGTGTGTGGGACTAAAAGATATTATAGTGACTAGAAAACCTTATGGAAACCTTCTTATCACATTTTTTGAAGGTATTATGGTGACTAGAAAACCATATAGAAACATTTTTATTTTTAGGTTCTTAGGAAAAATATCATATGACACCTTTCAGTTTTGGGTCAAGAGACACTTAATTCTTTTGCAACTCTGACATATCCTTTAGTGAAATTGGGGATTAATCACCCCCAATCCTCCAGTGAATTCAAATATAAATCTCCAAGTGTGAAAATTTTAGGAGCTTCTCCATTGAAAAATAAAATAGGTGTGTTCCTTCCATAATCTTGTCTCTCTAATTTATTATGTACAAATTAAATTTTCAAAGTTATAAATATATTTTCAAAGTTGAGTTACCATTTAATTTATTCTATGGAATTGACTACACTCTATGTTGTAGGTTACATCATGGAGCATTCCAATACTCAAGTGGAATCATCAACTCCAAGAGAATATAAAGTGTGTGTACACACTCATGTATCTTTTCCTTTAAGAAAATAATTCTTATTTCATACTTAAATTTGGGGGGAAATGTAGATACCTAAATCTAAAAATTTATCATTTTGTAATGAAAAATTCAGATTTGCACCTAAATCATGACTTGTGTGAACATTCCAATCCTAGATTAACTATCCTTATGTCTCTTCCATGAAATGCTTATTTATTTACACTATTCATTCACTCAGAAAACTAATCATATCAATCCATAACAATATAATCTCCACAAGCATCACTCCTAGAAAATTACAAAATCCCATGAACTATATGTGTAGGACCATTTGGATAGGACCAAAACATCCCATGATTTGGTCACAAACCCAAAGGTCTTATATCATGCCACCCAACAATCATCTTTCTAATTTGATATTTTTTCATGGTTTCGTCACATCTCATATGTTATCCTTGATACAAAATAAACCTTTCAAAGGCCTATAAAGCAAGTTTAACTCAATTATTTAGCAAACCTAGAACTTTCAAGATAATCCATTATAAAATAATTTCTTAAATCACTCCAAAATATCCTAAATTCCTTCAAATTAGCAACATGACCGTAGGATCAGCTCAATACAAAGGTCTAAAGATAATAAAACCAGGCTCAAGAGAAACATGTTTCTCATTCTATATATATTTAAAGACAAACCAAACCAAGCTTGAGCATGTCAATCCTTTATTCCTCATTAAAAAAATATCAAGTTGTTAGAATAATTGCATCCATATAGATATCACATTATACAGTGGAGAACTATGTGTGGTTTGATACCATCTTTAGAGTAGTGCCATGATGTAGAAATGGTGCAAGTGATGAATTCAACCCAAACACTAACCTTTATTGCAAGGTATCCTACCCATAGTTAGGGTTTTAAGGTGTTTCACACCACATAGAGGGTTTGACAGATATACAATGTGTGACACCTTTTAGGTGCTAATGTCAACATGAAGTGTCATATTTGTAGAGAAATTTATATAGCAATTCCATATATCCTTAACTAGCATCTATACAACATAAGGACCAGATGGTACTATATTCTACGCTATAAGTCATTTCATATGGTTTTATACCAACTCAGTTTTGTAGATACATAGTTCTATAAATGAAGCACCTTCCAGGATAATTTCTGATATTACACATTCATCATGCACCTACATTTTCACAGATCATCCCTTTAACTCTGTAATCAGTTAAGTGCACTTCTCCTCTTATGTTTTGAGAAATCATATCTATCATTATATCTTACAAATTTCTTTGGAGCTATATTCTAATGTATATGTTGATGTTTATTAATTAATATGAATATATAACCGATACTACCCTTATGCATTTAGATAAATAAGAAACATGTCCCAATACTAAACACTTGTTTTTTTATTTAGGGTGTAATAAAATTATGAAAAATATTCATCTCTTTTCTCTTTGCTAGATAAAAATGAATTGAAAGCATTAAACATACAAATAATTCCTATAATAGGCCCAAAATTCTCTCAACATTAGTTTTCCAATAATAAACCAAAAAAATTGAGTATTGAATCCCCTTGTCACAAATCCACTAAGTCAGGACTCCATAGTAAATTTTTTTTATTGCATGATGATGATTCTAAGGCTCCTATTTTATCAGGAATATTGTTAATAATGATTTCCTAAGGATTAGGTTCAATACTCTTAGTATCAAAGTATTTTTTGTAAAACCAAATGTTAACATTTAGATATTTTAAAAATAGTTACTCGTATATAATGAATTACTTAGCTAGATCTAAATATCTATAGTAAATGAACACCAAAATAGAAATAAAATATCACATTATGCAAGTAAAATGACATACATTTTGAGGAGGGGGGATCTCTAAACCACACAATAAGAATCAAGTTCTCAATATGATGATCATATACAAGTTACTAACTTATATACACCATATTATGCTATGTAAATCACCTAGACTAACCTACTAAGAATAAATAAATGATATATGACATGATAGGATATTAAGTTAGCTACATATCAACCATACATATCCCAATAAATAACACTAGATCAAGAGTGTATCATTCCCGCCCATTTGAAGCAACATTTTCCCCAATATTGAAAATTTTGGGATATTGATTCAAGAATGATTCATCTCCCCATGTTGCAGCTTCACTATTAAAACTATTCCACTTGATTAGAGACTTGGTAATAAACTTTGTCCTCAACCTCCTAGTATGTGTCTAAATAATGTCTTTAGGATAAAAGATGATTCAACCCTCCTGTTGTTGCAAAATCACAGCACCCCTGGATGCTGATCAGATTTCTAGTCTGATTATGCTAGCATCCAGTGTGATTGCACAACATTGAATCCTTTCTCCAAGTGTGGGACTTGTAAAGATGAGAAAGGATTCTCTAGAGAAGGCTGGTTCCTATTCCTCTGTTCAGATGCACACAAAAATTGCAGAGGGTTTACTCCAAACCTAATCTAACTTGTCAAGGAGACAGGGTAAGAAGATGCATAAAAATAAACCTAAGCTAACAGAGGTGATGCACCGAGGAATGAAGAACACCTATCTTTCCAATGAACACAAACCATTCAAATGTGATGCAAGATCATGCACAGATAACAAAATTCGCAATGAAAGATCAGGAGGATGCAAATGAACACAGAGAGGGTTGAGAATCATCCACAGACATGCATTACTTGCTCCAAAGATTGATACAATACACTACAAAATTCCAAGAGGCAGAGTCGCATTACAGTTTCAAATGGGAGGTTCGAACTCCACAAATTCGCCTGATAGAGAGAAGGGAGGAGCAAAACAGGAAATGTTCGACCTTTTTAAAGAAGCCCCTCATAGAATATATAAGAAGAATGGGAGAGGGGAAGAGAGAGGAAAGTCAGATCAACCCCAACCACTTCTAGGTCACATTTAGCTCATCTTATTATGGCAGAAGTGGCAAATCCTGGCAAAATAGTGAACTATCTAGCAGAAACGGTGAACTGTCTGTTGCATTAAAGCTGGTTGTTGAACGCCAGTTCTGGTCATTATCACGCGTCAGAGCTGTTTCTTAACTTTCTCTCTCCACACTGAACCAAACTACAAGGTTGACCCTGGAATCATGTAGAGAATTTCATTAGATTTCCGTTGATATAAAGAACGTGTAAATCTAAGCTCCGGATCGAAAGTTATGGCGATCTGAAGATTTAGGGCACAAAACAGGCCGAAACGGATATTTGAAATTTTTTCCCGCGTTCTGCCACCTGGACGACACGTGTCGGGCGCTGATCGGATGATCAATTCTCTCTTCTTCCCTTACCCGTAGGTTTTCCTTTGAAATTTTGACGTTTTATAACTTTTGGGAAATTTTCCATTTTTTCTCGGACACGTGGCATCATCTAGTTGGAGGACGGGGTGCGGGGTCATCCTTTACCTTTTAGTTTTTTGGGCCCAAGACTTTTGCTAAATTCTCCAAATCCTCCCTGAGCTCCGCACTCCCTGCTCCATTAGACACGCGTCCTTTTTTTACTGGCTCGGGCCAACGCTCTAACTCGCTCCCTTTAAAACTTGCATCGGACACTTAGCCAAAATTTTGTTTCACTCCCCGCGCCGCGAACCCCCCGGCCCTTAGGACACATGTCCTATTCTGATTCGTCCGCGGGCCTGTCATTTTTTCACATCCCTCATGTCCCCACGGCCTGGTTGTCCCAAGCTGCCTGGGACAAATTCCTCCGAACCGCCCGAAATGGGCTTCCTTGTCCCTCTTTGCAGCCGCTTCACCTTTTCGCGTCCTCATGGCCCGGATGTCCCTTTGCTGTGCGGACTGCCTGGAGGCTTTTCGGCCGGTTCGTGCCCCGACGTCCCGACTATCCCAAGGGCCGCCTGGACCAGGACTTAGCCAATTTTCATGATTTTTTCTACCCCAAGCTTGTTTTTTGCACTTTTTCACCCCTTTTTTAGAACTTGCTCTTTTCTCCTTGGACAGGAGAGTTAGAAAAAGCCGAGGGGACCCCAAAAACATGATTTTTTGCCTTGAATCAATCTACTTGCCTGGCACTTGAATATTCTGATGCATGTTATCAAAATTTACCCTGGGGGGTGAATTTTGGATAACAATTTGGCGACTCAGCGGGGTCACCTGCCTGCTAGGTAGAAGATACTAGTTGCCTAAAGCAGTCCGTTGGGCATGGAGTCATCAAATATTCTGTTTAGAACCCCAACTGACTTAGAATGTGTGAGGAAGATGGAATATCACCTGATGGAAGCAAGGACTACAAAAAATCTCCATGGACAGCAAGTTGTGCCAAAGCACTTAGGGAAAACAAAACTAACCTACAGCAAAACAATGTGCACAAGCACTTGGAGGAATGAAAATCTAATCTAATATTTACAAGGTGGTAATTTCCCTCTAGAAGCAATGCTTGAGATAGATTCCATTTACTGGAATCTATAGTTCTTCACCATCCAATGGGGCCAAATCGAAAGCATTGTTGTTCTTGCACTTCGTGACCATGTATGGGCCACTCCAAATGGCATCAAATTTTGAATGCCTTCCCGGTTTTGCTCTATCCACATCCCATTTCAACACTAGATCTCCAACCTGAAAAGATCTATCCTTGGCCTTCCTATCAAAGGTCTTCTTGATCAAAGCTTGATCCTTTTCCATTGCTTGGGATGCTTGATTTCTGATTTCTTGCAGCTCCATCAACTCTACATACCTCACCTCCATGGGCTCAAACTCTAGCAACTCCAGCTGCTTCATGAGTTCCAATGTTGGCAACTCAAGTGACATGGGCAAGATTGCCTCTCTTCCATAGACAAGTTTGAATGGAGAGTTACCTGTGGATCTTTTGGGAGTTATCCTATCAGCCCACAAGGCTGATTTCAGTTTGGTATGCCAAGACCTCTGATTCTCGTCAAGAGTCTTCCTAATGATCCTCAACAAGTTCTTGTTTGTAGACTCGGCCTGGCCATTACCTTGAGGGTAATAGTTTGATGAAGTGCTTAGGTAGATACCGTTCTTGACAGCCCACTCAGTCACCTTAGATCCAATGAATGCTAATGCATTATCAGAGATTATCGTAGCAGGTACACCAAATCTGGTTGTTATCCCCTCATAGAAGTCTAAGATGCTAGACTCATTTGCCTCTCTGAGTGCTACTAATTTTGTCCATTTGGTGAAGTAATCCGTGGCTGTCAAAATCCATTTGTGCCCTTGGCTTGAATTGGGATTAATGACTCCAATGAAGTCCAAACCCCATTGCATGAATGGCTGGTCAACTGAGATTGGATGTAATGGAAGGGCAGCAAGTCTCTCTTTTCCTGTGAAGAAGGCACAATTCTTACACCTCTTGATCCATGCATAGCAATCACTGAAGATTTTAGGCCAATAATAACCAGCCTTCATGATTTTTAGAGCTGTCACTCTTGGTGCAAAGTGACCACCAACTGGTCCACCATGGAACTCTTCCAACACCCTTTGAATCTGATTTGTGCTAATGCATCTCAGCAGCACTCCATTCACATCTTTCTTGAACAAAACTCCATCAACAATGGCATACGGGACAGCCTGCAATCTGAAGTGTCTCCTTTGGGTCTTGTTCATCTCCAAAGGGCATAGGCCTATGCCTAGGAAGTGTATAATACCTTGGGTCCAGCAGGGAGTGGGGGCAGCATTGTCTTCTTCTTGATTGCCACTTGGCTCATGGCTGTCCTGGACTGTCAAAACAGCCTCTTCTTCATTGCATACTTCTTTTTGCTTCCCCAAAACCAGTTTCTCACACAATCCTTTCCCTCTTACTAGCTTGGTGATCTTGATCTCAATGTCATACTCCATGACACGGGTGATCCAACCTACCCTTTTCTCATTCGAATCCTTGTTGAGGAGGAAGTCCTTAACCCCAGCATGTGAGACCAACAACTGGACCTTGTTGTTTGAGATTAAATACTTGAATTTCTTCAAGCTTCTGATTACTGTAAGTACATGCTTCTTAATAAAAGTGTACCTCACCTCATAGTCATCTAGGCTCCGGTTGAAGAAGGCAATTGGCTGCTCATCATTATCCTTGTTTTGCTGTACCAAAATGGCAGAAATAGTATCATTACCTCCAAATGCATAGAGGATGAAATCTTTGGAGAAGTCTGGGTTGATGAGAGTTGGTGCTTGAGAGATGGCTTCTTTGATTTCTTCAAAACTCTCTTTTCCTTCTGTTGTCCACTTGAAAGCCATGCTCTTCTTTAACATTTTAGTGATGGGCTTGACAAGGGCTGCAAAATCTGGGACAAACCTCCGAACAAATTTTATCCTTCCCAAGAAACTCTGAAGGGCTTTCTTGTGGCTTGGCAATGGTAGTGTTCTTATGGCTTCAACCCTTTCTGGATCAATTGTTAATCCTTCTTTGGAGACAATATGGCCAAGGAGCTTTCCCTCTTGAGCCAAGAATATGCATTTTTTGGGATTCAATAATATCCCAAATCTTCTACACCTCTAAAATACCTACCTCAGATGAAAGAGGTGATCCACAGCATTTTTGGAGAATATAGTGATGTCATCAAGATATATCAAAACTATTTTATTGATCAACCCATTGAATGCCATATCCATTGCCCTTTGGAAAGTGGCTCCAGCATTTGATAGGCCAAATGGCATCTTCTTGTAAGCATACGTGCCCCATTTTGTAGTGAAGGCCGTCTTGAACTGGTCCTCTTCCTTCACCATAATCTGATTGTAGCTTGAGTAGCCATCAAGTAGTGAGAACCTCTCGGAGCCAGCCACAACCTGCAAGATTTGCTCCATGGAAGGGAGTGGGTAATGGTCCTTGAGAGAGGCTCTATTTAAGTCTCTGAAGTCAACACACAACCTGATCTCTCCACTCTTCTTTATGACTGGAACTAAGTTGGCAACCCCACTAGAATGCTTGATTGGGAATATGATCCTTGACTCAATCAGCTTGTCCAATTCTTTCCTCATGAGAGGCTCCATGTGTGGATTGACTGGTCTTTGTTTCTGCCTAACAGGCTTAGTATTTGGATCCAATTCGATGGTATGTTGAGCTAAGTTGGGATTGAAACCTTTCAAGTCTTCATAGCTCCAAGCAAACACGTTAGGGAACTCTTGACACAGCTGTATGAACTCATACCTTTCTTGTTCAGTTGTCATCCTTCCAATTTGCAATGGTTTGTTCTCTTCTACCAAGATGGATATTGAATCCTCTCTCCTGACCTGAATGTTTGCTTTCTCCTTTCTAAATTGATCATTAGGGTTAAAGATGGACTCCAAAGTGATAAGCCCTTTGGGCAGCTTGTTAGTTCTCAGCTGTACCACCTGGTCACCATACTGTTGTTCCATTTTTTCTTGATTCTTAGCTGAGAACTCAGCTTCTTCTTACAAGAAATGGATGATTTGCTGGTCATTCTCAAACACTTGCCAACTAACATTTTTATCTGGCACTGAAGGCCTCACAATCACGTGGATGTTTGTTTGTACCTTGTCTTGTTGAATGCTTTCCATAATGTCAAAGGCTGCCCCTACTGCTGCAAGCCTGTCAGCAACTTGATTCTCTTTCCTAGGAATGGATTTGATGCCAAAACCCTCAAAATCTTCCATGAGGCCCCACACCCTGTTCTTGTAGCACCTAAGTAGATCATTCTTGGCAGCATGTTGTCCCTTGACCTGATTTACAATCAATTCATTTTCCCCAAAGACTTACAAGTTCTTTATTTTCTTCTTGATTGCCCAATGCATCCCTTGCACCAAGGCTTCATATTCAACGGTGTTATTAGAGCATGCAAACTGAAATCTAAAAGCTGAATAGTACTTTATTCCTTGAGGTGAAACAAGCATAGATCCACCTCCTGCACATTGTCTACTCCTTGATCCATCAAAAAACAGCTGCCATACCTCGTTGTCATCCTTGTGGTTTGGCTTGGTGATGCTAGATATAGGTTGATTTTCTTCGTGTATACAATAGACCCCTAGCTCAGATTCTTCTACTTCTTGATAAGGATCAAAATCATGTACCTTGTTTTCCCATTCATCAAGAGTTAGATCTGGGATGCTTCCAACCTTGGTGTCAGCTTCATCGGTGCTTGGGTGGTCTTCTTGATCAAATGCTAAACAATTGGCATTAATCTGACTTGGAGTGTAAGGCTCAATATGGAAGTTTGCAATAGGTTCTAACCTGATTGTGGCTTTGGTTCCATACCTTGTTCTGAACAGCATGTGTGACCAATCAGTAGACAAATATCCCCCAATCTTGGTTGTAAAGTCCCTTGACAAGCAAAGGGCAAAGAGTGGTGGAAGGTATATGACTGATACGTCTTGTAAAACAACAATGTTTGGACATGCATGCAAGGTAAGACTCAAGTTTTTAATCACTCCAACTGTTGCTACTGCTGTCTCATCCAGCTACACTACCCCTTTGGATGTTGTTTCATACTGGAGCCCTAGCTGATCAACTATTTTTTTAGGCATTACTGAGCTACTTGCCCTGGAGTCTATCATGTAATTGTGCACTAGCTGATTTCCAATGATTAATGAAACATAGAAAGGAGGGGGTTTCAACATTTTACCTTTCTATCCTCCATGATTTCCCTCAGGCTGGGCAGCATTTGTAAGTACCCTATTGTCTTGCATCTGAACTTGCTGATTCGAAGTTGGCCAGTCCTTCATGGCAGCTTGCAGCAGATCTCTTTGGCCTGGGATAGATAGGGATTCCCACATTGATATATTGACGTTTGTCTTCTTCATCTGATCAATGATACTGAATGGTCATGAAGTATCCTTTTGCTGTCCCTTTGCTTATACATTCACTCCTTGCACATGGGCAACAACAACTGGTATTTGAGTTGGCCTAGGGGTTGTTCTTGGCTGCCCTTGTGCATTTGAAACTGGATTTTGCTTGCCAACCATTTGTGGAGCCATGGAAGGTTGTGGATTGGTTGGGGGCTAATGGCTGTTCTTCACCCAAATTCCTCCTTTTTGACCTTGTGTTGGCTGCAACACCTTGAGAAACTGCCTGGTGTATGCCTGAAAAATCCTCTACTTGCCAATTTACCAATGTGGTGTCATTTGGGGCTGATTGCTGTTGGAATGTTTCTTGTTGTTGGCTGTTTTCTTGACTGCTCTCACCCTCCACACCAGTAGTTTGTCACCATTAATGCTTGATTCAAAGCACCATTGAAGCACATGGATTGATTATGAGGCTCATTGCATGGAAAACACCAATCATACTCCTGGGCAATGTTGTTTTGTGTTGGCACCAATGCCTTAGAGGCAGATATGACATTTGGATTATAGGGCTGAAATGGTCTATTGGCAGGAGGCCTTATTTGATTTATATTTGCAGTAGGATTAGGTGGCCTTTGTGGTTGGTATGGCTGCCTGTTAGGCTGAGCTTGGGGCTGATAAGAAGGTCTAAAACCTTGGGCTTGTTGCCTTTTGAGAGTAACCAGCTCATTGCCTAGGTTTTGTAGTTGCTTCATGATTTATTGGAGCTCATTTGGGGCACTTGGAGATGAAGTGGAAGCTTCATTTGAACTCTGATTTCTAGGAGTGGGGAGAAGGAGCCAAATTAGGTGCTTGATTGGTGTTAGGACTCTCTAAACTTGGAAACAGCGGCATGGGAGGTCTAGGGGCAAGTTTGGCAGCTTGGATTAAGCAATTTTTAGCCCTAATGGTAATGCTATAAGCCATAGGGATAGTTATGCCTCCCATGGACTGAATCAACATAGAAATATCAGAATTTAGAGCTTTGAGATAGTAGAGAAAAGCACCTTCTGTTGTTGGCCTGACTGCCACTGGAATTCTCTCCCAAGTCTTTTGAAATCTGAAGTTGAAGTCAGTCAGCTGTTCATTGGGAGCTCTCTTGATGGTTGTCAGCTGCTCCAAAAGAGACAAGTTGTCTCCCTTTTCTCCAAATTGCTCATGAAGTGCTATACATAGTTGATTCCAATTCGTGATAGAACCAGCTCCAAGGCTTCTAAACCATTGCAATGCTTTACCCTTGAATGAAGATGCCAGCAACTTGACAGCCACTTGCATCTCATTGATTTCATGAATTGCACAAAGGTTAGCAATATCTTTAACATGATCACCTGGAGTAGTCTGATTTTCTCTAGTGAAGTATGGAATGTTCTTCAAGGCTGCAATAGGAATTTGATGTTGTGCATTGAGGGTAAGTGGGCTGCTACCTGTGAAGTTGACATAGGGGTTGTTTTGTGCCATTTTAATTGGTCTTAAAACCCTTGTTGACTGAATGAAAGGCCTACCAAGTGGAGGAGTTGAGAGAGTTCTGTTTGGTGGAGATGGAGACCTTTGAATCCTTCTTCCTCTTTGCCTTCTTCTTGGAGATAATTGCAGGTATTCAAACAGCACTTCTTCTTCTCCAACTCTTGACCTTGTGGTGACTCTTCTCATGAGTTTTCAGGCCTGCACTGCTGAAACAAGTTGATTCTTCCTGTTGGAGTCACCATATATGCAAATAATAGCTCTTTTCAAGCAAGAAAATTGCAGCAGATGCACATTAATTTTGCTGCAATAAAATGAGACCTCTAGTGTCCCACCCGGCGTGCCAAAACTATTGTTGCAAAATCACAGCACCCCTGGATGCTGATCAAATTTCTAGTCTGATTATGCTAGCATCCTGTGTGATTGCACAACATTGAATCCTTTCTCCAAGTGTGGGACTTGTAAATATGAGAAAGGATTCTCTAGAGAAGGCTAGTTCCTATTCCTCTGTTCAGATGCACACAAAAATTGCAGAGGGTTTACTCCAAACCTAATCTAACTTGTCAAGGAGACAGGGTAAGAAGATGCATAAAAATAAACCTAAGCTAACAGAGGTGATGCACCGAGGAATGAAGAACACCTATCTTTCCAATGAACACAAACCATTCAAATGTGATGCAAGATCATGCACAGATAACAAAATTCGCAATGAAAGATCAGGAGGATGCAAATGAACACAGAGAGGGTTGAGAATCATCCATAGACATGCATTACTTGCTCCAAAGATTGATACAATACACTACAAAATTCCAAGAGGCAGAGTCACATTACAGTTTCAAATGGGAGGTTCGAACTCCACAAATTCGCCTGATAGAGAGAAGGGAGGAGCAAAACAGGAAATGTTCGACCCTTTTTAAAGAAGCCCCTCATAGAATATATAAGAAGAATGAGAGAGGGAAGAGAGGAAATTCGGATCAACCCCAACCACTTCTAGGTCACATTTAGCTCATCTTATTATGGCAAAAGTGGTGAATCCTGGCAAAATAGTAGACTGTCTAGCAGAAACGGCGAACTGTCTGTTGCATGTAAATCTGGTTGTTGAACGCCAGTTCTGGTCATTATCACGCGTTAGAGCCGTTTCTTAACTTTCTCTCTCCACACTAAACCAAACTGCAAGGTTGACCCCAGAATCGTGTAGAGAATTTCATCATCTTTCTGTTGATATAAAAGAACGTGCAAATCCGAGCTCCGGATCGAAAGTTATGGCGATCTGAAGATTTAGGGCACAAAACAGGCCGAAACGGATATTTGAAATTTTTTCCCGCGTTCTGCCACCTGGACGACACGTGTCGGGCACTGATCGGATGAGCAATTCTCTCTCCTTCCCTTACCCGTGGGTTTTCCTTTGAAATTTTGACGTTTTATACCTTTTGGGAAATTTTCCATTTTTCTCTCCACGCCCCGGCCACTTGGGACACGTGGCATCATCTGGTTGGAGGACGGGGCGCTGGGGTCATCCTTTACCTTTTAGTTTTTTAGGCCCAAGACTTTTGCTAAATTCTCCAAATCCTCCCCGAGCTCTACACTCCCTGCTCCATTGGACACGCATCCTCTTTTTACTGGCTCGGGCCAACGCTCCAACTCGCTCCCTTTAAAACTTGCATCGGACACTTAGCCAAAATTTTGTTTCGCTCCCCACGCCGCGAACCCCCGGCCCTTAGGACACGTGTCCTATTCTAATTCATCCATGGGCCTGTAGGCTTTTCGCATCCCTCGCGTCCCCACAGCCCGGCTGTCCCAAGCTGCCTGGGAAAAATTCCTCCGAACCGCCCGAAATGGGCTTCCTTGTCCCTCTTTACAGCCACTTCGCCTTTTCACGTCCTCATGGCCCGAATGTCCCTTTGCTGTGCGGGACCGCCTGGAGGCTTTTCGGCCGGTTCGCACCCCGACGTCCCGACTATCCCAAGGGCCGCCTGGACCAGGACTTAGCCAATTTTCATGATTTTTTCTGCCCCAAGCTTGTTTTTTGCACTTTTTCACCCCTTTTTTAGAACTTTCTCTTTTCTCCTTGGACAGGAGAGTTAGAAAAAGCCGAGGGGACCCCAAAAACATGATTTTTTGCCTTGAATCAATCTACTTTCCTGGCACTTGAATATTCTGATGCATGTTATCAAAATTTACCCTGGGGGGTGAATTTTGGATAACACCTCCTAATTGAGATTAGGTAATACTAATTAGGATAGCACCTTCTATCAAATGACCACCTTTAAGAAAGAAACATGGAAGAATGGATGAATTTTGGTTTACTGAGGGAGCTATAATATATATTCCACACTACTAATTCCTTTTAAAACTTGATAATGACTATAATATTTAAGTGAAATATTTTTATCCTTGTTTTGTTATTTCAAGGAGAGTTACTTATATGGATACAATTGTAGAAAACAAGGTATCCCACTTCAAAGTATCATTCACTTTATGTTAATCAGATTATCATTCCATGAAGCTATATGTCATTTCAAAATAATATTTAAGACCTGAGAGTACCTCCTTTTGGTGTTTCATTTTCTCCTAAAATACTCTCACTTTATTCCTAAACCTCAAGGTGGAGGTGATCAATGGTGCCTAATACCCATACAATGTCATAAATGGAGACATTTTTGACGAAGTATGAAATGAAGCGTTATAGATCCATTCTATAAGCAGAATTCATTAAAAATTTCTCATATTTATTTAAATAAATAAATAAAATATACCCTCTAATATTTTGTTACTACCTTAGTATGTCCATCTGATTGGGGATGATAGGATGAACTCTAAGTTGATTGAGTGCCCAAACATACAAAAAATTAGTCCAAATATTTCTATTATATATAAGGTCATGAGTAATAACTATTATATTGGGTGTACCATGTAGATTTTGAACTATATCCATAAAAGAGATGGTTATTGTACTTACTATAAAAGGATGTGAAAAATAACAAAAAAAGGAGAAAATTTGGTGATTCTACCTAGAATCACAATGATTACACTTTTCCCTTCATATTTTGGCAATCATGTGATGAAATCTATGGAAAACTCCTCCCACCACTCACTAGGAATAGATAGAGGTTGTAGGAGACAAAAGGTATTAATATTTTCTTGTTATGTTGACACACCAAGAATTCTACAATAAATTTTTTGACACCCCATTTTAATCCTTCTTAGAAGAAATCCTACTTATTTGAATGATAAGTCTTTAATAATCCTGAACGGCCATCCTTTCGAGAAACATGTATCTCAGAAAGATCCTCATTTTTTATGGTATATTTCTCATAAACACATATCTCAGAAAGAACCTAATTTTTAATGTTATATTTCTTTCATAAGTACAAAATATCCTTATAACATAATGTGGCTTCCTTCTACATAAATATGTTTTACATTATTAGATATTGTTGGAGGTTGTACTTGAGAGTGAGGTTCTTTGTGTCATTCTACCATTAATCTTTCCTGATCAACCCATTCTACATGTAATATGGATATGGCATATAATAATGCTTTTGTGGACTATACCTCATAGATAGAGCATTGGCCATAAAATTTTCCTTTCCTTTATTGTAAATGATCTAAATGTAAAAATCTAAAAAAAAATTGACCCATTTCTATCATTATTTATATGATAGTAATTTATACAAGAAGTGGTTGAGACATTAATGATCTATCTTCACCTTAAAGTGAAAACCCATGAGATAAGGCCTATATTATTTGACTACATAAAGAATATTCTTCTTTATCATATAAATTATTTTTGACATATTCTTACCTTTGATTTGATGACTCTAAAATACAATGGGATAAACCTCTTGCATGAGTATTACACCTATACCACATCATGAAGCATCACATTCAAAAATTAAGGTTTTAAATAAATTTGGGGTAGAAAGAACTAGAGTGGTATACATGGCATTCTTTAGTGTCTAAAATGTTTGTGTTTGTTCCTCATTCTAATGGAAGGAGTATTTTCAATAAATCTATGAGTTGTGATGTAATTATACTATAATTATTCAAAAATATATGATAGTAACGTGTAAGCCCTAAGAATAGATTGATGTTTTCTAAGGTTTTTGGTAAATTCCAATCCACCATGGTGATGCAGGAGCATCAAATTAAACAAGGAATATCAAAAAGCTTGGTGTGTTAACTCCTTAAGAGGGTAAAAGTAGGATTATACAAGTGACTTGAAGTCTTTAGTGGCCTTCAAGTTTCATGTTTTGGCTTGTATGTGTTTTCCCTCCACAAGTCCAATTTGAATTTCTTAAGGAGGGAATTTCTAATTTTTGACAATTTTGGCATAGCTAGTGTCCTAGTAGGAGTCTAGGGTGATTTGGGAGTGCAATGTACAATGTGTAAGTCTCCATTCTTGAGGGTCAAAAAGCTATATCTTATAGGTGTTTTTGTTTGGAAACTCTGTTTTTTAGTATTCTTGACTAAAGCATATAACTTGAGCTAAGAAGTCTTGTTGAGAGAGAATCTAGTTGAAACTCCATAGCTAAGAAAAAGTTAGTTATGAGTGATATATTCGAATGGAGAGACAGAAGGAGAGAGATGTTCTAGGTTATAGAAGAAATAGAAAATGAATGAGGAAGATGAAAAGTGAGAGTCTGTCCAAGACTATAATAGGAATTGCATGTATTTAATAAAAGAAAGGTCAGAATTTCAAGCATAGTGCTTTTGATGTTTGGTCATGAAGGGTATGTAGACCATGCAGGTTTTGTGTTCCACATGATTATACTCCCATTTTTTTGATAAGAAGGAAGGAATGAAGTAAAATCGGATATATGACTCTGCAAGTGAGTTTTATAACACTGTTTGATTATTTTAGTTCATTTTGCAAGCTTAACACAAAGTTTCAAAACATGATATTTTCCCTATAGTTGAATTAGGTCTTTATAGTCATCCTTTCCAAATTATAAGGTTTAATACATTATAAAACTCCTAAAATTCATTTTTCTCCCTAATCATATTTGTGTAAACCCCAGTTAGGGTTTAAGAGTATTTGACATTTAAATGACCTAACAAACTTTTCTAGAGCCAAACTTTGACTGTAGGGACTGTATTAGGAGGAGAATAAGATTCTTCGGGTTTATAGTCTTGGAGAGATATTTCGCACGTGTGAAAACCTGATTTCTCTTTTGGTAACCTTGTTTTAGCCTTGGGAGGCCTAATTGAGTACAAGAGTTGGTGATTTAAAATGTAAACTATGAGTTCGGGAATAAAATTATATGTGAAGCTTAAAGGGGTGAAATGGTATACAAAAGGTGCTTGGGTTTATTTAGAGTTCCACTCATTCAAAAATTGGACCTAGAAAACCAAGATAATAGGGTTACTAGATAAAAGACCTAGTTGCACAAGAACAAGGTAGTGAAAAGTAGGGTTACATTTGTTTTTGAGAAATAAGATTTTGTAGGAAGCACCAAGGCCATAAAGGGTGCCTGAAACCGTCCTTACCTTCTACAAGATCCTAGAAAATTCTTCTAAGCTATAAGCTTTTGGTGTTGGCAAAACTATTAAGAGGACAAGGCAATCAAGAGAGAAAGTCTTGAAAGATGCAATTTTCCTTTTCTCCAACCATATTCTATATTGAAATTTCATGTATAATACATGTTAAATAAGGCATATGATGGTCAAACCTCATTAAAGGTTCCAAGGAGAAAAACTTCATGATTGAGAGAGAATTTATGGTTCAAGAAGACCATTCTTCTTTGTAAGGTAAAGGACATTTCAATTGAGTTTTTTTGCTATCTCATAGAATTTTTGGTGATCTTAGAGGGGCCTTGAAACACATGGCCTTGAGCTTGTGAGGATTTAATTTTACACCTTTATGGGAACACAATATGACCCAAATGTTCTACTTCCTTGAATCAAAAATAATACTTGGAGGGCTTGGCATAAAGGCATTGTTATACAAGAGTTTCCAAAACATTATTTAACTGACATAGGTGTTCCTCCCATGTATTTCTATAGATTAAGATAGCATCAAAGAAGACTGGTAAAAGATTTCATTAAAAATGGCTAAAAGATAACATTAATCAAACTCTAAAATGTATATGGTGCATTCGTCATGCCAAAAGGCATTACAAAATTTGTATAGTGGCCCTCATGCGTTAATAAAAATGAGTAATAAAACACCAAAGAACACCAAAATAGAGAGAAAATATCACAATATGCAATTATAATGACTTAACCACTTTGAGGGGTAACCTCCAAACCATGTAATAAGACTCAAGTGCTCACTATGATGATCATTTATGCATTACTAACTCCTATATAAACCCTACTATGTTATGTAAACCACCTAGGGCGACTTATTAAGCATATGAAAATATAAATAAATGATATATGGCATGATAAGAGATTATGTTAGCCATGGGTCATCCGTACATATTTTGATATATGACATCGGATCAAGGGTGTAACATGATACCAATATTTATGCAAAAAATGCACCCTCCTACCAATTAGTGAGGTTTATCTCACATTGACCCCCTAATAGTTATGAAATAGGTCATCTAAATAAAGGATCACATGTATCTAGAAAACATTGATAAGGATGATTAATTTGTTTTAGCGATTCACTATCTATTACATTTTTTCAAATAATAAAAAACATAACACCCCCAACAATGTAATTTTATACACATTAGACTTAGAGTAATGTAGTATTACTTGTTGTCATATATGCAAACCTTATGATACATAGTATATGTTGAGTTTTTAACCTAATCTATGACTAGAAAAATGTGTGTATGGGTAGAGGTGTCATGTAACACATCTTATTACACCCCTTACATATCTTGTGTCAAAATATAATTTAAGAAGGCAAGCCTTGTTTACTTACCCTAGGTGTAAACGGGGAAATTCCCATTTATTTTAGTTGATTTATGATAATTACACAAATAATCCACTCACACATAAAATAATATACTTTTATGAACACATACATTACTAACTCAGAGAAAATAAAGATACAAAAGCAGGTGAAGATAACATAAACTATTATATATTAATAGTCAAATTCATTACAAAGGAATAAAGACTAGTACTGATAACTCTAGACCTTGAATAAAAATAATGCCTTCATAAAATATGTATGAAAATAATGAACCACTTCTAATATCTCACATAAATGAACCTTGAAACCTCCCACTATAATAAAGTGTGGGGATATTTATACTCATGGCGAATTTCTCTTCAACAAATTACAACAATAACTACCCGCTTCATAACATAAATTCTTTAATTCGTTATCCACTTTTTTTTGTAACAGGCACACCTATACCCATGCTTACATTTCTCTACAATCAAGAAACATGCTCTGTATCTCCTCGGGTATCCTATATCACGTTACCACATAAAGGTTCTTGTATGTCTCTTGATGATCTATTCCAAATGTCGTCCTCATGCACTTCTCTTCTTGTACAATATTTTTTCTGATTCTAATGTGTTTCGTCTTACAAATGACACTTTCAACATATTATATGGGTTAAGTGTGCACTTATTACTCATTCCATGAATATTTCTTCCACTTTTAATTTATTCCACCGTGTTCCCAAGTCTCACATGCTAGGTGTCTTCTCCATCAATCCAAGCATTACATGTTGCAACTATTTTCTTCCCCTCAGACTCTCACGCATTCTAGTTGTCAACCTTCTTCCAATCCTTATGAAATAGCTCAAAACCATTATGCCACAAATTCCTATGCCTTACCTATCATCCATGTGGCATGCCATAAAGATTATGCCAAAATACTTATAATTTACCAAAAATATATTCTACTTGGCCAAAAATGGATTGAACATCACCCCCAAACTACCTTGTTTGCCCATCCATAAATGAAGTTTTTGTTGCTTCACCTTCAAATAAATTAAGTGCGTCATTACATATATGATCCTTAAAAAAATTCCACCCTATAACCACACTATGAATATTATAACTTATTTCATTGATCTACGTATAAAACCCTTTGAATGTGGGTCTTTGGCATTTCCTTTAATATTTTCAACTTTTTTTGTACATCTTTGTTAACATCTTTAAAGTGGATTTTCTCAACAATAATTTAATGTTGAATCTCAATGAGGCAAAAATTGAATTCCTCCTTTTGAGTTTTTATATCCTTCCCCATATCATATTCTTCATATTATAGCTTTGTTCAATTAGTCATGCCCTTAACATTATAAACTTGTATGCCCAAGGTATTTTTTTCTATTGTTTTGGGTAAATGCATGCCTCAATAATTTTCTCTTGACATGAAAAGATCAAGAATATCTTTTCTTTGGTGACAAACTTTTTGTTTAGAGTCTTTTCCAATCCGTCACATGCTTATAACTTTTAACATGTATGACCCTTAACATCATTGCACTTAGCCTAATCAACTCTTCTCATCTGCACACCTTCATTATCTTTTTTTCTTTTAGCTAAGTTCTACCCAAAGTTATAATTTTATCAGCTTAACCATTTGGTTGAAGTCACTCTACTTGCTATGTATTGATCCTTCTTTAGGATGTGACAACATAATATTAGAGCCTTCAAGTGTACAGTCATATACGTTTGTTCTTCTTTAACTCCCTTTTCATGTTCACCTTTGAACTCCTCCACACTCTCAAGGTAACTAGTGTATTTATCAGCACTATGCCATTTATTAAAAAAATCATGTCACCTTGACAACCATTTTTATTAACACATCTCCTGCATGCATTTTATTCATCTGAAAAGGGTCAACAAAAGATATTTCCATGGTTTCAGTATTCTCATAGCAAGGATCATGTTGGTGCTAAATTTGGTCTCGCCCCATTTGTCCTTGAAATTCTTCAGTTTGCGGGCTCTATCTTTTTTTCTATCTCCCCATATTGATGCATGAAAACTCTGTCCTCCATTTGATTGCCATGACCAATCCCTTCCTTTGGTCGAGGATCACTTTAAATCCAGAGTTTGTTTTCCGTTCCTCTTTCCATGAGAAAGATCTATAACTTGGATGAAAACTCAGGGTTTTTCCCTTCCTTCTGTTTTCCATAGTCACTTTTTATTTTCCCTATCAATTGTTGTCCCACTATCTGTGGAAACGTGATTGGATGCGGCTTGAAGGATCACATTTGGGCCTTATATCATTTCCAAATTCTCTTTCTTTGAAGAAAGATTCATTTCTAGGCACAAATGGTTATTTTCCTGCATTTTACGGTTTGACGGGTGTGTTTTTCCCTGTCAAATTTATATCTCAACATCTGTGGAAACGTGGCCCTTTTTGGTTGGATGCGGCTCGGCGGGGCACTTTGAAACTCTAAGGCCCGCTTCAACTCAAAACTTGTCCACGTGGAGGGTCGATGCTCATCTAAAATTTCACCTTTTGGTTTGACCTTAGAGTTACGCCGGGGAGACACGTGGAGGTTTCTGCTGCCTTGCCCAGACTTAGACAATTTTTTCATGTGGCCGATGCATCTTTCGCAGACCATGGACACGTGGAGGCTTCCACCGGCTCCGCTCTATACTTAAACTTTTCAAAGTAGTTTTCTAAGGCCTGTGACACGTGGAGGGACCACACCTGTTTGGGGACCGGCCCCTAATTTTTTATTTTAAAGAAGCATCAGGAGGACACTTGGAGGCTTCCGCTCACTTTGCCCTTGCTTGGAATTTTCAACGGCCAAGGAAAATTGTCTCAGACCCTAGACACATGACGCCTTCCGCTGATCCTTCAATTTTTTTAACAACTCTGTCGGACTGAGACATGTGGTGAGCCTGTGCTTGTTTGGGGTCTTCGCTTTTGAGGACCATACCAAAGGTGTGCCAAGGCGACACATGGAGGCTTCCACTAGCTCCTTTTTTACTGAGACTTTTTCAAAGGCCAAAAGGCATTTTTCTTGGGCTTAAGGCACGTGGAAGGCCCGTGCTTGTTTGGAAACTTGCAACTGTACCTAACCTTTCCAGTTGCACCAAGAAAACACATGGAGGGCTCTAATCTAGAGTTGAGAAGGGGCCAAATCAACGATTGTTGTGCACTTCACCTATTTTTCCACCATTTTTGCTCAAAGAATCCTGGAGATGTGAATACACAATGTTTTTCATCATTTTTGATGAAATTACTTATCTTTTTTGTCTGCAAAGTGCCATTTAATGGATGTAGAACTTAATTTATGAGTCCAAGAATTGTTAAGGTTGATATTTTGAAGTTGGAATTGCTCGAGCACTTGCAAAAAATGTGAATTACTAAAGAAGATGAATGCGGGATAGAATTGTAGAGGAAAGAGAAGGAAACGGATGAAATGATGGAGGTTACAGGTGCAAAGGATGTAAAAGGTGTTGCCTCGAGGGCGAAAAGGATTACTTGTCAAATCCAATTGTACAGAGCCTCCGAAAAATGATTAAAACTGGGATTTCATGCATGACAGAATCATAATGATTAGAAGGACTTCTAAAAAGTTGTGGCATGGCATCCTAGTCATTAGTCAAGGGTTTGAGAAAAGTGATCAGTTCATACTTGGTCCACTTGACAGCTTTCGGATGTGAATATGTTAAATGTCACTTTCTGAGGAAAATTGGTAACAAGCAAAGGTCCTATACGATGGAAAAGTGACATGCAAGGATGATAATCGGTAAGTGACCTTCCCCGTAACCGACCTCCCAAGGTCGTGCTGAGATAGCTGGTGGTTTGAAATGCGGGTGACTTAGATGAAGTCACAACCGAGATTATGGTCAGTTTTCTATGATAGAAAAGCTACAGGCAAGGATGAGAATCAGCAAGCAACTTTCCTAAAGCTAACTATGGGAGTATCAGTGACTAACATCTGGTAGTGTGATCTCCGGTAGCTGGAATGAGAAAGAGCAGATTTAGAGGCTATGAACGGGTAGCGTAAATTCCATATGGTTTATCCTCCTAACTAGAATTTAAGTGTTTAATCTAGTTTGAAAACTCTGAATTAAATTATACTGAAAATAACAATTTATACTACTGCTGAAAGGAAAACTAATCTAAACAAAATACACGATTGAAATATTATAATCATAAACAACTTATTTAAAATACTTTTATACTAAATCTAAACAAGCGAGATAACCCGGTGTGGTTATTCACCTATGCAAATGTGTGAATCTAGATGAAATACAACTAATTAACTTAATTAAAATCCTTCAATCTTACCTCAGAAGTGAGGAACAAATCATAGCTTCTTAGAAACTATCATTCCCCACAACTTCCCTGGCAATATTGAAAGCGAGTTTAACTGAAATAAAATGATTCACTACTCTATTTGATAATAACTTTGATGATTTAAACCTAGAGTTTACTGAGTAGAGGAAAATCCAGTTGTGTTGTAGCTTGTCCCCTCAGAGTGATCTCTGCGTTCTTGCGTGTTCACGTGAATCTAGAAAGAGTAGGAGTATAGAAACATCGGCAAGAGAAGTGATCTGAAAACGTGATGTGTATTTTTTATCACTTTATAAGTTTCCAAAGATCGTGATTTTCTTAACCAATTTTAAGTATTCTTGAATCCACAAATTGATTAAATTCTGATTATTTTGCATCCATTGAAGTTTGGAAAACGTGTATGGCAAATAAATAATCAGAAAAAAATGAAAAGACTCATATAACAAAAGAGATTGTTTACGGGGTTCGGAAATTCCTACGTCCCCGGGTTCAGATTGAACCGATCCATTAATAATATTGAAATGAAAGTATAATAACTATTACAAACAACCAATAATGAATCAAAACCTGCAAATGAGCTTATCAATGTCCTAAGAACTCTGAAAAATAGCTGAAACTGTCCCAAGAACGATCCGTGGCTCCTACAGTGTTTTCACAATGTGATCTCCCTGTAACTGTGTTAGAAAAACACCTACAAATGGAGATTTAAAAACAATCTATGAAAAAAAATCATATTTCTAAGATCATATCTCAATTCTGAACAATTTACATGTTTACACCAAGTCACAATTTGGACTAGAAGTGCATTGAAATTCGTGTTTTCCAACTGGCTGTCTTGAAGATCCCTGTCAAAATCTGCATTCAAAACTTCCAAAAACAGGTTAAAATTCATCAAAAAAGATCAAACCTAACATCGTTGGAATTGTCTTATAATTCTCTACATTTCATCTTTTTACTCCGAATGCCCAATATGAGTGCACGACCTTCAAAAAATGGAGTTCTCTGCAATCTGGTCCTTAAGCTCCTTACACAGACCTGTACCTGAGTGTTATTTAAATAGAATACTCAGCCCTATCTTATCTCATCCGGGCTTGTAGCCGAATCCTGGTTGGGTGGATGGATCTTTGAAAGGAGACTTCGTGGGTTCAATTTACTCGGCTCATGTGGGAAGATCCCACATCCCCTCGACGTGAAAGGTGTTTCGGTTATCCTTTTGGGATAATAGATCCCACATTAGGCGCACCTTTTAAAACGTAGGCTTTGGGTTCACACATTCTGTAGGTTTTGTTTGGGCGCGCATTGTTGTGTGGCGAGTTGGCTGTTTATTTCGCCCATGTGAATTGGCGCTTTGACTTTGGTTTGTTTAACAACCCGTGATATGCGGCCGATTGCTTTGGTTTGTAGAACGCACCAAATCCATTCGAGGATCTATGCATGGATAATCCTTAAACCATGTGGTACACATTCCAACTCCGTCCCGAATAATATGGGATAGTAAATTTTTGAACATACGTTCCATGTGAAATATGATCAATTCGACCATGGAGAATAATATAAGCCCGAACATTACCAAGAATAACATGGTGAATAATTACGAGGTAATATAAATTTTGACACAAGCAATATAATGACATTCCAAATGAAATATGGCAATAAAAATACCCACTTTTCGACCCTCGATAGGCAAATCGAGCGAATTCGACGATTGGTGGCAAGCCACGTGGTGGCTTGTGGACCCACCACGTCAGTGCGATAGTACCTTAGTCCACATGGCGGCCGGGCTCCCCCTCCGCAATAAAAGTTGAGCCTCTTGTTCCCGAGCACCTTTATTTTTTTACACTTGTTGAAGACCAATGGTCAAAAACCAACAAACAACTCCCTTTTGCCTTTTTGCCACGTGTCGCAGTACGATTGGTCCATTATTGACCAGTTGACTAGAGTTGACTTTCTGTTGACCGAACTTTCACCAGACATATCTAGAGCTCCCGATGTCCGTTTGTTCGTGTTCTTATAGTCATTGGAAAGCTCTCAAGATGATCTTTTGTACTGACACCATTTAGGGATGTTTAGGGAAATGTTTTCAAAAATTATCCCCTGATCACACCTCCCCCACTGAGAAAGGCTTTTTGTCCACAAAAAGCTATGTATCAACCCACAAAAACATGCTATCTCTTCCTGCATTGCACAAACACATACAAGAACCCAAAATAACATTATAGTTTAAATAAACGCAAATAGTTGATTAGCTAGTCACATAACCGATCAGATAATAACACCCAATTAAGCTAGTGTTCAACTGAAATGCTGCAACCCTGTCAACTTTGCATAACTGTGAACTGTCATACCCCGCTATAATGCCATCACAAATAACTGACTAGATAATAACACCCATTCTATTATGGAAATCTAGTGTTTAACTGTCACTTTGTGATACGTCCAATTACCAAAAATTACAATTCCATAACACAAATCAGTATACAAGACATCTAAACTGCCCACGATTTAGGCTAGTGCCCACTGCCCATTTGAAACTATAACAACTGCAAGTATTTACTATCAGAATATAATATACTATCAACGCCCAAAAATAGCTATAGTCAAAAAACTGAATCAACATGAATATGCCAAAACACACTGTATCGCCATCACAAATAATAAGTCAGATAATAAACACCCCATCTATAACAGAAGCTAGTGTTCAACTGACACTTTGTGATTATGCTGATTACTACTGCAAGCTTCAAATTTAGACATGCTATTGATGCCTATCCCTACATAGTGTTTTCAACAATGGAACTACCAACCAATCTGAGAAAACAAAACATGAGTATGATGAACCTATCACTCAAATCTTCTCTTTAGCTGTTTCCATTTATTTTCAAAGCTTAAATATCAACTTAGGAACAAATCCTTATCAATCAACAGGAATCCCTAAAATATAGCTCTGAAAAACAATTTGCTTGCCTACTATCAACAATTTACTGTAGTACAAATATTAAAGTTAAGGAGTGTTTTTTCCCAACCAATCACTTGGGTTTTTCCGTTTTGGTTGTTTTACCTCCTCAGTACCACAATGAGTTATAGTTAGGTTTAGCACTGTTGGTTTTACAATACTGTTCTTTTTAACAACTTTCCAATTTTGTTGTTTAGGAACAAACCAACAAACCTTAACATCCTGACCTTTCCTATTACAATGGGAACAAAATTTAACTTCCCTGTTTTTAGGAATCTTACCTATTTTACCATTCTTAGAACTCTGTCTACGAGAATGATTCCCCTGTTTAGGAGAGGTAACCTTCTTGCCATTTCTCACCTTTCCTTGGTGAGATTGGTTTTTAGCACCTGCCTTATCATTCACAAAAGGCATTAACTTCTTAATCAAAATTTTTCCTCTTCCAACAATATACAACAGAATGATTAGTACCTTCACAAAATGTGCAAGGGAAAGCGTATTTCTGTCTACCAAAGCTATATTGTTCCAACTGAAAGAGTGTATTAGAAGTTTTAGGATTTGATTTTCCCTTAGTGCTATTATTAGTGTAAGTGGAAGGAGGTGGAATATGATTACCTCTTTTACTTGTTTTCTTACACCTTTCATTGTTCCTCCTGATGGCGGAATCCTGCAATTTCTAGTGGTGTAGATCCTTGGCTGTTGGAAGCTTGTCTTCCTTCAGCTGCTTTGGAACTTTCTCCAATTTCCATTTTCCCACTAGAGTAACCCCCCAAACCTACAAACCAAGGCTGATCCTCTACCTGTACTGGGTTAGCATCACCTTGTCCATTTTTACCAAGGCCTATTCCGTTAAATCCCATCTTAACCATTAGTTTAGACCCAATTCCCTTAGTGTGTTTTTCAAACTGACCCAAAGGAACATCTGTAACTGAATGAGAGGAAGAATTAGAATGTGAACTACTTACAGTGGAATCTTCTATCATAGTACCTACATCTGCTTTGGAAATAATTTCGTTCTTGTGTTCACCTCGTTGCAGCTTTTCCAAGAGGGCATCCTTGGTCCGTATTTCTTCTTGCAAACTCTTTAACAAAGCCCTTCAACTTCTTGCTCTCTTCAAGCATCTTGTTGACATACTCCTCTTTCTTGGTTATAGAGGATTGTGGCTCAGATTTTAACCGCACTGATTTCCTCTTCTAAGGAATAAAAATTAGCTCTTAAGAAAGAGTTTTATTCTTGGAGTTGGCGGTTTATGGATTCAAGCTCATCCAGTTGCTCCTGTTTGAATGACTTGCCCATGATTCCTTGTTCTTGCAAACACAACCTGTACTTCCAAAACTGCACACTACAATAGAAGATTAACAAGCCCCAAAATGTTTGCACACCGTAATACTGAAAATCAATATTGAAACTAAATCCAAATTCAATTAGAAGCTAATCCGGAAATCTAACAGCTCTGATACCAAACTTGATCTGAAAACATGATGTGTATTTTTATCACTTTATAAGTTTCCAAAGATCGTGATTTTCTTAACCAATTTTAAGTATTCTTGAATCCAAAAATTGATTAAATTATGATTATTTTGCATCCATAGAAGTTTGGAAAACGTGTATGGCAAATAAATAATCAGAAAAAACTGAAAAGACTCATATAACAAAAGAGATTGTTTATGGGGTTCGGAATTCCTACGTCCCCGGGTTCAGATTGAACCGATCCATTAATAATATTGAAATGCAAGTACAATAACTATTAAAAACAACCAATAATGAATCAAAACCTGCAAATGAGCTTATAAATTTCCTAAGAACTCTGAAAAATAATAGAAACTATCCCAAGAACGATCCGTGGCTCCTACAGTGTTTTCACAATGTGATCTCCCTGCAACTGTGTTAGAAAAACACCTACAAATGGAGATTTAAAAACAATCTATGAAAACAAATCATATTTCTGAGATCAAATCTGAATTCTGAACAATTTTCATGTTTACACCAAGTCACAATTTGGACTAGAAGTGCATTGAAATTCGTGTTTTCCAACTGGCTATCTTGAAGATCCCTGCTAAAATCTGCATTCAAAGCTTCCAAAAATAGGTTAAAATTCATCAAAAAAGATCAAACCTTACATTTTTGGAATCTTCTAAGAATTCTCTACATTTCATCTTTTTACTCTGAATGCCCAATCTGAGTGCACGGCCTTCAAAAATGGAGTTCTCTGCAATCTGGTCCTTAAGCTCCTCTACACAGACCTGCCTGAGTGTTGTTTAAATAACAATATAGCTCCTTTTATATTGTTTGTGCGCCTCCTGGTCTGATGGCTGGGCGCCTATCTTTTTACTCGGCCCACCCGAGTTCCATTCCCCTCCTTTAGCTTTTTGTTTATCCTTTTAGGATTAAGATCCCACATTGGGCGCATGAAAACTAGGATAAGGTTTTAAAATAGCAAGTGGGCGCTCATTTTGTGTGGCAAGGTAGCCACCTAAGCCTATGTGATAGGTGCTTTGACTTTGGTGGCGCATGGCATGTATTTTTAGGTGCCTAAATCCCTAAAAAGGTGGATAGTTCAAAATAAGGCGTGGAATATGAAAAGTGGTCTTATCAAGATCATATAATTTCGACCCAATTATTATAATGACATTCCAAATGAAATATGACAATAAAATACCACTTGTCGACCCTCGATACGAAAATCGAGCAAATTCGACGAGTGGTGGCAAGCCACGTGGACCCACCATGTCGGCAATAATACCTTAGTCCACACGGCGGCCGGGCTCCCCTCCGTAATAAAAGTTGAGCCTCTTGTTCCCGAGCACCTTTATTTTTTTACGCTTGTCAAAGACCGGTGGTCGAAAACCAACAAACAACTCCCTTTTGCCTTTTCGCCACGTGTCGCAGTGCGATTGGTCCATTATTGACCAGTTGACTAGAGTTGACTTTTCTGTTGACCGAACTTTGACCGGACATATCTAGAGCTCCCGATGTCCGTTTGTCGTGTTCTTACAGTCGTTGGAAAGCTCTCGAGATGATCTTCTGCACTGACACCATTTAGGGATGTTTAGGGAATGTTTTCAAAAATGATCCCCTGATCAAGAAGGCACTGGGACGATAGTTGCTTTGAAGTAAAAATGGCACGAAGCACAAGTAGGAGAGGGATGGCACAAGTGAACTGGCTTAGCCTATGCGATTCCTAGTAGGGTTGTTGCAGCAATGATGAAACAAAATGATAAACAACAGGTACTCAAACAATGAGCAATAGCAGCTTCAAAGAAATACAATGAAGTACAAGTAGGAGAGGGATGCCACAAGAGAACAGAGCATGGCCTATGCGATTCCTAGCAGGATCATTTTCAGTGTACAATGAGGCTAACTAAATATTTAGAATTCTAGTCCATGTTAAAGATAAAATGATTCATAAACAAAATCTAGGACTGAGTATTGAAGACTGAAGCTCAAGAATGAAGACTCCAGACCAAAGAACCAAGACCATTTTCTTGTAAACAAGTTGTATATTTATAACATTTACAATCACCAGAAGGCAAGTTCAAATTGAACTCTCTCACCATTAAACAAAGAGAAATCACTATTCACAGGGCAGCCAAAACATAAATGCAAGCTTTAGTCGTTGAGAAATTCAGATGCAAATTGAATTTTATGTTTGACGGAATCGTCAGAACATTCTAGAAAACGCAAACAGGATCGCCACCCTACGCAGGGTGGCAGTTACAGGACCACCGCCCTGTCCTAGGTGATGGTTACAAGACCACCGCCCTGTCCTGGGTGACGGTTACAAGAACGCCGCCCTGGCAGGGTGATGGTTACAGGACTGCTGCCCTGGCAGGGAGGCGGCCCTGTAACTAATGACACAAAAAAGGAAAAAGAGAGAAAAGGTTAGGACAAAACATGTAGAGGCTAGACAAGGCTTTTTGGGATGCAAATGTATACTCAGTGAGCTTTTCTGGATTTTGAACACCTTGCGAAGAGATCTGAATCATCATTGGGGTTGTTTCTGTAACCTCTTTCCGACAGTACAATACATACAATTTTGGGTACGTACATATTGCCCCCTCGGAGAAGCGTTTTAGCCATGAAGAGGCATAAAACGGTGGGTCTGAGTATGGAGGTCCCGAAATGGGGAGTTAGAAGATATACCTAACACGCTCATGTGTTGCAATGTTGCCATCCAAATTCCCACTATCTGCAAAATGAAAAGGGGACTCAAGTGTAGATAGATAAAATAAATCAAAAATAAATACTAAATTAAAATGAAATGAGGATTCACCATTTACGTGGGGGATAAGAACTTACCTCCATCGGCACTCCAACTCTACGTAAAAACACTCAAAACAAGTTTAGAATACTAGATATATATAATGAGCTCATTTTACTATTCATTTGCGCGTATCGATTTGGTAATTTTTGAGCTTTGGGTCCATGGTGATCACTCTTTTCATTTTTTGAGTATGATTGAATTGGAATGATCTTGGGAATGGTATTTTGCGTTAGGCTTAGCTTTTTGCTATTTTTTTAATGCTTTTGAGAAGAACTCCTAAGAAATTCGTATCTAGAGCAGTCACAATGGGCCTTGAAAGGGCAGATAGGTAGAGTTCCTTTATTGCTTAGTCTCCATTTTGTGAGGCAAGTATGATGTTTTGGTATTTTGTGCTTATTGCAAGCGTTTTAACTGCACCTAGTGTGCGATGACATTATACAAAACTATGACACACCGTGATATGTACATATATCTCTTTTTGGATCTAGACTATTCATTGTATAGAGCTTGGATTTTGATGACACGTGATTCATATGTGTATACTGGATGTTTTTAGAATTTTTGTTTTCATATGCTTTTCAGAATGTATGTAATGGATGACAAATGATAACAAATAAACAGAATGTTTTACTTTGTATGTTTTTGTAATGCTAATATGTGATGATGTAAACATATTATAGTATTGAACTTTTGGATTCTTTTGGCAATGTTCGTTGCTTCTTCTTATTTTGGAAAAACGTGACGAATATGTAGTGATAATGAGATGAAATTTCCCCATTCCTAACTCTACGCAACTAGTAAGATGTGAGGGATCATCACCAAGAGTTGGGAAGGGCACAAATTGTATGAGTTTGACTGAATGGAAAATGATGAGAAAAGACAAACTATTAACAGAAACCAAACTTAGACCTACACACTTACCCTACTCAAAACTACCACATAGTTCAGAAGGCCACTTACTTTCTAGTTTATCTAGACTTAGATCCATAAATGGCAACTTGGTTGACAAAATCTGGTTTTTGGATTTGATTTTTGGATATTTGGATATTTCTCTTAATAGAATTTGCTTTGTGCTTTTAGCATACCAAGATTTGTTAATTTGTGTGAATGGACCCCCCACATCCTACCTCATGCTACTAGTAAGAAGCATGGGTTTGTCACCAAAGGTGGGATATAGGTGAGTAAGGGCACTTCTTTCCTTTCCCAACCTCACACCACTAGTAAGAGATGCGGGCTTATCACCGAAGGCTGATGGGGTAAAGAAGTGTGTAAAAATAAAATATTTTGTTTGCTTGGTATTTTTGATTTCATTTGATTTTGACATTTTTGATCTATGACTTTGGAGTATCCTTTCTTTAAAAGAGACTTAAGAGGGATAGATGTGAGACCAAGAAGCTTCTAGAACAGACCGTAGGTAAGGACAACTTCACCTAGTAGAAAGAAAGAACAAAACCAAGTATGCAAGCCTTGGTATGGTTTTCGTCAATGATTGTCTGTTGAATTTGACGAAAAGATTTTGAAACTAACTGATGATGTTATGAAAGTTGAAGAGATGTGATTTGAATGCTTTTGCCAATATTTTCATAAACTTGTAATAAATTGCTTAAGAGTAAGTTCCTTGACTATAATTTTTACGGAACGAGTGAAAAAAATGAAAAAACTAAATTACTAATGCAATGCAACTGCAACCATATACATATGAAAATGCAGGTGGAACTATATCTCATGATGTCTAAGGTGAATAAAGTTGACGAATATTGAATTCTTCACCCCTAGAAGTACACAACGGAGAACCATTATCCTCAAAGTTTTCGTTCTCTTGACGAGGGCCTACCATTCTGGGTTTGAACTTACAACCCTTACCCAGAGGTGTATATGTCCCATTATTAAAAACATTTTTCTGAAAGAGGCATTTGCGTGCTTCTTTGTCATGTTTTTGAGAGATGGCATGTGGGTGAGCATGACTATGTTGTTCGACCTTTTCTCCCATATGGAGCTTTGTGTTTATTTGAAAAAAAATTCGAATGATGAGGTCTTGCCCCATGGATAGGGAAAACTTAGCTTCAGACACGCATGGGTTGAAACTAGGCTTTAGAATAGGGCAATGCATAGAGATGGTTTTGATAGGCATCGTTTCAATTTTAAATTGCCCTTCTTCGTTTGTTAATTCTAACATGTTCATATGTAGATCTAGGTCATTGGAGGGAAGAGATGCTATACCAAGAAGACTACCCATTCCCTGAGGTTCAAATGGGAGAAAGATCGGCTCATCATTCTCCAAGAGTTTCATAATTCCTGTTGTGGTTTTAGTGGAGACTGTTTCCACAAAAATTGACTTACCTTTATCTATTTTTACCACCTCAAATGTTTTTGGGTCAACAACTTCAACCTTTGGAATGTCTGGGGTGACCGGGACTAACTCTTTTTTTGGAGGTAGTTTATTTAATTGATTCATGGGAAGTTCATGCTCTGTATGGACTCCTTTCTTTTTCTTGAGGTTTTCTAAGTGTATATCAAGGGTTTAGGATCCCCTTGAGCGATGAAGACTTTTCCTAGGTGTAAAAACCTTACTTCTTGGAATAACATGGAAGGGATTGCCTTCATGCGATGTATCCATGGATGACCGAGAATCATATTATAGTTGGTTTCCTGATCTATAATATAAAATTCAGTGAGGATTGTTTTGGGCCCTAGAGTGACTGGTAGCACTATAGTCCCGATTGAAGTTTCCTTGAGACTATCATAGCCCCTTAGCATGTTTCATGTTGAAGAACAGTTCGTTTCTCCATATCCTAGCTTTTGAAGAAAAGTGAAGGGGACTATGTTAACTACTGCCCCATCATCAATCATTACATGCTTGACGTAGTTGTTGTAAATCCAAACCTGCAAGTGCAAGGGTGGATCACCTCTACGTGAAATTTCAGTGTCTATTGGCATCTTGCTTATGTCAAATACAAACTCAGTATCCCTATCTGGATTGTCCCTGGAGGGTAGACGTTAAAGTCTACATGGTTTATTTGAGCACTAGGAGGTGGTGTAATGTGGATTAGATGTCCAAGACCTAATTCTTTGAGTAACGTAAAGCGATGCGCGGGTGAATTCTTCAGTAAATCTAGGAATGAAATGTGGGAAAAGGTCTTGTTCAAATCTGATATTAAATCATAGGATCCTACTAGTTTTGCTATTGTAGGAACTTCATCTCGTGCACAGAAAATATCAGGTAGGGGTTGTGAAACATACTCCTTTGTCCAAGTTGTTGCATTAATTTCACGCTCAACCTCTAACTCAACTAATCCTAAGATTTTTGTATTACCATTTGAACCTAGGTTAGGAGCAATCCGAGAGTTGTCAGGAGTTGAGGCATCTTGATCGTTATTTCCTATTATGACACCTTTGTTTGTCCCATTTGGATCTAACCTATTATTGTTAGAATGATTTGGGAGAGGATCATTGAAAATCTTGAGAGGTGTGTTTTGATGGGAAACTGATCCCATATAGGTGTTTGGCATAGGTAGTGTAGGACTTGCCAAAAACATGTCTATAAAGAGTTGTTTTTTATCATCTGGTAAATGTTGTAAGAATTTTTTGTAGTCATGGCAGGTCCTAGTATCATGACCTCAGATTTTGTGAAAGCCATAGTATAGATTGGGATTATAGTCCCGTGTCGTTGGTTTGAACCTTGTTGTGGCCCAAAATTCTGATTAGGCTGTTGAGTGTTATAGTTGTAATTTTGAGGTGATGGCCTTTGGCTTTGGTTTTGATATCCATCTGGGTTTTGGTCAGGGCCTTGTGTTTGGATTTGTCGTTGTTGGTGTTGTTGTTTTTGTTTTCGTTGTTTTTGTTGTCATGGTGGAGGATGATTAAAATCCACCGTATTGATCATTGGAGTGAAGTTATTATTGCGTTGATTGTTAGCAGGTGCTGGGGTGTTCACAACATTTGGTCCTTTGACTTGATCAGTGACTCCATCTGTTGTAACCCCACGGTTTTTGTTAAGGATCTTGGGTCCTTGATTGGAATTCCCAACATTAGGATAGGTCGTAGTGTTTTGATTGGGAGTGATTAATTTCTCCATGTTTGTTCCATATGTCTTACGACCACTATCTATCGTTGCTTGATCTGATTCGGAGAGCACTCTCGAGTACTTCATCATAAGTTCTTAGTGGGAACTTCTGGACTTCTTCCTTTATCTCTCTATTAAGGGAATGAAGGAATAAATCACATAGTTCCATTTGATCCATGTTTGGAGCACTTGCTGATCAGTAGAGAACCGTACGCCATCTTTGAATAAAATGAGCAGCAGATTCATTATGTTCTTGTTTAATATGAAAGAATTCCCTGATTCCTGTTCTTAATAATTTGTTCATGTCAAAAGCTTTGATGAACTCTGACATGAGTTGTTTAAATGAGTGTATCGAGGCTTCAGGTATTCTGTAGTACCAATCAAGGGAAATACCCTCTAAGGTTTTAGGGAATATCTTAGCAACAACCCCATCCCAAGGGAGTAATTCCCATATGGCTGTGGCATAGGCCTTAATGTGTGCATTTGGATCCCCTTCCCCTTTGTATTTGGGTAAATTAGGAAGAGGTCTTGGAAGCATGACACTTCGTATGGTGAAATCTAGGGGCTCTTTTAAATATTTTGAATAAGTCCCTACTGCATAGGCTTCGACCATCGATGGTGCTTGTTGAGGGGGTGGAGGTTGAATGGGTTGTTGATATGGCATAGCATATGTATTTGCAGGGACATAAGGAAATCCCTGTGGTTGAGTGAACATCCCAAGAGAGGAGAACATGTCTCCCTATGGTGATTTTGAATAAATGTTTAAGTAGGGAGGAGCATTGCTCTGGTATGGATTGTTTGGTGCTAAGCCGGGAGGTATCATATTTTCAACTGGAGTGGCATTTGAAAATGTGGTTCTAGTTGGTGTTTGTTGTGGATAGTTATATGAATGTTGAGGAGGCATGCCTAACGTTCCTGTTCCTGTAAGGAGGTCAACTTGGCTGGGATGATGCGGAGGGTTGGGGATTCCTGCTTGCCCAAAATATGAATTTTGATTTGCTTGAGCAAGTTCCAATCCTCTAACCTTTCTCAACTAAGGCTGAAATGACCTCATTGGTGAAGACACAGTGTTTTGCCTTAATGGGCGTTTGTTGTATACCTTGAGGTTGTAAAGGGGTATGATACCCTGCTATGAATTGATCACTACCCTACCAAGCTTCACTGAGAGTATTTCCCATAGGTGGAGGAGTGGGGGTGTTTTCTTGGAGTAGGGTATCAGGTTGTGTTTGCAAACTCCCTATAGGTGGGTACATGTTTTGGAAGCATTGTTCACTTCTAGCGTAGCGTGCTAAATACTCCTCATCCAAAAATGGGAGTGGATCTGACTATCTACTGATTTGTGGTCTGAACAAAACCCGAGGAGATGAAATGGATTCTCCAGTAAATGTCATATTGTTAGAGCCTGAGGGCTCTGGTTGTTGCGTTTGTGCAAGTTGATCTAACTCCTCAATTCAGAATGAAGAACTAGAGCTAGTTCTTTGAGGGGGAGTTTGTGATGACAAGTAATTACTTGAATAGTTATCAACCCATGCAGAAAGCAAGGGTGATGGTTGTCTATTTGTTTGACCATAATTTGCTTTCAAGACCTGAGAGAGGTCTGCCATATGCATCGTATCCTGACATATTCAGGGGGTATATGAATACCCACAGAATAATGGGAAAGAGTGAAGGTGGATGAAAGAAATGAAAATAAAAGGGGAACAATTGTTTGTTTCACGTCGGGTTCACCAATTTTGTTGGTGAAGTTGATGTGAAGGTTAATGAGGTAGAGAAGATGAAACAGTTGTTTGTTTCATATCGGGTTCACCAATTTTTTTGGTGAAGCTGATGTGAAGGTTAATGAAGTAGAGAAGGTGAAATAGTTGTTTGTTTCACGTCGGGTTCACCAATTTTGTACGATGGAAAAGTGACATGCGAGGATGATAATCGGCAAGTGACCTTCCCCGTACCCGACCTCCCGAGGTCGTGCTGAGACAGCCGGTGGTTTGAAATGTGGGTGACTTAGATGAAGTCACATCTGGGATTATGGTCAGTTTTCTACGATAGAAAAGCTACAGGCGAGGATGAGAATCGGCAAGCAACTTTCCTAAAGCTAACTATGGGAGGATCAGTGACTAAGATCTGGTAGTGTGATCTCCTGGTAGCTGGAATGAGAAAGGGGAGATTTAGAGGCTATGAACGGGTAGCGTAAATTCCCTATGGTTTATCCTCCTAACTAGAATTTAAGTGTTTAATCTATTTTGAAAACTCTGAATTAAATATACTGAAAATAACAATTTATACTACTGCTGAAAGGAAAACTAATCTAAACAAAATACACGATTGAAATATTATAATTACAAACAACTTATTTAAAATACTTTTATACTAAAACTAAACAAGTGAGATAACCCGGTGTGGTTATTCACCTGTGTAAATGTGTGAATCTAGATGAAAGACAACTAATTAACTTAATTAAAAACCTTCAATCTTACCTCAGAAGTGAGGAACAAATCATAGCTTCTCAGAAACTATCATTCCCCACAACTTCCCTGGCAATATTGAAAGTGAGCTTAACTGAAATAAAATGATTCACTACTCTATTTGATAATAACTTTGATGATTTAAACCTGGAGTTTACTGAGCAGAGGAAAATCCAATTGTGTTGTAGCTTGTCCCCTCAGAAGTGATCTCTTCGTTCTTGCATGTTCACGTGAATCCAGAAAGAGTAGGAGTATAGCAGCATCGGCAAGAGAAGGCACTAGGACGATAGTTGCTTTGAAGTAAAAATGACACAAAGCACAAGTAGGAGAGGGATGGCGCAAGTGAACTGGCTTGGCCTATGTGATTCCTAGTAGGGTCATTGTAGAAATGATAAAACAAAATGATAAACAATAGGTACTCAAACAATGAGCAATAGCAGCTTCATAGAAATACAATGAAGTACAAGTAGGAGAGGGATGGCACAAGAGAACAGAGCTTGGCCTATGCGATTCCTAGTAGGATCATTGTCGGTGTATAGTGAGGCATAACTAAATATTCAGAATTCTAGTCCATGCTAAAGATAAAATGATTCATAAACAAAATCTAGGACTGAGTATTGAAGACTGAAGCTCAAGAATGAAGACTCCAGACCAAAGAACCAAGACCATTTGCTTGTAAACAAGTTGCATATTTATAGCATTTGCAATCACCAGAAGGAAAGTTCAAATTGAACTCTCTCACCATTAAACAAAGATAAATCACTATTTACAAGGCAGCCAAAACATAAATGCAAGCTTTAGTGGTTGAGAAATGCGGATGCAACTTGAATTTTATGTTTGACAGAATCGTCAGAACATTCTGGAAAACATGCACAGGACCGCCGCCCTGTCACAAGGCAGCGGTTACAGGACCACTGTACTATTCTGCCACCACTCTAGCTTGGGTGATGGTTATAGGACTGCCACCTGGGGATGATGGTTACAAGACCTGCCACCCTAAGCAGGGAGGCGGTCCTATAACTAATGACAAAAATGCAAGGAAAAAGAGAGAAAAGGTTAGGAAAAAACATGTAGAGGCTGGACAAGGCTTTTTGGGATGCAAATGTATACTCAGTGAGCTTTTCTGGATTCCGAACACCTTGCGAAGAGATTTGAATCATCATTGGGGTTTCCGTAACCTCTTTCTGACATTATAGTACATACAATTTTGGGTGCGTACAGGTCCCTCAAATATTCTTCTTTCTTGGGGGGGAAATTTGGGATGATTGAGCGAGTGAAATGTATAAATGCAATGAGAATACTCTTGCAAATGGTGGGGGGGTTGAATTCTTAAGAGAAATTTTGAGAGAGCTCGTCTTCCTAAGAGACCAATCTGAGAAACTTGTTAATATCCTGTGTTTGAAATTTCAATCACGTCAAGTTGGTTACGAGTGTACAACTGTTGACAAGCTCTGAGCCTGTTCAAAGAAACTTTCCCCTACTGATGAATTTAATCAATTTCAAGTTAATCTGTGTCAATCTTGGAGAAATTTGTGTCTGCTTTATTTCAGAATGTCTGCAAGTAGTTTTTCTTATTCCTATTGCAATATTGTGTTAAAGTCCCTCTGAATCACACAGGATCTCATCCCTATGATAATTTAGTGGCATTTGCAATTTCATTTCAAGAAGAGCCTTCATCCTGTAATGAGATAAACAATTTAAAATCACTTCACTATCATTTGTTGATAAAGATTGTCTGTAAGCCTTTGAGTGTATCTTAGGCGTGAGGAACTAGGGGTCTTTGATGTTTTATTGAGTCTTTAGCTTGAGCCTTCATGTTAAATTCTTGGAGATTATGTGAAACTGTGTAAATATAGGCCTCCATTGATGCACACCTTCTGGTTGAAGGAATATTTTAGCTATTCTGAAGCTTTCTGTCAATTGGATTTCAAATTTTTGTGAAGTCTCTCAAAGATCTATTATAATCAACTTTATCCTGCTTAATATCCCACAAAATTATTCAAAAGCCATAAATCCATCATGAACTACCTCTGTTTTTCCCTGTATATCCATAAAGTAACAAAACCTATTTACTAAAATATGCAGAACAATCAGTATTTCATAATGTCTTCAGTAACCTTAGCCTTGTTTTGAAAGTATCTCCATCTTTTAGAAGTGACAACTCTTGAGAGTTAAATTATAGAGTACTGATCATACTTTCCCAAGGTTTTCTTCATAAAATTTATGAAAAAGAAGGATATATCCACCTCCTTCATCAAACAGATGTTACACTACGGGTCCTCTCACCCTGGTCGAAAGGCACGTCCTAAAGCAATGAGGATAGGTCAAATCCTCTTGAAGGTGCTATCCATATCTCCACAAATATGAGTGACAAAGGGCAAGTTAGATCTCATCCCCGGCTACAAAATGAAATACATCAAGATCTATCTTCTCTAAGCTTGGTGTTGCTCAACTTGAAAAGGAGAACAAATTTGGATACCAACACTCGTGGTGTTGCTGTCGGGGATTATTTGAGCTCCAGGATGACTTTGTTTATTTGTTTCATATATCCATTTTTCAACACTCGTGATACTATTTGCCAGTTCATTTCCATTTAGGAACAACACTAAACTGGCTGCCATTGTCTGGGAGATCTGTTGTAAAGTATTGAACAACACATGGTGCCAGCTCTTTGAAGTATTTTACAAATGCATATACAGTCCCTAGTAATACTTCTTACAAATTTTAAAGTGCAAATACATTGCAAAAACATCATTATCAGATCAAATCTGTAAGAATTGTTCAAAGTTGTAAGTTCTGAGTGCAATATTTCCAGCTTATACAGTTATTGCACTAAATTTTGTATCATCATTGACAAATTTGGGTAGAAGAAGAGTAGATCTTGTAAGCTTTGCATGAATCTGGTATTGAAAGACATTTGATAGGTCTTTCATAGTGCATTTGCACAAACTAAGGTGAAAATCCTTAGTGGCGACTCCGTGCTATTTAAATTCTTAATAAATACCAATGTCTTAACATATATCAAGTAATATTTGTCATTAATCTCTACAAAGCTGGAAGGAAGAAGATATTTCTTCACCAAGGACCCTAGTAGAAGGTTGTTTCCAGAGTTGGGAAAGTCTAATTCAGAAGGAAGAAGAATTTGGAAGGTTGTTGGAGATCAAGCATCAAGAAAAGAGATCTCCATTGGTGAAACTGATCAGCCTATGATTGAAGATTGCAATACTTCCTCAAGTGCTTCTAAATCAGGTAGTCTCTTTGTTGAATTGAATTCTCCATCTGGAGAGGGGCCTTCATTTGTATTTGAAAATTTCTCTTCTCAATCTACCCTTGTATTTTCATAATCTAATAGAGTTTTCCAAGAAACAGAGCCTTTAGAGAACATCCATTTTGAGAATTGTAGTCCTGTGCCCCACAGACCCCTCACTCCTCATCATTTTGTTTCTCCTCTAAGGTCACCTCCTCAAAATAAATATGGCTCAGCCTCCACCTAGACCTCCATTTGTTGTTAATACTTTTGGTCCCATCAATTTTAGAGGTATGGTTGGCTATCCAAATGTTGTGCCACAAGATGTAAGAAATAGATTGCCTAAGTTTCAAGGAAATAATGCAATCACTGGTGATCAGCACTTGAAGCTCTTTGTCAATATGATGGAGGACTTTGAAATAGAATTTGAGGATGTGTACATTAAATTGTTTATCCATACTCTAGAAGAAGATGTAAGGGACTGGTATAAATATTTTGCTAGATAATTCCATTGACTCTTGGACAGAGACGAAGAATGCGTTTAGAATGCAGTATGGTGATAAAACAAACCCTAGGTTTATTTTATCAGAGTTTGAAAATATAAAAAAGAATCCTAATGAATCAGTGCATGATTTCAATACAAGATTTAACAAAACATTGAGAATACTGTGTGTTAATTTGAGGCCATGTGATGAATCATGTCTGATAAAGTATTCAGATGCATTTGATAAGAAAGATGCTTACTATTTGAGGGATAAGAACCCTAGAAATTTGAGGTAAGCCTTTACCATGGCTCTGCAAATTGAGAACAACATTAAAGCAGTTGGAAAACCTCCTAAGAGGGAGGGTGTTAAACTGATCAACCTAGAGAAGCCTCAATCAAGTAAGGTTGTGGATCTTGAGGAAGTTGTAAAATACTTTGGCTGGAGATGTTGAAGAAATCTCTTACAAGCTATCCAGGGCAAAGAAAGGAATTGGACAAGGTTCTCAAGGTCAACATAGGCAACAAGGACAAGAAAGATTTACAAATCATCCTAGAAATGATCAGAGATCTGATGATAGAGGTAAAGGACCCATGGGAGCTAGACAACCCCAAGCTAGGGAAAATAGAGTAGTGTCTGATCCTCTAAATGCCAGAGTTGTTGTTGTTGAAGAGAAAAATGAAATTGATTGGTGTGACAAATGTTTCTTACCCCACCCACCATGTGAAGTAGATCAGCAAGTTGAAGAAGCTGATGATGATGATAACACTGATGATGATGCATGCATGGTGGATTACTCTACAAGCTCACAACAAGGAGCAACTTCAACTGAAGTAATAAGTGCAAGAACTGCTGCAAGTTTTTGGGATTGCATTCACCGGGTACCTCTTCTTCCTCCCTCTCATACTTTATAAATAGATATGGTACAAGATTTTGAACTTCCTAATAATGATTTTGAGTACCTAAGAGATCTAATGATTAAGAAGTATGATGGAGGAATCCCATCAGAAGAGGATAGACAAATGTTAATGAATGTTGTTGTTGCCCAAGAAAAAGAGTATAACACAAGAAGTAAATCTGTCAAAGGGGCAGGGCCTCAAGCCAAACCAAAAACCCCAGTTCTCACCAATATCCCAAAAGAAACTCCAAAGAAAGATGCATCTGGTAAAGGCCTTGTTGTCTCAAGTAGAACTGGTGTTCCCACCCATGCCCAAAATGTGAAAAATCTTGTGCCATCCAATGAGTTTTTAGATCTTTCTCCAAATGCTTCTTTGCCCAAATACATTCCTTATGACATTTCCCAAGTCTTGAGTCAGATCAAGATTTCTGTTCCAATTGTTGAACTGCTTAGGATTCTTGAGCACAAGAAGAGGGCCTTTGAGTATTTGGGATTGGAAGAAGATATGAGTACCCAAGGTAGAAATATAAATAATGTAAACACTCCTCCTCCAACCATTGCAGACCTAGAAAAACCACCAGCATTGGAGGAGATAGATAAACCACCTGAAGTTTACTTGGGAACATCTTTGGTTGAGTCTCAATTAATTGTTGATCCATTTTTTATAATGCTGATTATTAAGGACAGACTGTTGCACAATTGTATGTTTGATTCTGGAGCATCATGAAATGTAATACCTTTAGAGGTCATGAATGAATTGAACATTAAAGTGACAAAAAATTATGGAAAGTGTACTACAATGGATTCTAGAGAGGTTCCAGTTATAGGATGTGTAAAAGGTTTGGTTTTACAACTTGCAGATTATCTTGGTAAGAACTTGAAACTTGATGTTGTTATTGTTGATTGCCCTGCCAAATGGGGCATGTTGTTGTCAAGAAAGTGGGCTGCAAATGTTGGTGGAAATGTTCAGATGGATATGTATTTTTCCACCATTCCAATTGAAGGCAACCTTGTAAAGCTGTTGTTAGTGTGAAATCACAACACCCCCAAATGAGTTCTAAAAATCTACTTTTCGAAGACAGAATCATCTAATGTGATTACATAACATTGAACTTTCTCCAAGGTGTGGGACTTTGCAAAAGTCGGAAAGCTATCCAAAGAAGGCTGGTTCCTCTTCCTAAACTACCTGCCACAAGCTATTCAAGTGCAGAAAAGCTAATTTAATCCTAATCTAACTTCCAAGGAGACAAGGAGAGAAAGAAAACAAAAAAAAAATAGAGCCTACACTAAAACGGTGATACACCATAGAAGGTAAGTGTTGATCATCTACTAAACTGCCATGGAACGAAGTGAGGTGAGAAATGGAATGGATGGACAACAACATCATAGACCATAGATTAGATTCACACAGAAAATGTTCCAAAACCCCATGAACACAGCTCCCAGATCTACAAATGAACATGTAAAACATGCACAGATACCCTGCAATGAAGAGAGGCAAGAAGATACAATAAAACGAGAAAAGGATGGACAAATGCATCACAAAAACATGTTTTTATTGCTCCAGATTTACACAGTGCACCATTTCACGGGAAAGAGGCAAAAAATTCCATAACAGAGCAGGGGATGAGTTTCAAACTCCATTTTCGACCCTGGGGAAGAAAAGAATGGGGAGGCAGAGAAGAAAAATGAACAACCTCTAACTATGTGCTTTTGTTTTCATTTTATAGAAAAAACGTGAGAAGAGAGGAAAAAATGTGGGATCTGCTCCAACCAATTTTCAAAATGTTTTTTAATTCTTCCTTTGTCAATGGGCTCAATGTAAAAGCTCATAATTCCATGTATCTACTTCGCAGACCAAAGAAAATGACCCATACTTCATTAAATATGGTGGTTGGAACTGGTTTTTGTCTTTTACTACACCAGGAACGCCGTTTTACAAATTTTCCTCCAAATATTTACCAAAATCCAAAATTGATAGACTCCATGATGAAGAGCTCTTTAGATCTTTCCACTGGTACCAAGAACATCAAAAATAGAGATCTGGATAAAAAGATATGGCCTTTTGAGTTTTTCCTTAACATTTTTGGCAAAAAACAACTCGGGAAAATTTTGAACTTTTCTCCCGCAAATCCTCTGATGACGTGGCATTCAATTGCGTCAGGAGAAATTTCAGGGGGCTCCCTTTTTTCCATATTACACTTTTTGACAAAAATTCAAAAAATCTCATTTGCCTCCGAAGGTCTGTCAGCCTGCATTAGCTTTTTGATGTGCGAGCTCATCATTTAATTTTTGCCTTTTTGACAAAAGGGAAAATTTTCACTTTTTCCTTCGATTCCCCGCCGGTCTGAGATTCCTTGGCAGTACTTCATCTCTATGGCCCTGCAACTCCATTTGATTATTGGGAAAATTTTCCCTTCATAACTCTGCCGAGCCATAACTCTAGAAAAAATACAAGGAGTTAGAAAGAGCTCTTTACCTTTATGGAGCTTAGGGGAAGAAATTCTCTATCTGATGTCAGAGTATTTTCTAGAAATCCTTGAGTTCCTAAACTTTGTGGAAATTTTGACTGAGGCACAAAAAGGATATGTTTTTTCCACCATTCCAATTGAGGAAGCTTATTTTGGTTAACAACTGTATGGAGAGAAGAAGATGTTACACCTCATTGAAGATCCCAATAATGTTTCTTATGAAGTGTTGTATGATGATGTAGATGCTGATAAATTTTTTGGATTTTCTGATGGAAAAGAGCACAAGATTGATCAATGTAAATGTCTTGAACAAGTAGGTTTTCCTTAGACCTTGTTATTCGATGGAGCTTGTTCCAAGTTTGGAAATGGCGTTGGTATTGTTAATATTTCTCCAGGCCAAGAAGAGTTTGTTTTTTCTTTCAAACTCAACTTTGAATGCACTAACAACATTGCTAAATATAAATCAATGTTATTGGGTTTGAGAATTGCATGGAAATATGGTGTAAAGGATATCATTGTCAAAGGAGATTTAGAACTGATTGTCAAGCAGATTAGAAAACTATATGCTACTAAAAATAAGAGAATGAAACAATACAAGCATGCACTCTGGGATTTGATTGAAATGTTTGACTCATTTAATATTGTGCACCATGATAGAAATTTTAATGTTGTTGCAGACAAGTTAGCAGTGCTAGAATCCAGATTTGGAAATTCTACAGTATCTCCATTTTGTGAGTATGATGTTGAAATACTAACAAGACCATCTGTCCCTAACAACGTTAAAAATTGGCAAGTGTTCGATGATGATGCTAAGGTGAAATGGTTTCTATAGAACCAAGGCAAGTTTGTTGACCAAATAACAGATTGGGAACCAATGGTGTGTGCTACTGAAGGAAAGGAAACTTTATTTGGCAAAGACATCATCTAGCTAAAGACAAACACAATTCCCAAAGGTTTGGTGGCACTTGAATCAAACTTTGATAATGTTGATTGCATTATTAAAAGAAGTATGTCAGTTTCAAGAGATGTGGAAGAGCAAGACTTGGGCACAAAGGAAAAACCATGTAAAATCTAGTTAGGAAGCAATCTGAGCAAGGAAGAGAAGCAATCCTATGTTCAATTGTTGAAGAAATATTAAGACTTCCTAGCTTGGTTTTACTCTGAGTTAAAGGCATACAAAGAAGATTTTTTCCAACATGAAATTCCTCTTGAATCTAATGCCAAGCCTTTTAGGAAAAAATAGAGGTTAATCAATCCGCTCCTTTCTTTGAAGATGCAAGAAGAATTGAAGAAGTTGAGGGATGGAGGGATCATTCATCCCATAAGGTACTCATCTTGGGTTGCAAATTTAGTACCTGTCAGAAAAAATAATGGTGATATAAGGTTGTGCGTAGACTTTAGGAACTTGAATAAAGCATCATTGAAAGATAATTACCCTCTGCCAAACATGGAGAATATGCTACAATTGGTAACTGGTTCTGAATTGTTATCCACTTTGGATGGTTTCTCTGGCTATAATCAAGTTGTTGTGAAGGAGTCAGAAAGAATAAAGATTGCCTTTACCACTCCTTGGGGAACTTATGTCTATGTCAGGATGCCTTTTGGCTTAATGAATGCTGGAGCAACTTTCCAAAGAGCAATGGATGTAGCATTTGTTGGTTATATTAATGATTTCATTGTTGTTTATCAAGATGATGTAACTGTGTTTTCCAGAAAAATAAATGATCACTTGCAACACTTGGAGAGAATGTTGTTAAGGTGTAGAGAGTATGGCATATCATTGAATCCCAAGAAGTGCCATTTTGGAGTGCAAAAGGAAAAGTTGTTGGTCACATTGTATCAAAATAAGGGGTCATGATTGATCCTGAGAGAGTGGAAGCCATCAACAAGGTTCCAATTCCAAGAACTAAGAAGGGAGTTCAATCCTTCTTTGGAAAAATAAACTTTATCAGAATATTTTTGTCTAACTTTGCTGAGCTGACCATCCCCATTACTAGCATGCTGAAGAAGGACCAAGTTATCAAATGGGAAGAAACTTCCATTCAAGCTTTCAATGGGATCAAAGAAGCATTAAAGCATGCCCATATTTTAGCATCTCCAAATTACAAGAAGCCTTTTCAAATGTTTTCTTTTGCTTCATAAAACACCATTGCATCTGTCTTGTTGCAGAAAGATGATGAAGGGGCTGAGAGTTCAATTGCCTTTTTCAATAAGGCATTGCAAGGAGCTGAGTTGAAGTACACCATCATGGAGAAGAAAGCATTTTCCTTAGTGAAAGAAACAAAGGTTTTCAGACCTTACATCTTGAGCTCTAAAGTTGTTGCTTATGTTCCCCACACCATGGTGAAAGATATCTTATCAGAGATGGAGGTCTCAAGAAAAATATGCATATGGGTAAAGAAGTTGCAGGAATATGACATGGATATCCAAACCATGAAATTGATAAGAGGTTTGGGCCTAGCTAAGCTTATGGCTGAGAGCAACTTGCAAACTATTGAGGTGAATGAAGTAGAAGGAGAAAGGGTGGATGTCCTTGAAAATTTGGTAAGCTCTGAATGGTACAAAGATATAATCTTTTATCTCAGACATCTATGTTTCCCTGAACATTTGAGTAAAAATAAGAAAAGAGCTCTTAAGTTAGCCTCTAAAAAATATGTCATTACTGATTTTGGGTTAGCTTGGAAGAACCCAGAGGGAGTGCTCTTAAGATGCATTGTTGAGGATGAAGCCCCAAAGGTAATTGTTGATCTCCATGGAGGAGTTTGTGGGGGACATTTTGCTGGAAGAGTTACAACACATAAAATCTTGAGGGTTGGTTATTGGTGGCCAACTCTCTTCAAAGATACAACTCTATTGGTTAGGAAATGTGAAAGTTGTCAGCATTTTTCTGGAAGAATGAAAGCTTCAGGCTCCCTTCCTTTGCAGCCTGTGTCAATTGAAGCCCCATTTAAGCAATGGGGAATGGATTTCATTGGAAAAATTTCAGATCCTTCCAGTGCTGGTCATAAATGGATTCTTGTAGCCACTGATTATTTCACTAAGTGGGTGGAAGTAATCCCCACCAAGAAAGAAACACACCAAGTCATCATGGACTTCATGCTGAATCAAATCATATGCAGATTTGGAGTGCTAGCTAAGATTGTTGCTGATAATGCCATGAGTTTCAGAGCCAAACCTTTGGTGGCAATGTGCAAAGAGTATGGAATCAATTTGACATATGCTTCTAACTACAATCCCCAAGGAAATGGACAAGTTGAGTCCAGCAATAAAAACTTGTTGAAGATCATTAGAAGAACCTTGGAGATGAACAAAAAGAAGTGGGGTGAGCAACTGAAGTTTGTTGTTTGGGCTGACAGAATCACTGTCAAAAGAGCTACTAGTAAAATCCCATTTGAGTTGGTATATGGAACTCAAGCTTTGCTGCCCCTTCATTTGCAATTGTCTTCATTTCAGTTTGTTCAACAAATTGAAGATCAAGAAGTTAGTCCATATGATGCTCAAATCAATCAGATTATTGAGTTAGATGAAGAAAGAAGGGCATCCCATCAGTGGCATGTGAAGTTCAGAGAAAAGTTGAAGAAGTTATTTGATAAGAAGGTGACTCCAAGAGCTTTCAGCATTGGGGATCTTGTGCTATTATGGGATAGCAGGCATGAAGATAAGGGCAAACATGGTAAATTTGATGCATTGTGGATGGGCCCTTATTCAATTGACATTCGAATTGGTGAAAATACCTTCTTTCTTAAAAGACTTAGATGGGGAACTGCTTGAATTGCCTGTTAATGGTAGGCATTTGAAACATTTCCTTGATTGATTTCTCAGAATCAAGGTATACTCCATTGTATAGTGTATAGTCTTTTGGTTTCTTTCTGCTTTCGTGTTTTTCTATTTTTTGTTTGCCCTGGTCCTTGGTGGCCATTTTTTTGGTTTCTCGGTTCGTCCTTGGGGGAGTTGGTTATTATTGTTCTACTCTGCAAGCTTATTCTTTGACTCTATTGCCCAATGGTTTGTTTTTGGCACTTGGTCTGCTATTTGTTCTTGTGGCACTCACAGGGAGTGCCCATCCCTGAGTCGGAGCTGATGTTGGTGCTCAATTTGATCTTGCCCTATTTTTCCTTGAAATTCTTCAATTTGCGAGGCTCTGTCGTCTTTTCTATCTCCCTGTATTGATGCATGAAAACTTTGTCCTCCATTTGGTTGCCATGATCAGTCCCTTCCTTTAGTCGAGGATCACTTTAAATCTAAAATTTGTTTTTTGTTCCTCTGTCCATGTGAAAGATTTGTAACTTGGGTGTAAACTCGGGTTTTTTCCCTTCCTTCGGTTTTCCACAGTCACGTTTTGTTTTCCCTGTCAATTTTTGTCCCAATATCTATGGAAACATGATTGGATGCGGCTCAAAGGATCACATTTGGGCCTTATATCATTTCCAAATTCTTTGTCTTTGAAGAAAGATTCATTTCCAGGCACAAATGGTGATTTTCCTACATTTTACGGTTTGACGGGTGTGTTTTTCCCCATCAAATTTACATCTCAGCATCTATGGAAACGTAGCCCTTTCTAGTTGGATGCGGCTCAGTGGGGTACTTTGAAACTCTAAGGCCTGCTTCAACTCAAAACTTGTCCATGTGGAGGGCCGACACTCATCTGAAAATTCTCCTTTTGGTTTGACCTTGGAGTTGAGACACATGGAGGTTTCCGCTGCCTTGCCAGACTTAGACAATTTTTTCATGCGGCCAGTGTATTTTGGTACCATGGACACATGGAGGGTTTGACAGCTCATTTGAGGATCACCTCAAGGTCCCACCTTAATAGTTACGCAAGGGGACAAGTTGGAGACATGTGGAGGCTTCCACTAACTCTGCTCTATACTTAAACTTTTCAAAGAAATTTTCTAAGGCCTGGGACATGTGGAGGGACCACACCTATTTGGGGACCAACCCCTAAATTTTATTTTGAAGAAGTGCCAGGAGGACACTTGGAGGCTTCCACTCACTCTGCCCTTGCTTGGACTTTTCAACAGCCAAGGAAAATTGTCTCAGACCCTAGACACATGGCGCCTTCCATTGATCCTTCAACATTTTTAACAACTCTACCGGACTGAGACACGTGGTGAGCCCACGCTTGTTTGGGGTCTCCACTTTTGAGGACCATACCAAAGGTGCACCAAGGCAACACGTGGAGGCTTCCGCTGGCTCCTTTTTTACTGAGACTTTTTCAAAGGCCAAAAGATGTTTTTCTTGGGCCTAGGGCACATGGAAGGCCTGCGCTTGTTTGGAAACTTGCCACTGTACCTCACCTTTGCAGTTGCGCCAAGAAAACATGTGGATGGCTCTAATCTAGAGTTGAGAAGGGGCATAATCAACGGTTAATGTACATTTCACCTACTTTTCTACCATTTTTGCTCCAAGACTTTTGGAGATGCGAATACGCACTGTTTTTCATCATTTTTGATGAAATTCCTTGTCATTTTTGTCTGTAAAGTTCCATTGAATGGATTTAGAACTTAATTTGTGAGTCCAAGAATTGTTAAGGTTGATATTTTGAAGTTGGAATTGCTCGGGCACTTGCAAAAATGTGAATTACCAGAGAAGATGGATGTGGGACAGAGTTGCAGAGGAAAGAGAGGGAAAAGGATGAAATGATGAAGGTTGCAGGTGCAAAATATGAAAAAGGTGTTTCCTCGAGAGTGAAAAGGATTAATTGTCAGATCCAGCTATACAGAGCCTCCAAAAATGATTAAAATGGGGATTTCTCTCATGATAGAATCAGAATGATTAGAAGGATTGCCAAAAAATTGTGGCATGGCATCTTACTCATTAGTCGACGGTATGAGAAATGTGATCAGTTCATAATTGGTCCACTTGATAGCTTTCGAATGTGAATATGTTAAACGTCACTTTCTGAGGCAAATTGGTAACAAGCAAAGGTCCCTCGAATATTCTTCTTTCTTGGGGGAAAAATTTGGGATGAGTGAGCGAGTGAAATGTATAAATGTAATGAGAATACTCTTACAAATGGCTTGGGGTTGAATTCTTAAGAGAAAATTTGAGAGAGCCCATCTTCCTGAGAGACCAATCTGAGAAACATGTTAATATCATGTGTTTTAAATTTCAATCACGTCAAGTTGGTTGCAAGTGTATAACCATTGACAAGCTCTGAGACTATTCAAAGAAACTTTCCCTTGTTGATGAATTCAATCAATTTTGAGTTAATCTTTGAGCAATTTGTGTCTGAATTATTTCAGAATAAGTAGTTTTTATTATTCCTATTGCAATCTTTTGTTAAAGTCCCTCTAAATCACATAGGATCTCGTCCTTGTGACAGTTTAGTGGCATTTACAATTTCATTTCAAGAAGAGCCTTCATCCTGTGATGTGATAAACAAATTTAAAATCACTTCACTATCATTTGTTGATAAAGATTGTTTGTAAGCCTTCGAGTGTATCTTAGGCATGAGGAACCAAGAGTCTTTGATGTTTTACTGAGTCTTTAGCTTGAGCCTTCATGTTAAATTCTTGGAGATTGTGTGAAACCGTGAAAATCGGGGCCTCCATTGATGCACACCTTCTGGTTGAAGGAATATCTTAGTTATTCCGAAGCTTTCTATCATTTAGCTTTAAAATTGTTGTGAAGTCTCTCAAAGATATGGTATAATCAACTTTATCCTGCTTAATCTCCCACCAAAATTATTCAAAAACCATGAATCCATCCTGAACTACCCCTGTTTTCCCTGTATATCAACAAAGGAACAAAATCTATTTCCTAAAATATGCAGAACAATCAGGATTTCATAATGTCTTCAGTAACCTTAGCCTTGTTTTGAAAGTATCTCCATCTTTTAGAAGTGACAACTCTTGAGAGTTAAATTATGGAGTATTGATCATACTTTCCCAAGGTTTTCTTCATAAAATTTGTGAAAAAGAAGGATATCTCCATCTCCTTCATCAAACAGAGGTTACACTACGGGTCCTCTCACCTCAATCGAAAGGCATGGCCTAAAGTAGTGAGGATAGGTCAAATCCTCTTGAAGGTGCTATCCATCTCTCCACAAATTTGAGTGACAAAGGGCCAATTAGATCTCATCCCTAGCTACAAAGTGACATACATCATGATCTATCTTTCTCTAAGCTCTGTGTCAAATTTGTGATGTTGCTCAGCTTAAAAAAGAGAACAAATTTGAATACCAACAGATCATACATGAAACTTGTCATAAAATAGAAGATTAGTCAGTGTTAAGAAATATAAAATATAGTGCTCACATTATTATTGTTGTTATGAGAATTAAATTAATATTGTAATCAGCAGATTATAATTATAAATGTAATTATCTATTATAAGTAAACTGTTTTAACAACTTAGGTAGATAATTTATTATGCGAGTTGGAGAGAATTGTGGGGTGAATTGTTATAAACAGCTCCTTGATTATGGGAAACAAATTTCCTATATATTTATAAGTTGTCTTAGATGGAATATAGAGACGTATCAATATCATTTATGTTAAATCATTATGTAGAGCTCGTAGAATACAGACATTTGGTATAGAGCATTCAATGGTCGTGTGCTTGTGAACAATGAATGTTTTTTTGAATTTAATGGAGGAAGAGTGAGTTGTTCAATGTTGACGAGTTCAAATTGAGAAATAGTTAACCTAACTTACACGTATATATGTTTGCAAGAATTGGAGAACATATCACAGCCGAAGCCCCTTACTGTTTTGAAGCGTTTTGACACAGTCAACATGGAGTTAACGCATCATGTTGATATGTGATCACATCTAAACCTATTTAATGCTTCTAAATTCAATGGATCCAGATCAGTAAGTCATATATATTACTTGCAACAGACCCACAGTGCTTTATCATCTACACTTCAATAGTCTAGAGGACGGTTATGGTATTCTCAGAGTAGATCTAGAGCTTGATGTATTCCTCTCGGTTGCATCTCGCCCACCATAGTTTTTGACTCGTCATTGACTGGATCACCCTCCAAAATAGACGTGCCAGCAAACAAGACGCATACCATCTGCACGTAGACCAAGTTCAGATTTAGATTTATGTAGAGTTTATAGTTATTTTCATAAGTCAATTTTTAGTCTATAAGACGAGTGTTGTTTTAAATATTTTAATAGAGGGCCATTTCTCCAAGTAGAATTGTAAAAGGTCTCTAAAATTGTGTTATTATAGGAGTATAAAATGTTGGTCATGTGTGTATAAGTCTTCTTTTGTAATCGTTTTATTGTCTCGAAGGAATGTATCCTTTCATATTCTTCTAAACACTAAAAGTCATCATTTTTCCATCGAAATTTTCATTCTTACGAGTATCCATTGTGTCATATAACTAGCAATCGCAAGTGAGGTGTGTGATGATAACACCGAAGTTGCAGACGGAAGTGAGGAGAAGGAAACTGCAATATATAAAAAATGAGTATGATAAATGCATGTGGGTAGACAATAAGAGGAACAAGTTGAAACGAGTGTGGAGTAACACAATAAGAGATGAGAAGATGAGCAACAGAGGGAGAGGGAACCGGCAATGCGGTTCAAGATGGGAGAGATGAAGGAAGGGAACGAAGGTGGGATTCCTCTAGTAAGTGTTACTGCAATAGGAGATGAAGGAAGGGAACGAAGGTGGGATTCCTCTAGTAAGTGTGACTGCAGTAGAGGTGCGGAGGACATTTAAGAGTAACGACTGAATGAAAATGGAGGAGAAATACGAACGACTGACAAAGAGGAAACTCTTGATATACCCATGAAGGTCAGGCCTTGTCTTTTCGCTGTAAAGTAAGCCCTTGGGATTTGTGGATTGAAAATGCCCAAGCAATTTTAAGTGGTAGTTATTTTGGTTTCTTATGGAAATTGGTAGAACATGAAGATGGAAGGCGTTGTCTGCATCCCAAGGAGGCCCCAAGTATCGATCTTATTTGATGACGACAAATAAAAGAAAAGCAAGTGGATTGAAGGAACCTTCATAGACAAAATAAAAATAGATTTTCCCCCATATGTGAAAGTTGTGGCCATGATGCAAATTGCACGTGGAATGCCTTATAGTTCTGCACAATAACCAACAATAATGTAAATCACATAAGTATGCTACACATGATCTGAAACCAAAACTTGTAACCACATGTAACGTTTAAAAATATGTAAGGGGAAAATGAAGCAACATTTCTAGGCTGCGTTTTCTCATGGAAACATCTATATGTAGATAAGATATGTTACTAATAAAAAAAGAGTTTTAAACTATTTAGTGTGTTAATAAACCTTTAAAACATATATTATAACTATTATAGTTTGTTGGACACTCGCAAAGTATTTGGCAAAATGACTCAAGACAAATGTCTTCTCATGGAATATGATAATAGCAGTTAAAAGGAAGACATGGGATTTTTCAATAGACATCAACACAGATTTACCAAATTCAACGAATGAAATTCCAACCCAATCACATGACCCTCGACATCAATTTTTTCAAATTGTGCCAAACTAGGAGCATCGAGATAGGGTTTGGGAACCCACGAAAAAGTAATTGAAATCCATTGTTTGTATGTTGTAGTTGCGAATGCGTTGATACACATGCATGAAATATGTGGAAACATTCAAAAGGCTCGTATATTGTAAGTGAAGACACATAGTTGAAGAAATAAAAATCACAATGCATAGGTGTACTTTGCATGGCAAATGTAAGAGAGAAATATCCAAGGATATCAACATAAGAAATATTATCCTTAAACAAATTTAAAGAAAAGGGTTTCCGGAGCAAGTAGTTATTATACCATATATTGTTATAACTGTATTTTTTTACCGTAAAAAAGAATTATCAATAATTTATTATATATAATCTATTAATAATTTATGTTTATATATTCGAATAATAAATAAAAATTTGTAAACTATTTACTCTACTAATCTACTTGTAAACCATATATTTCAATTGTTAGCTCGTTTAAATATGTAATTATTAATTAATATAATATATACATATATTTAATATTGTCGATAAACAATAACAATTGACAAAATATTATTTACGCAATCTGATAATCTTGTGTGTGTGTGTGTGTGTGTGTGTGTGTGTGTGTGTGTGTGTGTGTGTGTGTGTGTGTGTGTGTGTGTGTGTGTGTGAGTGTGTGTGTGTGTGGTGTGTGTGTGTGTGTGTGTGTAGTGTGTGTGTGTGTGTGTGTGTGTGTGGTGTCAAATAACAAAAGAATGTTAAACTATTTAGTGTGCTAATAATTTTTTAAACCATATATTATAACTATTATAGTTTGTTGGATGCTCGCAAAGTGTTTGACAAAATGATTCAGGACAAATGTCTTCTTATGGAATATAATAATAGTTGTTAAAATGAAGACACATGCTTTCTCAAAACATTTACCAAATGCAAAAAATGAAATTCCAACCTAATCACATGACCTAGCTCGACATCAATTTTTTTCGGATTGTGCCAAATTGGGAGCATTGAGACAGGGTATGGGAACCCATGAAAAAGTAATTTAAATCCAATTTTTTAGATGTTGTAGTTGTGAATGCGTTGATACACATGCATGCAAAAGGTGGAAGCATTCAAAGGCTTGACAACTATTTGACAAATTACATAATACAAATGCATAAATTGTTGTACATGCACAAAATGTTTTTTTTTTAAAAAGTCTTGGAGATATAATAGGTTGCAAGGTTGTAGAACATATTGTTTCAGAATTGAACATTGCAAACTTGTTTTGTGTAAAACTGGAGCACTATGGACCATACCATGACCATGTACAAAGAAATTTCATTCGTACAAACAATTATTTTTGTTTCTATCAATTCATTTTAGCCATAGTGTTATGTATGGAAAGGCCTATACCTTACCAACACAATACAAACTTATCCATATATATCAATGGTTGATTCTTTGATATAAATTGTATAGTTCATAATGTTTAAAAATGTTATAGTTATTTATAAAATATATTTTTAAAGTGATACCAAGATAATTGTTAATGTCTTCTTAGATTAAATTGATCTGTGGGATTAATTTTAAATGTGAAAAAGTGTTTTTAAGATAATATTATTCTAATTAGTTTTAAACGCATATAAATCAATAAATTAAATCTAGTTATAGAAAATATTTTCTATGAGTTTATTATAATGAAAATATTAAATTATTAGGAGAAAATATACTTTCAGATTGATTTGGGAGTCTTCAATCATTAAATAAAGATTATGTAGAATAAGTTTCAACAACAAAGCAAAGTAAAGGTCCATGTCCTTAACACTACCCTCATAATCTCCATCGGCCCCTCCTTTTTATGCTTCACCACTTTGTGTCATATCTAGATCTTTTCCACTACTTCCATTCCCACTATTTCCTTTTGTTCTTCATTTTCAAAGTACAAATACCATATTATCTTGTTGTATGTTTATTAATTCTTCTATCGTCTCCCCCATTTCACTTTTGGATTATTTTTATTAATTATTTGGTCATTATGGAAGTATTAAAACACTTATAAAATATTTGTGTATGTGGTCCATCTATCCATGACTACATATTTTTTCTAACATATTACTTTTCAAATAAATTTTGTACTAAATTTGTTTTGTCTAAAGTGTAGTTTTTATAATTTTATACTGTCATGTTCTTCCACTTAAACATTTTCTATTTATGTCATATTATTTTAACAAATAAAATTTCTTAACACATAATATGTTATAGTGTATTTTGTGCATTTTTTGCATATGTATTGCATTGGTCCTACAACAATATCTTGATTATAAATTTTCACTCCTTCCCCCACTCTCATTAGATGTACTATTTTCTTAGAGACTCTTTTAGAATTGAAAAAGTTTAACTTACAAATTGATGGAACTTATGTCATCTTCTATTCTAAATACTTCAAGTAATAGTTTTTTAAAATGAATACAATTTTTTTTAATACTTGTCGAAATACTTTTTCATATGAAACGCTACAGGCATCCTTGTTTTATGGCTTTTATTTCATATTCACAAAAATGAAATCATATGACCATTGCATGTTTTCCCCCATGCTGCCCATAGGAGAGACCACCACTGTCGTACCTGTACAAAACACCTCATTTGTATCAAACAATTCATCTACAGGTATCAAGTGCTCTTGGACCTGCACAAATAAAGGGGTTTTGAGATTTAAATCTCCACAATAGCTTTTAAAGTCTATACGGACAAGTTTGTTTCATCACTGAGATGCAAATTTCTACTACACAAGCTACATCCACAATGGCTTTTAAAAATTCTATACTGACAACTCTGCTTTATCATAATTGACTTAAGTTGATGCACACAGAAGACCAGTAGGAATATTAAAAAAAAACATTTCAACCCGAATACATATAAATACCCCCATAACCTCGGCTACAAGCCACCTTAATTATACATTTCCTAGTAATTCCAGGAAGTATGGTTTCGTGCAGTGATGGAGTAGAAACATTATTATCATGTAGTACCAATTTTTGTAAAGAACCAATGGAAATAGAGAAATCCACTTAAGTGATTGTTAACAAAAGAGATTATTTACACTACAAGTACAGGAAATTGCTAATTTGCACATAAACAAACTTCAAATTCACAAATGAGTAAGTAAACAAATCAAAATAAGTTATACATTCACCACAAAGATGTTGCAAGAAGATACCTCCTCAAGGTACTTCTTGTTGATTGCATCCAGATAAATCACATTAGAAAAGCCATTTTCTTTAGCTCCAGTTTGTACTCTAAATACATGTAAGAAAAAGAGTTGTTTGTTCATTTATGTATTTTACAGGATCAAGACAGCTAATAGAAACTGGTATGGTCTATGTGTTGAAAGCATGTCTAGCTATATATTGTATTTAATATCTACACTACAGTTATACATATGCCAATAACCTTAAAGCCATAACAGCAATATGATTTACTTTCCCTAGTTATCAAAGCTACACTATATGTTTTCTTTTTCATCATTAAATCTCTAATGACCATCTCGAGGTTTGAAGTCTTCAACTATGTATTTCAATATTGCTATGTAATAATTTTACATAAAGATTCTTTTATATGCTAGCATAGCTACTTGGAGTTCTTGCCTTTTATAACTAGTCTTTATCCTGATCTATAATATGATCTTCCTGCATGGTTTATTTTTTCTGGTAGCTGCTCTGCTTAAGCTCTTCACTCTCTTGTGTCCTTAGTACTGCTCCAATTCTAATATGTTTCACATACGCTAACAAAATTCTAGTTCTCTCATACATTACGGGGCCTTAACCCTTCCAATCTCCATCAACAATTGCGACATGTCAAATATAAATAACCTTACTTTATAGCTTTTCATGTATGGTTCTAAATAGATTATTTGTTCTAATCATGTTCATGATATGAATAACTATTATAGATAATGTTTTTGCTTACTGGTGCAATGGATTGTTACCAACCCTTCCTGATACAAAGGACAATGCTGTAAAATTAGTATTCTGCATGGTGAAATTCACAGGAAAGAAAATAAGAACACACTAAACTCACATACACATCCTTTTTTTATCATAATAGTTGTAGTAGAGATTTGGTGCACATATGATATACAGATAGGTTTCACATACTACTGAAAGTGTAGGCATCATGCCTTCAACCTCAGTCGCATCCAAGGAGCAGCAGAGACTTCTTTACTAGAAATGATCCACAGCGGACACAGACAAACAGAAAAGTTCGAAAACCCTGCAGAAGAATTTTTTATTTTTTTATTTTTCTGCTCATACGTACTGGAAAAATAGTGGGGACCATACTCACCATGGCTCATACGTACTAGGAAAACAGTGGCAACCATACTCCCGTGGTCATGGTGACGACAGAGGTATGACCACCTGCACACAGGACTCCCGCACATGTCCTTAATTTCTAACTGGCGCAATGTCTCTCCCTCCTTCACGTATGGTGTTGCATTGCTAAGAAATTTATTAGCCAAGAACAATAAATATTGCTCTGTCTTCATCTTCCACATCTGCATGTCTTTATCTCTGACATTCCTACCTTTCACGGACACGTGTAGGGGCCATTCAAATCCGTGCTTCGTCGACCATGATATCTCATCCAATGATATCTCTGTTGTTGTCAGAGGGGTTAAGGTTTTCTCACATAGAACCCGCCTATCGAAGTAATTATCAAAAGAGTCAATCTTCTTATATCGTCAAAGTAATAGAAAATATTCCTTTGTACATAAGTTTTGTTTTTGTCAATTGTCACCATCACATGTCATTTGTTTAAAAGATGTGTCATGTCTAGTAATGGTAACCCCTCTAGAAAAGTTTAATGGTTTCAATTTCCCACACTGGGAAAGTGAAAATTCAAATGCAGTTAATGAAAAAGAATCTATGGAGGATTGTGAATGAACAAGAAAAAGCACCATCAGATCTAGCGAAATTAGCATAATGACAAATTACGGATGATAAAACTAAACCTATTATGTTCCTGGTTGAGGCTCTTTCACATTTAGAATTACATATGTAGATCTTGAGAAACCATCTAATGAAATGTGGGAAAAATTAAACAAGTTATTTGGAGCAAAATGCAGTTAATGCCAAGTTGTCTTTAAAACTCCATTTGTTTATATTCAAAATGAATGACGAGGTTACCATGTCTAGTCATATTAATGATTTTAGATTTCTCACTAGACAATTAACAGAAGTTAAATCTCCGGTTGATGATGGAGATGCAAAAGCCATATTGTTAAACAACTTGCCTTCCAAAATATAGCAATGTTGTTTTCACTCTTGTACAGATGCCTTCATAACCACTGGAAGATATGATATCAGCTTTTCTAGCTAAAGAAAAACGGACTAAAGAAGATGTAGAAGAAGAAACAACATTGTACTTAAAAAAGAAGTACAAGAATTTATCCAAAAACAAGGAGGATATTGAATGTTTCTACTGCAAGAAAAAGGGACATTCTTCTTCATATTGTAGAATTCGAGCTAAAGATTTGCTCAATGGAAAACTCAAAGCAAATAAGGTCAATATAATCACTAAAGAAGAATCAGAGAATGAGGATGAACAAATTAATGAGGACAATGGTTTTGAAGATTTCCTGTACTGAGTGAGATTTCACTGGAGGATGGATGCAAACGAAGGTTGGAGGTTGATCAACGACCTCTCATTAGTTGCCAACAATGGGGCCGCATAAAGGTTTGGTGGCATTTTTTCAGTTTGTTTTTTTTCAGTTGAGTGTAGTGTGATTCATGTGTAGTGTTCTTGATTGTTTGGTTTGCTGAATAAGTGGAAATTTCACATTGAGTGTTGGAACATAATACCAATGTTCCATTTCCATTGTACCAACTTTTCCTGTGTTTGTATGAGCAACAAAATTTCCTATATTGTTCCTAAGGTGAGATATTGATGAAAGATGATAAAATTACTGCACATCGTGATGTCGTTGTTGGTAAGCCACTTGCAAAACCATCAATTGTGGTTTTTTGTAAACTACTTGTAAAACCACCACTTTTGCTTATTGGTACACCATATACAAAACCATCATCTTGTGGTTTGTGGTAAACCACTTGTAAAACCACCTTTTTGGTTTTTGGTTAGCCATTTATAAAACCATCACTGAGGTTTGTTGTTTTCCTTTGAAAATCACCTAATCATGAGCAGGTGCAGATACAAGATAGGTTTTGCCCATGTTCGCACTAAGGGGGGGAATGTTAGGCAATATAAAATATAGTGCTCACATTATTATTGTTGTTGTGAGAATTAAATTAATATTGTAATTGGTAGATTATAATTGTAAATGTAATTATCAATTGTCAGTAAGTTGTCTTAATAACTTACGTAGATAATTTGTTGTGTGAGTTGGAGAGAATTCTGGGGTGAATTGTTATAGATAAAGATCCTTGATTATAGGAAAGGAATTTCCTATATATTTTGAAGCTGCCCCAAATGGAATATAGATAAGTATCAATATTATTCATGTGTTAAATCATTATGCAAAGCTCTTAGAATACCGTCAATCAGTATAAAAATCCATGGAAAAAGACAATGTTCTTTGTGTGCTTTTCATCACTCTATCATGATCTATTATTTTTGAGAGGTATAATTTTTCATCACTTGTTATATTCTAGCACCAAGTACATGAAATTAGGTTCTCATCATTTTCCTCATGTGTGGTCTCCTCTGCACCCTCTTCACCCTTATCTTCTTCATCATCTAATTTAATGAACTTAGGGCTTCTACATGCGGGTGGACTTTGGTGCTTCTTAAACCTAGTCCTCTGGTCTGTTCTATTTTGTCACATCTAAATTTCACTTTTGTATTAATTCCCTTAGGAAAACTCTCCTCATCCTCCTTTTTTTCATGCTCTACATGCTCCTCATGGAATTCTTGAGTCACCCCATTATCATATTATTTTTCTTGCATGTGTTTTGGATTCCACTTTACTTCTCCTAAGTTTGTGTCCTATACATGAGTCAAAATATTGATTAGAAGTGTTGTCTCCAAAACAATTTTCTTGTCTAACCCAAATGGAGTAGAGGTCCCTTTGCCTATCATTATTGTTATCTTGAGCCTCCTACTCTACAAAAATAATGATTCCTCATCTAATCCTTCCTCACTGTTTTCCTTGTGGATAAGTTACATATGATTTACCTCTCTTATCTTTCATTTTTGTGTGGGCCTTGGGATCAATATCCCACATTGCGTGCATGGACATTGAACTTCGGCTTTATTTAGCCTTAAGTGTGTAGGTATAAGCATGAATTTTCTTACGTTGTCACTTTCTTTTATTGAAAAAGACAATTAAATGGGTATCTTGACATGCAACTCACTCCTTGATCTCTGTGACAAGTTGGTTGGATGCGAGACGAGTCCTCCTGGCTCGTCTTATAAATCGGTTTTGACTCGCGATTTAGTTTGTTGATGTGGCCAGCTTGCTCGGTAATGATGTGGCTTAGCCACCACAATAGTGAATTGGATTACAGGCGAGCCCTCATGGCTTGGCCTACAACTCGACATGTAACTCAGTTGCAGTGAGGTGGAAATGATCTCGGTCCAGATGATGTGGCTCGGACACCAAAGTGGTGATTTGGAGCTGTCCATCTCGGTCCCAACTCAGTCCTCCATCTTTCTCTATAACTCGGTCCTAGCTCACCGAGTTGGTTGAGATGTTTGCAAAACATTGGGACTTAGTCCCACATGCACCATAAATTGGATCTCAGTAAGGTTTATAAGAAAATTCACGGGGTCCCCCTCCATACAAATAATGGACCCCCCTCCATACAAAAAATGGACCCCACTAGTTGTTGGGCCCCAATCGGCACATTATGTGGGACCCACCTCGACCATCGAAGATTACTGACGAGACCTCCTGACTTGGCCTATAGCTCAACTCATGTAACTCAACCTCAATGAGGTGGCAATGATCTCGGTTTGGATGATGTGGCTCGGCCACCAAAGTGGTGATTTGGAGTTGTCCATCTTGGTCCCAACTCGGTCCTCTAACTCGCTCTGCAACTCGGTTCTAGCTTGCCGAGATGGTTGAGATGTTTGCAAAACATTATGACTTAGTTCCACATACACTAGAAATTGGATCTCAGTGAGGTTTATAAGAAAATTCAAATGCATTGTATAGTGAAGAATGATGGCAGGGTCCCCTCCATACAAAAAGTGGACCCCACTAGTTGTTGGCCCTTAGTCGACACTTTATGTGGGACCACCTCCTCGACCGTCGAAGACTGGAGGCTAAAACCATTCTTTTTCTTACACAAACTACAACTTGTCATTGCCATATTTATCCACTTGTCACATCCTCAAAAAACCACATCGGTGATGTGCAAACCCGCACTTTATTTTTGCCAGTTAGAGTTTAACTTTAGCAGACGATGTCTTTGTCATACAGACTCTATTTTGCCTCATTCAATTAGTGTCAAAAATCTCTTGAAGATTACTTCCATATGTAAATGGTTTCGGGAGTCTTAGGGAACATCAAAAATTGAAAGTGCCCTCCAGATCAAGAACACGCGTCTAATAAGATTCTTATTTCTAGACCAATAATTAGTGAACACATAAATACACTAGGACCATAGTAATCAACTAATCCTATACCAATATCACATGTCTACACACAAGAATTTTTATCCAAAAATGAATCTCTAATTCTTATGAATTATGGAGATTTATATTGTCAAAATGAAATATTTTGACACACTTTAATGATAAATTTTGTTTTAAAATGTTAAAAATATTCCTCATTATAAAACAACAAAATCATTTATGTAATGTGTTTAACAATAGATTAGAATAGTACCAGTTAAACTATAAGTATATATTTTACCTCACTTACATTGGTTATTTTTTCTATGCAAAATCTTGAAACTATGTAAAGGATTAGTTTATATGTATATAGTCTTTATTTTAGACTTTTCACATGTTATAATTATTAATAAATAAATTTATTTTTTAATATTTTTCATAACTAGTGGTAAATTTAGTGATTCTAGATATATTAATGTGTGAGGCTCGAGAAAAAAAACTGTATAAAAAGGGGCTCACAAATCTGACGTGGAAATTGCGGATCAGGAGTCTCCAACGACCAGTATCTCTGTCTCTATAGAATAAGGGGAATAATTCCTTGTTAGTCTTATAATATGCTATAGATATTATGTATACTGGTTTAGTTTGCTAGGTCAGATAGTTTTTTTGTCTGGTTATTCAAGCTTATCTAGCCTCTTACTATGTAATTAGGGAACGGGTCCAGGCTTCAACCCGCTTTATCTATCAAAAAAAAAAAAAAAACTGTAAAATGGGGAGAGCCCGCACAAATTGCTACCCACGCTGTTGCGCGGACAGAAATGACAAATAATTTCAGGCAGCAGTCGAAAACTATTATTTTAAATAAACCGAGGTGGCTTTATGTGTATGGAGCGCATGCAGGCAGGCTGGTGGGGACATTGCAGTTGAAACCTGCAGGTCCGAGGGTTGAATTTGAGGTTGGATTTAAAAATAAACACACTCGCTACATTACAACCCATGGCCACCTCAAGATGTCATTGCAGAATGCCTCGACATGATTGAATAACAATTTTTTTTAATATATAAAAATTATATAAGTGGACAGGTAAAGGCATATGAATCTTTTTTTTTAATTACATCACGCATAAAGAATTGTTACTTGATAAGGGCGAATCACTTGTTTATGGGGATCAGAACATTCACCAGCTTCTCCTCTGAAAAGCCAAGAACATATTCAATTTTGTACACTCATTTTTACTTTCTGTACTTGCAAGGGCTCAGGCCAGTTTTAGTACTATTTTTCAGCAAGAGAAAACAGCATCACAAATGTGGACCTCAAAAAGGCAGTGATTGAGACCGTGAGCATATATCTGTGTTCTCAGGCATGCCTCCAGATTCCCTGAAAGCATTTCAACACTTTACAGCCAAAAAAATCTCTATCAAGCACACCCTTGATGGAATAAGGCGAGGGGGATATTCAATGAGTATCTAAACGAAGGAAGCACTTTATTCTCAGAATACCACCCTTGATGCCTAGTGAGACTCGAGGAGGCCATATTTTTATGAAATACTCTTGTTTGCTGAAATGAGTTAAAAGTAAATTGAGAATTGTGTGGTTGAAATATACATTTTCCATATTCATTAATATTGATCATTTCACACCCTTGATTTGTTAGAGTTAGTCTATATTGTGTGCTCTACTCTTAGTTCAGAGTTCCGTTTTAAATTGTGAGATCCCAAATAAATCTATTCTATCAGCCAAAAAATCAATATTCATTTGTTTGTTGTTTTCAAACCCATTTACATATAAATGTTCATAAAAATTATTTAGTCATAGCCAAAAAAAAGTGATAAGAGGTATCGCTACCAAATTTAAAGATTTTCAGTATTTTTCATGTAATTTTTAATAGTATAAAACTTTGCATTTTCAGTAGTAAAATATTAAACTGTAGGATGTAGAAAATTTATGTTATTTATTATTATTTTATACTATAAATGTTTAAATTATGAACACCTCCAAAATTTTATAGTCAACCGTTAAAAAGAAAATCATTTTTGAGTATCATTTAGAAGGTTTTCAGAAATCACTCAAAAATTAATGATTCCGACCCTTTTTCCTATATTTGAAAATTGACCCTTAATACTTAACGAAAACCCAATCAAATTTTCATATATATGAGCATTTTATGAATCTTATTAGGATGGAAAGTATCAGCTAAGCTTGTGAAGAAAGTCATTAACAGTAATATTCCTTCCTCTGTTGTATTACCATAGTTGACCGTTATCTCTTATTTCCACCCTTACAATAGTAATAATGTGTTTTTCTACCAATAGAAAAATACCACCTCCAAATCCTATTCATAATTAGTTTCACACGTTTTAGATTTTAGAAAAATAAGTTTAGAAAAAGGTTATATACAGTTTTTAATGCTAGATTAAAAAGAGTTGAAAGAGATTTTACAAGTACCTGTGTCTATCTCTTACATAATATCTATAAATATTTTAACCTAGTATAATCTTTATAATATATTCTTACATGTAAAGTCATATCACAGTTTTCATTATAAATGATCAACCTGTTAAATACACTAAATTTAATTATTCATTAAATGTTTAATCATTCAGTGCTTAATTAATTGTTTAATTAAAGAAATCAAAGAAAATATAAAGCTCTTATATTTTATGTTGTTGGCATCTCCGGGTCTTTGCCTCAGCAAGAATTGAACCTTAGTGGGATCTTTGTCAAGCAACTTCACTAATAGGCCAACAACCATTTTATAAATTTGTGTCTGTAATTTAGACTTATAAATGCAAAGTTGAAGTTCTATTACAACAACATATCAAGATTGTACAAATGTCATTAACAGCATAATGTGACCGTGCCACCTAAAATTTGATCTTCTGGGTTTGTTGTTTTTTTGCTACTCTTTGTTTCCTTGTCCTGATTTCTTATTTTTGTCTAATTAGTTGAATCTAAAAAAATTAAAGAAAACAAACTGCAATGACCTGAATTAGAGTTTGTGTGGATAATATGAACTAATTAACTCTCTTATAGTCTGAAATGCTCATAAATTTTCACTAGAAAGAAACACCATCAAAATCTTAGTACTATTTATTTGTCACCAATGTTTACACCAAGGTGCCTTGGTGCATGAACACAAAACCATGATGCCTACATTTTGTTCTTTTATGAACAGTAGAAGAAGAAAGTGGTGGTCCAACCATGAGCCATGCCATGAGGAGTAGAGGGTCCATGACACCCAACTCAAGATTCATTGAGCATGCTAAACGGGATAACCAACTACAAAATCTATAGGTGGTGACAAATTTAACCTCAAGAGAGAAAACGATAACATAATCCTAAAGAGATATAGATTTAGGCGGCCTCTTTTACCACCTACACATTTTTCACAATTTACACCTTGTTTCAATTTTAACTAGTTTGCTTTAATCATGCATTAAATGGCTTAAAGTGTTCACAACAAGGTACAATCTCACAAGTAAGATAACATCAACAATGTCACATTTGCTTCACATGGGAAAACAAAACACAATGATAGGTTTGTAAGAGAGGTAAATAAGGGCTGTATGCTCCATGCACGTAGGTCCCATGATTGTTATTTTCCATCACTATAGAATTACCTTTGTGTAAAAATCATCATATTATTCCACATGTAACGCTTATTAGAGACATTTATTACCATTGATAGGTCATGATATTTTCTCCCCATCGAGTGTTTAATTACCATAAAAATACTCGTTTCCTTCCAATTATACTCCTATCATGTTAAAAATTTGACCTCTTCTATCCTCCACCCAAAATGCACCTATGTATGGTGCTCCATCGGGCATGGTAAACATGGCCCATCCCCCATCCTCGTTGCCAGATAGGTGACGTCACGCCAACATCCCATCGCACCGAAAGAAGAGAAATTGACCAGTACCCAATCGACATGGCACGGCGATGAAGTGACGTGGAGTAGTGAAATTTTGAATTATTAAAAATCGTGCCCCGTCCCTTCAAACTTTGAACCCCGCCTCATTATGCAAAATCTCACCCAAAATCTCTAATGCCCTTGGTAATCACAAAACAAAAAGCCTCTGGTAATCACAAATGCGCGTGGTAATCACACCCTTCATGGTACATTTCACGCAACACAGAGACTTATCAACTAGTGAAGGAAGCAAAGAAATCTACATTTGCTTGGAACCAGAGGAAGGAAGAAGGAGCGAATCACGTTTATAGTAAGGGGCATTTACAGTAAGGGCCCATATTTTCATTTGCTCGGAGCCAGAGGAAGGAACCGGATTTGAATCGCCTTTACAGTAAGGGCCCATACCCCCTCCCAAATGTTTGTTTCCTTTCTAGCATTATCATTGTTTGCATATTTAATATGTTTCCTTTCTAGAATTACCATCATTTGTTTCCTAGTTCAATGGCCTCCATTTATGGGTTTTCTATAGTGTATCATTTTTTATAGAATTGGCTTCCATTTATGTGTATCTGTTATCTAGTTCCATGCACTGTAGTCGTCATTCACTATATAGTGGTATATGCCTCAACCTTAATATCTATCGAGGGTCCATACTCTGTTTGATAGTTCTTAGATATATATTTTTAAGCCGACTGGGAGGATGCAACAGTGTAGAAGATGAAAAAAAATACAAGTGACAACTTCATGTTTTTGCACATCCAACATTCTACATACATTTCTACCAAGAGTCCTACAACATGCCTTCATTTAAATCCCTTAGTTAACTATAACCCAGACAAAGCATGTGAACTGTTTGACAAATATGTCTCAAAAAAATGGTATCCCGTGCGCTTGAAATATGGTCTCCACTGAACTGTTTGACAGAATGCCTCAAAGAAATATGCTCTATGTGAAATGTTTGACATAATGTCTCTAAACAAATATGGTCTCTTTGAAGAATTCTTGTACAGTGTGCTTATGGTCTAATTCATTTTGATAGCTTCTTTAGTTACGGGGGTCCAGGTAGACAAGGCATGTGAACTATTTGACAGAATGCCTCAAAGAAATAGGGTCTCTGTGAACTATTTGACAGAATGTCTCTAAACAAATATGGTCTCTGCGAATAATTCTTGTACAGTGTGCTTATGGTCTCATTCATTTTGATAGCTTCTTTAGTTTGCAGGGCTCCATGTAGACAAGGCATGTGAATTGTTTAACAGAATGCCTCAAAGAAATAGGATCTCACATCCATCAAACATATGTTCAGTTAGTTGAACCTATATCAATCATTTTGTTCTGTTGGTTATTGTTTTACAATGTCTATAGAATTTTCAGCTCTCACCATTCTTTGTGCTAAAGATTTTATTAATAAAATTTAGGCTTTTCTTGATTCTCCTTCCACAACCATTTGTTGATTGCTTGTACAATAACAACATTTTCATATAGTATGTTTAGCATATGTTGATCCCAGGGATGACATGTACGTTTAATTTAGTATGTTTAGCAACTGTTAGATCTTTGCGACCATACCAATTAATGCATGTATTAACTGTGTATCTCAGAGTCATAATTTAAGCACAAAATTAAACTTCTAAACATTTTCATACAGTATGCTTAGCATATGATGATCTCAAGGATGACATGTACATTTAATTTAGTATGTTTAGCAATTTTTAGATCTTTGCAACCATACCAATTCATGCATGTATTAACTATGTATCTCATAGTCATAATTTAAGCACAGAATTAAACTTCCAAAGATTGAATAATTTGCCCCAAGTCAGGGACGCCAAAAGGACCATAGATACCTCATTATACAAGTCATATCTCCCATTCCTCCGAGCTATTGATTTCTCAAAATGCCTAGACTCATTCAAAAGGACATCATGTAAAAAAAAAAGAAATTTCTTTCCAGACTTATACACTAAATGCCCACCAAATAATTCTCTTTCACTGTAGTTTCTCCTATATGGCTAAGTTTATGAACTTCATACAATTATATGTACCTGTATAATCACTACATATGGTCATTTCAATGAGTTTCACATCATATTTCATAAGCATTCAATATATACAGTACACAAGATCATTGAACACATTTTTATTAGTATGGTAGATTCCAAATTTTAACGCTTGTCTAGTTTAGTATGGCAGTTTTTGATGTTATTTGGTTTAGTATGTTTATCGTATGTTGATCCCAGGGACGATATGTCATAAACTTGATAGAGAATTGTTTTTGAAAAATGTTGAAAAACACACTAAGTTTTTCAGCAACAAAATTTTCAACTATTTCCTTATTTCTTATCATACACAATTGTGTCTCAATAAGATGAACTCGTCTATGGAAGTAAATATTATCTCGTAGTAATGTCATACAGTTTAATTATTGATGTTATTTACAACATATAAATTTCATATTGTACACTATCTTTTTCTTTATTATCGATTAGATTTTGACAAAATGTTTATCATTATAAAACACAATTTGTAAATTAGTTTCTCATTATAAGTGAAAAAATATCATCAAATACTTAGATACCTAAGAATTGAGCATATAATGGATGTTTTATTTTGTAAGATATTGGGCATACTACATGCGCCATGTATATTCCATTGTGCATGTTGTGTGTAGTTAATATTATGAAGTCTTCTATTATTTTTGCGTAAACTTCTATCTATCGTCTTTACCATTCATACTATAAATAAAAATACTTACCATTTCAAATTAGGACATTTATCAATTGATATACCTTCTCAATTTACTGAGGAAAAATATTAAGTTAGAATATATACTAGAAAAGTAAAAAAAAAACATTGTACATGGATCAGTTATACAAAATATGCCCCCCATTAATCACAAATAGCACATGCACTTGGTCCAAATGTTGGAACATTTTAAAAAGCTTAATTCATTTATGAATTCATTTTTTAAAATTATAAAAAAATGTATAAAACATTACTTATAAAATTAGGAATTCATATTTAAATATTTTTTTCTTAATACATTAATAGAGAATGATATAGGGCTTTTTCCTCTATAACATATAAAATGATTGACAACATTAAGTCTTGATTACCACAACAAGGGATTATGATCATAAAAAAACTATCAAGAAATCATTTTAATAAGAATAAACATAATACTAAAAGAAATAATAAATTATAAATAATCATATATGTAGTACAATGTATATAAGATATATGTGAGGAAAACCATTACAAATGAAAACAAATTTTAGTACATCATCCATTGTATTAAAATATTAGGGGAACTTACAGTAGTGTCTAACCATTACAAACCATAAGAACTTGTGTTAGCGCATTATAGTTTTTCTTCTTCTCCCATACATATTTGTTGCAACATAACCATACACACACATGCATTGTTGTTTTGCATTAACTTTGCACTTACAGTATCGTTAATTTGTAATGTATGAGTTTCTTGCATTAGATAGATATCATATCATTTATATTGGTTAAATTGTGACAAAATTGAATCATAAAATTGTGACACTATATTTTTCTTTATTATCGGTTAAATTGTGACAGATTGTTTATCATTATAAAACTCTATGTATTTCAATGTATTGCAATTTTATTATTCATCTACCATCTTTATTTACACGACTAGGTTTGATTTAGTAATTTATTTTTATTTAGACATAGTTGCAAATATGATTAATTTCATAATATAATTAATGTTAAACATTTCGTAATTTCTTCAATATAATTGAGTGATCTTAGTTGTGTTAAATGGAATAACATTAGAGTAAGTTTGATTTTTTTGTATTCATTATATTTGTAAATAATGCTGATGTGCATATACCATTTGTATATAGCATTTTTTTAGTTATATTTTTTATGATGTAAGTTGAAGCAACAAAAATTCTCTGTTGTTATGCTCTCACTCTCGTTTTGGTATATGGGGGCAAGTGCCTCTTGCAAAGACATGAATCGTTGCATGCTAAAGGGGCTTGCCCCTTAGGATGCCACATCGATACGCCCATAGTGTTGGGTGGTAGACTGTGTTGCACAGAGGTTTTTAAAGCCACCCGCTGAAGAGAAATTATTCATACATCAATTTTTCTTGGATAGTTTTTCTGAAATTGTGTTTTGTTTATCATATTAGATGATGTATATTAGTTTTTTCATATAACATACTAACATTAATTGTATGTTTTTGTTTGCATGTGTGGTGTTGTATTTAGTTACTCTTTTGTGTAGTGAATATGAATACACAGAGCTTCATTCCTCCCAATCCTGTTGGGATAAGTATAACAAATCCCAAATTATAAAGGGAGGAAGCATTTAGGAGGTCCAAATTTGTTGTGTACATAGATCATTGCAAGAAAATTAGGCCACCTAAACCAGAAAGTGTAGTGATGGTTAAGGCCCGACTCAATTTTCTGGAAACATCTGTTATCTACCTGTCTGAATTCTGCACCATAGGGTCCCATTCATGAGGATACAGATTGGCATACGACACAATGGAGGATGCACATAAATATGAGCCTCCACATAAGTTGAAGAAGATGGGAGCTCCAAAAGAAAGTTTGAAACAAGCAACATATCCTAAAAGTTGTGCAAAAAAGATTGCACAAGGAAGCAACTCCAAGTTTACTACTAAAAACAAGAAAAAATAGTTAATATTTTTCTATGTTTTGTACTAAAAAACTTTCGACATGTTTTAAAAAAACCTATATAAATATTCAAATTATGAAAAATGTTGATTGTAGTTTAATTTGTCTTTCATTTTGTAATTGGATGATACTTTTGATTCACGTGAGCATAAATATTACATATGTATTTTTAATTAGTATTAATTCAAATTGTTATTAAAATTAGATATTTGGAAATTATTTATAATATTCATTTTAAATTTTTTTAATTGAATTTTTTTGTACTATGTGGAATATGAATGGTAAATACTATTTATTATGTGGACTTTGAATGGTAGAAATTATTACTCTACAAAATTACATTGGATGAACCAATATTCTAAAAAACTTGTATATTTTCCATTTTATTAAAATGTGTTATAATTGATTATATTTTTTAAATTATTAATTTTTTAGAATTTATAGTAAATTTAGATATTTTAAATACAGTTATGTTAAAAATATTTATTGCTAACACATTAAGTCAATATAGATAGGTTAATGTGCAATGCTTGAAAGAATAATACTAGTATTGAAAAAATGGGGTCCAAACTATTTTAAATTCAAATTCTCAAAGAAAAAAATATATTTATTACATGTTGAAATAGGCATCAAAATTAAGATCACAATTAAAAATGAACACATATAAAAATATCCAATGATTGTTAATGTATGATCCCTCTCGACATAATTAATTTATCTTATATTGTGTGTTATCAACATTATATTATATTATTGTAGATTATTGTCAATACCACTAACGAAAAAACCTTTCAGCTATTATAGTAGATTATTAAGCTAAAAGTTAAACATAGTATGAAAAAAGTTGAATCATGGTACATGAAATAATGTAGATTATCAATAACTAAGACTATGTAACTTGTCTTCAATGCACATATTTTATATTTTGTGGGTAATATGATGATACATCATTAAGTGTAGATTAATAAACCGAGCATTGTGGATAAAAGGGAAAGATTCTAGGGATATGTGAAGGGTGTGGAAGCTAGGAAGTACTAATAATAGTACATTCCAGAACCTATGAACATGTCTTGGGAATGAAAAAAAAGGATTTAGACAATGATAAGTTCGTACATATTCAATGGCTCCTCATAATACCATGTCGATATATTTCATTGCTCCTCATAATACCATGTCCATCTGTGTCATTGCTCTTCATAATACCATGTTTCGATATGTTCCTCACAATACTATGGATATTTTGTTACATATTATGTAGATGGATGATTGGAAAAGCCGAGTATGGACACTCTTAAGAAGAATCCCAACCATGGAAGTTGATGAGGTTCACAACCATGGAAGCCGATGAGGTTCACAATGCCTCCATAATGTTGGTAAATTATGCAACATATCCACCCCCTTTCGATATTGGACCAAATAGGGAAAAATGACCCACTTTTCATATTTTGAATGGAGAATGGTCCCAAAAAAATATGGAGCTGGCAAATATGGTTATCATGTCAGGGATGGTCATTCATTTTGTGTTCGACCCTCGGCTCACTAGGACATACACAGTCACTGGCAGATAGATCGATGAAAAACTCCCTGCAGTAGATTGGTGACAATACCTTGGGCGGTACCATGACATCACACTCATCTTACACCCACCACCAGATGGCAACTGGACTAGCTTATCAACAAATGTTCTTGATTGGTGGGATGATGTTGATCGTCAACTAGAAGAGCTTGATGAGTGGAGGTATGAACAATGGAGAGCAACACATCGCGACTCAGATGAGTGTGACAATGATTGTAGTGGGGATGCCTGCACTGGCCTTTGTCACGTGCACTGAGTGATTATGTATTTTGTAAAAGTGCAATGCACTTATTTTGAAAATGTTACTTCTTCCTTTGTTTGATATAGCTTTTTGCTTTGTAGTACAAACTCATGTTATGAACAAGAAGACACCTCCTATAATCGCAGGAGTTTATACTTGGATGTTCAAATTTATTTTCATAATGTAATGTTATTGTTTTGATGCACTACTCCTATATTATCTTTTAACACACTTGCAAGAGAAATTTCATGTTTAATTCAGAAACAACTTGAGTTGATTATCCAGTTTTGAAAAACAATGTGTACAGTTAACTTCATCACAAATGTTTTATTGTGCATAATTATCTCAATATGAATGAAAAATAAGAATAAAATAGTTCATGCACCATTTGTTACAGTTTATCTTGTATTACAATGCATCACTCCAGGGTGGTTATGGCAACACACTTGAACGAAACATAGAGAAGTTTGAGATGTTCCCATCCATGTTCAATATCCATGATTTTGCATTAGGGGAAGATGAAAATAAAAAGACGGTAATATAATACTTTGTGAATAATAATTGTATGTCATATCAATGTTAATGTCATATGTTGGGCTAATAATTATGAAATGTCCTCTTTTCATACAGTTTACTTCACATTCCACGATGGTAATATACAAATTTGTGAACATTAATTCTTTTTCATAATACATAATATTTTATGTTGGGATAATAACTACGTATTTGTACTCACTGCATATAGGTAACTTCACATCCCATGGCACGTACGCATTCCACAAGCGCAAGAGAGGATGCAACCAAATCATCAGTATGTGGTTCATTTGTGCAAGTTATTTGTTTCATTTTTTTTATAGTAATCATAAACAAGTGTCTAATAATATGTTATATTTTAATGTCATTGTCCTCGTGATTTTCGTTACGTGGCACTAGATGGTCCTTCAAAGCCCGTTGGCTCAGATATCCATGAACCTACAATGGAGGTGAATAAATTTAAAACTCAACTTTTTTTTCTTTTTGATTACATATATTCATTATCGTAATAATTATCAAAATTTTCTAACATTATCTTTCAATCAGCCACCTGTAGACTACAAAACTGAACGGGTGAATGGTCGTATTCATTATTTATGTCAGCATGGTTCATGTGTTGTTAGTGGGGATGTTAGGTTTTGGGAGTTGCATAGACTTAATCAACATCGTTAGGTTGCACACAATCTTCCCTTCAGTGAAACCACGTTAGTATGGTTGTAAGCATATGGGAAAACGGGAACCTATCTCTCATGATAGGAGTAGGGCATCCATACAGAAGAGAGAGGGGGATGTAGACTATGTCTTGAGGTAGCGATACAACCTGCAGCGTAAGAGGGTTATCGATCAAGTTTGTAAAAAAGAATGCAAAACTCGATTCAAGGAGTTGAGTCAGGGAGGAAAGAGGGAGGTGGATGCTAAAATGCACGCCTATAATTCAGAGGATATGTGACAGGTGAGAAAGGAGAGGTGGTTGAGAGTGAGAGAAAGAAAGAACAACTCAAATACTGGGACAAAGGTAAATTTATGATTAGTATAATATATTATGTAGTATGTTTTGTTGGTAATAAAAAACTTAATATTATCTCATGAACAAGAAGATAGAGAAGAGGGTGGAGCAGCTAGCGAGAATGTTGACCCCCCTAGGAAGGATCTCGTAAGTAATTATTGGAATTTCATTGCTATATGGAATATAGTTTTTTATTTGTGTGTATATTAACTCCTTTTGACAATGTGCATAGGATTATGACATTCCCTTGAGTCAGCTCCTACGCCGACAGAGAGACTCGCTTAGTAGTATGAAACAAATAAAGGTAACAAATACTTAACACTCATGTGATAATTGTATGTTGTCATATGTTGTTGATATTTCAATTGTCTTGATGACTTGATTGTTGTAGGTAGACGTTTTTAATGAGACATTCCCTTCACATTCAGCCTCTGGTCTCAATCTTATTGGTGAGATTGCTTCACGAGAGGTCCGAGAGGCCGAGATGAATATCGACGGAGATGCAACTTCCTTGTCAGTCGAGGAGAGAGAGGGTGACGAGGGGAGGCACGAGGAGAGGGGCACAGATGACGGTGCTGATGGGAGAAGAGAGGGGGGAGATGGACTGGTAAGTTATTTAATGTTCTCATTCTCTTTTCTGTAATCGTTTTTGGTAAAATTAAGATAAAATTATTAATGCAATTGAGATTTTTTTAATTCTAGGTTATTCCTGACGGGTTCAAAGTGAAATTAATGTCAGATGATATAGTCATTGTGAGAGGGGTTGTTTGTGATAGTAGACCGCATGCGGTGTGTCATGGCATGAGACTCCCCCCATTTACTATCAAGGTCATCATTTCTGAGGCCATTGTTCCCACTTGACCATTTCCTTACCCTTCAACATTCACAAACACTTTGATAGAGTGTGTCAAAGGGTTTGCAATATGGTATGTTAGAGATATGATACTGGACACTCCTCCACCAAAGGAAAGTAGATGTAATGGATGATTTATTTTAATTATTTGTGTAAGTAAAATGATTCACCCATGTTGGATAATTTACTAAATGACTGGATTTCAGGATGATATTGTACATTTTTAGTCGAGAGGGTGCACCGTAATCGGATGTAGACATCCATACCTCCCCCCAGCCCCCCGGTCCTTGGGATCACACCTCCTTCCATTCATAGAGACAAGAAGAAGCATGTTAGATTTTATGGTTCAATTAATTTTGCTGCTGCCAATATGAAGCGAAGGAGATGAAAATGTTTATTATATAACATTTATTTGATAACAAAGCTTATGAGGGCTGTGATTACTATAGATGTATATATGACGATGTTGTTACTTTAATGTGTTTATGTACTCGTGTTTGACGTTTATGATTTAGTATTGCATTCATTATATATTGAATATGGTTTGTGGTTTATATTGATCAATGAAATGATTTGTGGTTATGGATTAGCAGTTATGGAATAATGTTTATGGTTTTTGGTTTATGGGTTATATAGAGTTATCCATTTATGATATGTTTATAGTGCATTAGATGATTTTTTATTGTTATTATGAGACATTCCATTTATTGTATTCAAATTCTTATTAATAGCACCCTGATTGCTAGAGTCATATATATGATGATGTTATCACTATGTATGTGGTTAATGTATTAAAAATGAGATGTTATCTGACTATGGATTATGGTTTATGGTTTATGGTTTAATAGTTACATTCTTATTCCATGTATGCCTACGTGGGTTTTATGTGCTTGCTAAACTTTAATATTTATTTCATCTATGAAAATATTTTGTTGAGTATACACTAAGTGAATTATTTTATTTGTAATTATGTTTGGATGCTAACATATATAAGTCATTTGCTTAAATGCAGGTGTAATTAGATGGCTAGAGAAAATAAGGATGAAAAACACAAGGCTAAACATGTGGAGGAAACGAAAGACTATGAATCATTTGATAGTACTACTTATGTGTTCAGAAACTTTCCGAAGAGGCCTACACATGAAGATGAGGGTGTTGTAAAAGAAGATGAGACTTCCCCACTGTTGCGTATGGAATTAGAAATGCAACTTCTAACGAAGAAGGTAGAGTTTTATACAACTGAGTGTGAAAGATTTACATTAGAAAATTTATATTTTTCGAAAAAAAGAGGAATTATTGGAACAAGTAGCACATCTTTCCTCAAGGAAGATGGATTTGGAGATTGATGTTGAAGAGTTGGAACTGGAAATTAATAATTGGGAGACAACGCGTGAATCGAACAAAAAAGTGTCAAAAAATCAGGTAGTAAGCTTTAAATCTGTTCTTCAAATCCATGCGAACGCCATAAGGTGGAATAGAAGAATTTACATATGGAGGCCAATTCGTCAAGTTTTGAAAATGTACCCATCACTCCCACCAAAGGCGCATTTAATAAATGAATATAAAACTTTGTAATAAAATATTATTGTTCATGCAACCTTTGAAAACAAAAGATGTTTTATGAACATATATTAAACTTACATATATTTATCCTTTCTTTTTTAATACTTCAAACTAATTTTATGTATATTGTGAGTATTGTAAAAATATATATTTACCTTTTGTATGTTATAATTCAACAAATTATATTAAAACCTTGGAGTTGGTATACGTAATATATTTTAGTTTTTATAAGAGTAAATAATATTACTAATCATTCTAGGTATAGTATATTGTGAGTATTTGTAAAAAAAAATATTTACCTTTTGTTTAGAAAATAATAACACCCACAAAATACTAGAACAAACATTAGTATGTTATTATTCTACAAATTATATTAAAATGTTGGAGTTGGTATGCATAGTATATTTTAGTTTTTTCCACACATTGAAGAACGCAATGCATCTCCACATGATAATTACTTAATATGGATTACATCAATACAAAAGTGTGTAAAATAATCATGGTTTGCACCTTCACGAAAACCACATTACATTTTTCAAAGTGCTAAAAAATACAATGTGTTTTTCAATGTGTCAAAAAACACACTTTGATTTTTCTGCACTTTGATTTTTCAATGAAATGAAAAGCACACAAATTTTCCACATGATAATTACTTAATGTGGATTACATCATTACAATAAGGTATAAAAACATCATGGTTTACACCTTATCGAAAACTACATTGCGTTTTTCAAAGTGCTGAAAAAAATAGTGTGTTTTTTAGCATGGTAAAAAAACACTTTGTTTTTTCGATGAGAAGAAAAGCACACAAATTTTACACATGATAATTACTTAATATGGATTACAGAATTATAATAATGTGGAAACACATCGTGGTTTACACCTTGTCAAAAACCGCATTGTGTTTTTCAAAGTGCTAAAAAGCACAGTGTTTTTTTCAACGTGCTGGAAAACACACTTTGTTTTTTCGATGAGATGAAAATCACACAAATTTTCCACATGTTAATTACTTAATTTATATTACATGATTACAATAAGGTGGAAAAACATCATGGTTTACACCTTGTCGAAAACCGCATTGCATTTTCCAAAGTGTTGGAAAACATAGTGTGTTTTTCAACATGTTAAAAAACACACTATTTTTTCAACGAGATGAAAAACACATAAATTTTCCACATGATAATTACTTAATGTGGATTAAATCATTACAATAAGGAGGAAACACATCATCGTTTGCACCTTGTCGAAAATTACATTGCATTTTTCAAAGTGCATAAAAACACATTGTGTTTATCAACGTGCATAAAAACACACTTTGTTTTTTCCACGAGATGAAAAGTGCACAAATTTTCCACATGATAATAACTGAATTTTGATTACATCATTACAATCATGATTTGCACCTTGTCCAAAACCGCATTGTGTTTTTCAACATGCTAATAAACACACTTTGTTTTTTTTACGAGATCAAAAGCACACAAATTTTCCACATGATAATTACTTAATGTGGATTACATAATTACAATAAGGTGGAAAAACATCTTATTTTGCACCTTTTCAAAAACCGCATTGTGTTTCACAAAGTGCTGAAACAAAAAGTGTGTTTTTCAACTTGCTGAAAAATACACTTTGTTTTTTCCACGAGATGAAAAACACACAAATTTTCCAGATAATAACTACTTAATTTTTATTACATCATTACAATAAGGTATAAAATCATCATGGTTTTCACCTTGTCGAAAATCACATTGCACTTTTAAAAGTGCTGAAAAATACAGTGTGTTTTTTAACGTGCTAAAAAACACATTTTGTTTTTTCCACGAGATGAAAATCACACAAATTTTTCACATGATAATGACTCAATATGGATTATATCATTACAATAAGGTGGAAAAACATTTTGGTTTACACCTTATCGAAAACCGTATTGTGTTTTCCAAAGTGCTGAAAAACATAGTGTGTTTTTTAACGTGCTGAAAAAACACTTGATTTTTTTGGTGAGATGAAAATCACACAAATTTTCCACATAATAATTAATTAATTTGGATTACATAATTATAATAAGGTGGAAAAACATAGTGGTTTGCACCTTGTCAAAAACCGCATTGTCTTTTCCAAAGTGCTAAAAAACACAATGTCTTTTTCAACGTGTTGAAAAAAACACTTTATTTTTTCGACGAGATGAAAATCACACAAATTTTATACATGCTAATTACTTAATGAGGATTACAAATAAGGTGGAAAAATATCGAGGTTTACACCTTGAAAACCACATTGCGTATTCCAAAGTGCTGAAAAATAAAGTGTGTTTTTCAACGTGCTAAAAAACACACTTTATTTTTTCGACAAGATGAAAAGCACACAATTTTTTCACATGATAATTACTTAATCTTGATAAAATCAGTCCAAAAAATTAGAAAAGCATCATGGTTTACACCTTATCAAAAATCATATTGTTGTTTCCAAAGTGCTGAAAAATGCACTTTGTTATTTTCCACGAGATAAAAAGCGTACAATTTTTTGACATGATTATTACTTAATGTGGATTACATAATTACAAAAAGGTGTAAAATCATCATGGTTTACACCTTTTCAAAAACTGCATTGTATTTTTCAAAGTGCTGAAAAATAAAGTGTGCTTTTCAATGTGCTGAAAAAGCACTTTTTTCGATGAAATGAAAAGCACACAAATTTTCCACATGATAATTAATTAATCTTGATAAAATTAGTCCAAAAAATTGTAAAATCATCTTGGTTTACACCTTGTCTAAAACCACATTGTGTTTTCCAAAGTGCTGAAAAACACAATGTATTTTTCAATGTGCTTAAAACACACTTTGTTTTTTCCATGAGATGAAAAGCACACAAATTTTACACATTATAATTACTTAATGTGGATTACATCATTACAATAAGGTGGAAAATCATCGTGGTTTGCACCTTGTCGAAAACTACATTACATTTTTCAAAGTGCTGAAAAACACAATGTGTTTTTCAACATGCTGAAAAACACACTTTGTTTTTTCCACAAGATGAAAATTAAAAAATGTTTCCACATGATAATGACTTAATGTGGATTACATCATTACAAAAAGGTGGAAATGTATCATGGTTTGCACCTTTTCGAAAACCGCATTGTATTTTTCAAAGTGCTGAAAAACAGGGTGTTTTTCAATGTGTTGAAAAACACACTGTTTTTTTTACGAAATGAAAAGCACACAAATTTTCCACATGATAATTACTTAATATGGATTATATCAGTACAATAAGGTGGAAAAAAAAATTGGTTTGCACCTTGTCGAAAACTGCATTGCGTTTTCCAAAGTGCTGAAAAATACAGTGTGTTTTTCAACATGCTAAAAAAATAGTACATTTTTTCAACGAGATGAAAAGCACAAAAAATTTCCACATGATAATTACTTAATGTGGATTAAATCATTACAATAAGGTATAAAAATATCATGGTTTACATCTTATCAAAAATCACATTGTGTTTACCAAAGTACTGAAAAACACTGTGTGTTTTTCAATGTGCTAAAAAACATAGTGTGTTTTTGAACGTGCTGAAAAACACACTTTATTTTTTCAACGAGATGAAAATAAAACAAATTTTCCAAATTATAATTACTTAATCTTGATAAAATCAGTCCAAAAAAGTGGAAAAGCATTGTGGTTTACACCTTGTTGAAAACCACATTGCGTTTTCCAAAGTGCTGAAAACCCTGTTTTATTTTTTCTATGAGATGAAAAGCACACAAATTTTTTACATGAAAATTACTTAATGTGGATTACATCATTACAATAAGGTGGAATATAATCGTTGTTTGCTCCTTGTCGAAAACCGCATTGTGTTTTTCAAAGTGTTGAAAAACATAGTGTGTTTTTTAATGTTAACAATTGTAAGAGTTAAGCAAGATATTAAGTGGTGTTTCATATATAGTGTGGAAAAATAAAGCCATTAAATTTTATCCATCTATAATTATGTTTTTTTCTAGAAAGTGAACTTACAAACTAAAGTTGAAGAATATAGATATTTCAAAACATTTAAATTGAAAAATGTGATTTCTCCACAATGAAATTTTAAAAATATAGGATTTCCAAAAATAATAATGTCTTATATGAAATAATATATATATATATATATATATGAATTTTATTATATTGTGAAATATCTATATAATATTTTAGAGTCACTAATTTACTATAGATAATTCACAATTTTGTTTTCAAAACTAGTGTATTGTGGACTATCAACAAAAAATAATTTCGATTAATTGAATATTTATAAATAGACTTGATTAATGATTGTAATTATTTTTGGTTTCATAAAATATTCATAAATAATATTTGGGTTATTATGTAGATTATCAACACAAAACGTTAAACTTGGAGGTGATGTATATTATTCATGATTGAAAATTTTTACCTTGTTTAAGGATTTGTCATCCGTGAGTAACTTATAGTAGTGTAGATTATCTACATCTATAGTTTTACTTATATTTTGTTAGTGTATATTATAAAAAAAATAGAAATAAATAACATATTAAATATCCCATAATGCATGTATTTCAAATTTTGTGGATAATACAACTCGATATTATAATGTCTATAATTTTCACAATTTTATTTGAAACTTAGAAATGGTGCCAAACTTTTCAATTGGAATAAATATTATTTACTATACATTCTGAACAACTAGTATTCAATGGCATACTAAACTGTCTAAAATATACATATAATTTATAAATTGTGAATAAATTGTGCATTGTTTTTAGGAATTATGACAGGTTTCCAACTTTCTTTGTGAACTCTCATCTTCTTCAGTTTATGTGGAGGCTCGTGTTTCTGTATATCTTCATTTTACCAACAGGATGGGGAGGAATGAAGCTCCAATTATTCATGTTCAGTACACAAAAGAGTAATTAAATACAACACCACACATACAAAAATAAACGTAGAATTAAAGTTAGTATGTTATAATATAGAACGAATATGCATAATTTAATATGAAAAAACATACATAAAGGAAAACACCATTTCAAAAAACTAATATGTATGAGAAATTCATGTATGAATAATTTCTCTTTGGCGAGTGGCTTTAAAATCCTCTGTGCAACACAGTCTACCACCCAACTATGGGCATATCGATGTGGCATCCTAAGGGACAAGATTCTTCAACACTTACTGATTCCTGGCTTTACAATAGGCACTTGCCCCCATATACCGAAATGAGAGTGAGAGTATGAAAATAGAGAATTTTCTTTGCTTCAACTTACGTCATACATTTACAACCTTATAAGTACCAATATATAACAACTAATAAAAAAATTATATACAAATGATCTTCACATTAGCATTATTTACAAATATAACGAATATAGAAAATCAAACGTATTCTAATCTTATTCCATTTAACATAGCTAAGAACAATGAAATTACAATGAAGAGCTGGAAGATCACATGCAAATTTAATTGTAATTTTAATATTTTCTTACGATAAAAACAAATCAACATGCAAATCAAGAACTTATTTATGCTTATAGATAATATTAAGAATTGTCTCAAACACTTGTAACATTAAATGTGCTCATTTTGGTTAACTATAATTATATTAATGTTTGAGTTCGGATTTTAAGACATTTATTATTAAGGTTCTTTTTTTAAAATATGAATACAAATATTAATGCAGGGTTCATTGTAAGAAGCCTCTAGTAAATTGGAGGTGGAAAATCCCTAGTGAATATACCTATAATCAATTTCCCTGGAAAGGTGAATTTTCCAGGATTTCAGAGTCAAATTTTTCATTTTTCAATTTCTTAAAGGGGAGCATTTTTTTAGTGTCGTGTGACAACAAACCTAGTTGTCGCACGATACCAAAAAAATACTCCCCCTTTTCGACCATTGCAACCTCCTTGTCACGCATCAACACCCTCCCTTGTCACACATCAGTAACCCTCTTGTCGTGTGTCAACACCTTCTCTTGTCGTGCCTCAACAAGTAATTCAGACGGTACCTCTCTAATTTAGTAGTAAGGTGCTAGTATACTACTAGGAGAATTACCTAGGTTTATACAGGAGTATTTTTCAATGGCAGGCAAAGCCGACCCCTAAAAAAATTATACTTGAAATTTTAGGTGAACAGTACACTAACCTGCTCTTAAAAATTCTCATTTTCAAATTTTCCTAAAATGGAATATTCGCCAAATTACAAATATTTGCCACTAAAAAACTCCTTATATTAATGTCCTAATAGCGTGACTTGAAAATTTTAACTTTATAAATGAAAACATGTGGAAAACCAATGTGTATTTCAACATGCTAAAAAACACACTGCGTTTTTCAACATGTTGAAAAATAGGCTATATTTTTCATCAAGATGAATAACACAAAGGTTTTCCACATGTTAATCACTAAATATGAATTACATCAGTCAAAACAAGATCAAAAACATAGTGTGATTTTCATAATGTTGAAAAACATAGTGTGTTTTTCATCTTGTTGAAAAACACTACAAGTTTTTCAATATGCTGAAAAACGAATTGTGCTTTTCATTGTGTTTTTCAACAAGATGAAAACACACTGTGTTTTTCAACACGATGAAAATGACCTTGTGTTTTTAATCATGTTTTGACTAATGTAATCAATTATTATCTTATTATATTATTTATGATTGTGACTACCAACACACCTCTTAGTGCATTTGTAACGTAGATAGCCACTATTTAAAAAAAAAATTATTTGATCACGTAAAATTTAAACATACATAGAGAGTTTATAACGTACATAAAATACTAAGGGTAACTAGTGCACATTTCTCAAATTTGATGGTGAGTTATAGCCCTAAAGAAAGTTTTGTAAAGATCAGAATTTTTTATTTGCCTTCTAAATTATGTATAATAATATTATTATAAAAATAATTAATATGAAAAGTATCATGGTTTGCACCTTGATAGTATAAAGAATTTACAAATACATTTATTAAATCATTTATTAGTATATCTAATGCGACCTAGAATTTACCATGAATAACCTAGGCACATTGGCACATCACCTAGCCTGAGATGAGCGCTCACCCGAAGTACACAAAGGTACCAAGCCCCTCCTTAGAGTTGTTTGTGCAGGATGTGAACATGATGAAGATATAATGTATTCAAATCCATAAATAGCATAAATATTTCACATAACATATTCCATATCTAGATCTAAGAGAATCATAAATTAAGTGATAAACATAATGAAGTCAACCATGTAAGAACCAATTATAGTCGTGTTTAACACCATTATTCACCTAATACACTCCATTATATTAAAACACGGTAAATACAAAAGCTTCTTACAATAAGTAGTATCATAATTTTATGTGTGCATCAAATCTGGTAGCATAACTCCACAATATCTCATACACGGTATATATCTAGCTACATATATTAATAAATATTTATAAGGATAGGGACTTTCCCTTCACTGCTTACACACTTCCCAAAATAGGTCGCATGCTAAAAATAGTCATGTGAATTCACAATAACATGCACACATGTAAGTGCACTAATAATAGATCTCTTTTAGTTAACTAGCAATAGTAATGCTATTATTAACTCGTACTCATGCATGGCACTTATTAGACACTCTTCCCAAAATAGCATTTGTGTGTCGCGCAAGTCTACATCTTGTTGTTTGCTCCATACACTATCTCCAAAAATATCCCGTAACCATGAAAATGGCTAAGTCCCAAATCAATCTATCTTTCGCACGTGTTTCCTTCCCTATCCTTTTGAGCCTTCAAATATTCCTTGCTACCGCATACGAATCTTCTGTGTGCCCTCTCCTTAGTTTCATATTTTGTCTGCTCAACATTACCCCACACTAAACTACATTGTCATCCCAAAAATGGGGTTCTTCCTGATGTTGCCAAAGAATAAAGAATAAGAATGGAAAGAATCTAAAAAATTACTTTACAAAGAATCAACTCTGCAACACTTCTATTTTGCAGCACCCTTTGCTTAAATGGCCCACTCATCAATCCTTCACATAAATATTTGTCAAACCTCTCTGTGAGGGAATTATTTTCCATGGGATACTCCAAGATCTTGTTCTTTGGCCCATTAGGCAGTCCAATTTATACAAACACAAGGGAAAGGAAGATAGTGTCAAAAATTATCTTCTCTCCTATGCGCACTTCCTCAACAATGGTGTCTATAATGTAGCCTGATAGGTTGTAGACTAATCCCTGAGACATTTTCTTTACAACATGCATCCACATGGTATTCACCTATGACCATATCTCTTGATCATTCAACTTGCTTACCAGATGCGTGGCTGCCGGAACCACTGGGTACTTCTTCAATTTATCAATTTTCATTCCGCGCGGACCCTTAGTATACCCCAACTCCTTTCTTGTCTCTATGATTGTTGCTTTATCAATCAGATCACTAGAAAGGTTTACCCTTGTGCCCTTCAATCCTATTAGTGTCGAGATCAAGGTTGTTGTGATTCTAACCCTTCGTCCAATGAAATAGAACAAGTTTTCATGGACCCTACTCATCAACCATTGCTATAACAGTTCATACTTGCCAAAATATGGGAGCTCATACAACTAATAGACTCCTACCTACTTCAAACATTTCTCCCCAACCTCGTCATATGCTAGCATATCCTCCATCGTGTATTTTTTGGTCTTTATACTCAATAATGTGTCCAAATCTTTCTTGTTGTCAAATGTACGGTGGTTGTATTCATTTATTTTGTACATGTTGATGTGGGAATCCCACTCTTTTATGATTATCACACCTTATGGGTACTGCATATCTGAAAAATTACTCTCAAGATCCATTTCAAATTCATCCTCTACCTTATTCTTTCCTTTCATGCCTGCTGCAGGTGCTTTCTTTCGTGTCATCATAAAAATCCTAGATTTTCACTATCTGTAAAGAGAAAACTCAAACCCTAGCTCGAATCTACGAGCCCTAGATTGAAACCGTGTGCCCTAGCTTGTTTTCAACACCTTTACTTCACTAAAACCCTTCACCAATGGGGACGAAATCCTCCTACGCATAATAATCCACTCTCCACGTCTGGTTTCACACTCTTTGCACCTCAATATGACTCACTCGGCTTGATCGTACTTAGCTCGCTCAAATACTTGTGATCACAAAGGTAAAAATGAACCCACATCACATCCTTATATATATTTTCAAAACATTAGTGCATTTATTGCTCCTTCAAAACCAACAATCCTCTCATTAATTGACTATTTTCACAACATCCGCACGGTACATCTTTGCACCCTAGCTATAACCTTCTAGTGTGCCTTCCTACCTTCTGGCTACAGACTTCTCTTCACTACACTTCCATGCGCCCAAGTACCTTGCTACTGCGCCTTTCCTTAGTAGTATCCATGGCCACTATTTACCTTGCATTATATTGTTCCCTCATTTATCTCCATCTACGGTCATATTTTTTAAAGCAATCTCCTTTCTAACAACTACTCTCCAAACTTGATTAGCACTTGTAGCAGTTTGTTCCTTTATGTGTACCCAGTTGTAAATAGCCACCCCCACACCAATGGTATGTGCAGTCCTCTACACATAAAATTTCTTCAAATGGTAATTAGCTTCTAGCACTCAAATACACTTATTACCAAAAACACCAACTAAATTGACAAAGCATAGCGACAAAAAAGGAAATACATTAAAGAAATACATAAATGAAACCCTAGTCTAAATGGAAACACTACCTTATTACAAACACCAAGAAGACTTATTTATAGTAGGGCTTCAGCATACTCCTGTTGAAGTAACCGGGTAACCATATTCCATCAATTTTCTCTAATTGAAAAGCACCTAATTCAAGTATATGAGTGATAATATACACTTTAAGCTTTCCTGGATGGCATAAAAACTTAGAGTCATAAAGAAGCACCATATGTCCCATCTTAAGATTTTTTTCCCTGATGTGCCTATCATGGCATGCCTTCTACATGGCATTTTCCTACTTCTGACTCCAATATGCTATGGTGCACCTCTCATCCAACTGTATCAATTTATCAATTATTTCCTCCAAATATTGCTCATCATCTAGACCTCCAGCTCACAAAATACGTAAAGAATGTAACATGAATTCGATAGGAAGAACTGTTTATACGCAAAACACCAACTAAAAGGTTGTGGCCTTGTTCAACCTCTTATATGTTGTTCTATATGCCCAAAGCATGTTAGAAACTCTATCATCCCAATCTTTCCTTCCAACGTCACAAATTTTTGTCAATGTCTGACTCAAAATCTTGTTAAAGGCCTCAGCAGTCCCATTTTCCTGAGGATGATAGGGTGTAGTCTTATGGTGCACAATCATAAATTCATCCAATAGTATCCTGATCATCTCATTCAGAAAGTGTGTACCCCTATCAATTGTCAAGCTCAGCGGGCATCCATACCTTGTAAGAACATTTTCCCATAAGAACCTAGCTATTGTAGGTATTGTATAATCCTTGGTAGGTATTACTTCTTCCCACCTTGTAATATAATCTATGCAAGTGATGATGTAGTGCAATCAAGTTCTACGTGCGGCTGGTAAAATAGGACCCACAAAGTCTATAGCCCATTTCTCAAATGGCTCTAGACTAGGAATAGGTCTTAAATTCATTTCATCTCTTTTCCCAGGTTTACCAACCCGTTGACAGTGATCACACTCCTTACAATATACTTTACAATCTTTGTAGAGGGTCTCCCACCATAATCTAGTGAGTAGAATCTTGCACACAGTGGCGTCACCTACATAGTGCCCACCTACAATACCACCATGAGTCTCTTCTATTAAGTCAATGTGCTCATGCTCTAACACACACCGACACAATACTTCATCTTGACCTACCTTGTAAAGGTCACCACTAATCAACATAAAAGGTTTCACACGAATTGTAAGTTGTTTCTTCTCTAAGGATTTCATCCCTTCTGGCGCCATACCTGTACGTAAAAAATATATTAGTATCATCTAATTCTGAAGGTGTGCATTGTAATCTATACAACTGTGCATCTGATATTGTATCTTCAATTGTCAATACGTCCTCCCCTGACTGAATTCTTGATCAGTGGTCTCGGCCAGAACTACTTTCCCCTAGTTTTACCACAACTGTGAATTCAAATTCTTGGAATAAGAGTGCCCATCGACATATGTGCCCCTATAAAATAGACTTGTTTACCAAGTATTTCAATGCCGTGTGATTGGTGTAAAATACGAATGGTGTTGCTAGAAGGTATTGTCTAAATTAATGCAGAGCATAGATCATTAACAAGGATTTGCACTCAATAGTTATATAATTATGTTCTACAGGAGTCAACTTTCTACTTGCAAAATAGATAGGATGATCTATGATACCTTCTACAGGCTGAGCTAACACCGTACTAATGGCCTTTCCTGAGGCATCGACAAGCACATGAAACAGTTGGTCCCATGAGGGAAAACCAGAAAATAGGCATTGTAGTAAGTCTCTCCTTTAATGTCTCCAATGTACGTTGTTGCGGTTCTCCCCAATAAAATGTCCCATTTCTTTTTAGTAACTCTTTGAAAGGTGCGGAAACCTTAGCATATCCTTTGATAAATTTTCTATAATACCCAGTGTGACCCAAGAATCCATGCACCTAACTCTGACTGGTAGGATCTTCTACGCCTACAATAAATGCAACCTTAGATATATCTACTAAGAAACCTTCCTTATAGATGATGTGCCCTAACAGAGTGCCAAAAGGTGTAGGAAACACACACTTTTTATGTTCAAATAGATGCTCAATTGTCTACATATTTCAAAAATTAAGTGCAAATTGTCACAATGATCCTTAACAAGCCCATACACCATCTAATCATCCAAGTAAACTTGCAAGAAAATGTGAATAAAATCCTAGAATGCTTGAACAACTATTCACGAAAATACAACAGGCAAGTTTTTGACACCAAAGGGCATCACAATATATGTAAAAATTCCCTATTTATTGGTGAATTTTTTTTTCTTGATCCTCCTGTGCAATCTGGACCTGACGATACCCAGAGAATCCATTTGTATAAGAATAGATTTCACGCCCTGCAATTCCTTCTAATATCTCCTCTATGAAAAGTGTAGGAAAGGGATCAATCACACATGCGGAATTCAGTTCTCTTTAATGTGTGCACAAATCCTAATCCAACCATATTTCTTTATACTGATAACCATGGGGCTAACCCACTCTAATTCTTCTAGGGGCTTGATGATGCCAGACTTCAACATCTTGTTAATTTCTTCTTTAACTTTTATGCACAGGTTAGGGTTCATCCTGTAGGGTCTCTTCCGGGTGCACACCTTCCTTAAGCTTGATATTCATTTCTCCTAATGATTCATGCACTCCTTTTAATTCATGGTATCCCCTAGGAAATAAGTCCTAAAAATCATGGAGAAAATCCACTATCTTTTCCACTTCATATTCAAATCAATAATCTCCAATTATTTCCTCTTTAGGTTCAGCATCCGTACCAATATTCACTTTATTTGTCCTCGTAGGTTCATGATAGGCGCACACGTTGTTATCCGCACTTTCCAAGACCTCGTGCATACCTGCTGAATGATCTATATCCAATTTTTCTACTTCCTCGTCATCCACTATGTATACCATCTTTCCTTTTTCTTTCTCAAAGTAAGTGTGCTTAAGTAGCATGGCATCTATCTCTGCTTATTCATAAAACCGTGCTCCTGAGTCGTTTGCATAAAATAACTCCAGAACTATTTATTTTTCCTTTGCACTATCCCCCATAGTTAAATGCTTTATGACCCTTAAGTCCTCTTCTACTGGCAGTTTAGTAGAGAAGTAGTCAAAATTCTGGACAATTCCTGTAATCAAATCCTACCAATTTTTCAGTTTCTCTATGTAGCTCCACATATACATACCAAACACGTGCGTAGCCTTGTAAAGTGGAATAAATTTTGCGCACCCATAGTGAGGGTGGTAAAGATTCCTGGCCCTCTCTCTAGAACCTCTCACACTACTAAACATGGTGTTGAACAGGTTGATTACCATGATAAGTGCATATTTGAGTAGGTGCATTGCTCCTGGAAAACTAATTTGTAAGAGCAATCCTGACTTCATTCCATTCTACAAGATTATCCCTATGAACCACCCACCAACGCGTTGTTTATCACATACAGGTTAGTATTTTCTCAAAGCCATGGTATTATGGAAATTCATTTAAAGTGGAACCTATGATAACCATATTCTCTTACATTTTGGACATTGTTATAACACCTACCCATGATATAGCCATATTCCCAATTGAAAAATTACCCTTACACAAGTACTAAGCAAGAAGCCATAATAACCTAGTTGCAATATACTAGGAATCACATGGTTCAAATTACATGACCACTAAAGGGAAAGGATTCAAGGGGTTGGCACCAACTATACTATCAACATCAGCGCCATTATTTTTTATTTTAATATTATGATGCATTTAATTTTATAGATTAAGTTCACATAGCATTTAGTTATGTAAAGTTACAAGAATTAACCTTAATTAGCCAAGTACATCATCTTCAGTGCGGTTGACTAGAAAATACAATGTATAATTTCATCAACTCAATAAATTCCACACATGCACCAGTAAACTAATTTTTCTTCCTTCGACAATATAACAAGAATAACGGTTTACAACAAGTTTTCAAATGCATCTATTCATGTTGGTTCAAGAACTCTCCATAGTATTTCCATATGACAATCCTCCTTTGGAAATATAACTAAGTCAACTTATTTTTCTTTAAAAAATATACAAGAGTACATATAAATATGAAAATCATATGTTTTTTTCAACCTTTGTAGGACAACATATCAATAAACCATTTACATCTTTAATGATCTATTTTATCAAACATTACATAACCCCTTGCCTACCTCCAGCCTGTCCAAAATTAGTGAAAACATGGTCAGTGATAAAATCGGCATGGCATTCTCCTATGACTAATATATTTCACATATACCTAAATTTCCATTTACAATGAATTTAAAGACTTGTACACAAAAATAGAGTGTAAGAAACACAAATGCAGTTTCATTTCTCTTTTAAGATAGAGAGATATAGAGAGAAGAGAGATAAAACCACCCTGCAAACATTTTTCTCAAATCAAGTGATATAAAATATTTCTATATAGTCCTATGATAGTGTCTATAGGTTTTTTAATAGTTATTCAGCTAGGAGAAGGCTCGACGACATTTTTCTCGTTATTGCTACAAGTTTATAAGAATGACCAATTTAGCCCAAGTGGCCCATAAACTGAGTTCAAAATCCATTTTTCGAGACTCAACACACTAGGTTTAAATTTATGTCTACTCTCTTATATACAGGTAAGCCTTAAAATTTGACATAACTCAAATTTTGTGACCAGGGTTCAAATGGTGACTACCTTTTTGGATCTACTTATTGTAACTGTGCAAGTTCGACCTTGTCATTGAATGACCATAGGACTACACTACCCCCTTGCAAATATATCTTACAAGAATATTTTATCAAAACTAATTATTTATTATGATTTTCCTAAAGAAATTCTAGAGGTATGTGGTGAAAATTTTTCATTTCTCGATATATAATCCTAAACCTCAAGCTAAAACCAGAAAAAGTTTTCAACTTCTAGTAGTTGTCCAATACTATGAAATGGTCAACTAGTCTCTTAGAAACGTGACAAAATTTAGTCAAATGATTATCTAAATTTTTTCTATGGGTTGATGTGGCATCAAACATCACCAGGGTGCATGGTAAAATCATAATTTTCCTAGCACGAGGTTTAGAGGAGGTCTTTTATGCGTCGATGAAAATAGTGTTTTATTAAATTTTGTGAGTGTACAAGTGGCAAGTTATCACGAAATGAAAAGTGTACAGATGGGATAGTATACACAGTCCCTATGTAAACATTTTCATTTAATTCATCAGCTCCACTATCACGTCAATCAACCCAAGCTAAAAATTCCTCCTAGTCTTATTAGGAAGTAAGTAGCCATTGATAAGAACCATCAAGTAAATAGGCAGCCGTATTATTGCATCGTCCTTCGTGCACTCTGCAAGGTACATCACCATATCCTATCCATGGATATCCTCTAATCTAAACATGATTTTTGTCTACGTTCATATTTTTTATGCTCTCCTCTCCTACTGAATCAAATGAACCTACATCAATACCCTCAGTATGCAGTATACATCCTCTGGTATCACAGACATATCCACGGTATGTAATCTAAATGTCTAGGACTCGTTGTGCCATTGGACCACTAAAACATTCAATAAGTAGTGATCCAATCTAATAGCTGGAATCTGTTCCATGTGTGTCAATCATGACACCTCCAGTACCACACACAGTGCTCTCCACTCTTACCGCATCATCTGTCTCTCGAATGATCGCAATCGTGAATGTCTCTCTCACACATCCAAGGCATATAATCTCTCATGCACACATTGTACCACCTCATTATTCCTTTCCAAACCATTTTTCAATCTTATCCCATTTCTAAAACTTACCAATTTCACTAACTCGTGCTAGCGAACTTAAAGTTATGCTAGTGCACATGTTTTCATGCTAGCGCACATCTTATCATGTTAACACACTCATGTTAATGCTAAGGAACTCAACTCTAGATCATTTCTTATCATGCTAGCAGATCCATTATAACATTAGCACACTTATTACACTAACACAAATTTTAATACGCAAGCACATTTACATTCATGCTAGCGAAGGAGATCCTACACTAGCACATTTTGTGGGTTATAGGAGCGCAAGTACTTCCTTGCAATACTGTTATTTTTCCACTTTCTTCTAGTTATAACATGTAATAAATACACAAACCTCATTAATTTCTTGTGTGCTCATTGGATTGTCATCGTCGGAACCCCACCCAAACTCTCGAACCTAGTCCGTGCGATGAACACATGCTAGATATTGCACCATCTTTCTCCCAAATCAGAGCAAAATATCAGTGTATCACAAGAAAACCCTAATAGCACAAATGAAAAATGATTTTTTCTATTCTCCATTTTCCTCCTATTTAAACCTTCTTCAAACCTTATTTCAGGTCTGCAACTCCTAATTTCTACACTTTACCTTCCATCTCTCATTTTCAGAGCCCATTTTGTTTGTCACTTCTCCAATGTTCTCTTATTCCTCTTATCAAGCAGTTGTCCACATCTTTATCGTGTCACCCATCCACTAGAGGTGGAACTCCCTTAGCATAATCCAGACCCACTAGGGTATCCAAATGCTTAATTAGGGAAAATCAAGTAGTCCAGCACACTTCTTTATCATATATTCATCGATCTATATGTGTCTACTATCTTTAAAGTGTTATTACATCATAATAACAATTTTAAGAGGGGGAAATATAGACACCTTAAAATATCGCATCACGTATTCTAAACCACCAAAATCACCTTGTAAATCACTTCACGACACATTACAACCATTTTCGACCACTTTTGATATACTATGTTATTTTACTTCCTTTAATGACATTTTAAAACATTGTCTTGAATAAACTTTTATCATTCTTATCGCTCATACATGGTCTCAAATAATTAATGTTTTTGCACTATGAACCCTATTACACTCATATCTCATTGCTAGGATTAATTAATTAATCTTATCACTCTTATTATTAATCTCATATCTCATTAGCTAATTTTGTTAGCTAATTTCATATTAAAATAATTAAATAAATCCTACACATATCCATTTCCACCTCACTTCTTATCCACTTTCACTTCACTAATTAACATCTCAACTTAACTAGAGAAGCAAAAATCAATTAAAAATAAAATCATTAAATATATGTAAGAGGACAAGTTTAGATCAAATCAAATTATGCATTTGAGTTAGAAAAACATATCCCATAAAGCATGACATTCCAAACTTAAAGTAAATCTCCCCAAAGCTATAACTCATGTCACTTTTTTGGGTGAATAAAATAAAATATATGAATTTAATATTTCAAATAATAAGCTAAAAATATTCAAAATATGTGCCACATTTTCCAACTCAATGATAACTCACTCAATCCATCTCAAAACAAAAATCTATCTTGTCAATCAAGTTGGAAACTCAAAAAAATCTCTTCAATCATGTTTTAATTTCATATCACACAAACCAAGGATTTGGGATTCTCTTCCCTCATCTATAAATAAGAACTCATTCCTCTCCATTTTTCATCTTTGGAAGCTTTGAAATTTGCATTGTTATTGTGTCGAATTTCCATTCAATTTTACACATTGTTATATTGTCTAATTGATCATGAATCCATCAATAAAAATCATTCATTCAATCACCTTACTCGTAGTTGAAATGTATTCCATTCGGAATGTATTTGGAGCATCCACATACATTTGATTATTTAGGTTCAACAAGATTGGTTCTTCATTCCAAGATTTAGCAGTCTCATCTGAGGTTGCAAGGAGATACGAATGAAGGATTGGGTTTGCACTTTCATGTTGGTTTCTTTCTACTGTGTATTATTTCTCTGAATACATTTATGGCATGCCCAGGGAGACATTCCATTATTTTTTCATATTTTTAATCATCTTCTAGCAATATTGACATTGTTTTCGTGTTCTTCTTAGTATTTTTCAGGTCACTAACTGATTTGTAAGTGTTTTCATACTCAAATTTGAGAGTAGTTCACAAAACTCAAAAGTTTTGGTCATATTTTCATGTTTTGTGCAGGTACTGGTGACTTGTGTCTTGGTAATCTTCCCTACACTAATGTAGCTCATGATATACACTAGTGTTTGACTTTGTGCATTTCTATCACCAGTTTATTTAACAAAAATAGAAATTTTGTTAAAACCCTAGATATTTTAGAGTCACATATGATAGATATATAATAAAGCATAGATTTGACGCAAGCAATAAGCTAATAAAAAATGAAACCCTAGGTGCAAGAGAGAGGATAAAAGACTTAGATGATATTTTTTTAATCCCAAAGTGCTCTGGAGTATAAGATGGATGAACAAGAGGAGGATACTATCGATACAATACTCATAAAATTATGTAACTTCCAGATGAGCTTGGAATAGGGCGCTTGGACTGGGGCGAGGGCGCCTAAGCACCAAAGACCTCTATTGGGCACATGTGACTACACAAATGCTCATAAGATGGTTTATTATTGTGTTGCAATTTATTTGCTAACCTTCGTTGTTGGTCGCCTGTATGTCACTGGATGTCTGAAGAATTCACCTATAACCTGCAAAACAAATGATTTACTAAAAAACCCCAAAACACCTCAAATCCTAAAAAAGAAAAGATACAAATGGGGAGTCAGACTGACCTCGGTGGTCACTAGACAGAGTGAACTTACGACTGATCGTTGCACTACATTTTAGACTCCATGTAGTTCTTGTGTGTGTGTGTAGAAATCGTGCCCTAGGATATCTCTTATACATGATGCACTTGATAGCGAGCAATAGATAGTTATAGATATGTATATAGATGTGTGAATGTCAAAATGAACTTCCCCTCCTATTCGTTAATTCCAAAAAATGTAAATCATTTTCCCTTGAGTGAGTTCTATATGGATGCTTTTAATTCTCTTAGAATACGTTTGGATGCAACCTTAGGTGGTGATAGTAAATACTTAGAGCTTGGTCTTTTATTATGATCACATAGCTTTGTATTTATATGATTCCCTTGTTTGAATTGTGTAATTGAAAACTAAAAGTCTGACCCATAAGAAAAAAAGATTCCCAAAAGATAAAAGGGTCCCAAAAGAGGCGAGTAAGATATAAAGAGGTCAGGGGCACCCAGAAGGATGAGGGCACCTGGGTGCTAACATCCTGGCTAGGTGTTTGTATCTAGAGTCAAGAAAGATAAAGAAATGAATATCATATTGAGATGTAGGTTTTGAAAACTAGAAAGAAGACCAAAGAAAAAGAAAAAAATCCAAAGACAATAGTCAATTACTAGTTTTCTCGCTTAGGAATCATATGAATAGTATTATGTGATTAGGACCTAGAAATGTACCCAGATGCATGATTTTGTGTGTACATTTTCCCCCACTTTATGTTGTTTGAATAATCGATAACATAAAGTAGATAAGAGATGCGTACCTGATAACCATGTAGATCAATGGGAAAATCATGTCAAAGAGATAAGAAAAAGTGTGGAGTGATAAAAAATGAGGCGTATATGCTAAAGAAGAGGAAGTTACCCTAGGGGTGAAGCATATGTGGTGTGTCGTGTTGTACTTATTTTCATTGTTTGTGTTTGATGATGTGGGGTTGTTTCTTGTTACGCATTAAGGATGGACCTGCAAAAGAAGAGAGAAAGAGTAATCAAAGTCATGTGTTATGAAAACTCTATAAGAACTATGCAAAAGTATGTAAAAATGTGAAAAGGTAGTAAAAGGAATCTTTGTAAAGTAAAGAATAATATATTGGTTGTTTCTTGGTGGATTTATCCCACACTGGGTGAACCATGTTATGTATTGTGTATTTTTCTTCTAGTTAATTTCTGTGTTTATTGCATATATGCTTCAATTGATTATAGATATGTACAACACTAGTGTGTTTTTAACCCAGACAAGAGGTAGAAGGACAATTCCCCCGAATTCATTGACCAGGATGAACCACACTTAGTTTCAGTGATATAGACCAAGACTTGTGGAAAATGATCATTCTCTTCCATAATATCACTCCCATATAGGTTAAGCAAGCATTTGATGCTGTTGAAAATTAAATCTTAAATTTTCAACTTGAGAATCTATGTTTTCCTTGATATTCGATTTTGGTTTTACCATTTTTCCCACCTATTCCATTTATACCATATGTATTCATCCCATTCCCATCCCATCTATCACATTCTATCTGTCCCAACACGACTATAAGAATTCAAGTGCATATGTAATCACGTGTTGATTTTTCAGGTGTATAGTAAGTAATCCAATCACAATAGCCTTCAAAGAAGGCAAACCAAAACTAACGTGGTACAAAGAAAATGAATATTGTGAGTACCATCTTATCAATGGTCATCATATAGACTATTGTATGAAACTCCGCTATTACTACCAATACTTAGTTGACTGTGGAGATATTCAAATAAAAAATCATCAAATATAAAAACACCAAATGAGAAACTAAAGGTTTTTAAAGACCCATTTCCAAAACATGGTATGAACAATAAGGCCAAAGACAAGGATCAATCCTCTAACAATGTTGATTTCAATTATATCATTTAACTCATAGAATAGACACCTAAATCCATGACCACCACCAAAATTAATACTCCTAACTATGCGGTGAAAACAAGAGAGTAAAATGATTGGGTACATGTAGCCAAGAAACCCTCCACATCAACTATACCTCAAACAACTAATCTCCAACCTACCGTTGATCCAAACATATCCAATTCTAAATATTCTTATGATTCTTATAGTATTATCAAACAATATTATAATATTCCAATACAAATATCCCTCATGGAATTTATTAAGTCATCACCTGTGATCCAAGAAATCTTTACTTGTCCACTTCATGATGCATGTGTTCCTAAGGCTATCAATAGTCAACAGTTTCAATATTTGATCCAAAATTTATTATGTAGTAGTCCAATCCTTTCATTTGGTCCTCATGACCTTTTGAATCCAAACATTCAAATTAAAAATTTGTTATATATTTAAGCATTCATAACCCATCATAAAATCAAAAGGGTGTTCACAGATAATGGAGCCACATTGAATATTTTCTCCATAAAATTGTTAAGATGCCTTGTCCATAATGAAGAAAGTACAATAACTAACATCAGCACTATTCGTGGTTATGATAATAGTGAAAGAAAATCCTCATGAACAATCATATTGTCAATAAAGGTCAGGCCTCAAACGTTGGACACATTTTTTCATGTTGTGGATATTAAGACCTCTTATAACATTCTCCTTGGTTATCAATGTATTTATGTTATGTAAGTTATACCTTTCACCTTCCATTTAAGTAGAAAGTTCCCTTACGAAGGTAAAGAGTTTACCCTACTAGATGATACTAAACCATTTAAATATTGTAAACTCCTAGAGGGGAGATGTAAGCTCACAATTTATTTCCCTTCTCTGGATAGCTCTACATATCCTTTCATTATTCCCTTAACAAATCAAAACTACATTAATCCAAAAATCCTTCTAAAACTTCAAACTTCTACATCAACTACTTCGCCTGAGCTTAAAATCCTTAACAAAATTATTGGCGAATATGAATTCCAAAATACATTTCATATTGGAAAACTACTAATTCATCCACATGTAGTTATGATAAACCCAATGCTCACCACCTCAAAGATGATCCCATCTATAATTTTTGTATAACTCATTAGAAATGTTTGGGATATGTATATGATGAATACATTCAGGGTTCTACGGGCTCTTGGTTGTACGATGATTGGTTAGCTACATAATATGAATATCCTAACTATAGTAAAGTACATAAAATGATGAAAAACATGCAATGGAAGGGTAAAGGACTTGGAACAAATGAACAAGGTTATCTTAATTCTATCATGTACACACTAAATATCTATCATTATGGTTTAGGTTTCAAAACATTTGAAACAATACTTGTATTACTTGATGTATAAACTATTCGTGAGGATATTGAATCAAACATTGAGATAAGTTCTACACATAGCCTCTTTGATGACTTAGTTATTTTTTGGTGAAATAATTTTTCATGTTGCAAATTATTGATTTTCGCTAATGCTCTAGGGCTAAGCCCCTCTTTTTTTTCTATGGGTAGGCTCCCATTATTGAATGTAATCTATCCAAATTTGTGGGGTGGATATTAGCATGGGGGTCACATACGAATACTCCACTAAACCTCTGGAAAAGTGCTTATACAGAGTACAAGGGACAAATTTTTAGTGAGGAGAGGTAAAGGGGAGTTAGGGAAATAAGGAGAGAGAGGGTTAATGTTTTGAGTAGGCTTACATAACTCGCATAAAATAATCATAGTAGGTCCACATTCAATTAGAATAACACAATAATGTAATCCATTAGCAAGTTCGATAAAAAAGAGACACAAAGTTCTAAAAGTATATCAATCAAGGACACAAAGTTCCTTCTTGGTTGTATAAGATCATAATGATTACAAAATTGGAAAGTACAGAGAGTAGAGGAACATTAACAAAGAAGATAGAAGAAAATGCAACTTTTATTGCTTAATGTAGTGTTTATACAAAGCTCAAAAAACATACAAAAAATCAACAATTTCCAACCCCTTGGAATGGAGAATCCGTTATAATTTATATCATGAAACAATGTCTCTTCATCTACCCCCCACATGGCTTTCCACCTATCCCCATCACTTGTGACCTTTCATATTCCTAGGAGGTTATGATTTTTCTTATTAGTGAAAAGGAAGCTTATAATGTTAATGTTTGAGGTCACTTAAGCGAATAGGAAGAAATATAAAAAAGTACATTCTTAATGGAAAAATAGAATATGGAGAGAGAGTGAGAGAGAAGGGGTTGACTAATCTAATGAATATGAATATTTGTGTATGGAGCACTAGTCATTCATGATCCTTGAGGGGGAGTTCCTGAATGAGCTCATATCCTTTGTGTAAATTCTTCATGGATGAGAATCTTGACCTCTGACCATAAGTTGAACTAAAACATGAATATTTCACATACTTACTATCCTAACTATAGTAAAGTAACATAACATGATGAAAAACATGCAATTGGAAGGGTAAAGGACTTGGAAACAAATGAACAAGGTATCTTAATCTAAACATGTACACACAAATATCTATCATTATGGTTTTAGGTTTTCAAAACATTTGAAACAATACTTTATTACTTGATGTATAAACTATTCGTGAGGATATTGAATCACATGAGATAAGTTCTACACATAGCCTCTTTGTGACTTAGTATTTTTTGGTGAAATAATTTTTCATGTTGGGCCAATTATTGATTTTCGCTAATGCTCTAGGCTAAGCCCCTCTTTTTTTCCTATGGGTAGGCTCCCATTATTGAAATGTAATCTTATCCAAAGTTTGTGGGGTGGATATTAGCATGGGGTCACATACGATACTCCACTAAACCTCTGGAAAAGTGTCTATACAGCGTAACAGATGGACAAAGTTTGAGAGGAGAGGTAAGGGAGTTAGGGAATCAGGGAGAGAGGGTTAATGTTTTGAGTAGGCTTAACATAACTCGCATAAAAATCATAAGTAGGAGGTCCACATTCAATAAGAATAACACCATCATGTAATCCATTACAAGTTTCGATACAAAGAGACCAATTTCTAAAAGTATATCAATCAAGGACACCAAGTTCCTCTTGGTTTGTATAAGAGCATAATGATTACAAATTGGGAAGTCAGGAGTAGAGGAACTTAACACGAAGATAGAAGCAAATGCAACTTTTTATTGCTTAATGTAGTGTTTTTTTATACAACTCAAAAAACATACAAAAAATAACCAATTCCACCCTTGGAATGGAGAAGCCGTTAGAATTTTATTCATGAAACAATGTCTCTTCTCTACCCCCCACACTGGCTTTCCACCTATCCCCATCACTTGTGACCGTTTTCATATTCCTAGGAGGTTATGATTTTTCTTATTATGAAAGTAAGCTTATAATGTTAATGTTTGAGGTCACTTAATCGAATGAGGAAGAATATAAAAAAGTACCTTCTTAAATTGAAAAATAGAATATGGAGAGATAGTGAGATAGAAGGTTTGACTAATCTAATAAATATAATATTTGTGTATGGAGCACTAGTCATTCATGATCCTTGAGGGGGAGTTCGTGAATGACGCTATTCACCTTTGTGTAATTCTTATGGATGAGAATCTTGACCTCTGACCATAGTTGCACTAAACATGAATATTTTCAATACTTTCCTCCTGATGTGAGATGTGAGATGTGAGAACCCCAAAGTGGTTGATAAGTGTTTATAACATTGTTTGTGCAGCAATGCAAGTGATCTGGGATAACCACTTACATCACCCATGATGATCATAATCATCGCGCTTCATAAAAAAAAGAAAAAGGCCATTACCACCATAATGAACTTGAATTATGATTGCTTCAACACCCCATAGGATTTGTAACGTTCTTGATTTCACTTATTTCTTAAGTGATCATCTATGAAATCAGAACATCATGGTTGTGAATTTCTCTTCTAATGAGATGTATAAACATTCTAAGTTATTAAATTATTTTTGAAGAACATTGTTATGATATCTACATTGTGATGAAAAAATTTTGATTTTAATAATACGATTTAGAACAGAAAGATCACTTTCTTTCTTCTTAGGCTTTCACAATTTACCCTAATGATCACAAGAAACAACTCTTAAATGCTTAAACGTTTTGATTTTTTTCTTTCTCTTACTGAGATGGTGTTGGTCAGTCAAAACATGGAACTTAACGAAGGAAATACATAAGGTTTGCACAAGAGATCAGAGCACATTCAAAGGCACGGAAGTATTGGGAAGGAATCACACACGTAGAACAAAAATAGGTTCGAGACTTAACCATTTTCACGATGATGAGATATTTTTGGAGATAGCGTGCGGAGCACACAAACAGGTTAGAGACTTACACGACACACATTACCTATTTTTGGAGGATTGGCTATGAAGCGCTTTGCATGGATACAGGATGAGAGTGGATCTACTACTAGCAGTTAACTAAAAGCAGTCTATTTTTACCGCACTTACATGTGTGGTTATTTTTGCAACGACACATGGATAATAATAGCATGCGACCTATTTTGGGATTAGATAAGCGGTGAAGGGAAATTCCCCACCCTTATAAATATGTAGTGAATTGTTTATCCTAAGAGAGAGGTGTGAGAACTAAGTTATTGTGAGGTTATGCTGCCAAATATGATGCGCGCATGAGCATATATTACTGTTATTGTAAGGAAGCTTCTGTGTATTACTGAATTTAATATAATGGAGATTATGGAATGAATCAAGGTGTTATCATGGTTATAGTTCAGTGTTGGATGCTTTATTTCATCATGGTTATCTTTAAAATATATTATTCGCTAGATTCTAGATCTGAACATGCACTGTAAAATGATATATTAGTCATAGATCTGAATGCTTTAAATCTTCATCATGCTAACATCCTGCAACATCAACCCTAAAGAGAGGCCTGGTACCTTTGCACACTTCAGGTGAGCACTTAGTCTAGACTGAGTGATGTGCCAATGCGCCTAGGATTTTACTGGTGAATTCTAGGCTGCATCATTGGTTCCATTTCTAGGAAATATTTTTCAATTGTTTTCAGTATGGTTCGTGATGAAGACATACCGGTTGACCCTGGCAAGTGTTGAGGAGTGGATATGTGATATGGAAGACGAATATGCACGGAGGTTCAACACTGGATATGATTTTAATGCACGTATATTGGTGGAACATAATCTGTATGACAGTTTGTATGAGATATTCTTTGTTATTTTCCAGTAGAATTATACGAGTGACTGGTTGCTTATGCGTCTAAATGGAATTGGATGTATTGCATACTTGTCTAGATGTAGGAAGAATTTCAGGCCCTTTAAGACGTTGATTGATTTGGACTCGTGCTGTAGATACATGGTTCTATGGTGTTTTGAACAATTATATCTCAGAGTACTCAATTTCCACTTATTCGTGCCTAAAGGTAGTTGAATTTGAGTTTTTTACGATATCCCAGAGGAACTTACCTACAAGGCATTTCACTGGAGATAAAGATCATGATAGTAACTTTGAATTTGAAGAAAAAAGCGATAGCTAACTAAACCCCACCACGCACGGGGGCAGGAGCAGGTTTGGTGAAATATGGCAAACCTAGTGGTAGAAAGGCAGAGAGAGGAAAGGCGGCTTAAGTATAATGAGGCATGCGACAGGGCGATAGAGAAGCAGTGGGAGGTTGCAGAGTAAATGGCATTGTGGAGAAATATAGTTCAAGAAGGAGTTGAAGTTCACCTAAAATACGTGGAACATGAGCCTCAGGAACTCCCCCATTTGGGAAAGCATGGCAGGGAACTCTCCTCGGCCTCACGTAGAAGCACTCCAGTAAAAACGTCTTGGGCCATGGGCACATATCTGAATCCACCTGGAAACCTTGCCCTTGCGCTTGGTTTTCCATCATCTACTAAAACAAACATTCATAAATCTAATTCAAGCTATGGGAGAGCATGAGTGAGTCTTATAAAAGGCACAGTGATGGAAACACAAGCAACTTTGTTGTTGTATGGGAGTACCTTTCAGTGTGGTTATTTTTTGTCAAACGACACAATGATAATACATAGCATGCGACCTATTTGGGTTAATAAGCGGTGAAGGGGAATTCCCCTCCCCACCCTTATAAATATGTAGTGATTGTTTATTCTAAGAGAGGTGTGGAGAACTAAGTTATTGTGAGGTTATACTACCAAATATGATGCGCGCATGAGCATATATTACTGTTATTGTAAGGAAGCTTCTGTGTATTACTGAATTTAATATAATGGAGATTATGGAATGAATCAAGGTGTTATCATGGTTATAGTTCAGTGTTGGATGCTTTATTTCATCATGGTTATCTTTTAAATATATTATTCGCTAGATCTAGATCTGAACATGCACTGTAAAATGATATATTAGTCATAGATCTGAATGCTTTAAATCTTCATCATGTTAACATCCTGCAACATCAACCCTAAAGAGGCTTTGCGCACTTCAGGTGAGCACTTAGTCTAGGCTGAGTGATGTGCCAATGCGCCTAGGCTTTTACTGGTGAATTCTAGGCTGCATCATTGGTTCCATTTTCAGGAAATATTTTTCAATTGTTTTCAGTATGGTTCGCGATGACATACCGGTAGACCCTGGCAAGTGTTGAGGAGTGGCTATGTGATATGGAAGATGAATACACATGAAGGTTCAACATTGTATCTTAGTTTAACGCACGCACTTGGGTGGAACATAATCTGTATGACAGTTTGTATGAGATATTCTTTGCTATTTTCCAGTAGAATTATACGAGTGACTGGTTGCTTATGTGTCTAAACGGAATTGGATGTATCGCATACTTGTCTAGATGTAGGAAGAATTTCAGGGCCTTTATGACGTTGATTGATTTGGACTCGTGCTGTAGATACGTGGTTCTATGGTGTTTTGAACAATTATATCTCGGAGTACTCAATTTCCACTTATTCGTGCCTAGAGGTAGTTGAATTTGAGTTTTTTACGATATCCCAAAGGAACTTACCTACAAGGCATTCCACTGGAGATAAAGATCATGATAGTAACTTTGAATTTAAAGAGAAAACCAATAGCTAACTAACCCCACCACGCACGAGGGCAGGAGCAGGTTTGGTGAAATATGGCAGACATAGTGGCAGAAAGGCAGAGAGAGGAAAGGCGGCTTTATTATAATGAGGCATGTGACAGGGCGATAGAGAAGCAGTGGGAGGTTGCAGAGTAAATGGTATTGTGGAGAAATATAGTTCGGGAAGGAGTTGAAGTTCACGTAAAATACGTGGAACCTGAGCCTCAGGGACTCCCGCATTTGGGAAAGCATGGCAGGGAACCCTCCTCGGCCTCACATAGAAGCACTCCAGTAGAAACGTCTTGGGCCATGGGCACACATCTGAATCCACCTGGAAACCTTGCCCTTGCACTTGGTTTTCCATCATCTACTAAAACAAACATTCATAAATCTAATTCAAGCTATGGGAGAGCATGAGTGAGTCTTATAAAAGGCACAGTGATGGAAACACAAGCAACTTTGTTGTTGTATGGGAGTACCTTTTCAGGTGTATCATTTACACAAAATTTAGGCGCATAGATTTCTTGACTATCTTCTAGGTGTAGTAACACTTCATAGACTATTGGGGTCCAGTTTAGTACTACGGTTAGGACACAGGGAAGTACATCTGGTCTGACCCCAGTTATAGGTTCAGGGTCATGAGGTATAAGTGGCTCTAACTCCGATGGATCTAGCGGTTCTAGAGGAAGAGGAAATACAGGAGGTTCTGGATCAGGTGGGTGAGGTCCACACCAACCCCAAAATATTTACATAGAGACGTCTCTTCGTCTTCTAGAATATAGGGGCATAGAAGATGTTGTTGAACACATACACATGTGTGAAATATTATGGCGTACAACAGGGATCACGGATTCTGAGCATAGATCAAGTCAATTTTCTACTACATTGCAAGGGCGTACACACAACTGGTACAGAAATTTTGACCCTAATTAGACTTGTGTAAACTATACAAATTTAAAAGATGTTTTCCTTAAAGAGTTTCACATCCCTGAGTTTGAGAAGAAGAGTATAAGTGCACTCAAATATATTAAGAAAGGCACTACTGAAAGTGTCAGAGACTATGATGCTCACTTCAAAATGTTGTTATCTAAGCTTTCTTATGATATTAATGCAAGCCAACATGCACAATGGTTTGTGGGAGGTTTGATTACACCTTTTAGGAGGGCACTATCACATAAAGCATTAACTGATCCACGCGATGCACTTGAAACAACTTTACACACTGAGGCAGTTGGAAGTATAGACACTGGGGTGAGTCCATATTTAGAATCACAGATCGCAGCTATGGAAAAGATGTTGGAGAAACTATCAGAAAATTCAGCACATGAGACACGCACAGGGATTTGGTGCACAAATTATGAAGTGGAAGGTCACACAAAGGATAGTTTTCCCTGCAGATCAATGCACTCATTGTTTTTGGATTGTGAGATATTACATTTAAACCATGATGCTAGCTATTGCCCACTACTGCAACGTGTGATAAGGAAGAATGTTTCATGCTACTGCAAAATATGTAGGTACCCAAATCTTGACACGGAATATTTCCAGTTGTTTGGTCAGATCCAAGACACTATAGATATTGGTGTCTGACAGACAGAAGTTTCAGATAACTCTAAAGGCAAGAACGAGCATCAAGATCAGGATCATAATCAGGGGCATTATGATCAAAATGAAGGGCGTTTTGAAGGCAGTCGTCGCCAAGGACGAGGATACTATGGTATATTTGGAGGACAAAGTCATGGTGGTGGAAGAAGTAAGTTCGGTTGCGCACGTGCTTGGTATGTTTATGTAGAGCTGCATAGGGTCACTGGAAATTGGCAGGACTTGATTGCAAGAATGACCCAGAATTTTGACTAATTCTCTCCTAAACCTCCAGTGGAAGAGGTATTACGAGTCATAAAGTGCTTAACAATGGGAGACAGTGCAAAGGCTAAAGAACTCATTCATGAATTATTTGGTGAGGTAGACTCAGGAGCGTGTTTTGATGAAGTAGAAGAGACATATGCCACACTACTTAAGCACACTTTCTTTGAGAAGGAAAAAGGTAATATGGTCTACATAGTCGATGATGAAGTAGAAAATCTGGATATAGATCATTTAGCAGGTACGCGCGAGGTGTTAGACAATGCAGATTATTTGGTGAGGTAGACGCAGGAGCGTGTTTTGATGAAGTAGAAGAGACAGATGCCACACTACTTATGCACACTTTCTTTGAGAAGGAAAAAGGTAATGTGTGTGCCTATCATGAACCAATGAAGAAAAAGAAAGTGAACTTTGGCACGGATGTTCAACCTAAGGAGGCAATAATCAAGGATTATTGGACTGATTTTAAAGTGGCAAAGATAATTGAGTTACTACGAGATTTTTAGGACTTACTTCCTAAGGGCTACCATGAGTTAAAAGGAGTGCACGAGTCATTATGAGAGATGAAGATTAAGGTAAAGGAAGGTGTGTGACCGGTTATGAAGAGACCTTATAGGATGAACCCTAACATGTGCATAAAAGTTAAGGAAGAAATTGACAAAATGTTTAAAATCCGCATCATCAAGCCCTAGAGGAATCATAGTGGGTTAGCCCCATGGTGATTAGTATAAAGAAAGTCGGTCGGATTAGGATTTGTGTGGATTACAGGGAATTGAATGTTGTATGTGTGATTGATCCTTTTCCTACACCTTTCATAGAGGAAATATTAGGTGTTGCAGGGCACGAAGTTTATTCTTTTACAGATGGATTCTATGGGTATCATCAAGTTAGAATTACACAGGAGGATCAAGAGAAGATGACTTTCACCACTGAATGGAGAAGTTTTGCATATACTATGATGCCCTTTGGTTTGAAAAACGTGCCTGCTATATTTTCGCGCATAGTTGTTCAAGCATCCCAAGAGTTTATTCATAACTTTGTGCATGTTTACTTAGATGATTTAATGGTGTATGGACTTGTTAAGGATCATTGTGACAATTTGCACCTAATGTTTGAAATATGTAGATAGTTAAACATCAAGAAGTGTGTGTTTGCTTCACTTTTTTGGAACTTTGTTAGGGCACATCATCTGCAAAGAAGGTTTGTTAGTGGATCCAGCTAAGGTTACATTTATTGCAGGTCTAGAAGAGCCTACCAGTCAGAGTGAGGTGCATGGATTCTTGGGTCAACCATGGTATTATAAAAAATTTATCAAAGGACATGCGAAAATTTCCACACCCCTGGAAGAGTTACTAAAAGGAAAAGGGATGTTCTATTAGGGAGAACCGCAACAACGCACATTTGAGGCATTGAAGGAGAGACTTACAACAATGCCTATTCTACGTTTTCCTTCATGGAACCAACCGTTTCATGTACATGTAGACACCTTTGGCACAACCATTGGTACAATGTTAGCTCAACCTGTAGAGGGTATTATAGATCCTCCTATCTGTTTTGCTAGTAGAAAGTTGACTCCTGCAAAGAAGAATTATACAATAACAGATCATGAGGCCTTGTCGGTGATCTATGCACTGCATAAATTCATACAGTACTAGTTAGCAACACCTTTTGTATTTTATATTGATCACATGACATTAAAATACTTGGTAAATAAGCCCATTTTACATGGGTGAATATGTTGATGGGTGCTCTTATTTCAGGAATTTGATTTCACACTTGTGGTAAAATCAGGTAAAAGTAATTCTAGACTAAACCACTTATCAAGGATTTAGTCAGGGGAGGACGCGCAGAAAATTGAAGATACAATATCAGATGCATAGTTGTACAGGTTACATTGTGCACCTTCAGAATTGGAGGATATTGCTATCTTTTTATGCATAGGTATTTCGCTAGAAGGGATGAAAGCATTGGAGAAGAAAAAACTTGTAATTCACGTGACACCCTTTATGTTGATTAGTGGAGATTTATACAAACTAGGCCGAGATGAAGTATTGCACCGGTGTGTATTGGAACATGAGCACACAAATATCACGAAAGAGGATCATCATGGTATTATAGGTGGGCACTATGCAGGTGACGCCACCATGCATTAGATTCTACTCGTTGTATTATGGTGGGAGACCCTGTACAAGGATTGTAAAGAGTATTGTAAGGTGTGTGATCACTGTCAACACTTTGGAAAACCTGGGAAAAGAGATGAAATGACTTTGAGGCCTATTAATAATGCAGAGCCATTTGAGAAATGGACTATATAATTTATAGGTCCTATTTCACCAGCGGCGCGTAGAACTGGATTGTGTTATATCATCACTTGCACATATTACCTTACAAGGTGGGAAAAAACAACACCTACAAAGGATTGTACAACTACAATAACCAGGTTCTTATGGGAAAATGTTCTTACTAGGTATGGATGTCCGCTAAGCTTGACAAGTGATAGGGGAACACACTTTTTGAATGACATAATCAGGATATTATTGGATGAATTTATGGTTGCGGCCACAAGAGTACACCCTATCATCCTCAGGAAAATGGTACTGTTGAGGCCTTCAATAAGACATTGAGCCAAACCTTGACAAAAATTTGTGATGTTGGAAGGAAAGATTGGGATGATAAAGTTTCTGTTGTGCTTTGGATGTATAAAACAACCTACAAGAGGTTAAGTAAGGCCACGCCCTTTCAGTTGGTGTTTGGTGCAGAATCAGTTCTTCCTATGGAATTCATGTTACCTTCTTTGCGTATTGCACGCGCTGGAGGTCTAGTTGATGAGAAAGTATTAGAAGAAAGAATTGACATGTTGATACAGTTGGATGAGAGGCGCACCATAGCACGTTGGAGTCAGAAGCAGGAAAACTCTAGGCAGAAGGCATGGCGTGACCGACACATTAGGGATAAGAAGCTTGAGGTTCGAAAGATGGTACTACTTTATGATTCTAAGTTTTTGCGCCATCCAGGCAAGCTTTAGGTGCATTGGTTGGGATTGTATGCTATCACTCATATATTTGAATTAGGCACTTACCAGTTGGAAGTGCTTGATGGAATATAGTTACCTAGTTACTTTAACGGGAGTAGGTTGAAGCCCTACTATAAATAAGTCTTCTTGGTGTTTGTAATAAGGCAATGTTGCCATTTAGTATAGGTTTCCCTTTATGTATTTCCTTTAATGAATTTATTTCTTCGTCGCTATGCTTTGTCAATTTAGTTTGGTGTTTTATGTAATAAGTGCATTTACGCACTCGAAGCTAATTATAATCTGAAGTATTTTTATGCGCAAAAGACTGCACATACCATTGGTGTGGGGTGGTTATTATTTGTTATTCAAAAATGGGTACACATGAGAACAAAATGTTACAGGTGCTATTCAAGTATGGAAAGGATATGTTAGAAAGGAGATTGCTTCTAAAGAAGACCATAGATGGAAATGAATGAAGGGACATTATAATGCAAGGTAAGCAACGAACGTGGAAACTACTATGGGAGGGCGCAATGGTGAGGTACTTCGGTGCATGGAAGCGTGCATAAGAAAAGTCTATAACTAGAGGGTAGGAAGACACACTAGAAGGTTATAGCTAGGGTGCAAAATTGTACTGCACGGAATTTTTTTAGAAATTTTGAAAATGGTCAATTAATGAGAGGATTGTTGGTAGGTGAAGGAGCAATAAATGCACCAACGTTTTAAAAATCTATATAAGGACATGATGTGGGTTCATTTTTACCTTTGCAATCACAAGTATTTGAGCGAGCTAAGTGAAACCGAGCCAAGCGAATCATATTGAGGTGCAGAGAGTTGAGAAAAAAGACGTGGAAAGCATATTTGTGCGCAGAAAAGGCTTGTGTCCCCATTAGTGAAGGGTTTGAGTGAAGAAAAAGGATTGAGAAGGAGTTAGGACACATAGTTTCAAGCTAGGGCACACGATTTCAAGCTAGGGTTTGAACTTACTCGACACAGAAGACAAAAGGTGGTATTTTTATGATGGCACCGAAGGAAGCACCTGTAACAAGCACAAAAGAAAAGAAAAAGGTGGAAGTTGAGGTTGAAATTTCTCTCGAGAATAATTTTTCAGAGATGCAGTAACCGAAAGGAGTAATAGTCAGACAAGATTGGGATTCCCACATCCACAGATGCAAAGTAAGTGACTACAACCACCACACCATTGATAACAAAGGAGAGTTGGATGCTTTGCTAAATAAGAAGGGCCAACTCCAAACCTTGGCATTCAGGTTCCTAAGGGGCCAAGAACAAAGAGAACAAGTGAAGAATATGTTATGCCATATATGGGCTATGTTGAGGACACAAGCAAAAATGTCCGCGCGCGGTTTCAGAGCACAGTGGGCCTTAAGGAATTATATAGATGGGAGCTGATGGATCCAGACATGGCCACCACACACACAAGGAAACAATTATCCTGGTCCATGCAAACCAATATGGATGAGCCAAATTTTGATGTGTGCGAGGAATCTTGTATATTAAGGAGAGTGAAGAAGGCACCCAAAGCAGATACATGACGGTAAATCCTACTCTAATGTCCAATGAGCAAGTGAGTCATGTCTTGGTTAAGGTATCTGCAGAGTTGGCGCGAAGGAACATTTATAAGGATGCCACCATTAGAGCTCTACTTGAAGATAACAAGGTAAAAAATACAGAAATAACACGTTTAAAAGGAGAAAACGACCTAGAGAAGAAAAAGAATGAGGCCTTCATTAGCATGGTAGAAGAAATTGGAGATTACGTTCTGAAAGAAAGACCTCATCTTGAGTCTAAGGTACCTAAGAAGTTTCCTTCGACTATGCATTATGTGCGCACATTAATTGATTTGGTGCTAAAAGATGGGTCAATTCGAATGCCAGCGCCAAAGGATCCAGAACAAGAAGCAGAAAGAACAAGGGCATCCGTGGTTAGGAAAATTTTAAGTTAAGAGGCATTGCTCCAAATTCTGAAGGATGAACTGAAGAAATCCGACCAAGCTCTAAATATTTGTGCGGCACCAGAAGTAGTGATAAGGACCAGCACTCTAGTTGAAGATAATGACACTTTGAAGGCCATGAAAGGTGAGACATTGAGACGAGCACAAATATTGGCACTAGTGAAACAAAAGTGGGAATCCCTTGCAGCAGCCCAAGACCCACATAGAGAGAGAATATATGAGATTGGGAAACTCATAGCATAGGAGATGGATCTTCAGGAGGGAATGCTGACTTCTATGGCCAATGTTGTCCAAGTAATGCAGACTAAAAAAGGAAAAGATTACTCAGGATGAATTGGAAGCCATTTCCACAGACATTCCAAAGAAAAAAAGTACCACGCTGGATGACTGACAGACATTGGAGGTTGAGATTAAAACAAAATATCCATAGTTGATCCTCCCGGTTGAAGAAGAAGGTGTTGCAGAGTAAAGGTCTATTATTTTGTACAGTTATTCTTTATATTCTTTCCATTCTTATTCTTTATTATTTGTGAACATTAGAAATAATCCCTATTACAAGGATGACAATGTACTTTAGTGTGGGGTAATGTTGAGGAGACATAATATTGTGATAAGGAGAAAACACACAAAGAATGCACGTGCGGGAACAAGGCACAAAAGGATAGGAAAGGAAACATGCACCGGGACAAACTGATTTGAGACTTAGCCATTTTTGTGGATGCGAGATATTTTTGGAAGATAACATGTGGAACACACATTGAGATGGAGACTTGCACAACACGTAAATTCTATTTTGGGAGCGAACGTCTGATAAATGCCATGTATGAGTTGAAGATAATAATAGGATTACTTCTTCATGTTAACTATAAGATGTCTATCATTAGCGCACTTGCATGTGTGCATATTAATGTAAAGGCGCGTGTCTATTATCAACATGCAACCTATTTTGGGAAGCGCGTAGGTGGTGAAGGGAAAGTCCCCTCCCCTATAAGTATGTATTGAACTATGTAGTTTAGTAGAAGTGAATTATTGTAGAGTTATGTTATTGGATCTAATGCACACATGACTTATGGTGATGCTTTATAATGTGAGAAGCTTCTGTGTATTACAGTGTTTAATGTAATGGAGTATATTGGATGGCTAATGGTTTTAAACATAACTGTAACTGGTTCTTGTATGGTTAATCTTATTATAGTTATTGTTTAATTCATGATTCTCTAAGATTTAGATCTTGTTAGGAACTGTGGAATTTTTATGGTTATTTATGGTTCTGAATATGTTGTATCTTTATCACACGAACATCCTACACAATAAACTCTAAAGATGGGCCTGATACCTATGTGTGCTTCGGGTGAGCGCTCAGCTCAAGCTGGGTGATGTGCCAGTGCGCTTGGGTTTTATATAGTAGATTCTATGTTACATCAATAAGATATTGTCCTTGAGAAGAGAAGAAGTTTTCTTAGGATGACGTGTAAGTCAGGAGGAAAAGTATGCGAAGTAATTATGGATAGTGGGAGAAATGATAATTTTTTGGTGTCCAATAAATGGTGGTTACACTGTAGTTGAAGAGAATTGAACATCTGAATCCATAATGGGTTTTATGATTGTATAAGGGACACCAATTGTTGGTGAATGAACAACATCTAGTCTAATTTTAAAAAATAGAGATATGAAGATGTGTTGTGTGACATCATGCCCATGGAAACATGCCATGTGGTACTTAGTAGGCTTTTTTAGTTTGACCAGAAGGCATAAAATGATGTCCATGTAAACACATACATGGTGGAGAAGGATGTAAAGAAATATACTATAAACCCATTACGAGAAAAGATTAAGACAACACCAAAAGTTTTTTTACTTTTTAAGTAAATAGTTCCCGAGTGAAGTTAAAAGGATAGTGCATGTCTTGGACTAACAATGCAGACCATGCAAAAGGGAGGCATGGTAGAAGCAGTGAAAAGATAAGAAATAATACTACTAGAGGTAAAAAGAATGTCGGAGAAGTTTGAAAAAGTTGTGTCTAGTGAGTTACCTCAAGGGTTACCACCTATAATAGACAGTCACCACGTGGTTTTAATTGTAAGATAAAATTTTAAAAACAAGATGACCTATATGATAATGGCACAAGAGAATGAAAAGATATAGAAGAAATTTCAGATAGAGTTTGTGGCCCTACATAGTGCTGAAATTTTTATCACCAAAGAAGGATGGGGAGTGGCATATGCATATTGATTTAAGAGTCATAAATAAGATCACCATCAAGTAAAAGTTTCCATTTCTATGCATTGATAACATCAATGATTTTTTGAGCAGAGCAAAGTATTTTAGCAAGATTGAATTGAAAAGTAGATATAATAAGATTCACATAAGGGAAGGAGATGAATGGAAGACAATGTTTAAGACTCAAGAAGGATAGTATGATTGGATCATGATGCCGTTGAAAATGATAAATGCATTGAGTAATTTCACGAGGTTGATGATTCAAGTATTCAAACCATTTTTTAAGGAAAGTACAAGTTTCCTTTATCGTGCATAGATGTGATGAAATAAAATGGAATATTCTAGTGTAATATAAATGTTATATTAGCAATAAATGAATATAGCAATTAAGTACTGAAAGTAACCAAAAAAAATGAGAAAGAAAGTATGAAACCCTAGTTACAAAAAGGAGATAGAAATACTTAGTTGTTTTGCAATGATGAAGAGGGTATGTCGAGCTATTAAAATGGTAAAATGGAAGTATAAACTGTTACAACCATGCTCAGAAAATTGTGCGATCGACGGATAAGCCTGGACTAGGGCGCCCAGGAGGATAGGAGTGCCTACCACTACTATTTGATCTGGGCTCTAATGCCCTGGTAGGTCCTTAGGTTCTAAATTTTTCTGTTTTGGAAGAGTATCACATGTATTCACTTTTGGTCTCTTCGAAGTCGCTATAAGATTGTCGAGTTTGTTGTAGATCTAAAATAAATGAATCACCTGCAAAACCCCAAACAAAACATCAAACCCTAAAAAAATAAAGATGCATATGAAGGGGTCAGATTGTCTTCATCTACCAAATGGATGAACTTATCATTGATCACTACACTACATCTCAGACCCAATGTAATCCTAGGTGTGTGTGTGTGGAATTGTGCCCTATGTGCTATTGTGCTAGTTACATTTTGTGAAGTAATGAATAAATAACTAGATGTGCTAAAATGACGCAACCGAAAAAGGTTCAATCACATCTACTTTTGGTCGGTTTTATGTCACCAAAGTCAACACAAATTCCTCACATCTTCAGTGTTAAAAAAAAAGTGAAAACCGTCAATTTCCGACACAAAATTGACAATATAAAACATGACTTAAATAAAATGTAGGGGTGTTAACATGTAATTTATCTCGCATTTCTACCAAAATATTGGATTATAACACATGTATATGCACATCCTGCTCATTTAAAGTTTTCGATAACTTATGATGTCCATTGAAGAATAATCACAAAAAGAAAGGACGCACAAAGAACCCAAGCACCTCCTACCATTAGTTAGACTAGGGGAAGAAGGGTGATTTTTAAAAAACCTACATTGTTTTTTTCACCCTCTAGCCTTTTTCCCAATTTACAAAAAAATCCACTTGCCTTATACGTCTTTATCATCTCTCATTTATCATCACCATGGGATTATCACAATCCAACTTGTTTGTTATAAATAATGGAAGATTCAATATTGTAATATTATTAAGATAAAAAAAAAATGTGTGGCATTTTTCACTGCTCAATGGGAGGTGGATTGTAATATTATAGCTATCTCTCCAATAACTATTTTCCATTAGCAGTCATTTATCGGTGACCTTTTAACTCATTATGTGAATTGTAGAATGATTTAAAAGACTTGAGGAACCCACAACGAACTTGAACACCTTTAAGTTTTTGTTAGTACACGAAAACATTTTTTATAAAATTCACCACTTTTGGGCCTTTCACCCTCTAGTATGTATTCGTATCTCTATTACCCTCCTTAGTTAGGAGGCACCCCTCTAATACCCAAGTATGCAGAACTGCCACTTTACAAACAAAATATCTCATTACATAATATAACAAAATAATAGCTCACCCTCTTACTGAAATCTTTTATTGCAGCACAATAAAAGATAATGATATTAAAGTCTACAGAAGCCCAAAATCATTATATGGAACTCAAAAAAGTATAATCTAAAGTACGGAATAGGGAGTGCAAGCGCAACTCAAGCAAATCCAAAAGGGGACAACTAATTAAAATACATCCACGAAAAAATACAAGAAAACAAAACATATTCTTCGATGCCTCTCAAATCTCATAAAATCTTCAACCCTATCATGAGACAATTTCTGCAACCCAAAGAAGAAACAAGGTGAATGACAGAAGAAATCCTCCGGATGCATAGCATTGTTGAAGTAGGCCCTCTACCCAGATGTACACAAAGGCCAAACATCATTCCAAAAAATCAAAAGAATTTGCTCTTAGGAAAGCCAAGCTGTAAAATATTGTAGATACTAGAATATAGTTATACAGCTAAAATACTTGAATATAGTTATACAGCTAAAATACTCGAATATGGCAGCTCAATAAAGTGCACAAACTTCGCTTATGATTAAAAAACAATTGCACTGTCGTCATTTAAAGTCCACCACAGGGAGCGAGATAGGGTACATAGGCCCCCCCTCCATAGTTCAGTTCAGAATTGCCTTTCCGCCGGCCCAGAACAATAAGAACCGGAGCAGCCAATCGGGGACCAGGAGTCGGAAACAAAAGATAACAAAGAGCCAGTGTTCGAGATGGGATAGAGAGGGCCAATGACAATCAGAACTATAGGCCTCTACCAATCAAGTGGGAGTGGAACCGGAGGGCCTCTTATCCCTTATGGCCTTCCCCGTGGAACCAGAACTAGAACCCCCATATATATATCTGCCCCCTACCTCTTAATCCGCTCTCAACCTTATAGATTTGGAGGAGCATCCCCCAAAAATAAGTTTTTTCCGAAGGCTAATACCATATGGTGACTACTCTTACAAATATAAGGTGCAACACTCAAACATGTCAGCAAATCATCATAATGAATATTATACTTCAAACAAAATGTTAGAGCCCTGAAAATGAATTACAGTAGATACAAATTTACAATAATAGAATAGAACGCATTAGTTACATTATAGAATAAAATTATAAAAGGCATTAGTAACATTAAATCGGCTAGTGCATCAAGCTTCTTCTAGGGCCACAAAGACATGGCATTCAAAGGAGTTAGAACATATAAAATACAATGGAGATGCAAGCAAAATACTATAAAATTTGAAACCTAAAAGAATCTCATTAAAAAAAACTAAAAAGGAAGAGGAGGATTGTAGGGATCAACATGATTTTTGAATGACTTTAATAGTTCAGCATTAAATTTGACCAGTGCACTTGAAGTTTAAGCTTTGACAAAGATTACCGATACAGAGCGCCACAAAAGCAATTCAAAAAAAATGGTAACTATGTGAGGCTTTCCTGACGTCACACAACCATGTCCCTCAAATTATGGAGAAGGTACTATAGTGCATAAAACCATGGCCTGCAGTTCATCCTACAAGTTGAGAAGAGAAAATAAACATTTTCGATCCTGCATAATAAATGATATTCAAACTGTGCAAATTACACCTTCCGACTTACCCCTGATATTTCAAGTTAATTAAAAGTACCTAGAGAGTAAACTGCATATGAATCTCTCTTTAGATATAAATGATCGAATTTTGGCACAGAATTTCATTACAATCCACAAGGGCTACAAAGAGAATAAATGCAAGAAGAGGCATCACAAAAACACAAGGTACGTTACACTATTAAATGTTATTAAACAAACGACCAAATAGCAGAGAAAAAAGATTGTTGCAAGGACTTTGTTTCTAACTATAAATACAATGGCATGCTAACATCGCATTTGAAACAACTGAATGCTTCTGAGGATGACATACAATGCCACATAGAAAGCAAACATCCATATCTTACCTCAGATCCTTTAGCAAGATCTATGCAAAGTCAAACTTTGCCTTTTTATTGAGAACACTAAACAATATGTGCCCCTAATCTTTATTACCACACCATGCCCACACTATATAATTGCCTGCAAGAAACAGACATTAACTTTTTAACATAATGCAGAAGACCATAGCAAAGAAACAACAGCCATCTGCATAACAACCTTAAGTCCTGTCCCAGTAGCAACAAAATGGTTCCTCTATTCCCAGAGTCTAACTTCCTCGGTCATCTCACCAATGTGCCAGTCCCTGAATGTATCTCTTCGAACTGCACGGCAACGCACCAAACGTGGGCTGCCAGGAGGACTTTCACTGGTCATTGCAGGTTGTGGAGCCACCCTCGAATTCATGATGTTGTTTGTGACCTCTGCAGGAGTCAGTTCATGAGCCTTCCTGGACCAGCAGTTTATTATTGCTCCACATCTACCTTCACCGTCTGATTCTGATGAGTAGCTCCTAAATGACTCTGATGGACTAATTACACTGTGGCATGCTAGACATGAAAGACTCATGGCTCCAGAAACATAGACCAGAGAATGATACACCTGCATAAAATCATGGATCAGACAAACATCACACAATACAAAGGCAGGGGCAAAACAAGACAAATGCAATAGCAATACTACACAAAATGGTAACTGATAGTGACCACTTTCTTTCTCTAACAAATATGAAAGGCGTGAACACTAATAGACAGCTTCATATTACTCAGGTTTTACACAGGTAAAGAAATGGTAGTATACATCTGTAATAAATTACAAAAGCATGCCTGATGGAACTCACAATGTCACGCATGCAGATGAATTAAACCCAACTTGCAAATCCAGAATATCCAGCATGTGTCCACTGTTCCTTACATGAGACCAACTTTCAAAGGTAAACATGGGGGAAAACTGATTAACATACTACGATCTCTTTTTGGTGTTGAAAACCTAAACATTTCATAACACATGGAATGATCTGCATAACTATCTTTTCATTTCTCAGATATCAATGGATTGCGAGCCAGTGATTATAAAAAATGGAAAAGCTAATTCTTTTTAGATATAGCAAAGATTTATTAGAGGTACAATCGCTCATATGATGAAATCGGATGAACCTTTGATACTTACCCATACCTATAATGTTTGAGTAGCACTTCATCATTAGACATCGTGCGTATAGGCATATTGTATTCATTGTTGACTATTTTTTCCTGCTGATTGGGTCATTATTGATGGATCATTATCTTATTTACCTTAATTGATAGAAATTATCAGTGATTGTTATCTTATTTTTTAAATTTTGAAATTTTAAAGATTTTATAATAAATATGTTGATGATTTGGTTATCATCTGTGGATATGCCATAATGCTACTGGTATCATGTATGGCCATGTATATGGGGAATCATGATAACATGATTGATTCATTATGATATTTGAACCATAAGCATTGTGTGTGATGAACCTCTAGAAAATATGAAAGTTTAATATATACAGAGTAACAAAGAAGCCTTAAAGAACCACGTTTGCCTCCTATCAACGTCAAACACTACATGATTGCTTCAATTTTTTACTTTAATTGCCTAAATAAAGAAATTCTAGATGAAGTTTTTTCTACATTACATGTTTTTGGATATTCTATGTTTTTCTTAAGCTTTCACAGTCCCAAAAGAGTTAGCACAAAGTTTCTGGAAAGACCTGCGTATTTAATTTGCTCGATCAACATTTCAAATAACTCAGTGTGATTCACTATCCGGATCAATATTGAGTTGTGTTGCAGACCTAATGTGCCTTGTAAAGTTGATCTTCGAAAGAGCCTTCAAGAAGCAAAAGAGACCTGTGGCTAGCCGTTAAGACATTTTGCCATTGACGTCACTAGCCATAGAAACCCCTACCTTAACTCAAAAACCCAAAAACATCTTGATAAATACAAGTGTTTAATTAAAAACTAGTTTTCATTGGGGCAACAAAGTTATTTCAAATGAGCATTAAGTCAATATTAGTTAAGTATTGACAAATAAACGTTGGTCATCACTTTAACCATTTCTTACATAATAAAATGACGGACACACATAATAATGTGTGCATTCCAATCTTTCTTTATTCTCTCTCTCCAAGTATTCTAATGTTGGTTTCAGAGCCCTTGGTGCTTGAAGGGATCTACAAACTGAGGAGAAAGAGTGAGAAGAAGCATTCAGTGTATTCTCGAAAGCATCTAGGGCACATGACAGAAGTTTTAAGCTTCGGCAAGTTTTCAATCATGAAGTAAGAACATTAATATTATTTTCGTTTGAAGTATGTATGTAGGGCACAAATAGAGTCATGAAAGCACAAACTCAGTCAACAAAAATACAATAGTGAGTTTCAAGTTTGTATAAGAGAGAATACAGTGTTGAACTTGTGAAGGTGGTCGCAAGGGCCTGAACAGTGGTCGTGTGGGCTGGAAAGACTCTGAAACGAGATCAGAGAACAAGCAAACCATCTCATGAATATTACACTATTGTTGCTGCTGATGTCTACAAGCTAGGACACGCAAACCCAATCACGAATCCAGACATGAAACATAACAAAGATAATAAAGTCATGAAAGTAAGGGCACGTACAGACTGTGTATTACCTGCCTGTCTATAAAGCATCAAGGCACTTTCCATGGGCACGTTTTTTTTCAGTTGCATTCTTCAAATATCAAGGGCAAGGGAATATTTTTCCTATATTACAGTCCCGAACACACTAAACTGCTATGTGTGAAAAGCGGAAATCAATTTTTTGAAGGACATTTCTTTTGTTTATATATTCAAGTTTTTGGTTCTAGAAGGGTAGAAGGGATGAGATCAGCAGCAAACCGTGTAGACAAGACCACAAGTGACCTGTTCATTGGCCCTGACTGGACTGTGAATCTTGAAACTTGTGACATCATTAACAATAACCACGGGCAAGCCAAAGATGTTATCAAATTTGTATAAACACATATTGGTCATAAGAGTCCAAGGGCTCAACTACTAGCTTTGATGCTCTTGGAGACAATGATAAAGAATTGTGGAGAAAAAGTACATCATCAAGTTGCTGAAAAAAATATTCTTCAAGAGATGGATAAAATTGTGAGGAAAAAGATGAAGGGAAAAATCCAAGACAAACCAAATGAATTTAATGTAGCAATTTTTGAAAATCCACCGGATGCTGAAAATGATGAAGAACTCATAGATAAAGAATACAAATTTTAAAAGAAGCCCCACACCTAGAAGACAGAAAGGGATCTAATGTAGATGAAGCTCAATATGGATTGCTGCCCAGTTAGCTCGGGAGCCTATGAATCAAGAGGTTCGCAATTTGGGATTTTGGGGAGATGGAATCCGGGAACTCGAGAATCCAACTCGAAAACTACACCTTTACGAGAGTTACAAGGTAGTTTCATGGAGCCCTACCCGGTCAAAGAACTATTTTCAAAAAGAAAAGCTTCTGAAGAATATGTGGTCCGGTTTTGTTCTATTATGTCAATATGTTCTATAGTATAAGCCTTAAGAAGGGGTATTAGAATATAAGGCTTATAATTTAGCATTAAGTCAATATCAGTTAAGTATGAACTAAAAAATGGTTGTAACCACTTCAACCATTTTGTAACAATTTCTTACATAATAAAATGTCGAACACACAATGAATAATGTGTGCATTCCAATCTTTCTTTATTCTTTCTCTCTGTAAACACTCAAATTTGCCAATTTGCACTTTGACAACACTTGATTTGACAATGCACTCTTGTTATAATAAATACCATCTCTTCATTCCCCTTTAGCACTTTCCAAGGTCTCTTGTTTAGCTTGTTTATCCTTGCACATTGACATGCAGACAAATTTTGAAAGCACAATACATAAAATCCATAGTAAGATACCAAACAACAAATTCCAAACTTCATTTGGCATATTTTCTACCCTAGGGCAGGGTCGTACAGTTGGTCAGGATTTTATATCTGGTCCTAGCCGACTTGTACAATCTTAGACCGACATGTCTTCCAACTCTGCTTTTAAATTCATATCTTTTGTTGGGTCTTCTAACTCATCTGGGTCGGCTTGTATTAGATAAATCATCTACGAAGCCCTATATAAGCAAGTAAACACTGCCTCATTTGCTAACCTAGAAATCATATGGCAATGCATTGATACACTCACTTCCCACACTTACAAAAGGCACTCACAGCTCCCTAAATCTCGTAATAACATCTACAGTCATTATGGCAGCACCCACATCAAGTTTGAAGCTTCTTACTAGGTCAAGACAGAATCTTCTCTCATTTGCAAGCACTCAAACATCCCTCCTTCAAGTATTTTAGCAAGAGCTAAAGTCAAAGCAAGCATTGTCAAATAAGTTGCCAAATTTGCTTGAGCTATCTAAATATCACATGATAGGTGGAAAACAGACATCCAGTTTAAGGCCTCTTCGAAGTAGTATCAATGACGGCGGTGCACAAGAGTGCCCACAACCCAACTAATGTTTGTTTTGCAAGACTCCGCATCCATGGCTAGGGTTTGAAATGATGTTCAGTATGTTCAGAGAACCCCGTTGTATGATCGACAACTAGGGTTTGACAACAAGATCCAAATCTAGGCAGAGGATCAACACATAAAGTTGCAAAGTCAAAAATAGAGCAATGTCCAAGACCGTACAAATGGGTCAAGACTGTATGGTACAGTCCTAGCAAATTGGTTTGGTCTTGCCCCAAGACAGTTTGCAGTGACAATTCCATTTCCAAAACTCCTCTAGGTTCAAGTCTCTTTGTTCTAGCATTGCACATTCCAAGAACTTCCCAAAATCATCTACAAACAGCTAAGTGCACTCATCTTCTTGTGTTTTCAAGTTCATATCTTGTGTTGCAAGTATTTATAACGTTATTCTAATATTGTATAATTAATGTTAGAAGTTTATTAACCAAAATAGCCATTTATATCTAACCCTACAACCAGTGAGTGTAAATTTAATTCACTAAATACCTTGGATTAAAATTTCTTAATCTAAAAAAAGGTGAAAACATTTTGGTGAACCCACTTTTGATTGAACCCTTTACCTAATCTAGGATCTCCTTAGGTCCTTATGTATCGGGCCTTTTGATCTGATCTTCTCAAACTGTTTTTCATAATGCTTGCTCCTCACAATGAACCCATAGCCTTCCTTGAATATCTTGAGTGTCACCCTGAATGCGAAGCTACTTTTATTTCCCTTCTTCATATTAATCCTAATCCATCCCTTGCATATCTTCAATTTGTCCTCTCAACAATTAATTCCAATCTCATTGATCATCCTATTGCACCCTCCCCCCAACCTATCATAAGTATGGCACCCACTCCTCCGTCTATCACTGTTGATGTCCTCTCTAACATTGTTTTCACTCTTCACACTAACCATGTCCAAGGCGATGATTCCAATTCTCACCCTAACTACCATGATGAGGGTCTTCTCGATGACGATGCCCAACAACTTGGCCACTTCTTGCAAGAGAACCCTTCTAATATCGATCTTTTACTATGTACTACCCGAGATCAGCTTAAACATGTTTCATTATCACATACAAAGACATCTATTGTTCCTACTGCAATGGTGCCTACCTCTTCGGGGGCACCTCATCTATCAATACCCAATGTCTCTATGCCCATCCTTGTAACCACAGTGGTCATTACACATCCCACATCTCCTCCTCATGGTTCACATGTATCCTCTTTTAGCACACAAGCCCTTGAAACCCTTGTTCATACTTTACAACCACAAATATTACAATTACAACAAGGTGCATCCACTTCTTCTCACACCATGGATTCTACGCAATTTCTTCACAACCCACTCGCACCTAAAGTGATTTTTTATCATTTGCCTATTGGTTTTGTTGCTCTTAAGCTTCCTATCTATGATGGCAAAGGGGATCCCGCTAAGCATCTTCGCTCATTCCATGTGGATTGCTTTGATTACACTTCTAGTATCATCTTGCTCACCAAGCTTTTTCATTAAAGCCCTCTGGACTTCGCATTGCAATGGTTCAATGCTCTCCCCACTCATTTTGTGTGCTTTTTTACTACTTAGACAAATCTATGTTTGGCACAATTTTCTATTAACATTAGGGACAAAGTGTTTATGCACAATTGGCTAAATTATGAGAAGGGTCCAATGAATCTATACGCTACGAGACTATGCTCACCAAAATGAACAATGTTTTAGCCAATAGTGAGTTGCAATACTTATTTACACAAAGTTTGATTTCTCTTTTGTATGACTCAATCATTTTTCACAAGTTTCAATCTTTTGACCATCTATGTCACACTTTGAAAGAGCACGAAGCTAGGTTGTTACATATGAACAAACTTAAGTGCATTGCTAGCGTTCCCCCCACATCTAATGCCAAGTTTTCAAGCAAACAAACATTCAAACGCAAAACTAAAGAAAGTAAGATTGCTTCTAAGGACATTGTCAATGTTGTTTCTCAACCAATTAAATTGCAACTTCAGCCCGCACAACTCTAGTTTACTCATTTGTCAAGCCCTCCTCATATTGTATTGAAACAATTGCTCAAATGCAATCTCATATCTCTCCCTCCACCATTTGAGGTTGATATGAGTAAGCCTCAAAGTAAGTGTTTCAATGCCAATGCCTACCGTGATTATCATAGATGCACTCGTCACCCCACTAATAAATTTCTAAAGCTTCATCATATTATCCAAGATCTTATCAATTCTAAAGCTATTGAATGGGATAAGCTAATTGAATCTTCCAAACCAATCAACGATAATGCTAAGTTAATAATCTTCAATGATCCATTTCCTAAGCATGACACTAACAAATCTATTTCTGAAGTGCGCAACACTTATCATTTAGTACCTCCACCACTCTCTTATGATCACCCTTTGGATGCAATGATTGGTACTGTCACTCAGACACCGTCTACTACACAGCTTATTATTTTTGATGACTCCAATATAGATGCTACATTTGCTTCATACACATTATTCATCCGGCTCTATTAATCATGTACCTATATGCAGTGTTTTGGTTGATCCAGATAACAAGGATAACCTTTGCTCTCTCACGCTACTTCAATCTCTTGGCATTTCCACACAGAATCTTACACTTGTTACTAATCCCCACTACCGGTGCATCACTTTACCTCTCATTGTTGGTGCTATCACTACATCAGTTTCAATCTTGGTTGCTTCTACTCTTAGTTTTGTTGCCTTGCGATTAGGTCTCCATTGGCTACGTGCTCTTCGGACTATCCCCTCGATACTCAACCGTGTCAAATTCATTCATAATCAACAAGTCATCACAATTAGAGGTGTTCCCCTTAAGGTTCCCTCCTAGCTTGCCTAGTCCTAGTGCATCTACGGATAGATTTTTGGTTTTGCACATTGCATCTCATAGCTCTAGCACTCATAGGCTCCTTCCTAGGCCTCTACTCCATCCTATCCCTCATGACTCTAGTTCTCCTAGGTCTCCTAATAGGCCTTTGGTTGCAGAAACTATATCTCACAACTCTTAAGTCTCCTCATAGGCTCAAAGCCCACACACTAGGATCCTTTGTCGGTCCTCTAGTGCACATACTACCTACACAACTTCTCAATTGCATCATAATACTAAACACTCATTCTAGTCCACCACACCAGCACCATTCCTCAAATGCTACTTTGGCACCTGTTTTATCTCCTAGGCCTTCGTTGGCACATATTACTACTACATTACCACTAGCATTTGGATCACAATTGAGGTTTAAGCCTCCATCTTCCTTGGCAGTTGTTCAACCTCTTCAAGAGGTTCTGATTGGATAGTTTTCATGTTCTCCATTCTTTTTTGTACATCGTTGTGCATTTCAATAATACAAGTAACAAAACATTCAAATATTTGCAAAAATACAATTTCAGGACCTATGCATCTTACTTGAGTGGTTAACACCCTACATCATACATGTTGTGTGTCCTTTTGGTTTGATAAATAGCATGTCTTCTTCTTTACATGCATGCGTTCACTTGGTATATTGAGCTGGATGCAGAGCACACATAGTGATACATGCTTATCGGAGCACCCATCGCTCCTTACATTCTTCTTTGGGGGCAATCCCTCCATCTCCTACAAGTGTTATTATTCTATTATAGCTCCTTTCTACTTCTCATTTAAGCTCAATGGCATACATTGTGTACTTGTTATTTTTCGGACTAATAGGACTAACATGTATCTTGTTAATGTATGTAGAGAAAAAAACTACAGTAATGAAAGATACACAAATAATAATGCAAACCTCCCTGTAACCTTCCAATGCAAACCTCAATAAGGGTCTCCTGTAAGACCTTGCAAAATGGATGTCAGAAATGATTGTGGATGCTCTTGAGTACTCTCCAAATACAGAATGCAAATGCTATCAACACAAAGATTCAGCAGAGTTTTTGTATGTCACATTCAAGTGGATTTGAAAGGAAAGTAAGCCTGTAATTTATAGAAGCAGAAGGTAGTTGAAATCAGTTACACACAGATAAATGAGTATGCTAAAAATAGCATTGTGTGCAGTTGCAATAGTGTCGGGGGCAATAAATAGATTAATTACAAAAAGTTGCATCCGGAAAAGTGGTTGTACGTGCATTTTAATTGCCCTCACCTTTCTAGGATTCTAGAAGTGCAACTAACTAGGGTAAGGATAGGGAGTCTAAGTGGAATCTAAGTGGAGTTAAATCAAATGGTAGAGGACTAGGATGTGCACACACTTAATTAATTAATTATTTAATTAATAAATAACAATTAATTTAGCCAAAAGGGGTACTAAGGATACATGGGATTAATTTAATTAATCCAAATGGGTGCAATGTGAATTAATTAATTAATTTAATCAAAATTAATCGCAAATGGGTGAATAACAGGGCGTACTAGAATAATACTAGGAACAAGTGGAAACAAAAGTGTAATTTTGGGGTGTCTACTGTTAACATCTTTTGTTTCGTATACTTCATCTATATTGGCTACTATATCAAGTTATCATGTTTTGACACTCTTATTTCATGCATACTTGCTTATGTGTGTCTATTACAATTTGTGTGTTTTCATCGCTTATGACCTATGTGCCTTGATTATCTTGTGGCACCATGGGTGTCCCATGTTTGTGGCACCATGCCCATCTTGTTCTTTATTGTTTGCTCTTGTTTGCAGGTTTACGGGCCTTGATTGTTTGGCGGCACAGTGGGTGTCCCATGTCTGTCGTTTTATGCCTTGTGTGTGACATTGTTTGCATACTTCTTGCATTTGATTACACTATCGTTGAATTTACATACAATTAGACTACTCTTGTCATTAGTTATGTGGTTTCTATCTATTATTATCATTGTTTTTATTACACACCATGGTTGCCACCATGCGCAAACACCTTCCTTTTTGCAAGTACGGGTTATTCACGATGACCACCTCTCCAACATTCTACAGTCCTCTACAGCTTCTCAAACATCTCCTTCATAAGCACACATCTATTTCTTTTGAGCCACATGCTCAACATGCTTTTCACACGTCTCAAAAGAGGGGGCATCCATCCGGTTTCATTTCTACACTTACAACTGACACGAGCAGAATTTTGAGATATGATACAAGTACAAACAGGGTATATGTACTCTGAAATTCAAAAAAACACAAATTTAAACAAAATTCACAAGTTCATAATCGTATAGATTGGTCAAGCCCATACGGTACAGTCCTAACCTTCCCATACATTTTTGCCCAGGGGCAGAAACATCAGTACAAGCGGCATGAAACACTTCACTCCTTCACTATGGTATTTAGTTTCTACTACAGTTTCAAAGATCTTAGGAGCATGAGTCTCCTTTCTCCATCAACATTTCAGCACATTTCAGTTTCAATTCAGTTGTGCAGCACATGGGAAGGCATGGAACATCCATTCTCTTTTCTATTGTGTCCTAATTCACAAAATTGGGCCTAGATTTATCTACAACAGTGTGATCCATGGGGTTATGGAAGGTATCGAAGAGGGTAATTTTTTTGTAGGCAGACTTTCCTCTTAGAATCAAAGGAGAAGATATCAGAGTTGTTGGATAATTTTGATACTCGGTCTTCTTCCTTAGCGGGGTGTTTTGGCACTTCATTCTTCTTCTTCTCTCCTCGTCATTCTGTGTTATGTTGTATGCACCTAACACTCCAATTTCTTCACCGCACAAATTGGGAACTGATCACCCCCAATCCTTCGACAAGTTCAACAATACAAATTTTTAAGCACAAGCAAAGCACAATATTCTATCCTTTTGCAAAGCAAATAGGTGTATTCCTTCTTTGTTTACATCCTTTCATTTCACTTTTATACAAATGCAAATCTTTCACATTACAAGTTGTATTTGAGTTAAGGTTCAATTCTTTATCATGGACATTAACCACACTCTGTGATACAAGTTTCATCGCAGAGCATGCCAACACCAAGCACAACAGGACAACTATAAAACAAACATTTGATGATCCATAGGGATCCAAAAAAACACACCACTTCATCAATTTCATCAGCGCCAATAACAAGAAGGAAAAATAAATAAATTAAGGAATACGGAGGTTCTAGAAGAAACCACCGCCCAACCAAGGCGGCGGTCCTGTGACCACCCGTCTGCTCAGGGCAGCGGTCCTGGCACTTTTGAACAGAAAAGAAGAACAGAACACGAATGGACACGAATTTGAAGCGCTCGGCCATGTCTCTTCACTTGCATGCCACTTCACATCCTCCAGTGCATGGGAGGACATGGGAAGGCCTATAAATACATGGAAGGAGCAAGAGAATAGACATTCGAAGGTGAATCAGAATTTAATGAGAGCAGTGAGCAAGATCTTCAATGTTGGAATGGAATTATAGGAGCAAGGTGTAGAAACAGAGCAAGCAAGTAATTGGAGAGAAGGTTTACACTATTGCTTCTTTTCATACTTATTGTAATCTATAATTGTCTATGTTAGACCAAATAAAAGTGGGAAGAAAGAGCAGTTGCCCTTACAGACTGGTTTTTCCTCCTTGGAGGTTTCCAGGATAAAAATTGTTGGTTGTGAAGCTTCGAATTATTTTCCTTCTCTGCAATTTCCTTTCTATAGCACTAGATAATCAGTCACAAAGCTCTAATATTTAAGCAAATCTGTCATTTTCCAAAGTTGAAAGTAGAACAGCATAATTGTGTGATTCGTAGAGTTCCAAAGTAGAAGTTTACGGATCATTTGAGCAAAGGCAAAGTGTGTTTACACACATGGGTATATTCTCCTTTAATCATGCAATTTTCATTTCATACTTAAAGGGGGGGCAAATGTAGACACTCAAATTTGGCAATTTGCACTTTGACACGTCATCACAACCTCCTATAGAGGTGAAAGAATCAAGCACAACTGATAATATGGTGGTTTTAAAACAAAAAGGTTATGCACCACTCTCACTGCCCCTCACCGCCTCCCGAGGATAGGCAAATATGTACAAGAAAATAAGCATACTTTCCATCCTCATGACCATGTGTGGCAATAAACAGCTTGTTTATCTAATAGTTTTTCCCCTTTAAATGACACAAATGATAGGAGCAACATGAACCTTGATGTTTCCAAAAGACAGTTTATTCTTAGAATGTGGATAGCCTTACTGACTTGTCTCATAAGTTTAAGGCTAGGGACACTAGTTAGTTTTTTTGTTAATATGGAAATGTTGTGTCTGCAAAAAATTAATATCTTTGGGTTTTACTTCATTCCAGCGCTAGATCTATTTGTTTGGGAGCATTGTGCCATGAGTTCAATTGTGATCATGGACATGGTAAAGTGGTTACACTTATTGTGCCCTACTTGGTTCTTCACGTCATGAGTTGGGGCTCTAAGCCCACTCATTGGGTTGTGTGGACCCTACTAGATTTGATGGTCATTCCCTCACTATTGCAAACATTTATGCCTCTAATGATGTTGTTGAAAGGGCAGCATTTTGGTGGTGGATTAATGACACACTCCCAGATTTCAATTGGATTATATGTGTTGATGTCAACATGATAGAATCTATGAAAGATAGAGTACCTCCTCTCAATGCAATGGTGCGCCGACGAAAGAGGTATTGTTTTACACACAACAATCTCGGGTTGTCTGATCCCAACCACCACCAGTTCCGCTCCTCTAACACCCCGTGGTTTACCTAGTCCAACTATAAACAAGGTAATGACAGGATTTTGAAAAGATTAGTTAGAGCTTCACTTGCAAAACATAACTTTTCCCTTTTTGCCAACAATTTTGATCACCCTATCAACGTGGTTTTGGGATTAGTGTTATCTAACCATCTCCAAATCAAAATTGTATGGAGTAGTTGATGCCTCAAGTAAAAAAGGTTAAGTTTCAATTTTACCTTAATGCAACTCACCTCACTCATGAATGGACTCATTCTCATATCAAATGGATTTAAAACCTTGCTCTGTGCCCTTTAGGGAGTTAGCTTGGATTGCCAAGGGGGGATGCCATCTCACAGACCTCTGCATTCCTCTAAGTATATGTCAACAAGCAACAATTTTCTGCCAAAAGACCCATGAGGCATCACACTGTGAGCTCATTCATTCCTCACAGGAGTTGGAGTTTTCCCCTTTCAATGAGAATTTACAAAAAAAGATTGCCAAGAGGATACATGACCTCACGGTTGAAGATGTGTACTGAGCTCATGGTGCCTAACTTTGTGCCCGTATGCATTGGTTATGGGTTAGAGCTAAGTTTATAAAGAATGCCTCTCTCATAAGGTCTAGACGCGCAATCAATAGAGTAGGGGCCATTTGTGATGCCAATCAAAGAATCGTTAAACTACATCATACTCTACAAGTTTTGTAGCTCATTATCATGGAGTTCTTGTTACTCAACCAACTTCCCCAACACGTGAAGATGCTCTTAGAAAATGTTTGCAAGTGGTTCGTTGCAAACTCTAAGGATCAAAGGGTCACTTTCAATTGTTTATTATTTGTAGAAGACCTTCATGAGGCAACATCTCAAACATTTTCTGCCAAGGCCACTGGCATTGATGGTTTCCCCTATGATTTTCACCAAGTTCTTTGGAATACAGGTCCGGATTTGCACGAGGTATATCTGGAACTTTGGAAGTTGTTCAAACCAATTCTCTTGGTAAATTTATCAATTAGGGTAACATCAGGTTCATTCCCATAGGGAGTGCCCTTTAGGGAGTTAGGTTGGATTGCCAAGGGGGGATGCCATCTCACGGACCTCTGCATTCCTCTAAGTATATGTCAACAAGCAACAATTTTCTGCCAAAAGACCCATGAGGTATCACACTGTGAGCTCATTCATTCCTCACAGGAGTTGGAGTTTTCCCCTTTCAATGAGAATTTACAAAAAAAGATTGCCAAGAGGATACATGACCTCACGGTTGAAGATGCGTACTGAGCTCATGGTGCCTAACTTTGTGCCCGTATGCATTGGTTACGGGTTAGAGCTAAGTTTATAAAGAATGCCTCTCTCATAAGGTCTAGACACGCAATCAATAGAGTAGGGTCCATTTGTGATGCCAATCAAAGAATCGTTAAACTACGTCATACTCTACAAGTTTTGTAGCTCATTATCATGGAGTTCTTGTTACTCAACTAACTTCCCCAACACATGAAGATGCTCTTAGAAAATGTTTGCAAGTGGTTCGTTGCAAACTCAAAGGATCAAAGGGTCACTTTCAATTGTTTATTATTAGTAGAAGACCTTCATGAGGCAACATCTCAAACATTTTCTGCCAAGGCCACTGGCATTGATGGTTTCCCCTATGATTTTCACCAAGTTCTTTGGAATACAGGTCCGGATTTGCACGAGGTATATCTGGAACTTTGGAAGTTGTTCAAACCAATTCTCTTGGTAAATTTATCAATTAGGGTAACATCAGGTTCATTCCCATAGGGACCTGAAGCTCATTGCCAATTAGCACACTATCACACTCTTGAATGTGCCTTACAAGATTATTCCCAAAGCTCATGCTTTTCATTTGAGGTATTTGTCACTATCAAACCGACTTCATTCGCAATAGATACATTTTGGATAATGTCATTGAAATATGGAAAGGGATGGAATGGACTCATTCCTAGCAATGGAAAGCTCTTTTCATCAAAATTGATTATGAGAAAGCCTATGACAAAATTGAGTGGCCTTTTATTATTGTTATGCTTCAAGCATTGGGGATTGGGCTCAAGTTTGGACCCAGGTTTGTCCAAAGGGTCAATCTGCACTACCAGAAAGCATGTGCGCTTATCAACATTAATGGGGCCCAGTCAAATCAATTTGGGTTATTTAGGTCCATCTAGCAAGGATGGACTCCGGCCCCCTCCCTCTATGTCCTTATAGCTGAAGGATTCAACAAGGATGTCCTTTGGCTCCCTCCCTTTGTGTCCTTGTAGCTGAAGGATTCATCTATTTTCTAGTTGATTACACTTCTAGAGGTTTACTTAAAGGCATTTCCCTTTCTCAAACCCATAGTTAGATGGTCAATGGGCATATTGTTGATGACTCCTCCCTCACTCTTGTTGAAGAAGTTTTTATTGCCTCAATGCCATGGAGTGTCTAGAGATTTCTTGTGTTGCTTCAGGTCTCTACACAATGGAAGAAAACATAATGCTACAGGCAATCAAACACTCCCTTCCCTCAATGGTTAGAGAGTTTCAAATGGTATTGTATACAACCTAGAGAGTAATTCAAATTCTTTGGCTTTCCCTTTGCCTTTCAATGGGTTGAGAAAAAGATTGCCTATTGCATCACCAAACCTTTCCTTGGCTGGTTAGTTCCATGATTGTTCTCAAATCCTTAAGGCAAACTATGTTTACTATTCCTCCTAATGAGCAGCTACAAAAGTTGCACACTCAAAGTTGAAAAGCCTCCTATGGGATCTCCTCTATACGAATTTAGGGGGATCTAAAGGTCTCCATAGAGTTTTTGGTATATTTTTTGCAAACCTAAGGAGGTAGGAGATCTTGGCCTTCTCAATGTCAGACTCTAAGGCACAAACCATTGTGTCAAGTGGAAGATTTGTGCATTTGAACGAGACAAGGCCTAGACGGTTCTACTACAACATAGCATCTCCCAAGGCGATATTCTACCACGATATTGCATCTCCCAAGGCGACATTCTACCATAATATTGCATCTCCCAAGGCACTCCCTATTACATTGCAGCTCCTAAGGCGCTCTATATGGCAAACTAATGTGGAAGGGTCTCGGGCTTCATTCCCTTTTAACCATCTTGTTCCATTCAAATTGTGGGAACTTTGGTTGCTCAGTATTTTTAAAAAGCTTGAGAGCAGCTAGAACCTCATCTAATTTGGGATGGCGATGGTTTCAAATTCAGGCTCTTTGAATTCTTACTTCCTATTGCGGTCCCCAATTCTCTCCTACTATGGTGTTCCCTCAATCATAGTTCCTTGGGTCAAAAGTATCAGATTGTTCAAAAAGGAAGTTACAATGATCTCACACTTCTTTTGAAAATGGTCCCGATATTGGCTTCCCTGGCCTACCTTCATGATCAGTTTCAGCTCAACACTAGTGATCTTTCATCCATCACTAAGATTAAACAAGCTATTCCATGACCATCTCTACAAAATTGGAGTCCAGTCACCCTCTAGGTGGTGGAAAGACTGGAAGCGTCTTGTGGTGACCCATTTCACCAGTACAAACACCGACTTGATTATCAATTACTCTCTACTCAGCACATTCAGGTTGATTCTCTAAATGCTCGTTAAAAATTTATCTCGTCTACAGAAACCTGGGGCTGTTGGTTTTCCAAACTTTGGGAAGTTATCATAAAACCCAAACAAGTTCAATTTCTCTAGTGCATTCTTCACCAAGGTCTTCCGGCTGGAAACATGCTTGTTCACTTAGGGGTTAACAATCCTATATGTCCCTCTTGTCAACAACCTGAGTCTCAAACATCTCTTTTGAATTTGCAAACATGCCCAGTAAGCCTAGATGTGGATTCACACCCTTTTCCAACAATTTTGCCAAAAAAACAATTCTTGGAAAATGATGCTCTTAGGAAATTTAGCCATGTTACTTGCACAATACAACCTAAAATGGCATATCTTTCATTCTGAAATTCCTGTTCGGTTATGGAAAGAAATGAACAAGGTAAATTTTAAACAATTGTCTCTTGATGGTGGTTGCTTTGTTATTAATAAAGTGCAAGTGATTTCTAATGTTATGCTGCAAATACAAGTTCAAGTTGAGAAGGTCCATCTGGAGGTTAAGCACAGTCGTTGCTGGACCATTAGAGAAGTGCTCTGTGTGCTGTCAGCAAGGTTCTTCTAGATTCTCCTCCTAATGGTCTCCTTATGGTCATGGCTATGGAACTTGTGGTAGGGAATTTATCAAGAAGCAGACAGCAAGGTTCTTTGTGTTCACAACATTCTTTGCACAGCAACAGCTCTCGTGGAAGCAGGTTTGTTTATGCATTCCCCGACCTTGGAGGGGGACTGCTCCTCATCAAAAGAAATCCCCTCGGATGGCCTTAGCTATTTTCCCATCCAGAATGGACCCGTACGATACAAAGACAAAAATAATGACAGATGGGAAATTCTCTCTGATGCGGCGGATCCGCCTACTAGTGGTGGTTGGGGTGACAAGTCAGATGATCCTCCACCTCCACCATTTGCTCTAATTGTTTTGGTTGCCTAATGTTCGTGTCTTGGCATTTGGATGCCCGGTGGGCTTTATATTTTGCTGCATGATTTGCTATATCTTTTTTAATGAAAAGTTGTTCTTAATTCTTTTATTAACTTTTTTAAGTTAATTATAGTTGTTTAGCACAGTCTTGATCCTCACGATTGATATGAAGTTTTCTTTTGGAATGTGATGCCATACCACTCACGTTTTTTGTCAGACTCGCATTATATAGTCATATATTAACTCAATAGTAAACACTTTTCAATCAATCAATATATATATAATTTGAGTCCCATTGACCTAATTTTGGTCATCCATGTAAACTAATATAATTTCTTTCTTTCTTCATTTCATGCTCTTGTGACTTCAAGAGTGTCTTTAGTGCCTCTGCTCTATTTTTCTTAATCCATATAGAGATTATATATGCTTGTGATTCCATCTTTAGTTAAATCCTACCTAAAAATATAATTAATGTTGGATTTTGGTTTCTGATGCTTGATATTTTGTTTGATTGGGTACTTTAATAAAATCCTTAGCACACCTTCATGGACACTTAACAATATGAATTAGTCCTTGGTAAAAACTATTTAGATTCTTGTGCTTGACAAATAAAAGATTACAAGCATACTCTCTCGTCTCTATTGCAAAAATAAATCTTCCAGTATATTTGCAAGTGGGCATTTTACTACCATCTTGCTTTGCATACAAGACTGTGAACTCTGTTTTAAAATCTGCTAATACTTCCTCCAGGCTACTACTACTAAATGTCACCACATTCCGAATGTATTCTCTCTTTGGAGATGACAACATTGGAAGTTCAATGATTGCCTCATTCCGCAGCCAATAGTAACTTATTTGTGCAGCCTGAAATCAATTTTCCATCATTATGCAACTAAACATCCTAACAGAGTGTTTACCTGGATTTCTTATAAGAATCCTTACATGGCTTTAAAAATTATTTGATTTATGGTAAGGCAGGAGGTGGCTAATAAAGGCATCTCATCACCTCAAATCTTAACACAGAAAAAAAAATCAAGATTTTAGGCATGCCAGTTAGCTGGATGGGCAGAATGTGCCTCCTTACTCGTGGCAGTTTCCTCCTGAGCTACTTAAGTCCTAAAATCTGAAACCATCAGGGGAGTGTTTAGGCTGGTAGGAACAGGAATTTTTTTACCCCATGAACATGCACATTTTTTATTTCACTTCATGCAGCTGACCATTTTTTTCAGTAAACCAGAGTGCAATTCAATAGTAAAAAATCTGTCCCAATGCTAGCTAAGGTAGTTTGGATGCATGTTTTGCTTGTAAGGGGGTAAGGCACATTATGAAAGTTTCTTAAATGTTGAAGAAAATGGCATAAAAGTTTAATTACAGTGGTCCAGAGCTTGATAATGGTTCTTTAAATATTTCTGACACAAATGCAAATAAAAATGATAAAATCTAACAAGAAGGCATGGATATTGATAGCCATATGTTAGATGATCAAGTTGAGCTGATTGTCAATTATGGGGTCAAAAATCTAGTCAGTATATAACTTGTCAGGAATTCAATTGAATCCGGTGATCTAAACATAAATGTGCTCTAAATGCAAATGCTAGGGCAAAGAGGCAGCAGGTAGGGCAAGTAGGACTCAGTCCCAAGTTTAATACTTTGCAGAAGGAAGGACCAGCCATATGTTGGTCTGACTTTGACTGGGATAAGTCATTATTTATCTTTGACTTCAAAGGCTTCCTTGAATAGGGCTCAAATGACTCCTCCTAGAGGAACGGGTTCAGAAAGACTAAGAAGAGTAGAATAAGAGAAAGTGTAAGGGTTCTCTAGGCTTTGAGATGTGTAAGGGAAAGGATGATAAGCTTCCTAATTTTGCTGACAGAGATCCCAAACCTAAGAATGCCAATAGCTAAATAAGAAAGTTGTAAGTTGGAACATGAGATGTCTTGAAACAAAAGATGGGAAGCAACTGTTGCAATTTTTAGGAGACCGATATTTTAAAAGCACCCTGAATATTAAATCAAAAGACTTTGGTAAAACTGTGTATGGAATTTTTGATTACATGTTTTGGATCATATCAGGGAGAGAAGATGTGTATGGATTGCAAACTAGAGCTCCATATATAAAAATCTCCAGTCAAGTACATGATACCAATTGGATCACCTTCGGAGAATAACAATAAATAAATAAACTAGCCATTACAACCATTAATTTGAAAACATTAAATGCTTACACCTTCCCAGGTGATGTGACTCTCTTTAACATGTTGATAATGGATCTCCAAAAATGGCTTACACCCAAGCCCTTATACCCGTTCAAATTGTGTGTATGTTTGCTGACCCTGGATATTGTTCAAACAGTTGTGGTGTAATGGTTAATGCCAAATGGGGTACACTATTATAGAAGAGATCCTAGTTTAAATCCCCTTGCCGCAATAAGGCTGACTACAACCTAGAGGTAACCCAAAATTGGGCCTAGTGATATCCCAACATTCATCCAAAAGCAGAAAAAAGCACCCAGGAATAGGGAAGAGGTTTTAGCATGATTGAATAAAGGATGGATCAAATTGAAAGGCCCACTTTCACCCAACATGGAATCAATTTTTTTGAGGTGTAGATTCTAAAAGATCATAAACATCTTTTAGATCCTTTGCGTGGGAAAAGAGAGGTGTAGATTCTAGAGGCTCATGAGCATGGCAATGATCAGATCCTTTGTAGAGGAAAAGAGAGGTGTATATTCTAAAGGCTCATGAGCATGGCATACCCTTTGCGGACAAAACAAGGTGACAGCAAGAACTTGTAGTACACAAGGTGTAATAATCAAAAGGACATAGATAGGACTTATCCCAGATTGTACAATTCTGAACCAATAGGACTAATTAAAGGCCCTGAGTATGAAGAATGAAAATAATGTGGAAGTCATTCCATATACCTTATCTAACCATCATACCATCCAAACTGTAACGAAGTCTAGGTTTGGCTACCAATATCGTCAGGATGAAATTAGTGGCATTTTGAAGATTGTCAAATAAGCTAGTCTCTCTTTGTCAGCAACTCAGATCTAGCAACAAGTTATTGATGCAAAGAGGAGCTCTTCTAGATTTTGAAAAATTAATGGTCACTATTATGAGAAGTATTTGAAAAGGCATTGAAATCTTCGATAAAGCATTGAGTATAATAATCCAAACATTGCCCAACTATATCAACAACTAGTAAAGCCTGTATTATGTACCTAGGGATATGATATTATAATGTACATGGGTTGATGGAGATGCCGATAGGTAGCACACATCCCCCTTAGCTATATAGTTATAATATATGGGATCAATTAGATAACTTGTGATATCAGTTATATTTTGGGTTCAAGTACGCCCCTACAGAGGCAAGGTTCTAGTACGGGACGTATTGTACACAAAGGGAACATTTTGGGTATGGGAATCAATACCCTGGTACATCTATCAATGTACCTAGGTATTGATTCCCATGCCCACCACGTTTTACCCCAAAAAACATTTTTTCTTTGCTTAAAATAAAGTCAATACAACTTTTCAAACCTAAAAGAACTAGTCCTAACCCTAAAATGCACCCCCAAACTCTTTTTAAACAATACATTTACCTCATAAGTAATCTTTCCTTGCACATTTGCTCTCCCATATGATGGTTCTTTTACTAATGAACCACATGATGGTTCTACTTATAATGAACCACGTGATGGTTCTAGTGATGCTTTCGTTGAATACAATGGGGAGTATTATGATTATGAAAATAATGAACATGCTGATTTGTCTTGATTTTTGTGCATACATTGTAACATTTGCACAATGTACGTATTCTAAGTTTGACCAATGAACTTGCATCATGAAATTTGGCATTAAATTAACATTGTGTTTTGTGGTTATTTAACTTATTGTGTTTACTCCACATATTATATGGTTAATTTTGCTAATTAAGCTGTATTTTTTTTAATTTTATATATTTTTTGTACGGTCGTACCCAAGCCCCCCAAATAAATTGTCATATCAACATACCGAGATCTCGTCCCCTACCCATACACAAACCAACAACCAACAACCTAGGTTATATTGTGTAATGAGTTAACCTACATTGGGATTAGGTGTTACCCACCCAATAAGGGTAATGTATGCTTACATACAACAAATGAATATCATTAAAAAAATTATCATGTATGTGAAAATTCTTCTATTTAGTAGAAGAATATTGGAGGCTTCCTACTCAAAGTGGCATTCCCATATTGAGAGATCTTGTAAAATTATTCCTTCCTGAAGAAGTATTGTACAGTGTTGCCCTACCTCAAGGGTATTTAAATTCTAGATATATTGAATAATAGGGCTTCAAGGCCTGCCAATATCTAATGTGTTATGTTGATCTTCATTTATTTTGGATATTGTTTGAATTATTTATTTATTATATGTGAAAATCTTACCAAGTGGTTTTTGAGCTTTGATTTAAGTAAAATTTGGTTTGAAACCCTAATTTTAAAGTTTTGGCTATATCTCATAAACGATTGCAAATTTTTTATATGTTTTTACTATAGTTGGATAGTCATTTGAAACAGCTAAAGGCCAAATTTCAGCCTTCTGAGATTTATTTTGACTCTTTGAGGATGTTAATGTGATCTTAGGCTTTTTCACAAATTCACTTCACGAGTTCACGTGTAATTTTTGGATTTTTGTTTATTTCTTATATGTGAAAATCTTACCGAGTGGTTTTTCTTTAGGCTTTTTCAGAAAGCTCACTTCACGAGTTCACATGTAATTTTTGGAAGGGGGGTTTATTCTCTATGTATTTTGATTTAAGGCCGATTTCAGCCCGAAATCATCAGGTCAAAGTAGTTTGTTTATTCTCTATGTATTTTGATTTAAGGCCGATTTCAGCCCGAAATCATCAGGTCAAAGTAGTTTGTTCTTGTAACGCAAGTTTTTTGGGTATCACGATATTACCAATATTCTATGGACAGGATGAGATTGATGTTGGAGAATGGTGGCTCCAATTTAAGGAGACATATTTTGCATCAAAAATGTGGTGAACATTAATGTCACTTTGATTTTTTGGGCCAACATGAAGTTGGCTCTCTCAATTGGAAGGGGGGGGGGCGGGAGGGGCGGGGTCTATTTAGTCTTGGGAGGATGTGGAACATGTTTTCTTAGCTAATTGGGACACAAAAGAAAGATGAAGAACATAATGATGATATTGAGGAAAAGGATTAAAATGAAGACGAACATATTGATGATGATGTTGAAAGAGAAGAGGTTATGGATGATAATGATGATATGAATGATGTAGAAGGAGAGGTAGAGGATCATGATGAAGAAAAAGTAAATACTAAGGGTTTAGCCAATGTAGCTCTAAAGAAAATTTCAGTTTCATGGGTGCATTCAAGGAAGAAGGTAATTGTATCCATAAATCCTAGCAGCGAGTATAACTTTATCAACATGGATGCGGCTCAAAATCTACATGTTCAAGCAAAGAATATCAAGTAAGCTCACGTGGATGGTAAGTATATTCAAGTTTTTAAAGACTTGAAGCTCACTATGGTCGAGAATGTTTTACATTCAGATTTTTATGCTTTGGTTATTGTTCTTGGATATCCTTGGTCAAAGACCATGGAAACAGTCAATATTAATGTGTAGAAGAAGTTAATGAAGATTTGGTACAAGAAAAGAAGGTCACTTTGCAGGATATCACACTTAGTGACAAACAAAGAAAGGTCAGATAGAGCATGAGGATGACTCTAAAAATGGTGAACAAGAGCATAAGGATGACTCAAAAGAGGAATAAGAAGAATATGAAGAAAAAGTAGAAAAGAACTATCCACCTACTCAAGAGACAAAGGAACTAGCAATCAAAAAGGTGGAAGAGGCAAAGAAAGAAAAACCAAAGGTTGAGTATACTAAGGTTGCGGCATATAAACACCCACATCATCATGAGAAGCAACCATCATGGAGGCATGTTAGGGCACGTTTGAGCAAAAACCAATATGGATATACAAGGCATTGGAATAATAAACACTATTCTTATACATGGAATCAATGGAACAATAATTATGGAATACATAATCATAGGCATAATCACTCTAGCAATGCATGGAAGATGAGGAGGAACTATGGTCATGGATGGAATTGAAGGAGCTGCAGATTACGGAACCAAGTTCAGAGAGGATGATCAAGCATGGCAACAAGTGCAATGATTTGAAGCACACTCATTCCATTGTTGCTTCTCATGTTGCAGGGACGAAACATGTCAAGGAGAGATTGCATGTTTGGTACCTAGGGATATAATATTATAATGTACATGGGTTGATTGAGATGCCCACATGTGGCACACAACCCCCTTAGTTATATGGTTATAATACATGGGGTCAATCAAATAGCTTGTTCAATTAGTGATATTGGGTAATGAGTCAGCGTGCATTGGGATTAGATATTACCCACCCAATAAGAGGCCTATATAAAGGAGATAACTATTGTGATGAAGTATGTCATGTATGTGAAAAGTCTTCTATTTGGTAGTAGAATAATTGAGGTGTCCCCCTCAAATTGGCATTCCCATATTGGGAGATGTTGTAGATTTAATCCTTTTTGAAGGAGTATTGTACAACGTTGCCCTACATTAAGGGTATTCAGCGTGCATTGGGATTAGATTTTACCCACCCAATAAGAGGCCTTATGAATATATTGAATATTAGGGCTTCTTGGCCCACCAATATCTATTGTGTCCAATTGATTTTCATTTATTTTTCATATTGTTTGATTTATTCATTTATTATATGTGAATATCTTACTAAACTACACAAAAAATAAGTTATTTCAGCAAATACAAAACATAGTGTACAAGGGGAAGGGGGCAAACGGACTAGATATTGTTTTGAAATATTATAAGAGGGAAAAAAAAGGAGAACATTGAGCATATTGAATTTGAATGCAGCGTAACTAAAGAATTAGAAAGAATTTAAAATAAACAATTTTGTATACTAAAAAGAGTCGTTTAATAAATCTTCTAAATCTAAGTACAGAAATTGGGTAGTAGAGAGGTCTGACTTAAGGTTGTACCAAAGAAACTTTTAGGGCTGGGTGACGTTATGTTAGAGAAGGAAAATGATGAATAAGAAGCATATTATGCCATTAATTTCCTTAAAATGATAAAAAAAAGTTTGGCATGGATGGACTCTTTGAGAATCTTTCAAAGTGAATAACCCCTTATCTAAGACAAGTTTTTGGCTTTACGAGTGGGAATATTATGACTTGAAGTTAACAAAGGGGCCAGCAAACTGATACAAAGGGATGGTGAAGAGACACAAGTTGGACAACGGAGATCTTTTACCCAATTAAAGGTTTCAAATAAGATTTTCACCAAATTTCGACAAAAACAAGAACAAAAATTTCACTCAAGGTTATTTTTAATATTCAAACAAGGACTGTAGACATCAAGTATGTTAAACCCCTAATCCTCATTCAAGTTAACATCTAGCTTATTTATGTTTGAGTTATAGGGTGGCTGAAATGTGGTGTGTCATGTTTGGTCATACATGTTGTATAGTAGATTGTATGCATTTGGATTCTATGAAGACATGGATAATTTGATCGGATGGGCATATAGACCTCCCTTGTGGAAGCCCAAATGGATATTTCTTTCCATTTTCCTTATATATCTTCCAAAGTTTGTACTCTTGGGTTTAGACCTTATGACCAAGGTCAAAAGTAAACTGGACCTTGCCATTACAAGTACACTTGGAGTATAGTATAGCATTTGAAAGCTTCCATTGGCTTTTGCATAGGCATGGATTTATCTCATTTTATTTTTTTAGAGTGAGCATGGCAGGTTAGCGCAAAGGCACTATTATCACAACAGCATTGAGAACTCAAAAAACTTATACATTCCCACATCAATAAAATATTTCAATTTCATATCGAAGCTCTTACCTCAATTGAAATTTATTACAACATAGTAAGTTTATCGTTGGTCTTGTATTACTTTCTTAGATTTTCTCATTTATAGGTCAGCCTGATTTGGGGCTTATAGGTTGCCATAATCTAATTACAACTACGTAGGAAGATGAATCCATTTATCCTTGTCAAATTGTTATTGAGGTCTTGTTTTTGGAGAAAGCATGCTTGCGTTGCTATTTTTAGTTCTTCTATCTTTAGTACATTCTTGTTCAAAATAACTACTCATTGCTTTTGCAACACTTTTCTACTGAATTTCACTATGCTTTTGCAACACTTTTCTACTGAATTTTACTATGCTAGTGCATTGTACATTGCTATTCAATCAATAATCTCAACTATATTTGGTTATCAATATAGAAATATCCTTACAAGGGGTATCAGAGCAGTTGTCTAGGCAATTATCTACATCATGAAAGTGAAGATCTGTGCACTCATCAAAGTCAGAAAAGAATTGGCAGATAAATTATTTCCAGGTAGAATTTCAGTTCTGACTTAATATTTTTCAGTGGTCTGTTTTTCCTGCCATTTTCAGTTCTCCTTCACAACTATATATACTATTCTAAAGATAAGTTTTGAATAGCTTGTTACATAACCACTTATTACTGGCTCAAATATCAAATATTTGCAACTTCAATACAACTTTTTGAACATCACGTGTGGTGACCAAAAAATGGTGTGGTGTGACACTAAGACAAGGTGATTTGATTTAGATTATGAAGGATTATCAACTTCTTTGCGCTGGGAGCATGTGAACAGCTTGCATCATGAGAGGTAGTAGGATTTTCTGCCAACCGCTATTTCCTATATTGCTCAACAACATTTGTGCCCTGTCTCCCATTGGTACAACTCAGTTGAGAGTTCAGTGTCGGGCAACCTGGCTTTCAGCAAAATGCTTTTGTGTCATCAATTAAGTTGGAGGCCATTGAAATTTTGACCACAACAACACAATCGAAATATTAAAATCATCCCAACTATTCCTTGAAATACTCTTTGAATTCCTCTTTTACAGTCTTTGCAGACTACAGGTTTCCATCCGCATCAAATAACACTTTATTTTCTGCAAGAGATCATCAAGCTTGAATATTGCATTTGTTGATTCACCATTTCCTTTCACAAAAACATTGTTTGCTATTTTTAGATCTTCAATCCTCGACTATAGAGTTCCACCCATCAGACGAATCCTCATCAATAGAAGAAATTACTTTGCCTGTAACCAATTCTTTGCAGGAAACCTTTGAAATCAAAATGATGTCTGGATGCATATTCTCCCATAATGCTTTTTCAGCTCACAAGTAATAAGTCCATTAATGTACACCATTTCAAGTAATTCCTTGAGACCACAACCAAATTGACCAATTTCTCCAACCTAAGGCTAAGTATTCTTATTCATAAGAATACTAGACAAATCAGGTGGATTCAACACCTGTTTAGAAGACACTGGAAACGACAATAACTGAATATGCTGGTTGAGAACAGACATTTGATCCTTTTGATTTACTCCGACACTTTATCTTTCTACATGTGTTTCATTGTGTTTTGATAAGCCAATGTAAATTGACTCATAACACCAACCCAATCGGTTTTGGGCACAAGAATGTCCTGCACAAAATAGTTTTTAGTGGCAATCTCAACTGTGAGTTTGCCCCAAATCATCAATCCTAATATTAATTTTTGCTTTAGCAGTCCGAGGAATCCTTTTCATGGACATTGACACTGAATCGACATCTAGGACCATTGTTTTCCCGACATCTTCCTTTTCTTCACAATTTGTTCAATCCAATTGGACCTAATAGTAAATGTTGAGTTTGTCTATAAAGTAAATAGCTAGATAGTATTATGGTGGAACAAAATCCTCAACTTATGCAAAATATGCCACTTTGTTTGTAGACAATAATGATGAAAGAGTTGTCAAGCATCACAAGATAACAACCACAAGTAAGAGAAGGTCTAGAAAGCATGACCACGAAACCATTGACAATGTTAGAAGGGGGGAGTCACAATGAGTATAACCCACCACTTCAGGCTTTTCACCCTCTAGCCTCTTACCCCACTGGCACAGCTTTGGTACCAGTATTGCTTTTGGAAGAAACAATAGACATATCTTGACTATGAGGAAAATTGACATTTGAAAGAGAAGGAATGCCATCAACAACAAAAGGCAAAACAGTTGGAATAACATTTGGCGTTTGTGAATGAACAGATTTAAAGACTACATTCTTCAAACAAGGTGAATCCTGAGTGGTCTTTATCTGAAACTAATCATTGTGACATTTTCAAGCAATCTTGTGCAGCACTATCATCCAAAAGATCACATGCATCAAAGGCACAAGGAGGCAAAGGAATATTGCCTTTTGTAGGTTCTTCCCTCTAAGCATCCTTTTGTATAATCGCCTTGATCCTCTTTGTTGAATCATTACTATATTGAGAACCAACCTCCTTCCATTTCCCATTAATATCACCATCATCTTACCACTTGACCTACCAGGAGTTCCAGAACAAGCAACATTTTGTAATGAAAGACTTTAAGGCATGAGAAGGTCTATAAGGCATGACCGTGAAAATGTTGGCAATGTTAGTAGGATTCATGGCAAGTATTAAAATTTATTCTGAACTTCATCCAAAAGCGATTTGATCTTTAGAATGAGTGTGGATTTTGGGTGGTAAAGACCAAGCACCAGGAAGCCATCTTTCCATCCCTTATCTCACTCTTCAGCCATCCCATAGCCCTCTTCAAAAAAAGTTGAAATATCTCTTGAATTGAAACGACACTTTTCTTTCGATAATCTTCATCAAAGAGAGGATCAATTACAAGGTTATTTTGAGAAAGTGGGAGATTCAATAGTCTCTTCCTCAACAACCAAATTAGTAGGGACCTAAACACATCATACATGGTGATTTCCCCCATAACCATGACTCATTTCTCTTCTATTGATCTCAAAAATGTCATCATAATTGGCCCAATAATTCAAGAGAGTGAACATGAGCATCCAGTTTATGAAGGATTGTTTCCATCTTACCCCAACCATCAAGAGAAGCACATGGCTCATACAATTTCAAATTTATGTTGGTAATTTGCTCAAAGAGATTCATGAATCTTGGCATAAGAAATATATTTACAAAAATAAAGACCAATTCTAATGGGTAAATGAACCCTTCTTATGTTTGTTAAAAAAAATCGGTTCCCCTCATCTAGCTACCAAACATACTCTATAAGATCAATCAAATTCCTAACATACCTAGTGATCTATAAAGATCAACCAACAATGTGCCTACGGTACCACCAAGCCTATCTTCACATCTTGCAATTCATGCAGTTTCACGTCAATGGATTGTAGTATTCCAAAACCTCACCCATAGGTTTGCAGTACCTCCAAGACCATCCATCCATCTCCAATAGATGCCACACACACTCTAGCAATGGTGCAAAGCATCCATCTATCTCAAACAAATGTTGCATACTCCTGTAATGGCGCAATGTAACCTGCCCGGATCGTCCATGGCATCATCCAAGCATGCGGCAAACCTTCTACAGTATGCATGATTGGCTTCAACAAGGTCTAACACACCTCCATGCCAAACCACTAAGGACAAATCACACCACGTGGTACCGCGAGGTGCGAACAACCTACTACCTCCATCCAAACAAATGCAAGGCATGTATTCTTCAGGCACAGAGCACATGTTCTTCAAAGGCTTGGCCAATGCAGGGTTGAGGGGCAACGTCCCCTTATGTCATTCCGCATAATTCCACACCACACCATGTGGCATTCCAAAGGTTGTTATGCCAGAGTATCTCTTAGCATAGCGCACATCGTTTAGTCTAGCCACATAACAATAAGAAGGTGAAGAGTCCTGCATGGTGTTCCATGACGGTTCAACTTCCATAAAAGTTCTTTCATAATATATATTTACAACCATTTGTAGCCTTAGAAAGCAATAACAATCACACTAGAAGATAAACAACCATACATATTTCTCAAGAGTATGCCATGTACAAGACACAGATAAATAGACACATTTATTATTCCAGTTCTATTATCTCTCTTAATTCTTTACATATTTCTAAACAGCTTTTGCATACGCATATAACACATCTAAATCCACATTTAGGGTGTTGTTGATCAAGTAACCTCCCAAGCCCCCAATCAGTGGTATCAAAGCAGTTCATCATCTTATATAACCCATCAAACAAGGTCGGAGTATTTGAGAGTCTCGTCATCAAACCACGAGACCCATCGGACTACCTCCCATGTCGCTTCAACAAAGTTCATATGGAAACATATGGAAAAGGGCAATCAAACACAAAATGAGCTACACACAATGATGAAAGATGAAATCTTAAAAGCGGTCATAGAACAAAGGAGCTTCTTGTTCAGCCAATTTGCAGAAGTCCTCAAATGGACGATTCCATCAACCTAATCATCAAGTAAAGTTTCAAGTGGTTGAGTTACCCCTAGGTTTCAAGTAAATCTAAATGTTCTTGTGATTGAAAGAAACATTAATGTAAATGCAATAGATAGATAGTTAGATTAATACTTGCTAACAAAGAAAAAATCCACATTGCACACCTAAAAGTCTCTTCACCTCTGAAGAAGTGGTAGCAAGCCCATACTCTTTGGGAGGAAGACCAAAAAGAAGGAAAGTCTAACCAACTTGAGATACATTCCAGGAAGCCTTCAAGTATGTATACTATCCTCAAGTTATTTATGAAAATCATTACGTTCAGTGGTAATAATTGTGGCAAGGACATGACTAGTTAATCCCAAGCCTGCACAAATGCCTTCCATTACCTTTATGCGAAGCTAGGCTCTTTTAAGTCGAAGGAACAAAAAGTTCTCAAGTACCACAACGGCCATCAACCATTCATTCATTCCAAACTAAAGCTGGCTAAGGTCAAGACAATCGGAGAAGCCAATCGCCGTGTGGTAACCATTGAGTCTAATATGAAGGGCATGTGCGACACATTGTTTGCACCAAAGAAACCACCTTCTTCAAACAAAAAGCCACAATAATCTAATATTGGTAAATGGTGTGACAAGAAAAAGAGTTATAGGATAAGTTTTAGTGGCTGAATAAGGAAGGGATAACTTTTAGTACGTTGAGAAGAGCCTTAAAAGAATCTCCCCTGATCCTGTGCTTGTTATGATATCAGGTATTTGGGAAAAACTACAAGGGGGATGTTCTCTTTATTTGTTCTCTTGGTTGGCTCTCCATGTGTAGCTGGGAATTTGAATTAGATCTGGTCTATCATGGATTCAGTTTAAACTTATTTGGTCTTAATGCCAGGAAACGGAAAATCACTGCCTGTTTTATATGCCTTCTCCTATGAAATAAGTTGGTTGTAGGTGAGGTATTGAACAATCTGGCATGCATATGATCTCCATCTTCTGTGTAACAAAGTTGAATCATCGAAGCATATGTTTTTCTTTACTCCCTATATGCTGCTACGGTTTGGGATTGCTTGCTAACAGGTTGAAATGTTTTGTGAAGGGGAAAATTACATAAACTGATATTTAGACTGTTTGATTGTGTGGTTTTAAAAGAAAAAAAAAACTACTTGCGACTTCTTTTCTCAAGACAAATTCCTGGACTGCAGTGGAAAGAAAGGAATAATGAGGTATTTTGGGGGCGAATACAAATCTTAAGCCTTCTCTGAGGTTGCAATTCATATTCAGGTCCCTGAGGTGACTTTTAAAGGCTGCTAGCTATTGCAGAAGAGCAGGAGAATATTTAGAGTAAAAGGGAATAAGAATAATGTCCCTCATCATTTTTGGGTGCACAGCACAGCATTTGACAATAGACAGAGATAGCTGGAACTGCAATGTTCCACCTCCTTAGAATAATCAGGGGGGTATCTAGTATCTACAGGTTCAGGCATCTGAGCAGGCTAGTACTTCATCTACAAGTGGCTTTGCAAGGCTATCTGGCAGCAGATGAAAGGTTTTTACAGCAGGAAGAAGAAACAGATGAACAAAGTTAATGAGCCGGTGGTGAGATGAAGCCGGAGGTGAGAAGAAACAACAAAGACAAACCCATCATCTACACAAGAGAAAGTAAAGGGGTTATTTGTGTCGAACTGCATTCTCTCAGCATCCAAGGTTCTGATCAGTGTAGTCAGATGTATGCAGTTGATAATACAGGACATCCGATGCAGGTCTAAGCTAATGTACTGAATGTGCAATATTTAGCAACCATAAGTGTGAACAGCACGGGTGCTTTGAATGTTGGTAAGGGACTGATAGTTGCACGCAGATTAGCTGATACCAATAGTTGGGTTGTATCAGAAACATCAGGGAGTTGTTCAGGGTTCGGTAGTACATTTTATTCCTTCTAATTGTAACTTTAAGGTAAGCTAGCCTTTGGGAAAATTTGGGAAAGGCTAGAGGATTGTAGTAGAAGATTTGGTATTTGATTTATCTCCTCAGCGAGGAACATCCTTGAAAATTAAGAAGACCCTGTTGAAGCTGTTGGTTAAGTACCATCCATGGGCTCTCTGACAGTTCAAGGTACAAAGAAAGCCAGCTGTTGCAGTGCCTGTTTAAGTACAGTTCGTAGATTCTGTGAGAATTTGGAGTTGCAAAAAAAGGCATCTTGCTGACGCCTGTTAATTTAATCCATCTTTGTGTGCAGCAATTTTCATCTTAGGAAGCAGAGGAAATTTAAAATCTCCAAGAGCCAGCAAAAGAGTAAGAGATTATTGATATTATTGAAGAATAGAAAGCATTTTGTTTATGTATCTCTGTAGTACTTGATTAAGATAGTTGTAATAAGAACTGGTTCTGATTCTTACAACTCTTTTCATAATTAGCTAGGAAGGACATGGTTAACTTTATCAGGGCTACCTGAGTATGACTGCTGATATTTTGCTTTGAACCGCATTTGTGGCTTGGATTTTCCCTCGAGACTTTTTCCCCTCAGCCATTCTTCTTCAACCTCTTTTCTTACAACTTTCAAATAAGTTTGCCCTCCCATTTGTTTTTCCTTTTTCAATAATTTTCTTTTTTGTCAGACTACTGTTTTTTCGCTCTTTATTTCAATTGTAAGTTCTTGTGTATAAAAAGCTTTGAATTCAATTCTCACTGCAAGCGAAGTCAGGAGATGCACCGTAATAAGGGATGAGGCCGAGATCATGCCCTTAGTGAATTTGACGGAATGGATACCCCTAAGTCCTTGGCTGCTTAGCCTAAGAAATCTGCCCACTTCACCGTGGGGGAAGGCAGTCCACGGACCTGCCAGATTTCAATCAAAAAAAAAATCCCCTCCTCTCATAATATTGAGTACAAATTGTATTATGTGCAAAAGGATAAATGTATTTTAGTTAGGACTCTGACACAGATATCTGGTTCTGCTGTTTACAACCATCTGGAATAAGTTTCATATATTAGGATTGGTAAGAATTTTGGAATTAGAATTTTCTCAAAGACTACTTTACGATTTATGATACATGATCATCTCATTGGTAAAGGAAAATGAACTCTTTTACCCAAATCTGGCTTCACCCTTGAAACTGACGCTAAAATTTTGGTCCTCATATTGGCAAGCAGTGTGAACAAATGCAAAAACATGCATCTTGTAGGCCAGATTTACTTTTCATGTATCTCAAACTTTGAAAACATTGTTACATAACAAATACTAACCATGTAAACGCTGTAGGACAACAATTAAAGAATTTGATTCAAAGCAAAACATAATCCGCAGATGTGGTTGGTTCAACGGGACCAGACACTCCCATGTAGCAAATTTCAAGACTAAAAGCTTCTAAGATTTAACATCTTCCGTCTACCAGATATCTAGTGCTTCACAAATGTTCTGTCACGAGTACCTAAAAAGTTAACCCAGATTAATCTGAAGATACTAATTTTACACTTGTTCTCAAACTACTAAAGAAAAACTGAAATATGAAGTCACCACATGAAATAGACTATGAGTAGATGTGAAACAAAAGCCTAACAAAAAGTGCACTAATGGCAAATTTTGATATTTGTTATAGACTAGGAATGGTACATAAGATCCCAACTTGCATAACCACATGATAACATAAATGATAAAAATATTGTAGTGTAAAAAGAAGGAAGCCACGAAAAAATAATATCAGCAGTTGAATTGTTCCGGATTTTCACGACGTATAGCATTATAATTGTCAGCTTCTGGGAGCACCATGTGGGAGTTCGAGTTACTCCATGATAACTTAAAATCATAAAGACAATAACAATGGATCAGAAACATACATAGGAAAAAAGAAATAAACTATTGATATTTAGAAAGAAAGATTAATGAAAAATAAATGTGGGTCTGTCAGGAACAACACCCTAATGATTGAATGAAAAAATGACATGATTTTGATTACTTCCACGAGACCTAAGAGTCTATGGGACCACAAACTCTGAGACTGAGTACAAATTTTCCCCATATTTCGCATGTAGTCCAAAAAATGTATGGCAAAATATACGAACCTCCTTATTTCTTAGTTCTATGTTACCAGAAACAGGAGAGATGCAAGAAATGAAAAATGTGAAAGAAAAAAGGATGGAGAGGTTTCTTGACAAGATTAGGGCTATTGTACAGAATAATCAAACATACTTGACAAATTTTACAATATTTATGGCTATTTAGAGAAGAAATCTAATTATATAGTGCATAAATCAACTGACATAATTACATTTTACAAAATACAAATACAGTACGGATCCGTAACAATCCTGAGCACGACATTCCCATATATAATCAATGATACATCATACTACATGGTTCAAAATTTGGCAAATAATCTGACGTTATAATCTCACATTTATGTGATAAAAGAGATAAAAAATCAAGATTGAGAGCATAAGAGATGTAGTCCAAGATAAAAAAAGAAATGGGAGATTTATGTCTCGCCTCTCCAATGTTTGATGCCATGAATATCCTCCACCAGTTGTCTTGCTGTTTCGTGGGAACCAAAAACATTAAAAGAAACTGTACAGAGTGGTCTGTTTGGATTTATCATTTTAGCCACTACAGTGTACTGGACACATCCGGCAAACATCTGCAAGCGCTAATAAACAGTTTAAGGCAATTTATGTCTCGCCCCTCCAATATTTGATGCCACGAATATCCTCCATCAGTTGTCTTGTTGTTTCATGGGAATCAAAAACATTAAAAGAAACTGTACAGAGTGGTCTGTTTGGATTTTAGCTACTATAGTGTACTGGACACATTCAAATAACTGTGGCAAACATCTGCAAGTGCTAATAAACAGTCTTAAGGCCCTTCCAACCATAAGGCCACTCTGCACTCATAAATAATTGAATAAAGCTCAACAAACAATTTCTGCTATAAAGGATGAAATAATTTCGCTGAATACTCTTGAATAAAGGTGCCAAATTTCTTATTGGGCTATGGCACAACAGTGTAATTCTATGGACAAACTGGTAGCCAGAATTAGTGCCAGTCAATAGAGAAATTAAGGTAAACTATGTCATATATTTCGGGAAATTCTCCTAAAAAACCAAACAAAATTCTCTTAAAAATACAAACAGAACTCTGTTGAAGGTTTTGAACTAAATTCAGTTTAAGATTTTGAACATAGCTCTGTTTAAGGAGTCTGCTTGGCAAAAACAGCGTTACAATCCTGTAAATCTGTCCTTTTACTGGGGTTGCTTAGCATCCGTTGCTGAAATTTTGTTTATACGTCATTCATACCACCTACTATAATTCAATTTACATAAACCCCAGATTTCCTCCACTCACCTACACCTATTCAATGCTCAAACGACAGTTTCTGCTACACAAATGAAATAATTTCAGCGCTATTCATCAATGGTTGCTTTGCAACAGTGCAAATCCAAGTACAAGCTGGTAACAGACATTAATGCTATCAGGGATTTGTATAAAAATTAGGGTTTACTAAGTAACATGTTTCTGAGCATTCGAACAGATCTCTTAAACTTGAACAGAGTTCTTCTACGGAATTTAACAAGAATTTTCTTTAAGACTTGGAACAGAATCCTGCTTAAGAATTCATAAATGATTTTGTTAAAAGAATTCAAACAAGATAATGTAAAAGGAATTCAAGCAGGACCATGTAAAAAGAATTCAAGCAGGACCCTGTAAGAAGGATTTGAACAGGAACCTGTAAAAAGGATTCGAACAGGGTCCTGTTAATAGAACTTCAACAGGACCTGATTGAAAGAACTCGTACCAGGTCCTGTTAAAGGAAATTGATCGGTATCCTCTTAAAAGGACTCAAGCAGGATCATCTTAAAATGATCCTTACAAATTTCTCTTATAAGAATTTGAACAGGATTCTCTCAATAAGAATTTAAACAAAATTATGTCATAAGAGCTTGAACAGAAGCCTCTTGAATGCTTCCATTTTAATTCCCTAAATCCTTCTTTTTTACTAGCATCGCCTAATGTCGTTTACTTAAATTTGGTTAACTATGAAAATAGTAGATGTAGCCTCCCAAAGACACTTTGAGAACAAAGAATCTGTAACATGTGTAACTCGAATGAAGTGAAAAACACTACATTTCCTCCCAACATTCCCACCACATAATGTTATCAGGCACAATTATGGATATATTTGCAATCATAACCCGATTCGTGAAATCTTAAACTAAGACAATCAAAAAGGCTTCTTCTAGACAATTCGCCCCGCTTTTAAGAGGTAGGTCTTACAGACTGCTTTGGCCTAATGTACACTTAAAAGTCATCTCATCTTAAGAGAGATAATCGATAACACCTTTTGCAGTTCACATTATAATACCCTAACTTTCCTCAATTATGTGTCTTCTATCTTCTGAAATGGGACAACCTCGAGAGGTAAAAAGAAAAATACTTTCAAAGCAGACGCTCGTTCAATCCCCAGCAACAAGATAGAAGTGTTAAATCGGATAAAATTCCACATCCAACTAGCTCCGTGTGGCGTAAACCCCAACAATCAAGGCCAAGTGCAAATCCTTGAGCTAATCGAGTAAAGAGATACCCCTAGATCGTGACAACTGAGCCAAAGATCACTCCCTTTGAAAAGAGGGAATTTACCAAAGTAAATATTTTTTTTAAAAAGGATAATTATAAACCCTAACTTTTCTCATGATGTGTCTTCCATCTCAAAATGGCCTTTGTAACCATAATAATTCCACCTTTTTTCCTTAAAAATGATGCAGGCCCAGAGTTTGATTTTGTCAAATTAAATTCTCCTAAAATTAAATAGACCTAGGGTTTCATTTCTAAAAGACAGTTTCCCCAACACGAAGCACGCCTACGGTTTCATCTCTAAAATAAAAGTTCCCTAAAATGAAGCACGGCCTAGGGTTTCATTTGAAAAACTAAATTCTCTGCTCTTGAAAACGCCTTCGCAAGTTCAATTCTCGTGGAGATCATATTACTACGCATAACAGCAACACCGTACAAATATTCTTCTCATCTGAGGCTAAATTGCAGAGATAAACCTGAAGTAAAGATTTTAGCTTTAAAAATACGTGGCTGGTAAGAAAAAATTGCATCATATTTAGAGTATAGCAGTGGAAGTACCTTTATTGGCGTCTTCGGACAGGGATTTTGGTTTGCAACGCCCTCGGGATATGAGCCAATAAATGAACAATCCGTCTAAATACAAAAATTCGGAGATGGCTACAGCTAAAAAATAGATATGAAGCGAATAAAGTTCTGGAAACAGCGAGAATCCCTGAACGTAAATACACGAGGTATATATCCGTGTAAACGACGCGTACAATAATACTCACACGATTTGGGAGCGGACGTACAACTGTAATTGTAATGTAGTTTATTATATATACATTAGGATAAGAAAGATAGGTGGCCCATTGGGACATGGTTGATGCGCTGCTCATTATTCGAAGGAACGAATGACATGGTTTTAACTACATTCATAAGACCCACTTGTCTACGGCACCATCCTTTTTTAAGGATGCCATATGAGCCATTTCCTTATGGGAGATAAATTTTGCTTAGGATGCCACAACAAAAAATATGGAGGGCTCTTGATTCATTGGTAAAGTTGAATGGTTTCGAATGAGCCCACCAAGGATCAAGTCTGCTTGAGTGCAAGGCCTGGAGATACCCAACACAAAGAGTCAAGCGGATAGGGCCAGGATCATTCCCTGGGTGACTTTGATGGATTGGATGCCCCCTAGTCATGGTTGCTTAGCTAAATGAATGTCTTCGATGTAGATGTATGCTTACTCATAAAGTGTAAATCAGCTATATATGTAATCTCCAGTTACCAAAAAAAAAGGTGCCTTAGAGGGATAGGGATAAACTCTACATACGATGTGTAAAAGTGTATTAAAGCATGTTTAAAGTCCATTTTTTTCTCTCTCTATGTGTTTTCTTATGACCCTTCGAGCAGTTCAAGTTAAGCAAGGGTTGTGTACTATTATCGTTAAATTTCTTACAAATTTTGAAGCGTTTATTGAAATACTCCATTCAAAAAAACTCCATGTAAGAGAAATACTTGTGGTATAGTGCTTTTAGAAGTATGTCATGTGCAAAAAGCAAGGGAAAAAACTTTGTGACATCATTGACGGAGAGCTTTGAAGTGCAATTTCTTTAATCGTGTGCACAAGCTAAGAGAAACATTATTGGTTGGGCACCCCATATTCATGGGTGGCTAGAATTGATGTGGTGGCGCACCAAGCTTGACTTTAAATATGATGTTGATTTGTCATGTTACAAAGTTGTATGTGTGAATTCAAGTTTTAGGGAAACTGTGTGGTTCTACATCATCATATTTTGCATCAGATGTCAAAAAGGCATTCATTTATTACTACATAAAAAATCTTAATAGTCATTGACTTAACTATGGAACATGGCAATACATATACTTGGGCATTAATGGTTTATTTTAATTTCATAGAAATTGTATTGTTGTCATGTTTGGGAGACAAGAAAAAGTAGTAGGTGTTGTTACTCCACTTGCTGCGTGTTAGTTATTATGCATTGTGTATTTAGTTGTTGCTTTAATTGGTGTCATTACTAACAACCAAAAATTAGCTTTCTTTCTATTTCCATTTGATTCTTCAAAGTGGCAAATCCATTTTTTAATCAAATGTTGCATCAAAGATCGGTCACTAATGCACACTCGCAACAAATCTTTCTAAAATGAAGGGTTGTGTAACAAGACTATGACAAAATTGGATAAGATTAGACAAATGGTTGTCCCTGTGTATAGCACGAGTGTCCACTGTTGATTTATTACTCATAAGGGACCTCATATCGTTGTATAATGCCTATCTTTATAATGATTTGTGGACTATTTCTTTGTAAGCGTAAACTAGCATTGATGTCGTATATATAAAATTACTTAGATACGTAAAGAAGAATGTCAACAATGAATATCAATAATAGAATATTAGCAGTGACTCACAATAATAAATCCACTTTGGGGTTACTAATAAGCACCTCAATTATTGGCATATCAATGATAAGGTCCCCCAAATTTCTAATGGTATCATCATCAATGAAGAGAATGCCATTTGTATCAAGGTATAGTACAGTTAATCAAGGAGATCATGTGAAGTTATGGAATCATGATGACTCCACATGCTTATATCGAGACCCCTCCATGCTTATTAATCACTACAAATAAATATCAATTTATCTTTTTGGTTATCAAGTTGTTGTGAAGCGGTTTGGGTGCCTTTAGAAGGTTGCTTTCTGTTTATTAACGGGTTTCACTATTTTATTCACTGCCATGGGAGGTGCCCCTCGACGAGTTAAACCTATCTGCGACCCTACTTAGAAAAATAATGAAGACCTATAGAGGGCATTGAACATAGGTGGTTTTACAAATTTCAATGTAGAGAATCAAAGGGCACGATAAACACATTTCGGTCTCTTTTGCCAACAACTGGAAAGAAAGGGAAGTTACATATAAAGGTAAGGCCTACACCATAACTGAGAATCTCATTTCTTCTGTAACCGACCTTAGCATGGAGGGCATTAAATTTTATAGAAATAAAATTGACAAAAGTGTTGAGGAAAATAATTTTTTTGAAGGAACTGAAACCCTTTCTTTTGTCAAAGTCGGTTTGGTTTGTTCCTCCATCCCAGCCCCATATGATGAGGTTGCTCGCATGGTGCTTCATTATGTTACTCTAGAGGGTCGATATTGACTAAGTACACAAAGGCGCATGAGCGCGCAAGGCCTAAGTTGAAGAGTGGGCGCGCAAGGAGAAGGCACATAAGGAAAGGTTCTAGGAGGGTTTTAGAAGAACCGTGTTACGCGCCGGTAGAACAAGGTCTCGGGACTTAGCCATATTTGGCGTTTCAGGTAGAACACGAGAAAAGCATGACCCAACTGCGCATGCGGAGTGGATAAGGTGTCAGCCTGGTGACAGGCTGGCCTAGGAAGGAATATGCCCTATGATGGAGGCTTCTAGAAGGCCATCATGGCAAAGAGTGGAGAGCTCAGGCCTGGAGGAGCATGCGCCCATGGAGGACCACATTCAGACACTTGGCACCAGATCTGAGGCCACAGAAGGATGAGTTGGCACTTCAGGGTGCCTATAAATACAAGCACCCATAGAAGGAAAAGGTGTGTGTGTGTGGGTGTTGATAGAGTTGGTTAAGAATATAGATTAAAAGAGAGCAGAGCTCTACAGAAATGGCTACAAGGATTCTGTTGGGTTGGGTAGATAAACTATAGGAGATGGATGTATCAAGGGCTTGGGGTTATAAAATTTCTTTTTGAGAGCTAAAGGATATGTAGATCCAGTTATGATGTATGACTTCAGTCTGCCATACTGTGATGTTTTGTAATGAATCTAATGAATGTAATGAGGTTACCAACTTATTTGAATATGATCCTTAATGATTCTGGTTCATCCTTATATCTTCATAGTTCTTTTCATATATGTTTATAAGATGAATAGGAATCCCTATGCATTTTCCTTTCTATTTTGATTCAGTTCTTTAAGTCTGTTAAAGTATCTCTGTCTGTAATGACTGCAATGGTCTAGAGCCATTCTGAGCTCTATGATGTTTGCATGTCTCATTCCCACTCACTTTCTTTAAAGTTTGGATCATAGATGATGTTTTCCCACTCAACTCACATAAAAGAGAGACTCGGCACCCGCGCATGCCTCGGGTGAGCACCCAGCACCCACTGGGTGATAGGTCGGCGTGCATGGGATTCCCTTGTTCTTTGGTGGGTGTAAAAATGACTACATCTTGGTTCCATTTTCGGGACCTCTTTTCAAAGTTGTAGTGGGAAATAACATACATCATGATCTATGCAATGAGTGATGACAGAGTGTTTAACTGTGGAAAGTGTTGAATCATGGTTTAAGAGCATGGAGGATGAGTTTTCTCAGAGATTCAGCACTGGGCCTGATTTTGATGCTCATAGATGGGTAGAAGAGAACCTCTACCATGATTTGTATGAAAATTTTTTCTGTTGCTTCCCAGTAGAGCTGTATGAATGGCTCTCAGCATATGCATCTAGATCAAGCTGGTATTATAGATCACACACATGGACCCAAGAAGAATTCTAGAGGTTACAAGATGTAGATCTGACATGGACTCGTGATGTGGATCATTGGTGGAAAGGAGTACTGGCTAGCTACACTCTGGAGTATGCTATTTCCACGTATTCTTGTCTGGAGGTTGCTGAGTTTGAGTTTTTACGGGAGCCCAGAGGATCATTTCTACATGTTATCCCTTTGGCAATGAAGATCTTGATCATGACCATGGGTTTAGAGGCATTTCTGATGGCCGGATAAAACCTTCTTGAGCGCTAGGCGAGGAAGCTAAGGTGGAGGAAGATGGAAGACATTGTGACGGAGAAAGAAAGGGAGGAGAGATGACTCAAGTATAGTGAAGCACGTGAAAGGGAGATTGCTAGACAATGTGAGGTTGCAAGTGTGATGGATATATGGAGGCAAGACATTGCGGGAAGGATTTGAGGTTCACGCAGAGGATGTGGAACCTGAGCAGTCTGTGCTACCCCATCTTGGCAAGCACGTAAGAGAGACCCCTTCGGCTTCTGATGAGAGTTCATCACACGGAGAGAGAAGAGTCATTGGCACACATCTGAACCCACCTAGTGACCAAACCCTGGCACTTGGTTTTCTAGATCAAGGAAGGAGTATCGCTGACCCAGTTGGTATCAGTGGAAGTGACAGATCTGTGCCCAGGAGATACAATTTTTCATTTCCCACTTCTATGGCTACACATACTATTCTAGTATTTGGAGGAATTTTTGGACAAGGAGAAAATATACAAGGCTTGGGTAATGCATCAGGGAGTGGCATGAGACACACATCTGGCAGCGGCACAATCTCACAGATGGTTGGCATAATTTAGTGGGACATTGGGGACCCTAGGCGTGACCACTTCAGGCCCATTACTGGCTACTGGTGGATCTGGAGGTGGAACTGGTGGATCTGGAACTGGTGGATCCTGGAGGCACAGGACCTGGTGGATCTAGTGGATCTGGTGGAGGAGGAAACACCAGAGGAAGTCAAGGAACTGGATCAGGAGGACAAGGGCCCCAGCCACCTCCTCAAGTCTTCTTTGAGATGTCTTTACATTTTCCAGATTACAGGGGTATTGAAGATGTTGCAGAGCACGTTCACAAGTGTGAGTTGCTATGGCACACAAAGGGGATCACAACCCCAGAATGAAAGGCTAGTCAATTTGCAATGACATTGCAAGGGCATGGGCACATAGCTGGTATAGGAAGTATGACCCCCATCAGATGGTGGTAGATTACACCACATTGAAAAATGCTTTCCTAGTAGAATTCCACATCCCTGAGTTTGAACAGAAGAGCATCAACACCCTTAAGGAAATTCAGTAGGGAATGGCGGAGAGTGTGTGGGAGTATGACGCATGGTTTAAGACTCTCCTGTCAAAATTTTCATATGACATTCACCCTTCACAACATGCTCAATGGTTTTTTGGAGGGTTGATAACCCCATTTAGAAGATCTTTATCTCATAAGACTTTCACAGACCCACGAGAGGCGTTGGAAGCTGCCCTGCACGCTGAAGCTGTTGGGAGTGTTGACACTGGTGTTAGCCCATTTCTGGAAGCTCAAATCACTGCTATGGCTAAGCAGCTGGAAAATTTATTTGCGAACTCAGCTCATGAGACTCACAGTGGAATGTGGTGTACAAATTGTGAGGTAGAGGGGCATGCCAAGGATAGTTTCCCCTAGAAGATAGTACGCACCATAGTAGTAGACTGTGAGATTTTTCATGGGGACCATGATGCGAGTAGATGTCCCTTGTTACAACACGTAATTCAGAAGAATGTATCTTGCTACTGTAAGATCTGCACCTCTACAACCCATGATACCAAGGATTGTCGGCTTATTGACCAGATCCATGAGGCCATTGATCATGGTGTGCACCAGACCAACATTGCCAGTAGTTCTAAGAATGATGACCACCGTTATGAGGAGCACACAGATGGAGGCACATGTGGAAGGGGATTTCATGGAGGATTCCATGGTCATGGTAACTACAGAGGAGGAAGAAGTGAGTTCCCACGTGGAACCTATTTTAATTGTGGGTCTACAGACCACTACAAGCATGAGTGCCCAGATTTGTTGCAGTGCTCATGGTGCAGGAAGAAGCACAAGTATGAGGAGTGCCCTGAGTTGTTTGAGCATATGAATCAGCAGCACCAGAAAGACAAGGGCACTGCAATGGTAAGCATTAAGAAGGCTGACACACAATGGATGCCACGGGTGACCCGTGATGTAGGCTTGGAACCTGTTATGGTAACAACAAGAGCAGAGGCCGCACGCGCAAAGGAAATGCCAAGGTAGAAGAACCTGGTTTCAAGGGAAGAAGTGGTACATGGGAAGTACCCAGACCCTGCACATCAAAAGGAGGTATATCAAGAAACCATGGACATCATTCAGAGTTTACAAGGAGAAATCCAGTGTCTAAAGGAGTAGTCCAGGAGGGAGGAGCAAAGAAGGAAGGTCGAGGCACCAAAGGATGACCTGGATGAGGTCAAGGAAGTATGTAAAATACTAAGGCAAGAGAATATTATTCCCTTGCTAGGGGCATGGTTGAGAGAGAAGGTACCACGCACCAGAGAAGAGCATGAGAGGTAGGTCTTGCATGCAAACCTTCCCCCTCACAACCTTGACTATGATAGGGAGATCACGTTAAATGCAGTCGTGGATGGATGGCTCCTTAGTAATATCCTCATTGACACAGGCGCGGAGGTCAATGTTCTCACCTTGGATGCATGGCATCAGATGGGAAGACCTGCATTACAACCATCTTCAAATGTGTTGTATATGGTGAACAAAATGAAGGCAATTCCCATCGGTGTCTTAAAGGATGCAGCTATCACCATTCAAGGGGCTAAGTTTACTGGGGACTTCGAAGTCTTGGCACTCGCTGAGGTAGACAATTTCCCAGCATTACTTGGGCCCATGGTGCTATAAGAACAATGTGGATCTTTGGTTCAACAAGGGATACATAAGCTTTGAAAATGAGGAGGAATGGGTCATCATACCCCTGGCTGATGGAAAATCAACACCCTATACTGAACCTTTGGGAGAAGAGGTCCTGGATAGAATATATGTGCACTCAATCAGGGATCCAGAGGTAATCCATCCCACAGAAGGAGTTATCCAGTTTGAGGATGCTCAGTCCTTAAGTGACACCACCAGTATAGCATGTGATAATTGGGTGCATGGGACCTATGAGTTAATCAGATGACATTTGAGAGGATCAGTGACAAAGGTGACAAAGGCGCATATAGTCTGGTGCCTAGGGGGAAAGGAGCTACCTAAGTACTCAGGAGGAGCCTTCCCTGAGGTCTTTTTGCAGGAGATGGAAGCTCAGTGGAAGAAGGAGAATGAACGAAGAGGGATGTTAAGTTATGTCCTACTCAGAACTGCTGCACGCTGGTGGGTGACACATCAGGATAACCTCTTGGAATGGCATGAGGTGAGAATTTCCTTCTCTGTAAGGTTTTGCAGGAGCAACGCACCCACGGCTATAAAATACTACCATGGTAAAGAGACCACTTCCTTCCATATCCAAGCATGTGAGACATCCTAGATGGGAAGCACAGAAGCATTGCCACCTTCATTATGGGTTCACAAGTTGTATTCCACCCTACAAGGTTGTGCGTGCATGCATGGTACATTCATTCTGAGACACACCGCCAGACAGGGAATTGGCAAGAGTTAGTGGCTGATCTCATTCAAGCATTCGAGTATCAGAGTACAAAACCCTTGGTGGATAAGGCATTGCAGGTTGTCAAGCACCTTACCATTGGGGATAGTGCCATGGCAGAAGATAGGCTACTGGAGTTGCTAGGTGAACCTGGCCTAGAGGCACACTTTGAGGAAGAAGAAACAGAAGAGATACAACTTGAGCACGTGTGTTTGGAAAAAGAAAAAGGAAATATGGTGTATGTTATTGATGGAGAAGAAGCGGAAAACTTAGATGTTGACCATTCTATGGGGACGTGCGCGAGGTGTTAGATAGTTCTGATGAATGGGCACACACCTATCATGAACCTTTAAGGACAAATAAGGTTAACATCAGCTCAGGAGAGGAGCCTAAAGAGGCTATCATTGGAGACTATTGGTCAGAGAAAGAAGTCTCTAAAATCATTGATCTTTTACGAGAGTTTGAGGATTTATTCCCACGTGGGTATCATGAACTAAAAGGCATTCACCATTCCTTGGGGGAAATGAGAATTAAGTTGAAGGAGGGTATGCACCGGTCTGGAAGAGACCATACCGAATGAATCCTAACCTACGCATGAAGGTCAAGGAAGAAATAGATAAAATGATAGCATCAGGTATCATTGAAGCTGTTGAAGAGTCAGAATGGATAAGTCCAATGGTAATTAGCATCAAAAAGGATGGAAGGATAAGGATCTATGTTGATTACAGGGACCTGAATGCAGTGTGTATCATTGATCCTTTCCCAACCCCATTTACTGAAGAAATTTTAGAGGGAGTGGTAGGACGCGAGGTCTACTCTTTCACAGATGGATTTTCGGGCTATCACCAGGTAAGGATCGCGAAGGAGGACCAGAGGAAGATGAATTTCACCACTGAGTGGGGAATTTTTTCCTATACAGTCATGCCATTTGGGTTGAAGAATGTGCCTGTTGTGTTCTCACACATTGTGGTACAAGCTTTCCAGGACTTCATCCATAAATTTCTTCAAGTCTACCTAGATGATTGGACAGTATATGGGTTAGTGAAGGACCATTGTGACAACTTAAGGTTAATGTTTGAAAGGTGTCGGTAGTTGAGGATATCCCTCAATATTAGGAAATGTGTCTTTGCTACCCCATTTGGAACATTATTGGGACACATCATATGTAAGGAAGGCCTACTAGTAGATCCCGCTAAAGTTGCAGTAATTGTGGGATTGAGGGAGCCTACTAGTCAAAGCACAGTGCATGGATTTCTTGGGCATACGGGGTACTACAGGAAGTTCATCAAGGGATATGCCAAGATCGCCATGCCTTTAGAAGAGTTTCTTAGACATAAAAGTGCCTTTCATTGGGGAGAGGCACAACAGAAGGCATTTGACACTTTGAAGGATAGGCTTATCACCGCGCCCATCCTACGTTTCCCTTCTTGGGATAAGCCTTTCCATGTTCATGTGGATGCCTCAGGAACCACCATTGGAGTAGTACTTGCACAACCTGGTGAGGGGATTGTTGATCATCCTTTGTGCTTTGCAAGTAGGAAGTTGACACCAGCAGAGCAGAATTATACTACAACTGAGCGCGAGGCATTATCAATGATCTACGTGCTTCACAAGTTCAGACAGTATTTGCTAGCAACTCCTTTTATATTTTACACTGACCATATGGCATTGAAATACTTGGTGAACAAGCCCATTCTACAAGGGCACATATGTCAGTGGGTACTATTGTTCCAAGAATTCAAGTTCACAGTGGTTGTCAAACCAGGAAAAAGTAATTCCAGACCTGATCATTTGTCTAGAATCGATTCAGGGGAGGACACACAAAGCATTGAGGATACCATGCCAGATGCACAACTATTTAGGTTGTGGCGTGCCCTCAGACTTAGAAGATATTGCAGTATTTCTCAAAATGGGTGTGGCGCCAGTCAGAATGAAGGCCTTGGAGAAGAAGAAGTTGGCCATACGCGTCATGCCCTACATGCTAATTAGTGGAGATCTGTACAAAATGGGTCATGATGAGGTTCTGTGCTGATGCATGCTAGAACATGAGTGCATTGCAATTATGGAAGAGGTGCATGGTGGGATTGCAGGAGGACACTATGTGGGAAATGCAACCACGTGGAAGATTCTACTCACAGGGCTCTGGTGGGAGACCATTTATCAAGATTGCATTGAGTTTTGCAAGGCCTGTGACCATTGCCAGTGCCTTGGAAAACCTGGAAAAAGGGATGAAATTCCCTTGTGACCAATAGCCAGCATGGAACCATTTGAGAAATGGGCTATCAACTTTGTCAGACCAATCTCGCCAGTGGCACGAAGGACTGGTTCACGGTATATCCTCACTTGCACTGATTATTTGACAAGGTGGGCAGAGGTAGCACCTACAAAGGATTGTACAGTGGCTACAACTACTAGATTTTTATGGGAAAACATAATCAGTAGGTATGGATGCCCATTGAGTTTAACAAGTGATAGAGGTACGCACTTCCTCAATGAAATGGTCAGGATTCTGTTATCAGAATTCATGGTGGCCCATCACAAAACTACTCCCTATCACCCTCAAGCAAATGGAACTGCTGAGGCGTTTAAAAAAATACTTAGTCACACATTGACTAAGATCTGTGATGTTGGTAGACAGGATTGGGATGACAAAGTATCAGCCATTCTTTGGGCATATAGGACAACCTACAAGAGGTTGAATAAGGCCACACCATTTCAATTGGTGTTTGGTGTGGAGGCTGTCCTACCAGTTGAATTCATGTTACCTTCTCTGTGTATAGCACGCGCAGGAGGATTAGATGATGAACAAGCACTGGAAGAAAGAATTGACAAGTTAATGCAATTGGATGAAAGACAATCACTCGCTAGGTGGAGCCAGAAGACTGAAAAAGAAAAAAAAGGCATGACATGATCATCACATTAAGAACAAAAAGTTTGAGGTTGGGCAGATGGTCTTACTATATGATTCCAAGTTTCTGCACCATCCTGGGAAGTTAAAAGTCCATTGGTTGGGTCCCTACATCATCTCGTACATCCTTGATTCAGGCGCATGCCAGTTACAAGCACTGGATGGGATGAGATTTCCAGGACACTTCAATGGGAGTAGGTTGAAGCCCTACTATAAATAAGTCTTCTTGGTGTTTGTAATAAGGTAGTATTGCCAGTTAGTTTAGGATTCCCTTTAATGCATTTTTTTCTTTTCTTGTGTTTCCCTTTCTCATTGTTGTTTTTTGTTGCACCTTGGGCATCGGTAATCTCATTACTTTTTGAAGGTTGTGAATGCGCAGAGGACCACACATCATTTTAGTGTGGGGTGGAGTAAGGTGGAAGAAATTGCAAAGTGTGAAGCGCCAGGAAGGATTGCGTTGGAAATCCTGGTTGGATGGCCCTGGGAAAGGAAGTGCATGAGAGGAAAGGTGAAAAAGGATGGTTGGTGTCAGGGTAAGGCTACATTGTGGATCCACGTACAAAAGAGGAAGAAGTGCAAAAGCAACATGAGGTAGGTGAGAGAAAAAATCATGATGGAAGTACCTTCGGTGTAGGTGACACGCACGCACAAGAGTCTCCTGTCAAGATGGATTGGTTGCGCGCCAGAAGGTTGGGGGATTGTCCACGCAGGATTGGGCACGTGAGTTAAAGCACTAAAGTTGGGTTTTGTTGAAAAATCCACATTAAGTGTTGAAGTATGGTGGTAGGTAAGGTAGCATTTAATGTTAAAAAGTGGGAAAAACTATAAATAGAAGGTTGGACACTTCATTATTTACATTGCGAATACAAGAAGGAAGAGCTTTTGTGAACTAGGGTTTCCAGAGTTGATCCGTGTGAAGAAAAATTGGAGAAATTTAACCATGAGTGACTAGTTTGGATCTGCAAACCAGGGGGAATAGTTCACGGGCATGGAGAGAGTTGTGGAGAAGTGTCGTCTTGTGAAGGGGATATTCCAGCGAGGGTTTGGCAGCTAGGGCATGGGTTGGAAAGGATTTTCTTCACAAGTTCGAGATCTAAACTTGGAAAGGGTAGAGAAGTAGAGCAAGAGAAGTTGAAGTGCAAAGATAACCTACACAATGGCACCCAAGAAACCAGCTGTAACACCTAAAAAGGGCAAGGGCAAGGGAAAACTACAAGAAACCACCGCAAGTACAAATGAAGAATGGTATGTAGAAATGCAATACTCAGATGAGGTTTTGCTTGGAAAAGACTGGGAGTCCCATTTAAGAAACATGACAGTAAGTGATTATAACCATCACACAAATGCGACTGAAAAAGAGATGGCACTGGAGTTAGTGCACCTGACAAACAAGAGGACACCAGAAGGGTTACCCATTTATAGCAACGAAGTAAAAGTGAAGTTGGAGAAGGTGGATTGTTGCAACTCTATGAGTTTCCCTACTTTGGGAAGCCTGAGCACCTCTATCAGTGGCTGATGTCACGCATACACAAAGATCACTTTCACTTCACAGGGCACAAGATGTGCATAACTCCTCAGCTGATTTCAAAATTCACAGGTCTCATCTGTGAAGGAGAAGATATAAAGGATGACCTATGCAACAAAGAAGCCATCAAAGAAACCATCACCACATATGCATACAAGAAGGGGTCAAGGTACTTTGATATTACGGATATCCAAGACCCGGTGATGAGAATGGTCGTGCACCTGGTAACAAAACTTAATGACCAAGAGAGATGGATGCAAGTGAACAAATCATGGCTCAATGTTTGTAGAAGGATATCAGAGGGCACCATCTACAACTTGTCCACGTACATCACAGATGAGATCATCAGCAGTGTGCATAGGAGGGTGACAAGATACTTTTTGGCAATGTCCTCTTAACTATTGTATTTTCAGAGATCAGAGTGCCAGATGCAGCAGATAAGTTCATGTGGGAGTACCCAGAGGAAGACCCCTCACCCACAAAGAGATTTGAAAAATATACTTGTGATAGCATGATGGCCATTCATAAGGCATCTTGAGAAATGGTATACACACTTGAGGAATGCATTCGGGGTAGAGTGGAGGATCCCAGAACAACTGCCAAAGCTCACAGAAGGAGAAGTTGAATTCACAGTATACCAACACTTCTGCATTGGCAGATTTAGGTTGGTTGATGAAAGCATGAGCCCATGGTGTAAACTTCCATTTTCTTTCACCGCTCAGTACTTCCAGGTGGGGGTAAATAGATTCAAGGAATCCAAGAAACTGAAGTTTGACCTTGGAAGTATGGATCGGGACCACATGGAGATGCGCAGGACGTTGGTCTACCCCAACAAGCATGCATACGTGGAAAAGTACATGTCACATGAAGTTCAGATGATAAAACCCATGACTCTGCCTATTACAGGGGGTCCCCAACACGTGTATACCTTCGCATAAGGCCCAAGTTTGAGAAGGGCACTTATCTTGAGAACGAGATAGCTATACCTGAGGACCTAACAGGTAGGAAGAAGACCACACCCAAGAAAAAGGAGATGGAAGAGATAAGGAAGAAGGCACCAAGTGTCCAAGATACTCAAGCAGTGGGTGCCCCGGGAACAAGTGCTAGAACAAGTACTTACACATGTAGGAAGAGGTCACCAGTCAGAGAGGAGGCACCAGAGCAAGGAAAGCTTATCACAGAGGAGAAATCACCAGAGGAGGAGGAAGAGAAAGTAGAGTCTCCTATACTGGAATCCCCAGTTAGGAAGAAATAGAAGGTGATGGAGGAAGCTGACTCAGAGGAAACAGAGAGCTTGGAGAAATACATGGGTGAGAGGGATGACGATGAAGAAGATGATCCTGAAGGGGACCAAGAACCACTTGTTTTCAGCATGCATGATTCAGAAGAAGAAGGCAAAGAGGAGAAGAATGACTATCACTTTGTGCGAAGGAAGGGAAGCCAGGAGGAGGAGGGCACTCAGGACATGGGAGGAAGTGAAGAGGTTAGCACGAAGGGTCAGAAGACTCCAAGCCTCACTAAGGATGAAGTAAACGAGGCGACAGAAAGAGAAGCAATGAAAATCATTGAAGCCTTGGTAGAACAAGAGTTGGAGCGCAACACTGATATAGTGATGAATGAAGATAAGGAAGAAAGCATAGGGAAAGATCACGGCATCGCAGAAGGCCCCAGTCTATCGGTAACTATTCCTAAGGGCACACACATAGGAGGACATGGAGATCTAAAGACCAAGAATGGACTACATTGATGATCCAAACAAGGTGTTGCACGCACGCTTCCAAAGCACAGTCCCAATAGATCAACTCTTGGCAATGAAGTCATTTGATGAAGAAGGTGCATACCCTTGGATGAGGAAAATGCTTTCATGGGAAATTGAGTCCCACATCGATGAGCCAGAGTTCGAGGTAAGCCAAGGGGCACTAATGAAGATGCCTGAGTCAAAAGGAGATAACCCCTTGGTGAGCGTTCAACAAATTTCAGATGAACAAGTCTGCAATGCTTTAAATAAGGTCTTGGTTGAGCTGGAAGCCAGGTTATTCAGAAGGAATGACAGGGTAAAATTTCTAGAGGTAGAGCTAGAAAAGAGGGAAGAAGAGCTAGAAGAGAGCACCAAGAACTTGAAGCAGGAGGAACTAATTAGCGTGCAGCTAAAGTGTGAACTTAGGGAAGAAAAGGAAAGGGTGTGCGAGGTATATAAGAAGGTAGAATCCATCACAGATGCCATTATTTTGAAGCATCTGGACCTAGCACCACCCACACAAAAGTATGGATCTTCCCTTGAGTGCCTTGAAGACTTAACATGCATCCTCACCATGGAAAGGCAACCTCTGGCCTTAGAATCCGTGGAAGAAATAGTAATGCGCCTAGAGAAGGAGGAAAAATTAAAGGTTGTAGCAATCATTGCCGAGTACAACAAGGTTCTTGCTGATGTGAAAATTGCTACCCATACTGCTGAGGCCGCATATGACAATTACGCAGATAGAGATAAAGTGGCAAGTATTCTGGTCACCACTCACAAGGTAGAGCTCAAGGAATTCCAAGAGAAGAACAAAGGGAACAGAGCAGAGTGGGAAAGGATCCTGGCTGAGGTCGAGAAAAATTTAGAAGCTATTGAAACCTTACGAGGTTCAATTAAAAACTGACTGAAGGAGTTGTACCCACAGATTACAAGAAGGATGGATGCACTTGAGGACATGGGCAAGGAATTGGAAGGAATGGTTGAAACATTGAACACTCAAGGAAATGGACTGGGTTTTGAGGAGGTAAGCACCCTAGTCGGTGACCTCTACCAGAGAGTGCAAAATGAAGTCGATGCCTGGAACAAGTTGGAGGCCGACTTGCAAAGATATTTTCCTATCTTGTTGCAATAATGACAACACTTCCCCATTCTTTCATTTTTTTCCCAATTCTTCATTCCCTTATTCTTTTTCCAAGGTGTTAAGTCTATTGCAATTCTTTCTTTAAAGAAGTGTTCCCATACGGGCGGAGAACAGGTAAAGTGTGGGGTGATGTTGGGCCCCTAAAATATTGACTAAGTACACAAAAGGCGCATGGGTGCGCAAGGCCTAAGTTGAAGAGTGGGCATGCAAGGATAAGGTGCATGTAAGGCAAGGTTCTAGGTAGGGTTTTAGAAGGAACCCATGTTATGCACTGACAGAACAAGGTCTCAGGACTTAGCCATATTTGGTGTTTCGGCGTAAAACACGGAGAAAAGCGTGACCCGACCACACATGCGGAGTGGATAAGGTGCTATCCTGGTGATAGGCTGTCCTAGGAAGGAATATGCCCTATGATGAGGCTTCTAGAAGGCCATCATGGAAAAGAGTGGAGAGCTCAGGCCTAGAAGAGCATGCGCCCATAGAGGACCACATTTAGACACTTGGCACCGGATCTGAGGCCGTAGAAGGATGAGTTGGCACTTCAGGGTGCCTATAAATACAAGTGCCCACAGAAGGAAAAGGTGTGTGTGTGTGTGTTGATAGAGTTGGTTAAGAATATAGATTAAAAGAGAGTGGAGCTCTGTAGAAATGGCTACAAGGATTCTATTGGGTTGGGTAGATAAACTATAGGAGATGGATGTATCAGGGGCTTGGGGTTATAAAATTTCTTTTCAGGAGCTAAGGAATGTAGATCTATTTATTATGTATGAATTTGGTCTACCATACTGTGATGTTATGTAATGAATCTAATGGATGTAATGAGGTTACCAACTTATTTGAATATGATCACTAATGATTCCGGTCCATCCTTATATCTTCATAGTTCTATTTCATGTATGTTTATAAGATGAATATGAATCCCTATGCATTTTCCTTTTTATTTTGATTCAATTCTTTAAGTCTGTTAAAGTATCTCTATCTGTAATGAATGCAATGGTCTAGATCCGTTCTGAGCTCTATGATGTTTGCATGTCTCATTCCCACTCACTTTCTTTAAATTTTGGATCATAGATGATGTTTTCCCACTCAACTCACATAAAGGAGAGACTGGGCACCCGCACGTTCCTCAGAGTGATCACTCAGTGCCCCGCTGGGTGATAGGCCAACATGCATGGGGTTCCCTTGTTCTTTGGTGGGTGTAAAAATGACTACAATAAGCATTCCCTACTATATTTTACAGTCTCTAGAAAATGTTAGGTTGTGGTTCTAAATTGCTTCACAGATAGCATGCTTTATCAACTTGCAAGAAAACACATTAACCGACATCAGTTATGAAGGGACCGACATCGGTCACCTATGACCGAAATTGGTCAGGCAAGTAGTAACCATCATCGGTTAGGGATAACTGACATCGGTTACTTGTGCATGAGTGTTTTATTTAATTTGTGGGAATTATATCTATATTTAATATTAAAGCAAGATCTATTGATTGCAATTACATGGCTAAGTGCCCTAAGTTTGTATGTGCCTATATAAGCATAAAAGATAGGGTTAAAAGGTGAATTAAGAGAAGCATTGAATTAGATCCTTGATTATCTTAGATTGAGAGGATGAAGAAGAAGAGAAAGAAAGAACATGTTACATGGAGACAAAGATTCCATGGAGAGGAGTTGGACAGAAGGAAATAACATGTACATATGAATGGTGAGAAGAGGGTAACATCTTCTATTGCATTTCCTTTATATAGTTATTGTCTCATTATAATGGCTTGCATAATATGTAAAGCACATGGATTTTCTTCTTGTAGATCCACATGTTGGTGAGATCTTGTATTATAGATACATGTAGATCTAGTCTTATATTGTTAGATCCACAAGTTGTTATGAGATCATATTGTATTGTTGATCCATGTAGATCTATATTTTGTAGTGGAGGTTGTCTTCATGTTTGCACATGTTATGTAGTGATGGAGAGACAAACTTACTTCTTGGTGCATAATTATAGTTGCACATATGGTAGACCCCATCTGAGAGGTCTTGTTTGCAGATCCACAAAGAACTTGGTAGCAGTTCAAAGATGCAGTAGTTCCTAGTTATGTGATATCTGGTGGTGGTGTTTGGAGGCATGGTTATAGTGCACTTATGTAGATCCACTTAGAGATCTGGAGGAGAGAAGATACTCTTGGAGAGATGGATTGTACTATTGTATTGAAGAGTTGGTTTGTACTCTTATTATATTATATATATGAGATCTCTATCTTTGGTGGATGTAGCCAATATTGGGTGAAACCACAGTACATGTTGTGTTATGTGTGTGTACTTTATCTTGATTTGGATTATTCTAGTTTATACTTCCATTACTGTAGATTTTGGGGAATTGTTTAGATCTTGTGTGCATGATTGAGTTTTTTTATTAAATCATAGCACTATTTTGCGGTCCCAAATTCCCAACAGAAAAATCTATTTAGGAAGTGCATACCCACTAGTGTGGCCTCCCTCTGCATTAAGGAGTCATTCTTCTCCTTCATAAGTATTATTATACTCACTCAACCAACATTCCTACACATTTTATCTCACCTCATGAACCCCTTGTTTAGCATAAGGTGAAAACAAAGAATCATAAATCCCTTGTCCCTTCTCCTCCTTTGTCCAAGCACATCCTTTGTAGTAGTGACAAGGGGAAGGAATTAGATATTACTGAGAGTATTTTATCCATTGGCCAAACTAATCATAATTATGATATCCCCTCTGGACTTAAGGCATAGATAATGCAACATGATGATTGGATCAAGGATCTAAGGAAGGATGTTGTTCAATTATACAAGAAAGGTCCCAAGGGAAAAAATTATCTTGACAACTCTCTTCCTCTCAACAAAAAAGTTGTGGAAATTTCTAAGAATCTGGCTTCCTTGGAGGAATCTATTGGGCACATTTTTTTGATAGGTAAAATGCTTTTGACCCAAGCTATGAACTGGGGAGTTTAGGGGTCTCCACTCAAACACAGAAAGATATTCAATAATAACTACTACAAACAAGGCAACAAGAATAAATAGGATTCAAACCTTGTTGCCCTAAATGCCATTCAGGGCGCTAACCGAAACTGCCATCGATCGAGGGATAATAATCTAACATATTAGTATAACGCCCCTTTTTGCCTTTTTTCGTTATGACCTTGTGCCACGCTCCCGACTCTGAAACAACTACTATCTACATGTTGTTAGGATTCGTGGGAGGTGAGGTTCAATCAGTATTATTTTCCTTATCATAATCTGATTTATCAGATTCGTGTCCTCTTTTTAGGCCACCTGTTGCCTTCTTTACTTCTTTTTATTCCTTCACATATTTTTATTTTATTTTATTTTCCCGATCCCTCCGTGGTCATTCTTACCTATAGCTTCATGATCCTAAGCTGAAGGAGGATTATTCCAGCCATTACTAGGTGACACCTTCTTTTTCTGTACAAAGTTTTTTCCTTTGATTTTTGGGCAAAGTGCCTATAGGTGGCCAGAAATCTTGCAGAAATGACACCTAAATGTCATGTTCTCGTAATCTAATTGTTGCACATGTTGCATTTTCCCCACTTTTAGGATAATCTTATCCAAAATCCTTTTTTTGAGATCAATTTCAACGCATATTTTGGAGTAAGTATGAATGCCCGATGCAACATTGGTTTGATCAGTCTTGAGAAATATCCCCAAAGCATGGCCGATGTCTTTGAGGACATGATGTTATCCATGTTTTTCCCCTAGGAAAAATTGGATCAGCCACGACCTCGCACAAAAGAAACTAGAGAAATCACGTTCAAATCCTACAAACAGGTTACAGAGGGACTTTACAATGGAGTGGCGGGGCCTACAAAAGATCAAATGACCCCGTGTAAGAAGAAATTCAAGAAATGACTCTGTCGAGCAAATTCGTGCCTTAAATCCAACAAACAGATTACGGGCGGGCTCAGAAATGAAATAGCAAGGTCGGGGAAGGAGAAGACAGTGTCAGAGAAGCCATAATCTCAAAAGATAAGGAACGACGAAGGTTCGAAGTCTTCGGGGTCTGAAACAGTTCAGAACGAGCTCAAAAATGACTAAGTATGGAGGAGACAACAGACGTTGCCAAGTTTCTTAATGGCATGCCTCCAAAGGTTGAATCCAAAAAGGGAGACTTGAATAAGCGCCAAGCCCCCACGTGTCCCAAGCCCAAAGCGGGGGCAAATTCAAAGCTAAAATTTAAAAGGCGGATAGGGCGGGCCTAAAAAAGACTAAGTATAGAAGTGCTAGCGGAAGCCGCCATGCGTACAACTTGGACACATCCCCAAAAGTTAATCCAAAAGTGGAGACCCAAATGAGCGCAACCTCGCCATGTTGTCCAGGGTCTGAAAAGGTAAGAGAGGCCATGCAGAGGCTTCCACGTGTCAACCCGACGCTCCTTCAAAGGAAAATCCTGAGTGGGTTTTTAAGTAAGTGTGGAGCCTCCACGCGGCCGATTTCGTAAAGGGATAGGGAAGGGTTGAATAGTCAAAGCATTGAGACAAGCCAACAGAGGGTGCCAAGTGTCAGCATGGTGCTAATTCAAGAGAAGAATTAAGGGGAGGTTTCCAGACAAGCGCCAGGCCTCCGTGTGTCCTCGGTCAGATATATGGCCCCCGCTGAGCAAAAATACTTAGCCAAAAACATAAAATAAAACTGAGCAAGCTATAGAAGAAGCCACGTGTCAGCCTCACACCACCCCAAAAGCAAAATACAGAGGCCTACCCTCAAACATGCACCAACCCTCCACGTGTCTGGTTTTAAAAACAAGGGACCCGTTTTGGTAGTTGGTTCCCGCTATTTTGTACAGACCCGATTCAAATTTCAAATGGGCATATCTTTCGACTCGAGGCTCGAAATCCAACAAATCTGGCACCATTGGAAAGATCTTGGCCTCATCTACGTCGTGGAGATTTGAAACTCTAATTTTGGAGAGGTTAGGTGGGGAAAAAATGAAGAAACGTATTTAGGCCATTAATACAAGATCTGTTTGGCCCCAACAACAAGATCGGTTTCGATCGGATCCATCGTTTCCTCCTCCTTCGAGGTGCCGAACAAGAAATTGATGCAGTCAAGATAGATTTGGGGCAGATTTTTTAGGAGGCATTGATGGCAACGGTTGAGCTTTGAACTAGTTTTCCCGCTTTTCTCTCTTTCTTCCCTCTGTGTTGAATCTATAAAAGCAAGGTTAGGGCTCATTGTAAAGGGTTGGACATTTCTGTTTTACACCCTCCCTTCTTATTTTTTTCACAGAAGGATTTGTGGAGCTTTTCTAACCTCTCCTCGGGTTGTAATGCAAAGTTTTGCTACTTGGCTACTGCAATATATTGTATCGATTCCTGAGTAATAATATATATGTTTGTGGATGTTTCTTGACCCTCTCATGTATTCGTTATTGTCTCTCTGATCTCTTATTGCATTTTTGTCATCTATGCATAGTGTTTGTATTGTATTTCATGTTTTGTGTTAAACTGTAAAACAAGGGTATAACATTCCTTTGGTGCATCACCTCGTTATCTTAGTTTATTTTCTTACATCTCCTCTACCATGTCTCCTTAGTAAAATAGAATAGATTTAGAATAAATCCTCTGCAATATAGTTGTGTGCACCTGAACAGAGGAATATGAACCAACCTTAATCCGGAGAGCTCTCTCAACTCACAGGGTCCCACACCTTGAGAGATGCTCTAAGTTGTGTAATCACACTAAGAGTCTTAACCCTTTTGGTTGCAGGCATTCAGGGGTGCTGTGATTTTGCACTAACAGTTTTGGCACACCCAATAGGACAAAGAAGTCTCCATCCTTATTACAATAAGATTGATGTGCACTTGCTATGATTCTAGCTTTTAAGAAGCTTTAAAACTACACATCTGGTGACTCCAAAAGGGATAGAATCCACTGGTTTCAACAGTCCAAGCTTGTCAAGTTCATGAAAAGAATATAAACAAGTCAAGAACCAGAGAAGAGGGGTGGTTTGTTTATCTGAAATTGTCTCCTATCAGAAGGAGAAGGGGAAGAAGAGCCCAAAGGTCTCCATCTCCACCAAATAGAACCTTGTCAACACCTCCTCCTAGTAGGCCATTCTTTCAATCAAGGATTCTTAGGCCAATCAGGATGGCACAGCCAAATCCTTATGTTAATTTCACTAGTAGCAACCCACTCACCCTTAATGCACAAAATCCAGTCCCAGTGGCAGCTTTAAAGAGCATCCGATATTTCACTGGAGAGAACCAAACTTCTCCTGGTGACCATGTTCAAGACATTGCAAATGTCTATATAATCCATGAGATCACTGAGATGGACATTGCAATCAAGTTTCTAGCCTCTTCACTCAAGGGTAAAGCTTCACAATGGTTCAGGAGTCTAAAAGCGGGCTCTATTCGTAATTGGGGACCATATGTGTAGAGCTCTTCATGACTAGTTTGGAGAAAAATGGGATAACCTGTCCTTGTTGGAGCAACTAATAACAATCAAGAGAGCTCTTAACGAGCAGTTGACATATTTCAACCTTAGATTTCAAAGGACATGGGACATTGATTCTAGTTGTTGTAAAGCCCACAGATGAAGGTGCGCTTCTTATACTTTCTGTAGAGCTCTAAACTCTGATATTACTTTAATGATTCAATTAATGGGAGACACAACTACCTTACCTGCAGCCTATAACATTTCCATAAGAGCTGGAAATTGTTTAATTCAGGCTGACAAACTTGCTCCTAAGCCACCCATCGCCTCTATATCCAGAATTAGGAAACCCAAGTACTAGCTAGACACCCACAGAGTAGCTCCTATACCTACTCCTAGGAATCAAAGTTTAGCTGAAGCCTCCACCTTATCCTTTAGCACCTCAAAAGAGCTTCAAGAAGTTATGAAATAGCTTCAGAACCTATGGAATGAGTTAGTAACTATAAAGAGACAATATGCTCAGAGCTCTAGGCCATATCAGTCTCAAGCTCAGTATTAAGCTAGACCCTCGTATCAGCAAAATAGACCACCAACTCATACTGTAAATTAGAGTCAAAACCAAGGACAACCTCAAGTTGGTAGACCTTTCAGGTCATATGATCCAAATACAACTTTAACATCAAGGGCATTGGTTCCAGCACAAAACAACATGGCACAAGAATATGATTAGTGTTTCCCATGCAATCAGCCACATAATCAATCAATGTGCTTCAATGATGCACTAAACCAGGCCTTGATGGTACAAACCACTTGTGTGTCACAAGAATCTAGTCAAGAAGAAAATCAGCAACAAGGAGCTCAGCAAGAGGCATCTCTAAGTAAAACTATGCTTGTCAATTGGCAGGCTGAAGACTTATGTGGAATGAATCAGACCCCTTCTCAAAGTGTAGGTGCCAATACACAATCCAAGAAGAGAAATATTGGAGGACAACCACCAAACTCAGTTAATCCTCAATCCTCCATTACAACACAAGGTATTGGCACTCAAAACACAACTCCCAATATGTAGAGTCAATCCAGGCCACCTCCCAAATCTACTCAGGCACTAGTTGTAACAACCCATGTGCAAGAGAAAAATGTGTCAGGGAAGGGGTAGCAGAAGGATAGTTCATTTAATATCATTGAGAAAATGAAGAAGACAAATGTGAACATTTCACTGTGGGAGTCACTGGCCATTCCAAGACAGAGAGATCTGTTGCAGACTGTTATGGCCAATTGGTCAAGCTCAAATAGCCCCCTTAGCCAACAAGAGAAAGTGCTTACCAATGTAGCTCAACCTGAGGGAAACCATGGAGGGAAACAAGGTAAGCATTTGAAGCCTCCTCCATTCTATGTTTCATTGATCATTGGTGAAAAATTGGTACATAATGACTTGATTGATTCGGGGGCAAGTAGTTCTGTAATGCCCAAACAAATAGCTGATCAACTGGGTCTTCAATACGAATTCATCTCCAAAGGGGTAGTGCAATTGGATGGGACAACAATGAAAAATATTGGAGTCATCAAATATCTGAGCCTAACACTGCATGTTTACCCTAATGTGAATGTATTGCAGAATGTGTCAATCATAGACTTGCTACCACATTTTGCATTGTGTTTGTCCAGGGATTTCACTGCCAAAATTGGAGGCTATTTGTCTATTGACTAGTTGCATATGATTTTTAGAACAAGGTATGGAGCTAAGGCCACAATTTGATCTGAGCCCATAGCATATTACCATATTGAGTCTTATGTACCCATCCCAATCAATGCCAATTGTTCAGCCTCTAATCAGGAGGACCTCCTAATCACTTGTGAAGCAAATACCAAGGTGGGGTGTATCCCATTCTTGACTCTCGACGAATGGGAAAACAAAAGACATGCTTTTGACCCTTATAAGGAGATGGAAGAATCTGAGCTAGGAGTCTACTGTCTGAATGAGGAGAATCATCCTCTTCCTGACATCATTAAGCCAGAACACAAAGATGATAATGAAGTATGGCAATTGTTCTTTGATGGCGCAAGGAGTAGGCAAGGAGTTAGAGGAGGAGCTATGTTTATTTCCCCCAAAGGTATGAAATACTACTCAACCTTCCATTTCCAATTTTCTTGTTCAAACAACACAACAACATATGAGGCTTTGGTTCATGGATTACATTAGGAAAGGAAATGAGGAATCAATAACTTGTAAGTGTTTGGTGACAGTGAACTAGATGCTAATCAGGTCTGAGGAAAAAATGCTGTCAAGAACGACCTGTTAAAGAGTTACAAGAACCGGGTATGGGACCTCATTGAAGATTTTGAGGCATTCAACATCAACTCCATCCCAAGGAAGAAAAATGAAGCAACAGACATATTGGCATCTATTGGGGCAACATTTGATGTTGTGGAGAGTATCAAGAACGATAAGCATCAATCCCATATCAAGCTAGTTGTAAGGCCAGCTGTCCCAAACAACAACACAAGTTGGCAAGTCTTTGAAAATGACCAACAAATTGTCAACTTTCTACAAGAGGAAGCTAAGTTCTCTTCTAGGAATCAAGACAGATTAGAGCAGTTATATGGTGATCAAGCGGTACATGTGAGGACCAATAAACTACCAAAGGGTCTTGTCACTTTGGAATCAATCTTCAACCCAAATGACAAATTCCGAAAAGAAAAGGCAAATATTCAGGTAAAGGGTGAAGATTCAGAACCTATTTTTATAAAAGAAGGCAAAACATTGCAGATTGGCAGAGTAAGTACTCAACAAGAAAAATCTGAATTTGTTCAACTCTTTCAAGAATTCCCAGATGCCTTTACCTGGACTTATAAAGATTTAAGAGGTTTTAACCCAAAGCTAACACAACACACCATCGAGCTAGACCCAGGAGCTAAACCTTTCAGACAAAAAAAAGGCCAATAAATCCCCACATTGAGCCTCTCTTGAGAAAAGAATTAAACAAATTAATTGAGGCTAGTATCATCTTTCCTATCAAGCATTTGAGTTGGGTTGCTAACTTGGTGCCTGTGAGGAAGAAAAATGGAGAAATTAGGTTATGTGTGGGCTTTCGTGATTTGAACAGAGCATCACTTAAGGATCACTACCCACTTCCATCAATGGAACAAATCCTACAAGTGGTAGCTGGCTCTGAGAGGTTCTCATTGTTGGATGGATACTCATGTTATAACCAGATAATGGTGAAGGAGGAAGATCAATTCAAGACAACCTTCACCATCAAATGGGGAACCTATGCTTATAAGAAGATGCCATTTGAACTATCAAACACTGGAGCAAAATTTCAGAGAGCTATGCTCATGGCATTCAAAGGCTTAATTAACAACATAGTCTTGATATATCTTGATGATATCACTATTTTCTCCAAGAATGTTGCAGGTCATCTCTTTCACCTTAGACATGTATTCCAAAGATGGAGGAGGTTTGGCGTATCATTAAACCCAAAAAGTGTGTGTTCCTTGCTCATGAAGGGAAGTTGTTGGGCTACATTGTCTCAAGGAAGGGGTTGACAATTGATCTTGAAAGGGTCAAGGCCATCTGGACCCTTCCATTGCCACAACATAAAAGGTATCTCCAAAGCTTCTTGGGGTGGATAAACTTTGTTCATAGGTTTATACCTGACTTTGCTACTCTTGTGAAGCCTTTAACAATGATGTTAAAGAAGATTCTTGCATTTAAATGGATAACAGAGGGAAAAGAGAGTTTTTAGGCCATCAAACTCACAATATCATAGGATCCAACTCTCATTAACCTAGAATTTTCCAAAGACTTCATGCTATATGCTTTTGGAGGGTCAGACACCATCTCAGCCATCTTGGTCCAGCCCAACAATGAAGGCTCAGAGCAACCCATATCTTTCTTCAGTCAAATCTTGGAGGACTGTGAGGTAAAATACTCTTTCATTGAAAAATAGGTCCTTGTTGTTATTAGGAGCTTAAAGAAATTCAGGCACTTGGTCTCAAATAATAAGATTCAACTGCTAGTATCTCATGTTGGTGTTAAAGACTTCCTTTTAAATAAGGATTTGAATGAGAAGAGGGCAGGTTGGATCACCCGGGTAATGGAATATGACATTGAGATCAAGGTGACCAAACTGGTTAGAGGCAAAAAAATTTGTGAACAGCTCGCCTCTGAGCAACATGCTGAGTCAATGGGTGAAAAGGAGGTTGTCCTATTTCTACAAAGTGATCAAGAACAATTAGTTAATGATGCACCTGCTCCATGTTGAACCCAAGCTTTGGTGCATTACCTTCAAACATGTCTATGCCCTCTAGAATGTATCAAGGCAAAGAGAAGATACTTAAAACTATAAGTTATCCCATATGTGCTTATTGGTGGTGTCTTGTTTAAGAAGGATATCAATGGTATTCTATTTAGGTACATTAAGACAGGCCAATTTGAGGGAGTGTTGCATGAATTCTATGATGGAGAAGCAAGAGGTCACTTTCCCCTTGAGTAAAAACTCTCAAGATAATGAGGGTTGGTTATTATTTGCCTACAGTGTTCGGGGACTACTACTCATGGGTCAAGAAGTGTAAAAAATGTGCATTCTTCACAGGAAAGGAGAAGCTAGCAGCCCTGCCCCTTCATCCCATTTCAGTGAATCAATCATTCATTCAATGGGGACTAGAATTCATTGGGGTGATTAACCCAAATTCAAGCCAAGGCCACAAGTGGATACTTACAACCACAAATTATTTCACCAAGTGGATTGAAGCAGTGGCACTAAAAGAAGTAAATGAATCCAACATCTTGGATTTTTATGAGGGAATAGCCACCAAGTTTGGAGTCCCCGCCACTATTATATCAAACAATGCATTGGCATTCCTTGGTATAAGGATCATTGAATGGGCAGTCAAGAATGGTGTGTACCTCAACACTTCATCAAATTATTACCCTTAGGGTAATGGCCAAGTAGAGTCCACAAATAAGAACCTATTAAGGATTATCAAAAGGACTCTAGATGAAAATTAGACTTAGCATAGAATGCTCAAATCAGTTCTATGGGCTGATAGGATCACATCAAAAAGGTCCACAGGTAGCTCACCTTACAAACTTGTATATGGAAAGGAGGCAGTATTGCCCATCTCATTGGAGTTTCCCACTTTGGAAATCATGAAACAGTTAGAGCTATCTGAGTTTGAACCCATGGAAATTAGATATGCAGAGCTGATGAAGGTAGGAGAGACAAGACAACATGCAATGCAGGTCATTGAAAAGGATCAGGCATTGATAAAAAAGATTTTTGATAAGAAGACAAGGACGAGGACCTTTTAGGAAGGAGACTTAGTCCTTAAGTGGGATGCAGATCGAGAAAAGCCAAGAAAACACTCCAAATTTGATGCTATCTGGAGTGGCCCTTACATGATCATAGAGTGCAAGAGTAGCAATGCCTTCTAGCTGGCTAAATTAGATGGCAAAGAATTACAGATCCCAGTGAACGAGATCCATCTCAAACATTGCTACTGAATGGGAAGTTTACACCCCTGTAAATACTAGCATAGTATTTTAATTTCCTTAAGTGCGTATACACGTTGTTTTGTTGTAGAGTATTTTTTGTTTCCCTAAGTGTTGTGGCACAGGTTCTTTATTTCTCTAAGTTACAGTTGTTACACCATTAAAGTGCCTCTAAGTGGAATTGCTATACCTTTCAGTACTCACAACAGGGAAACTCATAGTAGCATGCAATAGTTGCTATCTTCAAAATAAAACAAATGTAAAGCAACTAAAAAGTCATCTTTGAAACAGTCCATTAAGGGACAGATGAAAGCCCCGAGTCAAAGCAATTTTCTACTCTCTAGAAACCATCGTTTCGAGAATTCTTATGAAAATTGAGAGTGAAAATGGCTAGGCTCGTGGATTGGAGGTAGGATCAGTATCAGGCCATTGTTCTTGACTCCCTACTCCAATGTATATAATGAGGAAATTAGTCCTCTCATCTAACAGGTAGATACCTTTACGAGTTTCCAAATTATTATCCATATTTTCACCCCCAGAAAAATATTGATCAGCCATGACCCTGCACAGAAGGAACCAGAGAAAATCATGTTTAAATCATGCAATCAGGCAACAAAGGGACTCTATAATAGAGTGACGGGGCTTGCAAAAGATCGAACTGATTGCCGTGTCAAGAATATATTCAAGAAATGGCTTTGTCGAGTGAACCCGTGCTTCAAATCTAGCAAAAATATTACGGGCAGGCTCGGAAGTGGAATAACATGGTTGGGGAGGGAGAAAATAGTGTCAAAAGAAGCCAGAGGCTCAAAAGAGAAGGAACATGTAAAAGGTTTAAATTCTTCAGGCTATGAAATAGTTCAGAATGAGCCAAAAAAAAAACTAAGTATGGAGGAGACAGTAGGCACGTTGCCAAGTGTCCAAATGATGCACCTCCAAATATTGAATCCAAAAGGGGAGACTCGAACAAGCGCCAAGCCCCCATGTGTCCCAGAGCCCAAAGGGAGGGGCATAGTCAACAACTAAAAGTCAAAAGGTGGACAGGGCGGGCCTCAAAAAAGGCTAAGTATAGTAGTGTTAGCAGAAGCTACCACACATTAGCTTGGCGCATACCCAAAGGTAAATCAAGAAGCAGAGGCCCAAATGAGTACAAGCTCGCCGCATAGTCCAAGTTGAAAATGGGAGAGAGCGGGCACAAAATCAACTAAGTATGGAGAACGAGCACCATCTTGCCACATGTTTCCAGGGTCTGACGAGGTAAGAGAGTGACCGTTGAAAATTCCCAAGAGCTTGCATGGAGGCTTGCACGTGTCAATCAAATGCTCCTTTAAAAGTAAAATCCTAAGCGGGTTTCTAAGTTAGCATGGAGCCTCCACGCAGTCTAGTTTCGTAAAGGGACAGGGTCAGGGTTGAATAGTCAAAGTAATGAGATATGTCAGTGGAGGGTGCCAAGTGTTCAGCACGAGTGCTAATTTAAGAGAAAAACTAAGGGGAAGGTTTCCAAACAGGCGTCGGGCCTCTGCACGTGTACCCGGTTAGATATATGACCCCCGCCAAGTAAAAAGACTTAGCTGAAAAACATAAAAGAAAACTGAGCAAGATCGTAGAGGAAACCCTGTGTCATCCTTGCACCATAGCTCCAAAATCATAATATAAAGGCTTCCCTTAGACATGCGCCAACCCTCCACACATCCAGTTTCAAAAAAGGGAGCCCATATTGGTAGTTGGTTCCTGCCATTTTGTTCGGATCTGAATCAAATTTCAAATGGGCATATATTTCGACTCAGGGCTCGAAATCTAGCAAATATGGTGCCGTTGGAAAGATCTCGGTCCTCGTCTATGCTATGAAGATATGAAACTTTAAGTTTTGGAGAGGTTAGTTGGGGAGAAAATGAAGATATGTATTTGCGCCATTAATGTAAGATCTATTTGCCCCAATAACAAGATCTGATTTCGATCTAATCTGTCATTTCCTCCTCCTTTGAGGTTCCGAACAAGAAATTGATATAGACACAGATAAATTTGGGGCAGATTTTTTAGGAGGCATTAATGGTAGTGGTTGAGCTTCAAGCTTTTTTTCCCGCTTCTCTCTCCTTCTTCCCTCTATGCTAAGTCTATAAAAGAAAGCATCGATACTCATTGTAAAAGGTTGGACATTTGTGTTTTGTGCCCTCCCTTCTTCTTTTGCTCAAAGAAGGATTTGTGGAGCTTTTATAACCTCTCCTTCAGGTTTTGATGCAAAGTTTTGCTTCTTTTCCACTACAATATATTGTATTGACTTCCTGAGCAATAAAATATATGTCTGTGGATGATTCTCGAGCCTCTCATTTATTCATTGTTGTCTCTCCAATCTCTTATTGATGTCTGGTTCATCTATGCATAGTCATTTGTATTACATTCCTATGGTTTGTGTTAAACTAGCAAAATGAGTGTCTAACATTCCTTTGGTGTATCACCTCGTTAGCTTAGGTTTATTTTCTTACATCTCCTCTAACCTTGTCTCCTTAGTAGAATAGAATAGACTTAGAATAGATTCTCTTTAATTTGTTTGTGTACACCTCGAATAGAGGGATAGGAACCTGCCTCAATCCAGAGAGCTCTCTCAACTTGCAAGGTCCCACACCTTGAGAGATACTCCATGTTGTGTAATCACACTGAGAGTCTCAACCCATTTGGTTGCAGGAATTCAGGGGTGCTATGATTCTACACTAACACATGCCAAAGGTGGAGGGGAAGATTTGGGATTCGTACCCACACTGGAAATTTAGTCACAGAAAGGGTGTTTGGATCTAATTCGGGGAACCAGTGAGTGAGAAACAATCCTGTGTTACCCCAGAACCACAAACTATCCGATAGACATTTGTGGTAATCCAACTCATTTTGGAAATGGACAATGAAGAAGCCCTTTGAACATAACTAAATCTCATAGGAATTAGTCTAGTTTTCAAAGATCCATTGGGTTACTGCATTGGCCTCCGGCCATAGTCCATTAAATCTTCCGATAATAGTCATCTGGGAAAGGAATTTCATATGGAATCCAACCTCTGGCTTTTCCAAACCAAGCATCAAAATCTCCTCTGCTAGGTTGATAATGTAAGCCTGGGAGCCATTCGGTAAAGGGGCATATTTTTGGACAACATCCTTGAAAGAGGGGAGATTTGGAGCACAAATGGAATGAGACCCACCTCTACCTGAACTGCTAGAACCCAAAGTATGAATTTTAGCTCCACCCCCCCTGAAACACCCCTACTCAAACCGTCATTCGAGACAGAGGGTAACTTGTGTAATTCTGATGTTGGAGGGCGACTGTGGTTTTGTGAATCCGAACTCACTCTGATTTTTAAGTCTTCTATGAAATCCACCCGATCTTGTTTACTTAATCTATCAAATTCTTTGATGCAAGTGACATTCTTCCTGTGATAGACGTGTTGCTCCATACCACAAGAACCTCTTAATCATTGCCCTCATTTGCTATTGTGTCAATGACAAGAGGGGAAGTGTTAGGGTTGTGACCGAGTTTCTCATCCATCTCCATGACTTCGGCCCAAGTTGCAAAAACCCTAATCTCACTCCCAAGACTTGTCATCCATGTCTTCACGCTTTGTGCATGACTCGTCATCCGTGTCTTCACACCTTGTGCACCAGTCTATTGGACACATTAGGACTAAACAAATTGATCATTTGCATATGCATAGGGCCTTCTTGGATTTCATAGAAATTTAAGTCGAGTAGGTGTGTAACCTCGACAAGATTCATCCCAGAATATGGAAAGGTGGAAAAGATAAGATCCTTGCTACTTCCACCATTAATATGAAAAACTCTCACAAACCATGGTTTTGAATCTCTTTAATGCCCTATAGGAGGTCAAAAAATGTTTTAACAAGGTGCTCAAGTAAAGATCTTTGTTTATCCTCTATTTTTGGTTTTTGTGGGTTTCATGTGGTTTTGAAGTTGTAGTGGTGTTGCAAATTTTTTTTTCATGCTTCTTTTTGGAAGAATGCTCCATGATTTTGTTCTTAACTATTATATTTGGCTTTTAATCCCTTTTTCTCTGGGGTGTGGTACCCACTTATCAAAAAACCACTGATTTTTCTTTGTAAATATGGTTTTTGAACCTTCGTGTTGTTAGAGTATGGTCCCTCCCAAAAAAACCATTTTCTAATAATAAAAAACAATAATAAATCCACATAATATGATTGAGAGTGGAGAAGAATATTGGAAATATATGACAACTTCAAGGGGGAAACCTCCACAATTGTACAATAAGAATAAAGTACACAATATCATGATCTAATACTAACTGTTATTTTTTATATATATACTTTGTTTAGGTTATTGAAAATCCATAGGACGACCCTACTACCAATATGAAGTTATATAAACTATCATATCATTGAATAAAATCCTATGTTATCCACACGTTGGCTACACATATCCAAATAAATTCTATAGGTTAAGGACATAATATGTCCCTCCCCTTTTGACCAATGGTGTTCTTAATGTTGATGATTGTCGGGTGTTTTTCCATGAACACTTCATCTTCATAAGTTACATCCTACTGACTAGGGAACTTGAATAGATATTATGTAATCACCCTCACCTTCAACCTCATAGTGTATGTCTAGAGGATTCCCTCAAATTCCTAAATTATTCTACCTTACTCACTAAGCTCTAATAACTTTGTCTAGGATGAGACTATATGTCTAATGAACACCTTCAAATAAGGAAAATTAAAGATTCGATGTATTTTTTTGAGTGAAGAAACTCTTGCTTGAAGGGTGCCCCTCCAATCTTTTGCAAATTTTGATAAATGCCATAATACTTAGGAGAAATATTAGTATACTTATTTTGTTACTTCAAGGTCATATGCTTATATGGTTCTAATTGCACAAAAATTCAATCTTCTACTTCGAAATGTCTTTTAATGCAATCCTGATCAACTTGATGCTTCATTTGATTCTACACTATTTATAAGTTCTCTCCTTAAAACATGAAATATTTGATGTATTTTTGTTGATTGAGATGTCTTCAGTTTGTATGTTACACTTCCAATCCTATACAAGTCCAGATAAGGGCAGTAATACACAATGTGAAACTTGTTTTGTTATCCTTCTTTAGTTGTTGTAACCTAACATTTGTTTACATGGTTGTAAGATCACAAAAACCCAATCTCCTAAATCTTTCTGTAGACACCTAAATTCCGCTTTTGCAATCTTATTGCCAAAAGCTCCCAAATCACTCTCATTCTTACCATTTATGTTATAGTTAGTGATTTCCATTAATTAACTAATGTTTCTTACCATTTTGGTCAATTAATAACGCTTTTTTGATAAGCTAACCTCTTTTGCATTTAGGATGCCACTTTACGACACATCGTAAGTCAAAATCCTCTTCCAAACAAACAATTAGTGATTATTAGCTAATTAGCTAATTATGCCTATTTTGTGTTTGTTTTGGTCAATATACCCCATTTTTGGCTCAAATCCCTCTTCTAACCATTCAAAATCACCCCATTTCTCTCCATAACATCTCAGCAAGCTTTAAAAGCTTATCCTAACCTCCTAATTGACCCTAAGAGGTTGATTAAGGATCCTCACACCCTAATAACTTGCTAATTCACTGATTATGATTAACAAAGCCTTAATCATGATTAGCATTATTAATTTAATTTATACTTTTAGTCCCGCATGCACCAAGATGTTAGTTTTCCTCAAAGGAAAAACTATAAAAAGGACTAAATATCTAACCTTAAACTTTACACCATGCTTTGATTTGCATCTCATATAAGAAATATAGCCAAGCTCAATCCTTGCCTAAAGTATTCAATGGGGTTAGTAGATGGGTATCCAATATGACCTTGTAGTCATTTAGAGAGACCATTTCACCTTCCTTGGAGTAGCAACAATCCCAATATAATTTCCCTCTTCGATCTATTTAGGTCTATGTTAGTTTAACAATTCATGTACACAATAAGGATGCTTTTTAGATTAATGTTTAATTCCATTTAGTTTACATTCATAACCATGTTTTTAAGCTTTGATCATCGATGTTACATTTCTAAAACTTAGAGCTTGACTATAGGTGGTAATGGCGTTAGCCTTTCCTAGTCATATTATTTTATTATTATTATTGGTAAATGGTTTTTTGGGGGGACCATACCCCGAGAATGGTTTTGAAGGGGACCATACCCCAAAGGACAGAAAGACTGAAAAGTTGGATGTGACACGAGGAGTACAGACAAAAAGGCCTAGAAGCCAAGAAGGATAATGAAGCACAAAGGCAGTGGATAAAATACCACAAGAAGCCCAAAGACAACCCAAAAGCATCTCCACAACAACTGCCTGACCCACAACACAACAAACAACCACAAAACGATTGTAAAACAAAGACTAAAATAGAGATGGCCTAAAAACCACCAAAAACAGTTGAAACCTTGAGTTAGCCAAGAGAAAGATACACTACTAGAATCATTTGCACCGACTATGGGTCATGATGGAATGAACCGAATGTGGAGCTTTCTTCTTAACACTTGTCCATCTGTCATCACCTTCGTTCGGGAAAAAATATGTCCACCTTCCCTAGATTCTCATTATGAACAATGAATACTTTGTCATCCTTTGGGAGGGGACCCACCACCTTGGTAGCAATAACTCATCTTTGGGGAGGGGACCAACTTGTATTTCCACTTTTTCTAGTTCCTTATATTTCCTCTCCAAATCATAAATCAACGAATCAACCATAAATGCTTCATAATTAGTATCTTCCCCAAAATCTACTTTTTCTCCATGGTCGATCTATCATTACGGATAGTGCATTGACTCCCACCAAGTTAGCCCTTGAGATTTGGCCCACCATTCTTTGGAGGTTTTGAATTAGGTATGGACGGTATTTTCTCCAGTTAATTTGAAATGAGCAGTATATCCACCTCTCCCAAACCACCATTAGCCAAAACCACATTCTCTATACTGTTGTTTCCCAGTTGTAGCATGTCATGGCAATGGTTTTCCAGTTTCAGGGTTATCCCCCTCCGTCCTTGGTTCTACCTTATTTTCCTGTCCTTGTGAGTTCTCAAATCCAACTATCTCATTAGCAACATTGGCTGGAAATATTTCTTTTGATGAATCTTATTATGACCCCTCGTGCTCCATCTGAGCTGTGTTCGAGCCACTCATGCAATCATTTTGTTGCATTTGATTTATCTTCCTCAATTTATTGGGTTGTGTCCCTTTACATTGATAGCTTCCATGGCCCACACACCCACAGTTGCTGCAATATATAGGTGAATCTTCATAGTACATTTTTTGTTTCCATACACCATCCTTGGTTAGCAGGTTAATGACATCAGGAGGTGTTGAGCTAACTGGGACATTTACACACAGTCTAGATGCAATGAATCTTTCCCTGGAAATAGTATTCGGGTCTAGTGCTAGCAATTCACTGATTGCTTTTGCTATACCCATCAAAACATCCTTTTCCTAGAACTTCAGTGGTAGTCCACGAAGCCTGACCTAGACCGTGCATTTTGTTGGAGTGTGTGTTTTAGCTCCAGACTTCCATCTTGCGATGGAGAGTGTAGTTCTACCATAGAACCATGGACCCCCTGCATAACATTTTCAAGATCTTATTCAAGAGAAAAAACAAACATGAAGCTTTTTTTAGAGAGGGAAAGGGTATTGACTTGCCCCCGAGTCATCCATTTCTTCTTAACCCAACTTCTTACCTAGTCAATATTTGGTCGTATTCCAAAAAAACATCCAATCAAAGCAAAGTTACATCTTTTGCATGCTCTCTCTATAACTGTGTCTGGGTCATTTAGCCATGGAGAGTCATGTCTCCATTTCAGATTCATCTGTTGCACTTGTTCCTGTGACTGTGACTATTTTTTGAGAAATTTTGCCAATGAACCCTGCTTCCATGCTAATCTCTCCCCTGCTTCCATGCATTGTATGTTAATATTATAGTTAGTCATATTATTTTATTTGTAAAGTTTTGGGTGTTATAATTTGACATGCCTTGTGGTAAAGTAAAGTCGAGATACTCCAAGACTAGTCAGTGTGACTTTCTTGGTAAATCGAACTCGCAGAGATATCTTGTGACATATAGAGAGAGAACCACTAAGAAGCTTGTCAACTTGGAGCCAATTTTGTCTTAGTTTTTATACTTGAGAGCTCTCACAAAGTGATAACTTTGTTGGATTCAAACTCATGTTTTTCAAACAAGGGAAATAATCTCTTAAATTTAAAACCGTATGATATTTCATCACGAAATCTATTCAATGTTACTTTGTCCTAGTTTTTCACTTGTCCTAAGACAAGGTGAAACTCTTCCAAAGTTACATCAATTATTTTCCATCACCACTTGGTCTACTCCTTTGTTTTCTTGTTGCTCATTTTGAGACAAAAGAAGAAAAAACATATACTGATACCTACTAGAAATAATCGTGTCCACCAATTTTGTAGTCTTCTTACATGACCAGGTTGCAATGTCATAATGCAAGAGTTGAAAGTGTGAATGGTATGTCATCAAGTTCTAGTAGCCCCTCTTGTCTCAAAACCCATATTGAGACTTATTATCATTTGTAGTTAGGTGGTCTTATCATTGACTTCTTTTGAGTTGTTATGCTACCTGCATTATAGCCATACAATTTTGATATTTACATCTTGTTTCTATTGTGAAACTTGGCCTAAATCTTTAGATTGTAATTTTACGTTGCTCACATGCATAGTAATTCCTTGATATAATTTGGCATATTTTTTTACATCCTACCTTTCTCTTGAGTTTTGTGAGTGTTGAGGTTACTTTGTTCGCATCGTTATAATGTCATTTTGATACTAAAATCTTACTTTCTTGCAAAGCTTGATTAACGTGTCCAAATAGTGTTGTTACGTTGCTCACATTTGTATCTTCCATTTTACAAGACTTAGAATTTGTTAGTGTCTAGAAACTGGTTTTTAGTATACCTTGTTAGAGGATCGCATCAACACTCTCTTAGCATTTAGGTCTTGTTTGTTTCAAACTTGACCTAACTGGTGATATTGTGTTATCACTTTTTTTTTCAAACCTATCTCGAAAAACCATAGGGAGTAAACTTTTTTTTTTACTGTATTTGAGTCTTATACGTCATTATATTGTCCTAGATATCTCTTGTCATATATTACCTTATTATTGTATCATTCTTTATTCTTTGGTGTCCTTAGGTTCATATTGATCCTTTGGATTTGTGACTGTTTTTTATTTGACATTCTTTATGATGATTTGACCTCGTTAAGTTGTTTGGTTTGTCCTAGGGCCCATGTTTGTTAAATGTCTAGTTGGTTTTTGTTGTGTTACCCAAATCGACATGGGACTTCCTTCCAATTGAAGGATTTAAATTGCACTATCTCAGTCTAGAAATTTGTATCCCACAAATGCCAACAATGACCAACTATCATGAGGTTCCTTATACATATGACACTAAGGAAACAAAGTTTCGGCATTCCCATCAAATGATGCCCATCATGGCTAAGCCTTGTTTGCTTCTTCACATTAGAGAACTCGTTCGGGTACCCTATTCCCTACCTTCATCTCATAGTCGGCGGTATAGTTTGGACGTTTTTGATGTAAATTATTATTCAGGTTCCCCCCACTCTCTTCCAATTCCTATCCAAATGATTCTTTTGACTCTTCAGATTCACCTTGACCTTCTAAAAATTCTTATCAGAGCTATTCACTTCATTCAACTTTGAAGTTGCAGTCCTCCCTTTCTTCGCAGGACTACCCTTATCAGTCACCTAAATGACATCTTACCCATTTTAAGATATGTGTGGCTCTAAGATCCATCAATCAAACATCTAATTTAGTTTTTAAGTTGTGGTCCTCTCTTACTTTCTAGTGCCTCCCGTATTCATTGCCTTGACAACCTCTTCCTGTGTTGAATATCTGGGTGAATCTAAATTCTCCTTATTCGACATCTATGTCGCAATATTCTAAGTTGACACTTATGTCGCAATCTTCTAAGTTGAATCATATGTCGTAATCATCTAAGTTGACACTTACGTCGCGATCATCCAAGTTGACCCCTATGTTGTAATACCCTACCTAGATGACCGATCCTATTGCTCAACCCACAATATGTCATCTTATAGGCAAGTGAATACCAATCGATTCTAAATCTACATCTTCTTATACTCACAATACATCTAGATCCAAATATACTTTGTCTCTTGAGTCATCATCTTCTCAATCTTCCACACCAGGTGGACCTGTTTCTTCTAGTCAACCTCCTATGTTCGAAGAACAACAACCCATGTCGATTGATTTATTTAAGAAAGAAGAAGCAATCACAAAAATCATGGAGTCACACGATGACATTCCCCTAGAGGATCACATGTAAGAATTCTCTCTAGACCTCGATACATTTGTGTATTGTGATGAATAGGTTGCATCCGCTTGTCAGAGCATATAGGAAGACCCTAGGATCATTGAAATTGATCCTCTTCTTACCCTTCCACCTTCACATTCTTCATTACGTGATGAAATGCCTGAGTCTGGAATTGATTCGCTGCCTATCTTCTCACTACCCAAACATTCTTTATCTATCAAAATTACTCAATCACAATCTCACCTTGGGTCACCACTTGGTAGCCCATCGTCTTCTTCTATATTCGGGCCACCTCCAAGTATCCCCACATCATCTATATGTGGCTCACCTTTTGGTAGCCCATCTTCATCTATTTGTGGGTCAACTCTTAATAGCCCATTATCTTTTATTCTATGGCCACATCCTAGTAGTCCTTCATCTTCAGTCTATGAGACACCTCTTGGTAGCCCATCTTCTTTAGTATATGGCTCACCTCCTGGTAGCCCATCTTCTTTAGTATATGACTCACTTCCTAGTAGACCATCTTCGTCATATTATTTTGGGTCACATCCTTGTTAGGTTGTGGACCCTGTTTTCATGTGTGAAAGTGTTAAAGACTGTACACTAAGAGTACTGTACACTTTTCATGTATCCTCGCTGAGGTTTGGGGGTGCAACCCCCGAATTATTTTTTTTGGCCCTTAAAATGTGCCCGATATATTGGGAAACGTGATTTTCTCATATGGGCGAGATTTTGACCCATAGGTTTATGGGATGGTTTTTGCCCATGGTTTTGATACCCACGGTTTTGTAAAACTGCTTAAGCATTTGTCTTTTTATATGGTTTTATGCATATGATAGAAGGAGGAAAAACATTGCAGATGTGCTTTGAATTCGGGTGTGAATTCTGTTGAGCATAACTCCAAACAGATATGGGTATTGTATTGAGAGAGTGGTGGCTTGTAATAAAATCTGAGCAAGTGATTCTTGGTGGACGTAGCCCAAATTGGGTGAACCATGTTAAATATTGTCTCTTTGTGTTGTGTTATTTTATTCTACACTTTTATTTGAGATCTGTAATATTTTTTGAATATTAGTTTCTACTGTTGCGATTCTGTGAGGGATTATTCCACATATTTTATCCCTTATTTCCTAACAATCCTGATAACCCATTTTCTTTTGAATGTGGCTAACCTCCGGGTAGCCCCTTGCATTCTATAATTGGGGCACATCCTAACATCCCCTCGTATTCAATCCTTGGGCTGCAACCTAGTATCTCATCATCTTTGATATATGGGACACCACCAAGTAGTCCTTCATATTCAATCTTAGGGCCACATCCTTGTAGTCCTTTATCTTCAATTTATGGGACACCTCCTGGTAGCCCATTCTCTTCAATTCTTGGACCATATCCTTCACATCTATCATATTGTCCTTCTATCAATGATTTTGGCAAGCCCACCTTCATTTCTCACATCAATTCTATTTTTCCACTTTCTTGTCCCACTTCTCAGGATTAAACAAGTTACGTAGTAGCTTATAGGAAACCCAAAATGTTTCTTCATCATACAAAGATAAAAAGTTCTAAGAGCTCTAATGCTCCCAATAATTCAAACAATCTTAAAGTTCAGTTTCAAACGTGATTTAAAAATACACATCAACGCACCCGTAAGTATGGCGCAAAGTGCATCAACCTCTAGATAGGGAACTCAATCTCCCACTTCCAAAATCCATGTTTCACGATAAAAAATAGTCATCTATTGAGTACAAGCTCACCATGTTCATTGAGATCGGGGATAATATGACTCTTGATAAGCAAACACGCTTATTCTTCCTTATTAAGGAAATTGCTAACATTGTTGTTGTCTCTTATCACACAGATTGATATTGATTGGTCCCAATTTCCCAAACTGAGAAAACATTTCAAAAAAATACAAAAAAAATGAGATAACATTTCAAAAAATCAAAGGTACAATGATCAAACATTGCAATCAAGTATTGTATACACATGGATGTTCTTTCTTCCATTTCTTACTCCTCTTCTACAAGTCTTCCTACCATGTTCATCCCTTCGATGATATTTTGGTTAGATTATTCGTGCGCATTTTGTGACATTTATCTCTATGGTATATGTTTGGCCTTGGTCTTTCATCACCTTGGTAAATTAAAGAATGATTGACCTCATAGAGATCCTATCACAATCAACATCTAAAAAACTTGTTGCGAAGAAATTTTGGACATATTTGTTGACACTAGCCAATGTTGTCCTCACAAGCACTTCCACCTCTTTCCATCAATCCATTAGTGGTTCTTAACCCCTTGTCAAACAAGAGAGTTGAAATAAGTTTTCAGAAAGCAAAAAAAATCAATCAAAACAAAAATCCAAAGCTAAAAGCAAAAACACATTAATATATAACTATCTCTTGGGTTATTTCCAATAATCTCTACTGGGACTATGGATGTTTGACTAGAAGTAGAGAAATATTGTGATTAGAATCAAATAAATCTCTGTCAGGGCTATGGACACCTGGCTGGCAGCGAAGTAGTGTACGACTCTCCTTCCACAATCCATTAAAAAAAATTAACTCTAAACAATAAATCATTCCTACACATTGGCTAGGGTGTCTTCACTTGTTGTCTATCCAATATTCCCTCCAAGAGGTAATAAATTTCCATGTGCACACATTGGATCTCTATGAGCAAACAAGATTAGTATGTTACTAAGTGTCTTTTTTTGGATCTTGTTTAGACTCTTACTTTAGTCTGTATCTTGTCTCATGATTTGTGCCTTGGGCTAATTACTTCTTCATTGTGAGGCTTCTAAGATACATTCATTCACATTTGTTGTTCTTCTACTTCTTTAAGAACATCCATGTGTATAAGATTACCTTTTTTCCATGTTTGTGGGAACCTTCGTCCCCTTTCACAAAAAATTCTTCTACTTCTTTCTATCGTGTGCTTCTTAGCTAGCTTACAATTGGGGAATCCTTTTTCCTTCCTAACACTTCATGGGTCTACATTCCTCATCAAGTTAAACCTATTCATATTGGCCTTGATCCAACTTCTATGCTTGAAGAGTTTACCTTTGTACATTCCCATCTAACACTAGAGGCAATTTCACATCTTCACTTTCTTCTGCATACGCGTGGCATTCTACCACTGTACATCCCATATGTCACTGACGCATCCAAATTTCTTCGTTTCCTACATACATAGCTTCATAAAGCTTCTAAAAAATTAAAAAACATTCAAATATGTTTCAAAAATTAAAAAAAAACATTCAAATATGTTTCAAAAACTCCCAAAACATTCAAATACGTTAGTTGGAAAAATCAAAACATTCAAAAACAAATTCAAAAATTCTAAACAATATAATTTTTTTATACCAAACCAAAAAAATTGGTAAAGTCATTAAAAATCCAAAAAAATTACAAAAATTCAAAAATTGGTAAACGACATGCATGCAGGTGAAGCTTGTATCAAATGCATTGTCCTCGAACATTGAAATATGTCCTACGAAAACATCTTTCTTAGGTTTTTGTTTGTTCTTGTCTCAAACGACTCATGGATCATCGTGATCTACCTCCATTAACAAAGCTGGCTTGCTTGCTATGTCGCTACTCTCGTGCAACAATGAGTTTTTAGATAGCGTGTCATAGTGCATGAATTCTTTCCATAGGACTACTTGTGTCCTCTGTTATTGCCCTCACATGTATCCTTGCTTGGGGCACCATTTTTAACCCTTGTCATTACAACATGAACATTCAGGAACTGAAGTTTGATAAAAAAACATTGGTGTAACTGTTTTGAATGTTGTTTATTTGAGTATGTGTGATTGTACTTATTTCTATGTTAGGTTGGTTGGTTTACTTTCTCGTATTGCATTGCATTATGTATGTTACATGGAGTTAAGCATCATTTTACTTTCTCATATTGCATTACATTATGTATGTTGCATGGAGTTAAGCATCGTTATACTTTCTCATATTGCATGGAGTTACATATTTTTAACAATGAACAAATGTTAGTAATATAGATTTTCATGTTATTTTACACTTTTGTTTATTTTAATAAAGACTCATGATGTAGATCTTAGGGGCAAAATAATATAACAAAGTTGTTTGTTGAAAGATTAGATACAAATATTGGGTTGGTCATATATTCTCTATTATCATTTCTTCATTCTACTAATTTTTCTTCTATCACATGAGGAAATAAATAACCATGTTTATTCCTATCCTTATTTCTTCTATCCGTTTCAATTATATTTTCGACCGTCGATTGAATTCTTCTATCACCCCATCGACACTCGAGGGGGCATCCTTTGTTCTACTAATTTTTCTTCAAAAATTTACTTTCTTATGCTTATCTACTATATTTGAAGTGAAGTCACTTACTTCACCTCAAACAAGGGCAAATGTAGACACCTAAATTCCACTTTTACAATCTTATTGCCAAATGCACACAAATCACTTTCATTCTTTTATGATTTATTATGCTTAGGAGGTCGGCCTCAGTATTGGCCATAGGTTAGAATGGTATATATAGGGGTTAGAAGGTTGTATTTAATCATCATATTGAGTATTGGAGTGTTATTGTATGGTTTGGAGGTTACCCCCTCGAAGTGGTATTGGAGGTTGCCCCCTCGAAGTGGCAAAGCTATTATATGAGCATATTGTCATCATTTATCTATATTTTGGTGTTCTCTCATGTTATTCTGCTGTATATGTTTTGATTTATACAAGTAATATCTTTACAAGTGGTATCAGAGCAGTGATTTCGGCCAAAATTAGGGCAAAAACCCTAATTTTTTGTAACCCCTATATATACCATTCTAACCTATGGCCAATACTGAGTCCGACCTCCTAAGCATAATAAATCATAAATGAATGATATAATAAGATAAGGGGATGTGTGCCACATGTCGGCATCTCCATCAACCCATATATATATTATATTATCATATCTCCACTAATTAACTAATGTTTCTTAAGTCAAAATCCTCTTCTAAATAGAAAATTAGCGATTATTAGCTAATTAGGCCTATTTTACCTTTGTTTTGGTGAACATACCCTATTATTGGCTCAAACTGCTCTTCTAACCATTCAAAATCACCCCATTTCTCTCCAAAACGTCTCAACAAGCTTATATTAGCCTCTTAATTGACCCTAAGTGGTTGATTAAGGCTCCTCACACCCTAATCACTTGTTAATTCACTAATTATGATTAGAAAAGAATTAATTATGATTATCATTCTTAATCTAATTTGTGCTTTTACTCCCACATGCACCAAAATACTAGTTTTCCTAAAAGTGAAAAACTATAAAAAGGATTAAATATCAAACCTTTATACTTTACACCATGCTTTGATTTGCATCTCATATAAAAAATATGATTTATCGCCAAGCTCAATCCTTACCTAAAGTCTTTAATGGGGTTAGTATATGGATATCAAAAATTACCATGTAGTCATTTGAAGAGGCCAATTCACCTTGTTTGGAGTAGCAACAATACCAATTTTATTGCCCTCTTAGATATATTTAGGTCTTTGTTAGTTTAGCAATTCAATATATTAGTGAGGTATGATTAGCTAGATTAATGTTTAAGTACATTCAGTGTTACATTCATAAGCATGTCCATTAATCTTTTATCATAGATTGTTGCATTCCTAGAACTTAAAGCCTTCGACCATAGGATGGAAATAGTGTTAATCCTCCCCTAATTATTCATGTTATTTGCTTTGTAGAGTTTAGGGGTGCTTATCACATATCATTGTGGTGTTGGTCAATGTGTTGGTTCCTTCAGTTATGCATTATTGCAAATTTCTCTCTAAGACAAGAGAATTGCTCCTAGTTCAGTGTTTAATGTATTTTTTCATTTATCATGCCTTTTGATGTACATATTGCTAGGGATTAGTATAAGGAGAGTAGACAAATGATTACACCCATTGATCTGGATGTCTGTAGGAGTCTATTTTTGAAAATAATAGAATTTGTTTTGATTGTCAAGAATGCAGGGGTCACATAGCCAACCTGTCTATTGGAGCCATTTTCGAAGAGACTATTAGAGCATGAAATTGACCATAAAGGAGGCATCTCGATAATTAGGAGTTATCTTTCAATTCAATTTAAGTGAAACAAAACAAGTTTCTTGGGCATAAGAAATTGTAAGTCAAGAGGAAGGATGAAGTCAAGCTTACTAAAGTATAGAAATAGCTAATGAAAAATAAAAATATAGAAAATGAAGTATCCAAGGTCAATTGTGCCAGGCGAAAAAATGCACAGACAAAGCTTACGAAGGAGGATAGGTTGGAGTCAACTGCTAAGTCTAGTAAATATCAATCATCTAAAGTAAGATCTGAATTGAGAGTCATGTTTTCTTTAGTTTGCATAAAAAGCCCATGTATGAGGAGGAACATATGTTACGTAATGACGCAAAACTTAGGATATCATCATTCAATAACGAAGAAGAGACCATTTTTTTTGAATCACAAAGAAAATTGCAGTGTATTGAGGGAAAGTGTTTAAGGTGGATTCTACTTTGAGGAAGTATCAGAGCAAGTTCTAGTGCTCTTTTGGAGCATGAAATTCTTTAAGAGGAAGAGGAAGAGGAAGATGGTAAGAGGAGGCGTTCATTGCCCAGATGAATAGAAGCACAATGCAGGATTGTGAAATCAAGTTGGTCATCTTGTTGCAAGCTGTCATAAGCCCAAAGAGAAAGTCTTCTTCTTGATGTTGAGTAACAAATTCACAAGCTATGCTCATCTGAATTATTTTTCCAAACTTCTAAGGATCCACCCTAGTCAGAATTTGAAGTGTTGAAGGATGTCTTCTTGAGTATTCATGTGACGAAAGAATGATGTACATTAGAGTACAAGGTTTAGAATATGGAGGTAGCCTAAAACACATCAAGTTTATCTCATCATATCTAGTCAATCTTGCCATGGGAATTTCATCCCTTTTTCTAGATGCTTGTGTTAGAGGATCCTTGAAGATCCAATGTTGCATGCACAAAATTATCAAGCTCATGTCATGCTATGATGGGATCACCATACAAAAATAGTGGTCAATATAGCAGAAATAAAGGGTCTATGAGACCTAGAGTAAGATGGAGAAGAAGCTAAAACACAAATTTGTCCATGTCTAAATGTTGTAGTCATGCTCTTTTACATTAGGTTTCAAAAAATCTCATATGCGCTTATTGGTACAGCTCTCTTATGCAAGAATACACTAGATGAGTTTTAAATGTTGTCCATTTTGTGTATAGCATGATGAAACATCAAAGAATAATTTTACATAGAATGTATGTAATATGGATTGCATGAATTTTCTCGAGACAACACTCAAGTATGAAGTCAATGCCCAGGATCAAGCCCATGGAGGGATGCTTGATCAGTCTAGATAGAAGGGTATCAATGTCAAGAAAAATAGAGCTAGTCATATAAAGTGTTAGTGAGATCACTTGGGATGAATATGGGGGCATCATCATCCTTATAGTGGAGAGTCATATGGTCAAAATACTAAGTCAAGAGATCATCAGGAGAACAGGTTTTTTGAGTGGAAAAGAAATGGACATACAAGACAATGTCTCCAAATCATGAATGAGGTAATTAGGCCATGATCCTAGGGGTAGAGGATATGTTAAGCGGTCAAAGGATTTGAGGCTCCATGAAGTCAATATTATATTGTGTCCAAATGCTTGTCAAAATGTGTCATACGACATGTCCAAGTCAAAACTCATGTTGAAATTATCCACTTGAGCAATAGGCACTAAGATCCTCTATTAAGTAAATCTTACCAAAGTGTGATGCATGAAGCATATTAAAATAACTTCAACTAAGGAAAATTCCACCATATGGGTCATGATGTCTGAGGAGGTCAAATTAGGACAATGATGGAGTCCAAGAGGAGGTGAGTTTAGGTGGATGCATAGCTATTTGAGAATATTTTCAAAACATAGTTGCACTTCAGGAGGAAAGGTATGTAATGTTAAATATCAAAGCATGGCAGTTGTGAGCCAATATGGCTTTCCAATGAGATGGTTGAGAAAGGGATGGCTTAAATTTTGAACAAGAATCCTAACCCTATCCCGTATGGAGATGATTTCTAAGATAGGGTCAATGACTATTAAATGTCTGATAAGAGATGTTTTTAATACATGTCATCATGTATTGAGGGAAGTTAAAAAGTCACAAAAAGTGAGCAATTACAAAGAAAGGGTGATGTTGCATGCATAAGGAATTTGAATATCGAGTGTGAAGTAGGGATTTGGATAGGTATTCCATCGGCAATTTGATATTCATAATGGAGGAAAGAAGTGAAGGATTATAATTTTTTGTAAAGGTTGACAGTATATGAACATGGAAATTCTTGCTACCTCTTAAAGAAGAGGGGAATTTTTGCTTTAAATCATGGTTATCCCTGAAGTCTTTTTTGATTGAGAACTATGTAAGGCCATAGGGTTTATAACATTTATGCATAAATTTCTAATAGAACATTTATATGCAAGTTTGCATTGAAGACCAGTAGAGATAGGACTGCATTGATAGCTCAATTTTATGATGTTATATCTTTCATTAGAAGGGTATTTTTTAGTTTTACCATTAAGAAAGACGATGATTCTACTGCATATTGATGTTTGTCCCAGGGTCTTCATTCCCAAATCAAGAAACTGTATAGGATGAGACTTTGACATTGCATTATCTTAGCTTGGTATGATAACCTAAGTGACTCTGTTCGCGGGGAGTAGGGGTGGAGTACATGGATTGAGTATGTTAGTAAATGTGCATATTGTGAAAGTTTTTTCAAAGGTAAATATGGATGATCCACGTAGAATAGTGATTATGTTATTTGTTTCTATAGTGATTATAAGGTACTTGTATAACCCCAAAGTATAAATTTCTCATGATACCTCGCCTTGCATGATAACATGGATGTGCTTGTTGAAACTCTAGATATTTCCTTAAGATTGATATGTGAAGTGAGTTACCATGAAGTGATTGAGATCAAACAGAGGAGATGAATGGAAAACAACATCCCAAGTCTTAGGGGATAAAAAATATGAGTGGTTGGTGATGCCATTCGGATTGATATAATGTACTCTTTAGCACTTTGGTAAGAGGGTTTGATGAATATCATGTCTGCATCACGTACAATGGTAAGTATATTTTGTAGTTGATTAAAGATGATTCCACTTGATTTTCAGTAAAACTAAAGAAGAACAATTCTGAGGCATCTGAGGGTGATATTTAAAGTGTTAAGGAAAATTTGAAGACTCTATGAAAATCAATCAGAAGTACATGTTTATGCAAGAGAGTTTGGTATGTTTGGGTTTTATTATTTCAGCAATATGGGGGTAAAATGGACTCATTGAGAAGATAAATGGAATTATTGAATGACGATAATCCAGGGAGTATAATAGAGGTAAGAAGCTTTCATGGTTTAAGCAACATTTCAATGTAGAAAGTTTATTAAAAAGGACACTTAGCAGTATCAGTAGTACCTATAATAGATTGCACAAAAGGAAGGGAGTTTTTATGTGGACAAAGGTTGAAACTTTAGGATAGCTTTAAGTTCTTGAAGAAGAAGGTGATAGAAGGCACCTATTTTGGCATGTCTACCATATTTTGATAAGGTGTTCAAGGTTGATCGTGATGCCTCACATGTGGGTATTGGTGTTTTCCTAAGTCAAGGTGGGAAGACAATATATTTATTTAGTGAGAAATTAAATGAGGTAAGAAACAACTACTCTACTTATGATGTGGAATTTTATGCAATTGTGCAAGCACTGAGGCATTGGAGGCATTACTTAGTGCCTAAGGAGTTTCTGTTATTTATAGACCACATAATCTTGTGGTATGTGAATACACAAAAGTAATTTGAATAGTAGGGATGCTTGAAGTGGGTATGATTTTTGCATTCAGGTTATAATTTTTCTCTAAATGCATAAATCAGGAAAATATAACCAAGTTGCGGATGCATTGAGTAGGAATGTGGCTCTATTTACAACTATGGAGGCTATGAGGTGGTTGGTTTTGAAGAAATAAAGGATTTATATTTTTCTGATCCTGATTTTAATAATATTGTTGAAAGGTTAAGTCATCCATTAGTCAGGTGGATGCAGGTGATGTCCAAGATGAGTACCTTTTAAGAGGATGGCTATCTATTTAAGGGACGACCAACTATGTATTCGTAGTTGGGTCTATGAGAGATAATATTGTGAAAGAGAACCTGCATAGATAGAGGATTGAATGGTTGCATTTTGGTAAGGATAATTCTATACATCACAGTGGTAGGAGAGAAATATTATTGGCCAATGATGAAAAGAGATGTGATAAGATATGTGAAGAGGTATCGAATTCACCAAGTCTCAAAAGGACCATGCGTCTTAATACAAGGTTGTATATGTCATTGTCCTATTCTGAAATGGTCTCAAAGGATAGATTTGAGTATGGATTTACATTTTGGGATTACCAAACACACAATGAGGTAATGACTCAAGTTTTGTGGTTGTTGATAGGTTTTCTAAGATGGTTCATTTTATTAAACCAAGCCTGACTAAGAAAACTAGTGATGCAGAGACATTTCAAAGTAAAAAATTTGTTTTTCAGAGAAGTTGTTCGTTTGCATAGTGTTCCAAAAATAAGATTACTTTAGATAGGGAAACAAATGGTTCTTAAGTAACTTCTAGAATGACTTTATGGAATAATTTGGGAACTAAACTACAGTTCAAAAGTTCATATCATCCTCAAACCTGATGAGTCAAACAGAGGTGGTAAATATGATTTTTGGAAACCTGTTAAGGTGCATGCATAGTTGGGGAAAATCCAAAACAATGGGACTTAACATCACCATAAGTTGAGTTTACTTATAACAGTTTTGTAAATAGATCCATAAGAAAGTCTCTATTTTATATTATGTATGAGAGCAATCCAAAATGGGGTGTTAGATTTGGTATAGCTACCTAGTTGATGACAGAGTTAGTGATGATGCAGAAGCATTTACCGAACATATACAACAACTATAGAAAGAAGTTCAGAAGAAGTTGTAGAATAGTAATGAAAAGTATAAGGAAATAACAGATGTGCACAGACAGGAGAAAGGTTATTTATAGTGGGTGAGTTGGTTATGGTATACCTATCAAAAGGAAAGGTTTTCAATAATGAAACCTATAACAAGTTGAAGTATAAAAATATTGGTCCTTACAAAATCGTGAAAAAAGATAAATGATAATGCTTATGAGGTAGAATTGCCAGGGAATTTATGATATTTCTCTAGTGTTTAATGTTTCAAACTTATATTATTTTCATAGGAGATGGTGCAGAAGGGGATGTTATTGAGGAAGTAGTAGACAGGAGGCAACAGGTTCTAGTGAAGATGAAAGAAGAAGTGGATCAGATTCTAGACAAGAAAACATGTGCACACACGACATGGGACAATACAACAAATATTTGGTGCATTGGAAAGTATTGGAATAAGAGGATAATACATGGGTCACAGAGTGGGAGATTAAGAAGTATGGATGTAAGATAAATGGCAGCGACTTGAAGAAGACAACTTGTAGGAGTTGCATTTTTTTCAAGCAGGGGAAAATGATGCACTATAAATTAGTAGGAACTTGAAAATGATCATAAAAATTGATGCTCCAGGTGTCCGATTGGGTCTATTTTTTGTTTGAAACCACCTATTTCAATGAGAAAAATGCACAATGATCAGCTCTTCCTATGCTAGTTGGAGTACCATTTTTGACACATTTTTGGGCCCAAATTCCACCATCGGAGGGATTGAAAATTAGGATTTAAGTTTGTAATTCAGTTTTTTCCTATTTTAGGGCATTAGTTAATGTTAGTCTCTTAGCATGCATGATAGGTTAGAAAGTTGAAAATTCCTCTAATTTAGGCATGTAGAAGATGCAGTGGAAATTTTTGTACTCATCTTATACACTTCCAGACAAGGGTAGTAATACACTGTCCAATCTTATACTAAGTTTAGACAAGGGCAGGTAATACACAGTGTGAAACTTGCTAAAAATAGTAAGTTGTCCGCCACTTAACAGTAGATTTAGTCAAAGTTAGTTAGAGTTTGCTTAAACCCAATATCCTACATCTGGGATTTTGGTGTTCCTCAATGTGTAGGAAACATTCAGTTATGCGTCATTGTAAAGTTCAATAAAAAACTAAGGAGATCTATTTTCTTTTAGGTGTAGTTTAAATGTATTTGTAGTATGATTGCTCAAGCCTGTGGTTCAGACCTTATAAATGAGCTACATTAACAGTTAAAGGTACCAAAATCGTGAACACACTCAACATGGACTACATAATGGATTTGAACTCCATGGAGAGAAATATTATACCACCATTATTAATTATTGGTAATCACTGAATTACCTAATTCTCTTCATTTGTCCAAAGTAGGAACAACGAAGATCCCAACTCGATTTGCCACGAACACTTGTTGACTAACTCATTGACTAAATCTACTATAGGTGATGCAAATGATTAGCTAATTTTAGTAGTTTACTAAGAACCTAGCTATTTTTAGTAAGTTCATGATCGCTTACTATTGTATTTGGAATAGAAATTTCCATGCATCTTCTGAACCATGTCCTAAATTAGAGGAATTTCCAAATTTCCAACTCATAGTTGCATCTAAGAGACTAACATGTAACTAATTTCCTAACAATAGGAAAAAAATGGTGAATTTACAAATTAAATCCATGATGACATTTTTCGGTCCTTAGATGGTGGAATTCCAGGCTCGAAAACGTGCCATGGAAAGATGCTCCCATCTTTGGCTAGGAATACAAAGTGTTTGCAGAAGATTAACCGGTGCTTAATTCATCTCATCCCTTCATAGGCTGGTGTATTAGTTAGAAAATATTAGTATGTGAATATAGACACCCGAAGCACAAATTGTTCTCCTGTTCTAATTTTAGCGCATCAAATACTCCCCTATTAGAAAAAATGATGGAGCTCCTGTAAGTTGCACTTACTTCAAATTTATGCCATTTATCTGCATCCATCTTCTTAATCTCCCATAAGAAAGATAAAATCAAAGGTACCATGAAGAAGTTTGTTTTGATTCAGAAAGGTTGGATATCATTGTTTAGACAGTAAAATGACCTAAAGGGCATTGACATTGTGTATTAAGGAATTCTCAGAGGTAACAACTATTTCATAGAATTCTTAGAAGAAAATGTTGGTAGCTTCTTATCTTGATGGAAGATTTCCCAAAGGTGATGGAACTATTCAAGGAACACGTGACAAGCCATTTTTTAGATCATGAGATTGGAAGAATGAAGGGTGAACATTCCCATTCAATTATGGATATTGATTATCTATGGTTGAAAATTGATGAGAAGGATGGAGATATGCCTATGAATTAACAAGAAGGCAACCCCCAAATGATAATGGAGGGAACGTTTGGAAAGGCATGTAAAAGATAGATGTTTCAAATGAGTTATGGCCAGGTGGATGAATTTGATTAGGTTTCCAGACCATCTTCTTGAGACCCAATGTGAACGTGACTATGGATGGTAGATTTGATGAAGGAATTTAGGTGCAAGAGATAGGTGTAAAGTAGTTGCAGAAGGCGACTAGAAGACCCTTAACTCCTAGAAATGTCTTGAATACATGGCCTATGCTATGACTGATTCAAGATAAGTATCAGTCTAATTTTGAGATTATTTATCTGATGCAAAGTTAGGATAGTTCAATGTGGGATGATAAGTTAGTAACAGTAGGGGGATAATAGCTCAATAATCCCTAATGTTTAATAAGTATTTTATTTGATTAAGTATGAAGTATGAAGATGAGTTTACATGTCTACAACTGACACACCATGCATTTTGCTACAAGATTATTGGACTTCAAGTTTGAATGGAATTCCCAAAAGGAAACTTCTTTAATATCCCATGATAGATTTCTAAACATTCATTAGGATACTGATTTAAATAAAATATGGAACAATGGCAGTTAATGCTAAACCCTAGGAACAACAGAGTAATGTAATAGTAAATAAATGCAATAAAGTAACATGGAAAGTGACACAAGAAACTATGCTAAATGAAAATATGAAACCCTGATGTGCAAGAGAGGGAATAGATATAAGCTAAGATGATTTCGACAAGCTAAATACCAAGGTTCCTTGGACTTAAATGAATGGATAAACAGGAGGAGGAAGATGATTGTCGTAACCACACCCTAGGAACTTGCGACAACTATCGGAACTCTAAGCCTGGATTAGGGCGCTTCTGGGACTGAGGATCAAGGATGCCTGTGCATTGCCCTAGACTGACTATTAGGCGACCTATGAATGTGCAAGACCTATAAAAACTAATTTTTGTTGTGTCATAAGGTGGTATGATAACCTTTGTTGTCTTGGTCACATGTGTAACTCGCTGAATGAATGTTGTATGTCTCTTGTAACTTATAAATGATGAGAGATAGACCTACAAAAACCCCAAAACACATCAAATCCTAAAAATGAAAAGATGTAAATGGGGAGTCAAACTGACCCCAACAGTCACTCGATAAAGTGAACTTATGATTGAGTGTTGCACTACATCTCATACTCCATGTAGCTCTTGTGCGTGTGTTTAGAAATCATGCCCTAGGTAAAGATCTTGTGACAGTCATGCACTTTGTGAAAGTAGAGAGCAATAACTATGTGTAGAAAATTTCATAAAATGGTGGATGGAATAGAATAAACTTCCCTCCTATGATGTGTGATGCAGATGAACTAGCCTTGTCCCTTGTGATGGAGTTATATGGATACAAATGAGATCTATATGCCTTTGATGAATGCAACTCTAGGTGGATGATAGTACTGACTAGTGTTTTATACCTCATTATGGTCTCATAACTTTATATTTATATGGTTTTTTTGTTCTAATTTCGTAATTAACCTCGAAGAGGACTAACCACCAAAAATATAGAATGCTCAAACCGCTAGAAAGTGCCTAAAATGGAAGTAAAGTGGGAAAAGGATCAGGGCACCCTGATGGGGTCTCAGGCGTTTGTGGGTGCTCAAGTACTAGCCTGGGTGCCCTAGTTAAAGCTAAAATAATACAAAGTGATGAAAATAGACTAGGCATGTATGTGCGGGAGGTCGACAATGACGATGGAAAACCAAGTAAAATGGCCAAAATATGGGGGTTAATTAGTACTTTCTTCACTCAAAAACCATATGAATATTAGTATGAGACCGAGACTAAATAACACCTAAAGTACATGATTTTAGTGTCTACATTTACCCCCACTTTATGTTGGTGAGTGGAAAGCTTGGTAACATAAAGTAGATAGAGATGCATACCTGATGTCCATGTAGAGTGATGTAGAAAATGTGCCGAAGGACTAGACAAAGTTTGGAATGACAAAAATATGATGAAACGTGGAAATGAAAGATGTAAAAGAGCAAAAAGTGATGAGAGTGAACCTAGTGTGGAAACATGTGTGTAGTTGCCGACGTGTGTGATGTACCTGCATGGTTAGTATGGTGCGTGCTACCGTAAAATGTTGTTGTTTTTTTTTATGTTGTTAACTACTTGCTTCTCATACGGTCAGACCTGAAAGGAGAAGATGACCAAGAAGTCAAATACACATGTATATATGTAAAAATGTGTGTATATAGTAATGAAAATACTGAAATGAAAGTATGAAAAGTGTAAAAGGAACATGTGCACCTGATCCATGATGAGAGAAGAGGGTGTAGAAAAAGGATATCATGTCCTCATTTTTTTGGGCAATCCTATGCCATAGGATGAAGAAGTATAGGGAGGAATTCTATTGTATCCTCCAACCTTTAACTGTTTCCCTGAACATGTGTGAAGAGATCTCTGTACTACCTAGTTTTTTGGGAAACCCAACACCACATGCTGAAGAATAATAGGGAGGAATTTTTTTGTATCCTCCAGCCTTTAATTATTCCCCAAAATGTTAAGGACAACCATGTCCTGTAAAAGCAGATGTGTACGGGCTTTGTAGACTAGTCTGAACCCACTTGTTATATAACCCATGATGCCAGGGGCAGAAATTGAACTAAACTTAAGCGGTGTAGAAGCGTTGTGTAGCATGTAAAACCAAAAATGATTCCCCCTCTTTAGGAGCACACACGACGTTGATTATAGAAGAATGCAGCCTCAAATGAGGACCAAACATGTGAACTCTACCCTGCAGGGGGGAAGGAAAATGCTTGGTAGAGACCAAGACATGCACAAACATGAGGCTAGCCAAAGATAAGTGTTAGTACAAACAAGCATTCATGTATAAGATAATGTGTAATCTACACAAACAATGTATAAGCTACTAAACAATTTAGTAGTGTAAACACGCAAGAAGACAAAGTAAGCCACACAAAGCGGGATGAAAACATGGGACATCACTCACGATGTCACAAGACAAGCAAGACCATAATGGCCGCATACAACAAACAAATGTGTACATCAAACAAAGGGAAAAACCCACATATAATAACAAGTAGTAGACAAACAAGTACAAATGGCATATATCCATAGAAGTAAGTAATCATGCAAACAAGTATTACACATAAAGCACCTGTTAGCATGTTAGAAAGATAACAAGTGTGTCAAAAGCGTGTATAACCATGTAATATAGAGTGTTAAGCACAAAATGAAACAATAACACATGTGAGAGATGAATTTGGATGCCTCCAGTGACCAATGTAGGATGGGTAAAAGGCGAGCATGCATGCAAAATACATGTATTTGCAATCACAACTAAGCAAAGTCATGAACGCGCATGTGTATATCCAGTATAGATAAATGACATACAAGAGATCTGACTAGCATGTGTAATAAGATAACCATATACAAGCAAATGTAAGAAAGAATAAAAGTAACCAAGATATGCAACATGATGTTGATGGGTGGAATGGAATGCAAGATGGAATGATAGGAGTCGCATGCCCCCTGAGTGAATGGAAATGTATGTAATGAGGTTCATTTGGTTTGGCCCCTCAGCAGTCAAGAATGAACCGTAAATGAGAGTGTGTCATCGGGAAATGGTTGAAATGTGTGTTGTGTCTAATGTGTTGTGTTGAATGTGTATGTGTATTAGTGATGAGATATGACCAAGAGATGATGTGTACGTGAACCCTATAGCCTAAGCATATATCATGACACAATGAAAAAATGAGTGATGATTTAGCCCTAAGCGTATATCATGACATGATTATTGGAATATGTGATGATAATGTAAGTAGAAGGAGTGGCGATGTAGCCTAAAGTGTATACCACTACAAGATGATGAGATAGGTGACCATTTAGCCTATAGTGTATGTCACTAACATAGGTATGTCAAATAATGTAAGGTAAAATGATGAATTATTTGAGTATGATAAGGTCTATTTGTTTTGTAAACCCTCGGTAGTCAAATATGGACTAAGGAACTAAATTACATCATAGGGTATTGAGTGTAGCACATAGAAAGAGATATAGTATATGCGATGATAAGAGATGACCATATGATGTGTAAAATATTGTAAATATGTGATGTATAGTATGTAAAATGTGTAGCTAGACTAATAAGGTAGTATGTAGGATGAGTAGTATGTGATGCTTGAAGATGTAGTATGTAAAATGTGAGATGTATTGTAAGACGTGTGAAGAGACACGGTGTGTAGTATATATTGTGCAGTGTGTGGGGTTCATGTATAGTATGCCCTCAATAGTCAAGTTTGAACTGAAACAAAAGAGTGTGTCATTGGGAAATGGTCGATACTAAAACATGTGTTGAATATGTCTAGACTAGGAGATGGATGTATGATAATACAAAGATGATAGACATTCAAAAACTATAGTGAGATGAGGGGTGATGTGTTGGATGTTATACCCCCAAATGTGTAGAATGAAATCTGCAATCATGTTATGTCATCTAAAATATCATCGCTCTCAGGGTCATAATCAGATGGATAAGCATTAGTCACTTGATAAGTAATAGTGTCTCATTGATCACACAATGAGCCATCGAGGCGTAAGTTGTACATACCCATGGCATATTCCTCATCAGTAAATGGGGGAAGTGTGCAACAATGTGCATACCAATGAGTAATATTTTGTGTATAGCCAAGAAAGGAACTATTGCAAATGATTATGCGACCGAAAGGCATGAGGAAAGCTATGTCTATGTGATCAGGATCGAGAATGCTCCCAATGCAATCAAGCCATGATTGCCCTAATGTAAGTAGTGTAGATCGAGGATCACATCCAAGGAAGATTGTGAGGTGAAATACACAGAGACCATAAGCAACATTGATGTGAACAAACCCATGATAAAGATGAGGAACGTATGGTGTAGCATAGAGGTCCTCTAAAGAAAATCTTAATTAAGCTAAACCCTCATGTGTACATATAGTGTCATCACATGTAGGATCAAATGGAATATGTTCCCATTATGAGTCATTCATGAAGCATGTGGAAGTAAATGGTGGGTGTGCTAATGTAGGTGATGCACATGAAGGTGTAGGTGATAGAGTGATGTCCATAGACTGGATAGGCCCCTGATAAGGAATCATAATAGTAGTAGTTATAGGTAGCACAAACAAGACTACATCTATCACACAAATGACACCCTCAAGTGGTGACAAGTGAGGTGGTTTGTCCATAGGTTGAGGATCGTTTGTAGTATTAATGCATGGAATGAAAATAATAGTGTTAAGAGCGCGGTCACAATATTGGAATGGATCACGATCATTAAAAACAATATGCTCAATACCCTCATGTAGGAATTTGACACAATGATGCACAATAGATGCGACAGATTGCATGACATGCAACCATGGGTGACCAAGTAAACAATTTTAGGAGATTGGGAAATCAATAACGAAAAACACAGTGGGGATAGTTTTTGGCCCTACAGTAATAGGTAGTGTAATGTGACTGACACATGGACAAACATAACCATCATAAACACGCAATGAAAGACAAGATGAACTTGCATCACAAGCTAAAAGACCTAGGACTTCAAGGAATGACATGAGACACAAGTTGAGTTTAGACCCGTTATCAATTAAGGTGCACTTGACACCTACATTCTAAACATAACATATGATATGCAAAGGTAGGTCATTTTAAAAAGTAGCGAGGTCAGTATGAGAAGAAGGAAAAGCAATATGTTGAGAAAATGTGTCTGCAAAGGTATTGTAGACTAAATCTAGATGAGTGTTGTCAGAAATATGAGTAGTGAGGAGAAGATTGATAATTTTAGCTCACAATTCAAGATGAAGTAAAAATTCATGAATGGAGATAGTTTGATGAAGAAACCCTAAAAAGAGGAATGTGGATCCTAGGAGCATGTATGTTGAGTGGGGTTCACCAAAATGATTAACTAAAATATGGAATAATGGTAGTTAATCTAAAATAGGAACAAAAGTAAATAAAAGTACTAAATAAACATGGAAAGTGACCCAAATAACTAAGTAAATAAAATGTGAAACCCTAATGTGTAAGGAGGGTTAGATAGAGGTTAGTTGATTCAACAATCTTGTTGGACTATGTCGCAGAGATGACTGGAGAACCAAGAGGAGGAAATGACTGTGCTGAGATCTAGAAACTTGCAGATGTGGGCAATCTAAGTGGGCTAGGGCATTTTGGAGAGGATCAAGGTGCCTATGGGCACCCTAGTTTGATTTATGGGCACCTTGGTCTATGAAGGAGGTCTAGAAACCAAACTTGCAGGGTTAGAAGATGATATGAATCCCTCGTTGTCTATCACGTGTAACTTAGTGCTCTGTGTCGAATGTCATCAATGATGAAAGATAAACCTGTAAAACCCCAAAACAAGCATCAAACTCTAAAAAATAAAAATGCAAATGAAGGGGTCAGACTATCCTCAATGGCCACAATGGTGGACTTATTAACTGAGCATTACACTACATCTCAGACCTGATGTAGTTATGTGTCTGTGTGTGTGCAATCATGCCATTAGTGTTCTTGTGCTAATCACACTTTGTGAAAGTAGTGAGCAATAACTATGTGTAGAAAATGTAATAAAATAGTGGATGGAATAGAATAAACTTACCTCCTATGATGTGTGATGCAGATGAACCAACCTTGTCCCTTGTGATGGAGCTAGATGGATGCAAATGAGCTCTAGATGCCTTAGATGGATGTAACTCTAGGTGGATGATAGTAGTGATTAGTGCTTAGTCCCTCATTATGGTCTCGTAACTTTATATTTATATGGTTCTCTTGTTCTAATTTCATAATTAACCCCGAAGAGGTCAACCACCAAAAATATAGAATGTTCAAACAGCTAGAAAGTGCTCAAAAGATGGAAGTAAAGTGGGAAAAGGATCAAGGTGCCTTGACTGGAACCAGGGCGTCCTAATCAAAGCTAAAATAATGCAAAGTGACAAAAAAAGATTTGGCATGTATGTGCGGGAGGTTGGCCCCAACGATGGTAAACAAAGTAAAATGACCAAAAGACGGGGGTTAATTAGTTCTTTCTTCAATCACCATATGAATAGTAGTTTGATACCAGGACTAAATAATACTCAAAGTGCATGATTTTAGTGTCTACACCCACCTATTGGAGAAGCATGCTTAAGGGTTGAGTTATTGCTTAGATACGTGTTATTCTTATACCATAGAGCATCCTCCCTTCCAAATAAATTTTTCTGACACGTTTGGATATTATTGGAGGTTCTAAATAAGATAATTTGTATATGCATCATTCTCCCATTTTGATCATTCCTCATCCATTCAATCAACTTGTAATATGGGCATGGTGCACAATAGTTCCTCTACGGAGTCATACCTCTTGGATAGTGAATTGACGATGCCATTTTTCTTTCCTTTCTTATAAACAAAAACAAAGTCATATCCCAACATATTTGTGATCCAATATTTTTTTTTAATTTATTACAACTTTTGTTCCAAGAAGTATTTTAGGTTATCATGAGCAGTCGTCATCTTACAAGTGTTTTACCATCAAATTTCACCACGGTTATTTCACTGCATGAAGGATGACCATCATTTCCGTCTCATAAATGGATTTCAACAAGTCATTACATTTTAGTTTATAACACTAAAATGTAATAGGTTGTCCCTCTTTCATGAGTATTTCTCCCCATGCCATATAATGAATTATCAAATTCAACAATGAAGGTTTTGGCCAATTTCTAGGTAGCTAGAACTAGTGTGTTGTACATGGCCTCCTTCACCAACTTAGATGCCTTGGTGATTGAATCATTCCAATATATAAAATCCTTATTCAATAAATTTTTAGTGACATCCAATATATAAAATCCTTATTCAATAAATTTTTAGTGACATTCCTATCTTTCCATAATGTTTTATAAAACAAAAATGACGTTAGTAACCAATGAGTCTTAAGAAAACCTTCAGGTTTATGAGAGTTATAGGATCCTTCCATTCTACCATGGACTTAATCATGTAAGGATCCACCATAAAAAAATTAGGAAAAATAGTGTGACCAAAATACTACACATCTTAGACTCCAAAATCACATATGGAAGGTTTGACATTAATTAGATGTTGTCAAATAATATCCAAAACTTGAATCATTTTTCAATAAATTGTGAGTGGTGCTACTATGTTGCTGTAATTTTTGACAAAATGGAAATGATGATAGTAACAAGTGATCACTAAAATTCCTTCTTAGGTTCTTCAGGGTTATATGAACCTTACTTTATACCATGGCCTTAATCTTATATGGATCCACCTTAAAAACTTCAAGCGAAAACAATGTGAACTAAATACTTCACCTCATTGACTCCAAAAACATATTTGGAAGGATTTTTATAAAAATTTTGCCAATCAAGAGCATAAAAAACATGATTCACATGATGCAAGTGTTTCTCCCATGTTTTGTTTATTAAAAGTCATCAAAAAACACCAAGAAAAACTTCTAAAAATGGCTGAAATATAGAGTTCAACAAACTTTAAAAAGTAGACGGTGAATTTGTGAAGCCAAAAGGCATCACCAAAAATTTATAGTGGCCCTCATGAGTTTTGAAAGTTGTCTTATGTATATACTTGTCTATTATTCTAATTTTATGAAAATTAGAGCACATATCAAGTTTCATGAAATCTACAACACAATGTAACTCATCTTGTAAATCATCAATTAATAGGATTGTGAACATATCTTTGATGATGTACTTGTTGAACTCTATGTGGCTTGGAAATAATGGTCAAGTGTCATCCTTGTTATGCACCATCACCATCAAAGAAGAATAAGCAATTTGAGTATCCTTGATAATACCCACCTCGAACATCATCTTTAACATCTTTTCAATCTCGCTCTTCATTCTATATAGGTACATAAGGGTTCAAATGTTGGGTCCTTGGCTCCATGGTACTAGTTGAATGGTATGCTTAGGAAAATTCTTGGGTGGTGGTTTCCTTGAGATGTCTCTTGAAACTATTGAGTGCTCATCCATAATTGCATGTAGATCTAGTGGTGTATACACTTTTGTTGGTTGTGCTTCTATTGAAAATTGTTGTTCCACAAACCCATCAACTCCTATTTTGGGATTTTTTTTGCATATGATGAGAATTCATCAATTGTGGGGAATTTGCAAGCAACTCACGTAATTGAAATTTATTTTCCTCTAAATATAAATGTATGAATATCTTAGAAATTCCAAAGGTAGTGATCGATTGCACTACCAACACAAAAGTTGCTCCAACCATAGGAATGCAAATCATAGGGCTATTTAGTAATCTCGCATAGTGAATTTGATAACACGGAATTCCCCTGAATAATTAATTGTACCATCATATAAAATATTGATTTGAAATTTTGGATCCGGATGGAAAAATCAATTCAACCATGGAGTTGATTTATTATTGATAAATTTACGAGTATTGCATGAGTCAATCAATATTGTCACCTTCTATTATTTTTAGAAAACCCGTCACCTTGAGGGTTTTTCAAGTACTAATTTGCCTAGAAGTGAATGGAAATAAAAAATTTGATTAGATTTCTTCACATTTTTCTTCTCACTCGTCACCAACTTCTAATGCTACTTTTTCATCTTCTTCTTCATTGGAACCTTTAATGCAGAATAATATTTTCCACACACTTATGTACTCAAGTATACTTGCTATAGTATTTAAACATAACCCTTTTTCTTATTTCTCTTCAATTTGTTAAGAAGGAAATATACTAGGTTGAGGGAATGACTATGTTGGAGTGCTTTAATCTCTAATACTTGTCAATGTTTGTCTTTTGTTGACTAGTTCTCTTTCCTATTCACACGTTAGATGACAACGACCTTAGATACAAACCTTGGATTAGACATGCATACATCTTATTGGATGTGATCCTTGATCTTTCCATGAAACAAGTCATTAAAGTCTTCAACTAAGATTGTCTCCACTCACAAAGATAGGTTTTGGAACTGTTGCATAGACTCCCTAATATATCTGTTTATCTTGTATTTTTGCTAACTAGTTGAAGTAATTTTGTATCACACTATTGTGATAATGCGACTACAATTCATCAATAAGAATTGATGAAGTCACACCAAGATCCTTATTTTGAGAACACAACCATCAGTAATCTCATTAGTAGGCCATATTCCAAACACAACTATCATTTAACTAGGGAAGATTAACCATGTTGTAACCATTTCTTCTTGAAAATGTATTGTACACCAACTCATGGTATTGAATATCATTTATCGATCACCCTAACATGATATTTACACATAAACATTTGTTATTTTTCTCATCATAACTAGCATTCAAACATATGTAAACTTAGATTATTTCCTTAAGTCTAAATAAATTAATAATGAAACATTCCCCTTCTTCTAATCACATGAACTAGTATTCCTAATATTATTGAATCTTGTACACATTGGTGTTTTCCATACTTTACACATTAAATAGAAGTTGCACTTCAGGAAAGCATATTATTATTTTGAATATGTTTAGTAGATTAATTTGGTCAGTCTCTCCTATGCATTTGCTTTCATGCAAATGTGCAATAGGGAAATCCCCAATTTTCAAGCATGACAATAAACGCCAGTGTATAAAAGTTTTTGGTTGTAGGCCTTTCCAAACACTTTCCCAGGTCACCCTAATCCCTGAGTTAGTCCCATTTCCCCCTCTTTGAGTAGTTAAAGGTGTCATGTAAGTGTTCCCATAGGTGATTTATGGGTATCTAGTCATTTCAAGTGCTTTCAGAACACGATTCATCAAGATATGCTTTTTGGCAAGCTTTATAAACGATTATTCCCTAGTCTTCTTGAAGGTTCGTACATGCACCCCTCAGAGTGTAACAGAAGGCCTAAACTCACATCATGGAGGTGATATCAAAGAGCCAAGAAAATTTTGAAAAATAATTTTTTAAGGTTTTGGAATGTTTCACAAGTTTTGAAGAAGGTCCAACAAAAGTGGGTCTTGGAGGCCTAGGCAATGCATAGTGTAAAAATAACCCCTGAGCTTCAGGAAGCGATTCTGGGAGTTCCAAAAGAGTTAGGAGTCTAAACGGAGATCATCTTAAATTTAATTTAGAGCCCTATAAATATGCTAGAATCATATTTTTCACAACACCTAGGTGCATCCTATCTATAACTAGTTTTTAGCAAACACAACCTTCAATCAAGAACAAAATTTCTATTTTTTCAGGGGATTTGATAGTATAATCAGAGGATTAAACCACCACCATTATATTAATAAGGTCATTTTTAGGTGGAATAATATAAAATTTCATCAAAAACATCCTCCGAGAACTCAAGTTATGGTCCTGGAAAGTTGCTCTCCAAGGCACAAGCTTCAACAGTTAGTCATTTTTTGGGTTGGAAATCCAACCATGGGAGAGTGGCACACTTTTTTGCACCAAGTGCACTAAATATTTGGTGAGAAAGGTGCAATGAAATGTTCCCCTAACCTATTTTTTCCCCTAGACCCTCCACATGACCAAAATTCAACACTTTCTCACTAGTTAAGCCCCCCAGGCTCTATTTCCCAGCCCTCGCTCCGGGCAATCACACTTTGCTACTTGTCAGGCTAGGGTAAGGGAAAATTTTTTTGTCCCATGTGCACCAAAAATTTTGGATGGTTTGAAAAAAAAATCCCCATCCCTCCCATTTAATCTCTTGGTCACCCATGTGCCCCCGAAAACTGCTTAAGGTGCTAATTTCAAGCCCCTCGTCTCATCCCCAACGAAAAACCACATGCTGCCAAGTGGAAAAATAGTGATGGGGCACACATTGGTTCACCAAGTGAACCGATATTTTTTGGAATTGGTAAAAAATTTCACTTCTCCCCAATGTATCAAAATATTGTAAAATTACTAATTGTCGGGTTGCCACTAGTTATTTCCATTCTTCCTACACGTACGCACATTTGTTTCTGCAACTTCTGGAATCAAAGTCCTCCATTGCTTCTAATTCCAAAAAAATTCCATCACCTCCATTATTTTTAATCCATCACTTCTAAAATGATAATAACTAGGATTTTCAAGCTAACTCCATGACCAAGAACCGTCAAAAACCCTAGGGCATGAAAATCACAAATTAAGAACTGATCATAACTAATTAAAACCATGCATCCGAATCTCAGTGAAAATTAGAGGAAATAATCCTCATCCATAACACGCCATGAAGTAAGAATTAACTAAACATATCTGATACATGGCCTTGATTGTTTTACATGGCATCTATTCGTAAAATTTTGTGCCATGGAGTCACTTCTTTTTATCATTTGTCATCAAATTGTGAAACGGGTTGAGCTAAAGAATTTGAATAGGGACTTTAGAGGAGAAAACCTATATGGAATCCATAGATTGTCTTCCATCTACCCAACACTCCTGATTTTAATCTTATAAAAAATAGCAAGTGTTTCTTATTTTCACTTGGTGTTTTTAGTAAGTTTCCAAAAATGGAAAAACCCTCTAGAAGAGCAGACATTGCAAATCATACAAACAGAAAACTAGGGCACATGGGTCGAAAAGGTCAAAAAAGTTAAAAAATCAACTTTCTAAAAATGAAAAGTATTTTGAATTTACCCAAAAACATCTATGCAAACATGATTGGAATGTGAGAGAAATGTCTCAATGTAACGACATGGCCAAAAAAGTAACCTTCCCAAAATAACATCTCCTGGAACTTGGTTTCTAAAAATAGTAGTTTTCAGTTCCAAGTGTAGAAAGTTGCATACGGACTCGTTTTTATTCATCTCACTAATTTTTAGTCTCTTCGTGAGTTTTTATGATGGTTTCATGGTTCAAATAGAGAAACGAGAACTTCACAAAGATCCTGATAAACATCATCTTGAGTCCAATCATGTCTTGTAGCAAGGCGGTGCATCGCAGTACGCAACAGGTGGATCCATCTTTGTCACTCAGGGAGATGGTTGATTTTAAATTACTTATGATTCATCAATCAAGTATCAAAGAGGATCTTCATGATTAATTCCTATGTCCCTCCCAATCTCGCTTTGGGAAGTCCTAAATAGTGTTTCTTAACACTCATTCTGTGATCGAGATGTCTACATATCATGTACTAGGGGGGAATTGTGATCATCATTGGAAGGAAAAAGTGTTCAAAATTAATTTCATCAAATCTTCCTGATGAGTACAAAAGTGTGGTTATGTAGCAAAATTCATTAGAGATCAATTGCAATCCTCAAGCTTTTTTGGTGTGGACCTCACTGAGAAATGCTTTCGGTCACTAAGGAGATCGTTCGATAGTGTTTATAAACACTTAGTTTGAGGTGTTTGTGCATTATCTGAAGGAGGTTTCTTATGGTGTAAAAGGTTCAGAGAATCAAATTTATCCACATTGATATGTTTCATCTAATAAGTTAAGAAATGAGGTGAAGGTAGCAGGGCATCATCTTCATCGGCATTCCTTCTTTCTTCTTCTCATTCATTCTCTCCTCTCTTCCTCTCTTCCCCCTTTATTTATAATTCTTCATTGATCATAATCAATTTATTTCATCCTATTCACTTAAGTGACCTATTTTAAATTTGTAAAATTATTTTCTTAAAATTATAAGAGAAATACTTAATTCATAGAAAACGAAAGGTCATAAGTGGAATATGGAAATGAAGATTCATATAAAGGAGGTGAAAGGACAATTCAGATTGTTATAAATTAGGATGGCCTCTCCATTCCAAGGGATTCCAGATTTTGAAAACTATCACTTTGCGGCAATATTGGATTGTGTTTGTTGGACTTTGTGTCACAAATATATATGAAATAAAGCTACAATTTCTTTCACTTTCTTACTTTTCCTTGGCTTTGTACAACTTGTGTAAATGTCAATCAAGGAACAGAGTTTCCACTTTCCAAGATGTATGAATGTTTGCAGATTTGTATGTATGGTTTCCTCTCATCATTGACACGATAAGCATGGTTTTTATAGGCATCTCATGGTTCTTCTATTTCCTTCTTTTATACACTTTGTAAGCATAGTGGCGCAAGAGCTTTGTATCTTTGATAGACAAATCTAAGAACTTGGTGTCTCAATTTTTCCATCTCACTAGATAACTTCATCGTGTTTCCTCTATATTGAATATTGTACTATTCTTGTTACTGGGTTTGAACTCTGTAATCTACTCATGGAAGTAACTTTCCCTTCCTAATTTCCCTCCTCTCTAACTTATAATTTCCTCCCTTGTACCCCTGTATAAGCAACTTTCCACAGGTTCAGTGGAGTGTCGTTGTGTGATCTCTGGCCTATTTGGCCAACCCACAGCATTTAAATTAGGATTAGGATTGGTAAAATTCAATAATGGGAGTTGTACCATTCAATGCAGAGGGGCGTAGCCCCATGAACATTGGTGGAGAAACCTAATTTGTCATACCGACAAATTTTCTCACCAACAATTTTTGGTGACTCTGTTGGGGAGATATTTTCCCAAGTGCACCCAAAAAAGGATCTCTGCCCAAAAAAATGCAAAAAATATATATATTTAAAAAATACAAAATATATTCAAAACAAAAATTATATTGGAAAATCAAAATCATTTTTTAAGGCAACTCCTGATCAAGGAACAAATCTACACATTTTTCAAGATCATAATGAATAAATTTCAGTTGAAGAGTGAAATACCAATGAGTGAAAGAAGAAGAAACCCCAACCCATTGTTCCATGGGGAAGGAATACATCCACTTTGATCTTGCACCATCCTTTCCAACATCTTCTGACAAATGTTCCAAGAAATTTCCAAAATTCAAAGGTGATGGCTCGCAGCTATCCTCCACAGAAATCAGGAAAATTCATCACCGCATGTGGTGTGTTGGGCGTCAAACATGAACACGTGTATGTTAGATTGACCCAATCATTATCAAAAGGCCGTTGAATGGTTTTATATTTACAACAAGAGTGTATGCTTGTTGGGAAGATATAAAACCAAATTTGAAGCATGATATAAATTCTCCAAAAGACTGATCAAGATCTCTTGGTTCAATGGTGCAGAATCATGAAGAAGGAGTCAAAAAGAGATAAAAGGTTGTATGAATCTCCATTGAGATTTTTCACTTCACCACAACTAGCTAAATATGACATTATTTTTCAGTTAATCAGAAGAATCCCATAGAAGATTTTTTAGAAGAGAATATGTGCAGAGGCTTCTTTAGCATGGTAGAACCTGAAATTGGATTCTTAAAAGATCCAACCTAGAAATTTTAAAGAAATACAAGATTATGCTATTACAAAGGAGGTACGATCTAATCTTGTCTGGTAAGCAAAGAATCCCAATGGTAAACAGAAAGATCAAGGTTTGGAGTTTAATGACCATGGCTGATCCAATGATTCATGAAAATGGCTAATGATATGATTGGAAAAATTTTTGAATCTCTCAGATCATAGGAGCACCTCAAAGGCTCGCATTGGAAGCCCCACCAGTCAATGCAATGTGCGAATACTATGAAGACAAAAAAGAAGAAAGTTTTTTATATGAAGAGGAAAGAGAAAGTGAATATGTTGAGATTAGGTTTTGTGAATGCACACTTGATGATGAAGAATCCACTGACAGTTATTCATATGCAGTATTCACCCAATCCATCAAAAGGAGAAAGAAGGCTCTTCTTCCACTTCCCAAGTTAATAAATTGAATCCTTAAATGGCAACTCCAAGAAAAAAACAATGAAAGGAGGATCATCCAAATCCTCCTTCAACAAGGAGGAAATGAGAAGAAGCATGAAGCCACCCCAACCAAGAATCCTTCATACCTCATTTAAGTCCCCTTTGCTTCTCTTGGAAAATCAGTTTCTAAAAACATCCATGTCAATGTTGTCATAACCAATGATTTTCCCACCACCTATTCGTCCTTAGACATCATTGATTATTTCAAAAAGTCCAAGATCCAAATGTTGCATTTTGAATACATAAGAACTCATCCCAAACAATAGAGAGACTCATTCAACATGTCAAAGGAAGTAGCCATGTTTCTGAAGATGACTCCACCAAAGAACCACTCATTTGCATCTCAATCCACTCCAACACATGAATTTCTTGCTTCCACACCCTCTACCTCTAAGAAGGTAGAATCCTTTCTACATAGCCTTTCATTGTCAATGGATATAAGAAACAATAATGAATCATTGACTATGGTGCCTGAAACTTCATGCCCACAAAAGTTGCCCCAAGCTCATTGGTCTCTCCCTTTCCCCTACCAAGAGGAGGAAATGGCTCTCCATGGAAATGAAACGAGTATCCTTCTCACAAAGCATGGACAAGTCAAAGATGTCAAGGTAGCATTGGTCAAGTATTTGTCCTGACAAAAAAATCACAATGAGGATCCTTGTAAGCAGACATGCCCACCTCATACGGCATGTTGTTGGGCTGAAGTTTCAATTGAGATGTTGGAGGAGATATGCAGTTGAATTGGTCACACCACCATCCCAGTCAAGGTAAAACAAAGAAGTTACTTCCCATTAAGGAAAAATGAAGTATACTGTTCAACCTCGACCAAATTTACCCAATGGCAGACATCCCATGCCAAAATTCACAAATCTGAGAACTTCTTCATGAACTTCAAGGAGGATCTTGAGCTTCCCTTGTTAGTGGAGGAATGTCCAGGCATCACAAGCCAATCAAAGAACACAATGAAGATTTATGAAAGTCTGAGTTTGAAAAGGTGTACTTTTGCATGGGATGAAGGTATAAATGAAGTTGATCTCTGTGGATACTGAGAGTTAGTGATGAAACCTTGACTTGCAAAAAAGCAATATCGAAGTGATGAGAGATGTGGATCAAGAAGAAGGAATGATGCTCAACACCTTTTTAACAAATAACTTCAATGATTCTCCTAAGGATTAATACGAGTCTTCATGTGATGAGTGTTCCAATGAACTTGAAAGCTTATATTTCTCATTAGAAGAAGATGACATAGGAACAAAAGAAAATTTGCAAGTGCATACCTTCACCTCTCAAACTTGAAGTGGAGCATACCACAAAAAATGATTTCACTACCTCAAATGGACTTCTCATTCTCAGCGATCAAGAATGAGAAGATGAAGATGATGACATTTCAGATCCAATTTTGTGCTCATTCCATTTTGCAAGGATGGAAACATTCTCAGTGAAAAATGGAGAAACAGATTGTTGCTTGGTCATAAGGCTGATTTTTCTCAAAACAAAAACCTTCTCAATAGAATTCAACCTTTCAATTCTCACTTCCACTTCCCAGAGATCCAATGATGTGTAAAACATATGAAATAAAGGATGAAGCCCAAAATGGAAGGAAAGAAAGAAGAGGACACTTTGTCATGATGTGTGCACCAATCTTGAAAGTTCATTCTCTTTTCAAGAGGACAATGCAATGCACATAAAACAGGTTGCATAATAGGAAGATGGCAATAAGACTCGAGCATGAGAAAGGTGACTTCTAATGGAATGATTTGAAAAACGGAGAAAATCAAGAAGAGGGACATGATGCCAAAAAATCATGAGACATCCCACTCTTGAAGAATCAACCCATGAAAGTGGTGGTCATGAAGCAGATGCATCATGAAGAAAAAATGTCTTGTACAAAATGAAAATGGCAAGTCAAGTACAATCAAGAAATATCTTCATGGCAACGGAAAGAAATTTGACAGAGTGAATGAACCTGAAAAGCAACGAGAAGCCAAGGAAAATTGTCAAAATAATAAAGGTGGTGAAATGAATAAGAAAATCATCAAGTGCACTAGCTTCTCAAGCTAGATTTCTCAAGAATAATGAGGAGAGGTTCATAATTCAGTGAAAAATGGATTTGCAGAAGAATGGCATTCAGTGACACCCGTTTACGGGTAAGTACCAATTCAAATTACACTTCAATGAAAGCGGGTTGTCCCCTATGTACATAGGTGATTTATTTATTTCCCTTGTTTTGTGTGTTTATCCTTTCCCTTGTGTTTTGTCCCTTCCCTTTTGGTGTGTTTTCCTTTTTTGTGTGTTTGTGTGTGTGTGTGTTCAATAAAGAAAGTTGTGTAGTCTATCTTTCTAGTGACTCTAAAGCCCAATGGATAAGGCACTAATGCAAAATGTCAATTGAGATTCTAGAGATTCTCATGTCATTTCTCACTTGTACTCGATCCACAACATGTCCCCAAGACTAGAGCCAATTATTTTCATGTGAATGTGCAACAAGAAAATTCCCAATTTTCAAACATGACAATCATACCCTACCCGAAACATTTTTGTCATAAGGTCATTCTGAGACCTTTCCTTCATATCACCCTAATCCCCGAGTCAGTCCCTATTTCCCATCTCTATAAGAAGTATGAAGTGTCGTGTTAGTGTATCCATAGGTTATTTAGGGGCTACTCAATCATTCAAGTTCTTTAGGAAATTTCCATCAAGATAAGCCTTTTAGCAAGCTTTAGGAAAGGAGCCATTTCCTAATCTTCTTAAAGATCATGCACACCCCCTGGGGCGGAATGAAAGGCCTAATTTCATTAGGGAGGAATATCCAAGTGAGGATCCAATAACAATTCAATCATTTTTGGAATGTTTTGGAAAGTTTCACAAGTTTTGGAGCAGTTTTAACAAAAATGGGTCTTGGAGGCCTATGGCAGTGCATAGTGCGTAAACAACCCTTGAGCTTCAAGAAGAAATTTGAGAGCTCCAGAAAGGAGTTAGGAATCAAAAAATATATTTTCAAAAAGGAAATTCATATCCCTACAATATGGTGGAATCATATTTTTCAACACCTAGGTGCATCCTGTCTAAAACCAAGATTTTTAGCATACTCAACCTTCAAGATAGAAAAAAATCCTATTTTTCATGGGGTTTTAGGAATAATCATAGGATGAAACCACCACCATTGTATTACAAAGGTAATTTATAGTTGTAATCATATAAAATTTCATCAAAAATAATCCTCTAGGAACTCAAGTTATGGTCCCGACAAGTTGCTCTCCAGGGCACAAGCTTCAGCAGTTAGTCATTTTTTGGGTTGGAAATCCAACCAATGGGAGAGTGCACTTTTTTTCACCAAGTAAACCAAATATTTTGTGTAAAAAGTTTAATAAAATGTTCCCCTAACCTATTTTTTCCCTTGGATCCTCCACATGACCGCAATTCAACACTTTCTCTCTAGTTAAGCCCCTCAGGCTCCATTTTCCAACCCCTGCTCCATACAATCACACTCTGCCACTTGTCAGGCCAGGGTGAGGGTGCATTTTTGTGTCCCTATTTACACTAAAAATTTGGTATGGCTAGAAAAAAACTCCACAGCTCTCTAATTTAATCTCTTGGTCACCCATGTGCCCTCGACAGCTGCTTAAAGTGTTTTTTCAAGCCCCCTCTCTCATTCTCAACGGAAAATCGCACTGCACCACAAGTGGACCAATGAGGATAGGGAACATTTTTTTAAACCAATTACACCAAATAATTGGTTCAATTGGTGTACAAAATTTATACCCATTCCAAAACTATCAAAAACATTGCAAAATTACTAACTTAGTCAGGCTATCACTAGCTGATTCCATTCTTCCTGCACACATGCACAATTTTTCTCCAACTATCAAATCTATTTCTCTCCTCCATTTGTGATGCTTCCACAACCTTGCCACCAACCTCTAAATCATTTTTAAATCATTCCATGTTTCTATAGATTTAAGAAAGATAGGTTTTTTCAAGTAATTTCCATGATCAACAACTATTAGAAACCCTGGAGCACAAAACCAAAGAATTACTCATAACTGATGAAACGGTGATCTGAATCTTAGTGAAATTTGGAGAAAATTTCCTCATCCAAACGCCTTGAATCTGAAAAAACAAAAAATAAAAATATTAGCCATTATTTTAATGGCAAATTTGAATCCATTTTTTTCCCTAGAGTGATCTTCTATAATTTGTCACAAACCGTGAAGCAAATTGAGCCAAGAATTTGAACAGAGCCTGAAGAGAAAAAAAACCCAAAATGAATCTAAAATTTTTTTCATCAATCCAACACTCCTAAGTTCAATCCTTAAAAATATAAAGTTCCATTGGATTTGTTTTCCATTTTTAGTAAGTTTCCAAAAATGGCAAAAACCTCTTTGAAGAGCAGACACTGAAAATCATACAAACATAAAACTAGGGCACGTGAAAGGGTCGAAAAGGTAAAAAAAGCAAAAAAAAACTTTCCAAAAATCGAAAGTAAGAATTGACCCCAAAACATCTGCAAACATGATTGGAATGTGAAGAAATGCCTCAGTGCAATGACATGGCCAAAAAAGTCACCTTCCCGAAATAACAGCTCCAAGAACCTGGTTTCTAAAAATAGTAGTTTTCAGTTCCAAGTGTAGAAAGTTACATACGAACTCATTTTTACTCATCTCACTAATTTTTCAGTCTCTTCATGAGTTTGTATGATGGTTTCATGGTTCAAAAAGAGAAATTTTAGAACTTCAAAAGATCTTGAAAACATCATCTTGAGTCCAATCATGTCCTGTAGCAAGGTGGAGCATCGCAGTACGCAACAGGTGGATCATCTTTGTTCTACTTGGGGAGACAGGTGATTTTAAATTACTTATGATTCATCAATCAAGTATCAAAGATGATCATCATGAGTAATTCCTATGTCCCTCCCAATCTCACATTGGGAAGTCCTGAAATAGTGTTTCTTAATACTCATTATGTGATCGAGATGTCTATGCATCATGTACCAGGGGGGAATTGTGATTTTCAAATCATTAGTAAAAAGTGTTCAAAAATTCATTTCATCAAATCTTCCTAATGAGTACAAAAGTTCATTAATTTTGCAGCAAAATTCATTAGAGATCAATTGCAATCCTCAAGCCTTTTTTTCAGAGTGGACCTCAGTGAGAAATGCTTGTGGTCACTAAGGAGATCGTTCGATAGTGTTTATAAACACTTAGTTTGAGGTGTTCATGTGCATTATCCGAAGGAGGTTTCTTATGTGTAAAAGGTTCAGAGAATCATTTATCCACATTGATATGTTTCATCAGATTAGTTAAGAAATGAGGTTAAGGTAACAGGGCATCATCTTCATCGGCATTCCTTCTTGCTTCTTCTCATTCATTCTCTCCTCTCTTCATCTCTTCCCCCTTTATTTCTAATTCTTCGTTGATCATAAGCATTGTATTTCATCCTATTCACTTAAGTGATCTATTTTAAATTTGTAAAAGTAGAGGGTTTGGTTTGGACTTCTCAAAATTATAAGAGAAATACTTAATTCATGGAAAACGAAAGGTCACAAGTGGAATATGGAAATGAATAGTCATATGAGGGAGGTGAAAGGAAATTCATATTGATATAAATTGGGATGGCCTCTCCATTCCAAGGGATTCCATATTTTGAAAACTTCTACTTTGTGGATAGTATTGGATTGTGTTTGTTGGAATTTGTGTCACAAATATACATGAAATAAAGCTACAATTTCTACATTCACTTTCTTACTTTTCCCTTGGATTTGTACAACTTGTGTAAATGTCAATCAAGGAATAGAGTTTCTACTTTCCAAGATGTATGAATGTGTGCAGATTTATATACACAATTTCCTCTCATCATTGACATGATAAGCATGGTTTTTACATGCACCTCATGGTTCTTCTATTTCAACTTTTATACACTTTGTAAGCATAGTGATGTGAGATTTTTGTATCTTTGGTAGACGAATCTGAGAACTTGGTGTCTCAATTTTCAATCTCACTAAATAGATTCATTGTGTTTCCTCTATATTGAATTTGGTACTACTCTAGTTACTGGGTGTGAATTCTGCAATCTACTCATGAAGTAACTTTCCCTTACTAATTTTCTTATGTATCCCTAACTCATCTTTATCGATTTCCTCCCTTGTACCCCCGTGCAAGCACTTTGCTACAGGTTCAGTGGAGTGTCCGTATCTGATCCCCATCCTATTTGGCCAACCCCATCATTTAGATTAGGATTATATTAGTAAAATTCAATAATGGGAGTTGTACCATTCAATGCAGAGGGGCATAGCCCCGTGAACGTTGGTGGAGACACAGTCTTGATACCACTGCCCTTGACTTAGACCTTTCTTAGAGAGAGTTCATTCTTTTAGAACCTTGATATCAGACTAAGAAATTAATCCCGATTCTATTTTGTGAGATTCTAAGTTGACATGGCTCACCAAGTTGTTGCCCTTAGTTAAACCATTTTTTACTGTAGAATGTAGGGTATTAACAAGGCAATAAATAACTTTATAGTGGACGGCAAGAGGACATGAGTCGGGCTCCATATCAATACCAGAGGTAATAAGATGCAGACACAATACTTGTTTTAGATTATCTTTATGAATCCCTACATGATAGTTTTGGAAAACCTTAAAAGATAGAGGACCATTATGCAAACCAGTTTAGACTGCAGGTTAATAAAGAATCCTTAAAACTATTGTCTCCAATCTAATAAACAACATATGACATATGCATTTAGCCCGTGACGGAACAGAGGGGTGAGACTTATTTGGACACATCCTGCATGCACAAAGTTCAATAAAATTTGACCTTTTAAAAAACTTAATGTCTTTGGGATCAATTAAAGGAAATATAATACTCATGTTTATCTATTTGAGAAACTTGAATCATTGATTCTCAAATCTTAAATGTAAATGCAAACAACAAGATGAAAAGCAGATAACTTATCATAGACTTAGCCGTATGAGATCTTGGGTAGTTTCCATTCTGGAAGTGGCTCTGATTCTTCTTGTACATCCATTGCCAAATTTACCCAATTTTTATAACAAATTGATTTTATGCAAAAATTAAAAAAAATCTACACTGCATTGCACCAGCTACGCTAGGTGTACACCCTTTAGATAACATTAAGAAGTGAATTACCAAATTAGAACATGGTTCATAATATCACTTCTATGAAAAATGCCTAAAACCCAAAGTGATTTTATGAACCCTTGGTGTCAGGGTCTACCTTGACTAGTATGAAATTTAGAGCCCTTAGTATGGGAACATACATGTTAAGAGTGCCATGTGTATACATTAACAATTTCTCTTTATAACTTATTGACATATTAATCCCCAAGAGTGTGTTCATTAAGAGGTGCATTGAGTAAGGGTTGGGGTCGGTTTATATCACATTATGAGAGATCATTGATGAGACCAAATTAAGTCTCATCCATTGCACAAAATAACATTATTCCTTTCTCTTATAAATTAGATTTAGATGTAGTCTTAAGAACTAGATAGCTTATTTAAGATTAAATGTAGAATATATTTGATTTATCTTTGAAAAGTCCATTGCAATTTGAATGTTTTCATTTCCTAATATTTCTTGTAAGTTGGAGTGTAGTATTGAGTATGAGTAGGTCATTTGATCTCTTGAATGTATTACAGTAAGTGTAATACTCACACAACTAAGAGCACATGAATCATAAAGATCTCATCACTCATAAATATAGGAATGCAAGACTCACATGGCTAAGAGCATAGGACTCACAATACATAGAGTGTAAGACTCGCAAGTCATAGAGCGTAGGACTCATAGAACTAGCGCAAGACTCACAAGTCATAGAGTGCAGAACTCATAGAACTAACGTAGGACTCACAAGTCATAGAGTGCAAGACTTACATAACTAGTGCAAGACTCATAATTCATATAGTACATGACTCGAAGAACTAGTGTAGGACTCGCAAGTCATAGAGCACAAGACTCACAAAATCAGTACATAATTTTTTATAATTGAAATTGCATAAATCCAAATAAGATTATGAGAGAGGCTTTTGTTTCTCTTATTGTTAGTCCTGAGGAAAAACCTCTCTCCGTTTTTACACAACAATAATAGTTTTGAAGATATCAACATTTGAAGAATAAGGTTTTCAAGTGCAATACTAGTAGAACCAACACAAAAGTCCCTCTAACTAAAATCGCAGAACTCCAAATGGGAATCTGAGAGAGGTTTTTGTTCCTCTTATTGATAGGAGGAAAAATATCTCTATGTTTTTACACAATAATAATGGTTTTGAAGATATAATCATTTGAAGCAGAAGGTTTTCAAGTGCAGGACTCGCACATACAACATCAATTTTTCTCAAGTCGAAGTTGAAGATCTCCAAATGAGAATCAGAGAGAGGTTTTTATTCCTTTTTTTAGGAGGAAAAAATTTCTCCATTTTTACACAATGAAAATAATTGAGGAGATACCTTCATTTTTAGTTTCAACATAATAAGGTTGGAGGAAAATAAATAAGGAAAAAATACAAGTTCGGTAAAACTAGGATATCTCCCTCATTTCTTGATGAAAATGAAAATTTCAAGATGTTTTAGAGAGATTATAACAAGGAGCACCGACCCTAGAAAAGATTTGAAAATATTCTTCAAATTAAATTCACAGTAATGATCATAAAACCATGGATGAGAATATGGTGGGACAATTGTCATGTTGAAAGATTCAATCATGCAAGAACAAACTTGACAAGTGAAAAGAAATAGTTAAGTGCACATGGAAGAGATATTTCAATCTAGAGTTGTAATATTTGATTAATTCTCTTCCACGTTTATCTCCTTTTCAAGTGGAAGAAATGGTAGTTCAATCTAGAGTTGTAGTGTTTGATTAAATCTCTTCCATATTTGTATCCTTGTCAAGTAGAAGAAGTAGTTGAATATAAGTAATTAAACTCGGAGTTGTAGTGTTTGAATAAATTCCTTCCACATTTATCTCATTATAAAGTGGAAGATGCAGTCAATTCTTTCCCAAGATTATAGGTAGGTAGTTCTATAATCTTGGAGTAGGGATGAGTTATAAATATCTCTCCAAAGTACTCAATATAACAGTGGTAGGAGATGAATTGTTTTTGTAACATCATTTCTGATTAATAAAATCAACAATTAAAGTTTTTTGGCAGCAACTTCTTTTTAGTTTTGCTAACCCAAATCCAAGGGAAGAACAAGGGCCCACTCTTACCCAAGGAGAAGGATGGTTTATTATCATTTTTAGAATAGATCATTATTGTTTTACTTAATTTGTTTAAATCTGCATTATGTGTTTTATTTATTTTTGTTTGTGAAGCTTCATTTTTATTTATTTACCGTCATTTATTTGTTTTCAGTTATTCATTTCAGTTTGTTAGATTAGATTTGCTTTTAGTTATTTATTTCGATTGTTAGAATAGATTCAATTTTAGTTATTGAATTTCCTTTCATGCATTTTCAAGTATAGGGCAAAGAACTGTAAAATCATTATTTCCTTTAGCCCCTTTTGTAGATAACCTTGGACACCACCTAGTTTTGACATTCTTTATGATTAAATGGTGGGGACTGCAACGACCTTGATCAATCATCATGAAACTTTCCCTATGCTTCCTACTACCACTGTACCACCACTTGATACCTCAGTAATACTTTGTTATGTCACCTTCAAATCATCTTCTTATAACATCTTCACATTTACTCCAAGTGTCTTTCTTTACCCTTCCTTCTCTCTCCTCCCCTTCACATTGTATTAGACTAGGAGAAGCTAATGTCATCACTCATGATTGATGACATCTAGTAGAATATCTTTTCCTTCCAATGACATTAACTAAGTTGAGTTGTGACTTTAGGATATGCTCCCCCATTGGAGGTATCATTATAATTTTTTCCTTAAATGTTAAGAGGTTTTATGGTTTAGTGGAGCTTACACTTGGGTGGACACAAGATATGCAATGATTCTTGTATCATGGGTCTAGGTGAGACATGGAAAAAATAGGATCTTTTGGTTATGAACATGGTTGGTATGAGTTTAGGTAACAAGAACTATAACCCATGAATCCTTATGATGTTTGCCTCCAATTTTATAAAAATTGTTAGCCACATTTTTAGCTTATCCCACATTCTATTTGCAGCCATAAAGGAATTTTTTATCACAAGGAAGATGCATTTCCCACAAATTGTCATTAATGAGTTGTTTGCAGTTGATATAAGATGGGTTCCTGTTGAACCTTGTTGCATCAGTTGGTGTTGTGATTGATGTCACATGGTATTGATGGAAAAGGAGTGAAATGTCATGTAGATAGGTGTCTGTTAGTGGTATGCAGTGGTCTCAATGTGTTACAGGCTTGAACAAAGTGGTGTGTGTGGCTTAGATGCTCTGCAAGTTTGAAATGCTTATTCTAGCATGTGTAAGAATTTTTGGAGTTCGTGGAGTATGTGTTTTTGAGAAGTCAAGGAGACCTTTCCAAAAACTCCAACTATGCAAAATTTAGAGCTCTCTGGAGGAAGTTATAGCCATTCGAAGTTTTGCAGGTCATGACGGATGACAACAAGTAAACACAGTCGAAAGTAGAGACATGCATTCAAGGATGGATAAGACATGCGGTGAAAATAAAATACATCACATGAACACGTGTCAACATTGCTATAAGCTCTTAAGTAGATGCACCCGTCAGACGTGAGGTTCATAGAATTAACCAAATGCTATAGCTTTTCAGGTTCGGGCAAGGTTGAAAATTCAATAGGACATGTGATGAAATCTCAACGGCGAAGGAAAGTACTACATGTTAGTACCCAAAGTAAGATGAAGGAAATTGGGGTCTGACGGATTTAAGCCTTCAGAATCAATTATTTTTAAGAAATATTTCAAGTTTGAAGTAGGAGAGAGAAGATATGTGAGCAGAAGGTAGAAACATGTGAACTAAGCAGAGGGTGCCACTTGGCGATGATATGATGACCGAAGGTGGACAGATGGTAACATCCACCATATTTTTAAGAGATGGCTTCAGGAAGAAGTGAAGTCCCCATAATGAGTCAAAATTTATGGCATTTTGGGTCTGTGATGAGGTAGACAAAGTCAACGTAGTCAGAGAGAAACATGACAACATTAGAGGATGACAAGTCGAGCTTCCCTATTGGATTATGTGTTGCAGTGGCTATTGGAGGTTAAGAATAGTCTGACATTGCAAAGGCATGGAGCCTTCTTATTGGTTTAAGGTTCACATTGAGAAAATACTGAAACAAAAGGGTGCATGAATTTGTTTGATTGGTTTAAGCTTCACATTTTAACAAAGTGCTTGTAATTTACAGTCCCCATCTAAGCTTCAAAATCTAGAGCTCTCTGTAATCCCCCATTCCATATAAACCTGCTAAGAATAATAGCCCTTGGGTTCATACTGTTACACAATTCAACTTTAAAGATTGGGATCACTTTACATAAATCTCTTGACTCCTAATCTAAATCTTGTTCCTAGAGCTTATTCATACATCACCTTAACATCATGAACATCTTATATTTGTACTCTTTGCTATGAATGTCCCCCTTCCACATGTTTTGGGGCAAGAACCTACCATACACAGATATGAAGCAAACATCATGCATTAATGTGAAGAGCTATCCATTTCCACCAAATTCTATTAATCATTCCTCATGTATTTGTTTCCCCCTTGATTCCATGAGTCCCGATGAGCATATCTTTCATGCAAACAGCCTTCTCCTCTTTATCTAAGTTCATATTCACCAAATTAAGGTTAAGATATCCCTCGTAAATGAAGGTTCTAGTACAGGTGTTGCTTCCCTTAAGTTCATCAAGACCCTTGGCTACTTTAATGATAACCTTAAATCCACTAGGAGCACATGTTAGGGTTATGATCTTTGACAAATTGCCCCTATTGATTTTGTTTGGCTCCCTATCATTGTGCCTCATCACACTATGCGCATCAAACTCACGATCTTCAACTTCCCCTTGTATTATAATATCCTCTTAGGTAGATCATGAACTCATCACGTGTGTGTTGTTGTATCATTAACTTGTATATGTTTTAAGTCTTTACACCTAGGGGCTATCTATAAATTGCAAGGTGACACGAATCCTTATAACTTTAACCTCTTCCACTAATGTGGGACATTCAAAATATTTATCCCTGAAGAACTCCCTACCATACCTTTTTGAGAATATCAACACTTCAACCCAACCTTCTTGACTAAGATGATGATGAGGTCGATGAAATCAACCTTAAGATCAATACTTTCAATCTCCCTGATGTCATTATATCATAGTTTCCTCTCACTCCATGACCTAACTCGTGTAGAAAGGATACTAGCCACATCCATATCACTATTACTCATAATAAGCATCCTCATATAGAGCATCTCATTTAAATTGAGACAATCATCGACTCATGCTATTGATGTTACTACACTTCATTATGACACTGGTTACTTTCTAGAAGATCCCTTCTTAGTAGGCTACACCCATGATAAGAATGTAGAAATTCTTTGTTATCAAGAATCACTACAATCTATTTTTAGGTGTAATAACAACATCATCACAGTTTCCTGACAAACACACCTATTGACTTTGAGCCCGAGACTGACGATCTAAAGTATGTTGCCTCTAGGATTTTCACATTGCACCCCCTATCTCCTTCAAATAGTTCATACAAATGACACATGATATATGTCACTTACCACTCGTCTAAAATTTTCCCTTGCCATGTAATTCTTCTCCTGTTATCCCCTTCTTCATTACCCCTCTTTTTCCTACATTATTTTACCTTCAGTCCTTTCATTTTAATTTCTTCACTCCATCCCTATTGACATATCTATTACATTGTTTGCGTGTAATTACTAGTAAAATAGGTGAATATGGATAAAAAATAATAGATAAATAATTATAATGAAATTATTATTATTTTATTGATAATTACATCAAAAAAACATCTTTCAACGACACAAGTCACAATGCGACTAGTCCTTGCCATAACTAAAAAGCCTGTTTAAAAATATGTAATGTTTATGATAGGAGTCAAAAAGTAATAAAGTGACATGAAGCATAGTTGAGTTGTTTTCTATATAGGCATTTACAAATATATGCTTTACAAATATATAGTCAAGATAGAAATTACGATTGAAAGCATCTATAGCTACTGCTCAATCGCAACATGGGGGAATTGAATTTTACTTCACAATGTTTTCTCCAAGAAGAAAACAACCCCCAATCTATAATCGATATAATCATATATCTGACACTTGTGAGAACTAAAGATATGAAAAATTAAATAAAAAAACACTGAAATAATTAATGAGTTGGTGTGCTTGGAGTGTTGAAACATGAATGCAATGCAATGAACATTTAAAATTGTATTTTATTATAGGGAAACATTTTTGTAGTAGAGGATAAGTATGTTGTGTAGTAAAAACCTACTTGATTAGAAAGATAAAAGAATAAGTATACATATAAAAAAAGAATACTGCAGAAAAAACGTAATTCATATCTTTCTAATCTTAACTGTCACCTCTGCAATTTTTAGAAAGTGTGCTTAAAAAACATAAGTGTATGAACTTGGAAAGAGGGATTTTTCATTGATACTTGAAATCTCAAAATCTATTGACTTTTAGCTAAAGAAAATAGAATTACATTTTAAATCATCCATTTATTGAAATTATTTTGACAGTTTGAAATTGCATTTACAATGAACATTAAATTTATTGCTATGAATATGGAACTCGCCCAAACACCTAGTCACTCAGTCATTAAGGGACACAAATTACTCGTAAATCTCCATACGACGCCCCACATCGAGTCATTCAGCCATTGATGCCCTTCATCATTACAAAAACCCATATAAAAAACACAATGGTATAAATTATAAATTGACAATGTCCTGTGAATATAAACTTATCATTCCATATTATTGAAAAAATTCTAGTTTATAATTTGTTTACTGCAACATCGTTTCAAACGAGATACAACCAATAACATTGTGATTACATAAATCGACCTATTTTTTTAGTATAACATAACTAAAATTAGTTATTGTGACATATACAACATGCCTATAATTTTTTTCGATAGTGCCGTAGATTTACCAATAGTGAGGACAAACCATTCCTAACACTATTTGACCACATTTTAAATTTTTTTTTACTCGAACAATCAATAACACTCTGCCCATCGCATAATTGTAGGGGCAACATACCATCAATGTCGTCGCATGGGCCCCACATATCTCTTTCCACATTTGCATTGTTGGGGACGACTTGTAAGGTCTCATATGAGACCTCTCCATGAGCACTGCTATTGAGATCAAGTTACTGTAATGGTCCTCCAGCCATTCTTAGCAGGTTATCATTGCGTTCTCCTTTACTAGTTTAGAACCACAAAGACCAAGTTGCATGATATTCGATCTTACCGGTAAAAAACATTGTACCCAAATTTTGTAAAGAATATTTGCTTCCCTCCATAAAATTTCTCCTAGACTAGTACAAGGCATCTTACTCCCCAGAGAATTTGTAACAATGTCAGGGCGCCTAGTAACCTGCTAAACAAAAATTTGTTCTAGCCTAATTCCAAAGTTAGGTTTGACACTACCACACCTGGAAAAAGACAACAAAAAATAAATTCAAAGTGACTATTAAGCACAATAAGTTGGAAATTCCTAAAGAAATGGATAGAAAAATTTATCGTGGAAAGTTACCATTGAGACTTTAGGCCTTTTCTTTGGAATGAAGAAACCAAATTTGAAGGAAGAAAACAAAATATATTTTCACCACAAGCTTGGCCCATTGAAAAAATGGAAACAAATCAAAGAGTCTTCATCTTTACAAGACTCTAGAATTCAAAATGAAATGGAAAAAAATAAGACTTACTTAATATTACATGCATGTTTCACAATGAAAATATATGACATGCATGTTACCCTAAATTACATAATAAATATTTTTGGGTATCTTGAGAGAAAATTTCTTAATTATTTCAAGCCAAACACAATGGATTGGTTCTTGAATAAATGAAAATAAAATGACGATATTGCCATAGTACAAAACACCATTATGTAGATTAGTATTATACTCGTTCAGAGGGTAAACCATACTTTCCTTCGCTTACAGAAGCATTAATTAAACCCGACTCCAAACTTAAAACAAGTACCATATCCTTACTAGTAATGTCATCATTGAAACATATGGAACAAACTGATGCCATGTGGCTAAACATAACCCAATCCATGCTCTCTAACCATTAACTCTGTAATTTTCAACACAACTTTTGATATTAAATGATGAGAGGACATATAGTTGAATGATATACAAATGAGTGAGTTCATTCTCATTCCCTTCAGAAATATGCAAATTTCTTTTTATACGTGGATGCGAGTTGTGAGGGAAGAAACAATGAAGGAAGAAGTAAAAAAGAACCAATTTTTTTCCAAAAGACAAAAAATCTCGAATTTGCACAAAGCATTAATTATTTTATTGACAATATTTTGTAGATTCATTAAATTCATTGGCAGTGTCAGTGTATACCTTTTCATGTGTTTAATTGTAAATTTTTAACTCATGAATTCCAAAACGTTATGTTGAAATAAGATATAAAATCGTCAAATCATTATGTAATGACCAATAAAATAACAAGAAAATCAATTTTATATTCTTTTAGTAATTTAGAAAATATAAAATTTACACACAAACATTAGAAATTGATACAAAGAAAAAAAATAATGTTTTTAAGTGGCTAGAAAATAGATAACAAATAACAAATGGATTCCTAGAATTACACTTAAGACGTGTCTACAATTGGAATAAGCTGCACGATGACGTTCTGCAGCTTCCACCTTATTGGCAGTCAGGACCACCTCAACCTGCATGTGCCACGCGCTGCTCTGCTATCCTACACCTGTTTGCCCTTGTATGTTTTGTTAGCTTACATTATTTTGGTGAAATCAGAGATGTATACCGTTATGGTAATTTATTCAATTCTCTGCAGGTCGAAGAAATGATATCTTGTCGGACTTCGACACCGAGAATTGATCAATAACAATTTTTATTTTCATCAAGTCTTTAGCTGTTGATGTTTTCTAATCTACTCTATTGGTATTTTAACAGTGATTTACATGGACAAGTATTTATGTGCTCAGTACTTTCTACCTTACAATCATGCTCAGATAGTTGTACTCTTGCTATTAGATTCCAAAGCAATCCCTTTCTAGCATGCATATTTTTTTAGGTATTCGAGCACCTAGACAACTAAAATTCCATCGTTTATGCTTTATTTGCTTCAACATACTAAAGACAGGCCTGTACAAATTTTTGACATCTCTTCTGGTTGGCAACTTTGTAGATTTATAGAAGCCCCAAGATGAACTTGACGGAAAACCATGCGTTGTTGTTGGTCAGAGTAGCCTAATGGCTCTCTATGATAATATGTAAATAGCTAGGTGCACAATATGTTGTTGGCACTATTGGGCGATGTCATTAATTGAACATTCAAGAGTGAGAATTAGATTTGATTGGATTTTGTGACTGTCTGTGGCATCTTCCCACCTATTTTATGTTGGTGTTGTTACAATTCATGTCTGTAAGAAGGAATTTTGACCCTTTTGCTTATGATCCTCTGCTATGTTATTTCCCTGCATGGCCCATGCTTAGAGATTTGGAAGGTAACTACCAGGATCTGGCAGACAGGAGGCTGGAATGCTACCTAGTTTCCAACCACATAACTTTGTACTCTACTGCCAATGTCGAGAGTTTGGTACTTTATGCCCATATGTTTGGGCATTATCAACCTGGGCAGTGTAAACTCATCTTATGTTGGTGTATGGCAAATGCTTTGACATATAGATAGAAGAATTATATAATCATTTAAAAACTTATTTAAATGTAAAAACATAAAACCTCACATATATTAGATTTTTACAACCAAATTATCACCTCTCTAATTTCTTGGACAAGGAATTCCCCATTAAAGAGCCTTATTTTTGTTTTCAATAATTTACAGTATGTAGATAAGAGAGATTCCAACTAGAGTTTAGCTATAACAAATAGTTACAAACACAGAGGTCTACATTGGTAAACCTCTATCCCTTTTGTTTCTATTTTAGTCATATTGATTGTAGTTCTTGTTGACTTTTCATTTGTATGGTGAAAGTAAAAGATTTCTACAACATAGCTACGCGTATTGACAAATACACCAATTTATATACAACACCTTTTATCTGAATGTGTCAACGACCACTGGCATAAAACCCTAATTGTGATCAACGATACCTTCACATATGTATATCACCAATTTTGTGCCATATAATTATAGTTAGCACGTATTTTACAACACCCGTTACGGGCCCCACTCTTCTTACTTCTTTTGGAAAAGTAACTTGCCACTTTTGAGAAGTAACCTAAGTTTGTTTTACAAATGTAAGCATTTGTTTTAGTACACACGTGTAATGTATCAATCTTATTGGAAATAACATAAACCTAGTAACCACATCACATGTAATATTTATTTCATTATACATATTATGCACGATGTACTTAGCCAAACTACAATACTACTGGGACCCTTATATGCCACTAGCTGGAACTGGATATAGGAAAACCTACAAATATGTATCACCCCCACATAGTTCTTAACAACCTTACAATTCCAAAACATAGTTTCCTAGTGCTTTAATTGATGCTCCCAACCAAATTATCTTAGTTGGACAATTGCTCCAACTTGTATCTCAGAATTTGCAACCTAAATTTTTAATTCGGCCCACAACCATCCTTGACATACTTATTTCTACATTCAGCCTTTGCCCCACAACCGATATATCATTTCTTACATCTTAGAAGCTTACCCATAAGCTTTACACCATGACCTTCTGTACCACCAAGGTTTAGTTCAAAACCCTTATGTGCACATCGACACTATACTTACATTACAGGTACTAACACATAGTAAAGGCATGTTCAAACATGCATATGTAAACACATTATACCATTTTAACCCCTTAACTCCAGTTGAGTGGTTTATAGTTACCTTCTTGCTTCTGTACTACAATGTTACCTCCAACCTCCTCCTAAAAAAACACCTTTTCCTCGAGGCCTAAAATAACATTGCATGTGCTTTTTTAAACAATGCCTAATTCTTAACAATTTTAAAACTCTAACACATATTTCCTTAGTACTCTTGTACACCACATTTTAACTGTTCCACTGCCGATATATCAAAGTTGCATGCTTATAAACTAGGCAACCAAATTTACAACATCGACCACATTACCAACGAAGCTTAGCCTGAACTTCTCACATCCACGTCATTATACACATAGACTACAACTAATTGTTTTCTTCACTGCATCGTTGAATGGTGGTAGACCTTTATTATGAATGTATGCGATGTCATAAATTCCCACCTTTTCCCACCATGTGCTACTTGCCCGCCAACAACGACACACACACCATAGGAAACCGAAGGTGCTCACATGATGTATTGTGCTCTTGATGAGCCGGAATGCTTCGCCTCTAAAACTAACAAGTTCCTCTTTTCACCACTTTTACTTGCCCCTATTACATGTCCCCAACATATCTATGCATGCGTAATTGCTTCGTGACCTACATCCCATATGTTGTACTAATATTCCTCGTACTCCTTATTTCTAGTTATATCATTGCTTCTTCTCTTGCATGCTCCATTCATCAACCCTACATGACTACTACAAATAATACCCACCCTTGGTTGGCCTATGTTGAGACTACAGATGTGTCCAACACGCCACACCAAGTAAGAAACCCATGCACTCACCCCAACACAAATATGCCCCCTCCTACTTGATATAGACCCCATTAGTCTTAATAATATCCAAAAAAACTCGCTCGATCGGTTAGACTCCCTATTTTGTCAACATATCTGCTCCATATGCAATGCATCATACCTAGGGCTGCAAACCAAAGCCACAAATATAGGAACTTCATCCATTACGAGAAATTACTCTCTGTTGCCTCCCATAAGAGTCTAGACCATGTCTCACATCCCCTACCTTAGGATTTCCCAACGGCTCACTACAAACTAGATCTCCCAACAACTCTCTCAACCCACGACCCATCCCGTCCATTCTTACAATGAAACTACCTACTCTATAATAGGGCATCGTTCATCTACCATATAGAGTCTAGATAAGGCCCCCTCTAAAACTAGCAAAAACCATTTATGCAAAAAAACACATAATGAAGAATATTTTTACATTGTCCCATTTGTAAAAGTACAAAAAAACCCAAACATGTCTCAGTAATCTCTAATTTTTTGTTACAATATATAATCATTTCAAGCTTTCTAAATATTACGACTACAATACACATCTCGACACCTACTCCACTTGTATGTTAGATTTTACCTTTTCTACTACCGCTATAGAAATGCACCATGCTTAGTAGCTTTACCGGCAGTTTCACATCATCCCCTACACTACCCCCTAGGATTTAGTCCAAACCCTAATTTGTACCTTAAAGCATCTACCTTACCCACCTAAAATCCCTTTCGGCATTAAATTGAATTACATGACCCCCACAATTCCTTTCAACTAAAAATTTAAGTTTTAAAACATTTTAAAGAAGATATGTTTCTAGATTTTGAATCTTAAGAAATCATACCTAAACCATTACACCATGACCATGGTGGCCACATTAATGTGATTTAGCAAATTATAACGAAGTATCCTCAAAGGGTAAATAAAAACAGTCATATTTCTACTCTCGAAGTTTCATGTTAAAGGTGGGGACCGCGGCGCGGATATTGATGAATTGAGGACAGCTGGCATGGAGCGTGGGCAGGTGGCATGGAGTGTCAGAAATAGTTCCATTGATGAAAAGCGAATATAAAATTCTTTCCCCGCCTTCAAAATGTAATTTCGTTGGAGTTTTTGTTTTCTGGTTTGTCTGCGCTTTGTAATTTGGAGTCTGTTTAATTTGTCTGTGTTTGTTGCATTTTTGTTGTGTCGCATGGCCATGCTGTTTGATTTTTTTTGATCTGTTTTGAATGGTTTTTTATTTTTTTGGGTCTGTGTTTGTGTCTTTAATGTTTTCTTAGTTTTTGAGGGTTTGTATTTGTATTTTGTCTGTATATTTTGGTTTTTTGTCTGTATATTTCGGTTTTTTGTTTCGAGGGAGAAGAATCGGTCAGGCAGCAGGGCAGATCCGTGGATGCGTTCCGAGCAGCCTGATAGTATTCTGAGTGGTGGATCCTCTTCAGGAAAAGCTCAAAAGGTATGTAAAGGTTTTTCTTAGGTTGTTTATTTTGGTGGCTCTGCTCTTATTACTTTGTTTACCGGTGTTTCCTTTGTTTTTGATTAAGGGTTTGTAGAATGGTTTTAATTTGCGCCATTTCTTGATATTATGGATGTATGCAGAGTAGTGGACAAAATGAGTGTAGGAAGCTTTTCTGTTTTTCCCCTTCATAGTTGAAAACGTATGAAAAGCTTTTTCTTACGCTGTTTATTTTTTTAGCTCTGCTATTAATGTTTTGTTTATCGGCATTTCCTTTGTTTTTGTTTTTTTTGTCGAAGGGCTTGTGGAATGGTTTTAATTTGTGCTATTTACTGCCGTTATGGGATTTCATATATGAAATATGGCAGGTAGCAGCAGCAAAACAACACCCTTGATTGGTGGGGGGGGGGTGCTGTTTGTTTTTTTTGTTGTTTTATTTTCTATTAAACTGCGATGCCTTAGATTTGGAACATGCACAATGATCCTACAGAGCCAACATTACCAAACCGGTCCTCTGCCATTTATCAGATTCAAACCCGGTGTCTCTATCCACTAATGTTTAGCATGTATATCCTTTTCCGCCTCCCATCTCCATCACACAGTTGTTTTTTGCATTTTTCACAAACCCTTTCCCCTTAAATCTGTTCTTTGAGGTTTTCTTTTTTTGGAAAATGAGATCTACTATTTCTGTTGCCCCAATTCAGTTTATTATTGAGATGATAAAGTACATGCTGGTTATTTTGCTGCATATTCCTATCACATCCTGTCCCACTTCCCCTGTTTTGCCACTGATAATCTGTAGCTAATGTACTCGCTTCTAAACTCATCGTCTGTAAAGAAGGGGCATTCTCTTCTGGCTATCAAGGTAGAAGAATATAGGTTATTTGTAGGATGAATGTCCCTCATACCTTGCATATTTCTAGAGATAACCATACCGGGAGCTTCCTAGCCAATATTAAATCTGACTTTCACTTTCCTGCATATTCATGCCTTCGATCCAATTTTTATTATTAATTCCAAGGCCTTGATATGATGTGGGCATCACAGCTAATTTGATAGGCATTTGATTAATACAGAGGCCGTCATTATCCCAAACTCAAAACCCGTCCTACAAGACTTGGTAAAAATCTTGACTCAAGAAATGAACAATGAAGATACCTTAGGAAGGATTCAAAGTGAGTTTCGAAGGAACTGTTTACATCACATTGGCTTTATACCGGAAGCAATACTGGCTAGGTGAAGACCCTATAGAATGTGAAGTTGAAATGTTGCTATACAGCTCGGGTATATGAAGAAATAGAATGTATGGTAGAAGCAAGGATAATTTAGCATCAAGTGATTGTACATTACTACTAGTAATAGCACCAAAGAAAAATACAAATAGAATGAAGGTTTGTGGGAGTTTCTGGAGCCTAAATGTAGTTACAATGAAAAGATCCATTTCCAATACCTTTTACAGACACAATTTTGGAATAAGTAGCTGGCAGCAAGTTGCAACCAGGGGTTAAATTTGATGCCCACCTATGCCTGTCAAACAATTTTTGGGTGACGGTAATTTTTCAATATTTCACTAATTATTCTATATATCTTTTATAATATAAATTTACATTTTTTTAATAATATTTATACAAATCTATATAAAAAATAACGGTCACGTTTTAAATATGCAAGTTGCGTGTGACAGTTAGATCAGATATTTACAAGTATTTTACGTCTAAACGGCCATCAAATTTAACCCTTGGTTGCAACCATTCTCAAGAATGGATTTGCAGGCTATAATCAAAATATTATACTTGAAAAAGTTAAGTTAAAGACAATAATTGTATAGTGGAATTTAGTATTTGTGTATGCAATCTGATGCTGTTCTGATGCTGTTTCGGTTGTTCAATCCATCAGCCACGTTTCAAAGGACCATATTATTTACTTTTTGAGAAATTTCAACAAAATACATTAAATCTTTTTGGGTGAGAAGGGTGTCCTTTGGACGAAAAGATGATTATTTGCGTGCATTGGCTCAATGTAGATGCTTATGTTAGGAAGCGATATTGCCATTAAATCCCCAAAATTGTCAATTATTAGTACCATTTGGTAAGCTGTCGGGAGACGTAGTGGGAAACGTTAATACGAAGACAGATCCAGACAAAATTACAATAATAAGTGAATTTCCAAGCTGCAAGGATGTTTGGGCAAGTTAGATCCTTTCTAGGACAAATTGGATGGTACCTAAGATTCATTGAGAATTTTGCGGGACTATCACACCTGTTGGATTATTTGTTAAGAAAGGAAGTTCTGTTTGAATGGGGTGAGAAACAACAAGAAGTTCTTGAAACTCTTGTCGAATGCACTAGGCTTTTTGCTAAACCATGGAATACCCCAACACCAGCAGAAATTGTCTTACAATATGACCGAATGTAAAGAAGACCCCCTAAATTTCATGGGGAAGGTCTGGTTATTGCTTCTCTTGACGCTATATCTGAAAGGATATCTGATATTTTTACTTATTTGTTTTAGTTTTTAAACTTTCTATTATTATATATTTATAGTGAATGATAGTGAATGCCTAGAAGTTCTTGGTGATCCGCCCATGTTTGTTGGATAATCAGTAGAGCAGAATTACGTAGATTCATGGTTTCTCATAATAGAATTACATAGATTACATTGTAGTTCTCTATGGGCTTTTTTTTAAAATCGTGGTTACGTGGTTATCCGGATTATCTGTAAGATAGGATGCAACAGATAATTTGTATTAATGCTATGGTTTATGATTTTAGAGTATTTTTTTAGTTTTGTATCTTTTGCTGGTTGATGTGTTACAGGCTGCGGTACAAGTTAAAAATTCTTAAAGGACCTCACAGGACGTCACGTGGGATCTTATAGGTTTGTGTACATCAACCAATGGCTTCTTTTATTAGTTTTTTTCTACAGTTTTGTTTATTACCAAGGTATTGTCATGAATTAATATTCAAGTGCTATGTTCTTTGCAGGTTTCTAGGTGGATAAGCCTGCCTTAAGAGGCAATAATTGGGTAAATTGGCAAACGTATCCTTTTACACGACTCTAGTAAACTAATTTTTTCTGTAAAGCATGTTTAAAAATATGTAATGTTTATGATAGGAGCCGAAAAGTAATAAAGTGACATGAAGCATAGTTGAGTTGTTTTCTAAATAGGCATTTACAAATATATGCTTTACAAATATATAGTCAAGATAGAAATTACGATTGAAAGCATCTGTAGCTACTGCTCAATCGCAACATGGTGGAATCGAATTTTACTTCACAATGTTTTCTCCATTAAGAAAACAACCCCCAAACTATAATCGATATAATCATATATCTGACACTTGTGAGAACTAAAGATATGAAAAATTAAATAAAAAAACCACTTAAATAATTAATGAGTTGGTGTGTTTGGAGTGTTGAAACATGAATGCAATGCAATGAACATTTAAAATTGTATTTTATTAGAGGGAAACGTTTTTGTAGTAGAGGCTAAGTATATTGTGTAGTAAAAATCTACCTGATTAGAAAGCAAAAAGAATAAGTATACATATAAAAAAATAATACCGCAGAAAAAATGTAATTCATATCTTTCTAATCTTCGCTCTCGCCTCTGCAATTTTTAGAAAGTGTGCTTAAAAAACATAAGTGTATGAACTTGGAAAGAGGGATTTTTCATTGATACTTGAAATCTTAAAATCTATTGACTTTTAGCTAAAGAAAATAGAATTACATTTTAAATCATCTAGTTATGGAAATTATTTTGACAGTCTGAAATTGCATTTACAATGAGCATTAAATTTATTGCTATGAATATGGAACTTGCCCAAACACCTGGTCACTCAGTCATTAAGGGACACAAATTACTCGCCAATCTCCATGCGACGCCCCACATTGAGTCATTCAGCCATTGATGCCCTTCATCATTACAAAAACCCATATAAAAAACACAATTGTATAGATTATAAATTGACACTGTCCCGTGAATATAAACATATAATTACATATTGAAAAAATTCTAGTTTATAATTTTTTTACTGCAACATCGTTTCAAACGAGATACAACCAATAACATTGTGATTACATACATCGACCTATTTTTTTAGTATAACATAACTAAAATTAGTTATTGTGACATATACAACATGCCTATAATTTGTTTTGACAGTGCCGTATATTTACCAATAGTGGGGACAAACCATTCCTAACACTATTTGACCACATTTTTTTAAAAAATTTTACTCGAACAATCAATAACACTCTGGGCCCCACATATCTCTTTCCACATTTGCATTGTTGGGGATGACTTGTAAGCTCTCATATGAGACCTCTCCATGACCACTACTGTTGAGATCGAGTTATTGTAATGGTCCTCCAGCCATTCTTAGCAGGTTATCATTACATTCTCCTTTACTAGTTTAGAACCACAAAGACCAAGTTGTATGATATTCGATCTTACTAGTAAACAACATTGTACCCAAATTTTGTAAAGAATATTTACTTCCCTCCATAAAATTTCTCCTAGACTAGTACAAGGCATCTTACTCCCGAGAGAAATTGTAACAATGTCAGGGTGCCTAGTAACCTGCTAAACAAAAATTTATTCCAGCCTAATTCCAAAGTTAAGTCTGACACTACCACACCTGGAAAAAGACAATAAAAAATAAATTCAAAGTGACTATTAAGGACAATCAGTTGGAAATTCCTAAAGAAATGGATAGAAAAATTTATCGTGGAAAGTTACCACTGAGACTTTAGGCCTTTTCTTTGGAATGAAGAAACCAATTTTGAAGGAAGAAAACAAAATATATTTTCACCACAAGCTTGGCCCATTAAAAAAATGGAAACAAATCAAAGAGTCTTCATCTTTACAAGACTCTAGAATTCAAAATGAAATGGAAAAAAAAAAAGACTTACTTAATATTACATGCATGTTTCACAATGAAAATATATGACATGCATATTACCCTAAATTACATAATAAATATTTCTAGGTATCTTGAGAAATTTTTTCTTAATTATTTCAAGCCAAATACAATGGATTGGTTCTTGAATAAATGAAAATAAAATGACGATATTGCCATAGTACAAAACACCATTATGTAGATTAGTATTATACTTGTTCAGAGGGTAAACCAGACTTTCCTTCGCTTACAGAAGCATTAATTAAACCCGACTTCAAACTTAAAACAAGGACCATATCCTTACTAGTAATGTTATCATTGAAACATATGGAACAAACTGATGCCATATGGCTAAACATAACCCAATCTCCATGCTCTCTAACCATTAACTCTGTAATTTTCAACACAACTTTTGATATTAAATGATGAGAGGACATATAATTGAATGATATACAAATGAGTGAGTTCATTCTCATTCCCTTCAGAAATATGCAAATTTATTTTTATACGTGGATGCGAGTTGTGAGGGAAGAAACAATGAAAGAAGAAGTAAAAAAGAACCAATTTTTTTCCAAAAGACAAAAAATCTCGAATCTGCACAAAGCATTAATTATTTTATTGACAATATTTTGTAGATTCATTAAATTCATTGGCGGTGTCAGTGTATACCTTTACATGTGTTTAATTGTAAATTATTAACTCATGAATTCCAAAACGTTATGTTGAAATAAGATATAAAATCGTCAAATCATTACGTAATGACCAATAAAATAACAAGAAAATCAATTTTATATTCTTTTAGTAATTTAGAAAATATAAAATTTACATGCAAACATTAGAAATTGATACAAAGAAAAAAAAATAATGTTTCTAAGTGGCTAGAAAATAGATAACAAATAACAAATGGATTCTTAGAATTACATTGAAGACATGTCTATAGTTGGAATAAGTTGCACGACGACGTTCTGCAGCTTCTGCCTTATTGGCAGTCAGGACCACCTCAACCTGCATGTGCCACGCGCTGCTCTGCTATCCTACACCTATTTGCCCTTGTATGTTTTGTTAGCTTACATTATTTTGGTGAAATCAGAGATGTATACCGTTATGGTAATTTATTCAATTCTCTGCAGGTCGAAGAAATGATATCTTGTCGGACTTCGACACCGAGAATTGATCATCAACAATTTTTATTTTCATCAAGTCTGTAGTTGTTGATGTTTTCTAATCTACTTTATTGGTATTTTAACAGTGATTTGCATGGACAAGTATTTATATGCTCGGTACTTTCTACCTTACAATCATGCTCAGATAGTTGAACTCTTGCTATTAGATTCCGAAGCAATCCCTTTCTAGCATGCTTATTTTTTAGGTATTCGAGCACCTAGACAACTAAAATTCCATCGTTTATGCTTTATATGCTTAAACATACTCAAGATAGGCTTGTAAAAATTTTTGACATTTCTTTTGGTTGGTAAATTTGTAGATTTATAGAAGCCCCAAGATGAACTTGACGAAAAACCATGCGCTGTTGTTGGTCAAAGTAGCCTAATGGCTCTCTATGATAATATGTTTAGCTAGGTGCACAAGATGTTGTCGTTGGCACTATTGGGCAATGTCATTAATTGAACATTCAAGAGTGAGAATTAGATTTGATTGGATTTTGCGACTTTCCATGGCATCTTCCCACCTATTTTATGTTGGTGTTGTTACAATTCATGTCTGTAAGAAGGAATTTTGACCCTTTTGCTTATGATCCTTTGCTCTGTTATTTCCCTGCATGGCCTATACTCAGGGATTTGGAAGGTAACTACCAGAATTTGACAGACAGGAGGCTGGAACGTCCCCTATTTTCCAACCACATAACTTTGTACTCTGCTGCCAATGTCGAGAGTTTGGTACTTTATGCCCATATGTTTGGGCATTCTGAACCTGGGCAGTATAAACTCATCTTATGTTGGTGTATGGCAAATGCTCCGACATATAGATAGAAGAATTATATCATTTAAAAACTTATTTAAATGTAAAAACATAAAACCTCACATATATTAGATTTTTACAACCAAATTATCACCTCTCTAATTTCTTGGATCAGGAATTCCTCATTAAAGAGCCTTATTTTTGTTTTCAATAATTTACAGTATGTAGATAAGAGAGATTCCAACTAGAGTTTAGCTATAACAAATAGTTACAAACACAGAGGTCTACATTGGTAAACCTCTATCCCTTTTGTTTCTATTTTAGTCATATTGATTGTAGTTCTTGTTGACTTTTCATTTGTATGGTGAAAGTAAAATATTTCTACAACATAGCTACGCGTATTGACAAATACACCAATTTATATACAACACCTTTTATCTGAATGTGTTAACGACCACTGCCACACTACCCTAATTGTGATCAACGATACATTCACATATGTATATCACAAATTTTGTGCCATATAATTATAGTTAGCACATATTTTCCAACACCCGTTACGGGCCACACTCTTCTTACTTCTTTTGGAAAAACAACTTGCCATTTTTGAGAAGCACCCTAAGTTTGTTTTACAAATGTAAGCATTTGTTTTAGTACACACGTGTAATGTATCAATCTTATTGGAAATACCATAAACCCAGTAACCACATCACATGTAATATTTATTTCATTATACATATTATGCATGATGTACTTAGCCAAACTACAATACTACTGGGACCCTTATATGCCACTAGCTGGAACTGGGTATAGGAAAACCTACAAATATGTATCACCCCCACATAGTTCTTAACAACCTTACAATTCCAAAACATAGTTTCCTAGTGCTTTAATTGATGCTTACCGATTATCCCAACCAAATTATCTTAGTTGGACAATTGCTCCAACTTGTATCTCAGAATTTGCAACCTAAATTTTTAATTCGGCCCACAACCATCCTTGACATACTTATTTCTACATTCAGCCTTTGCCCCACAACCGATATATCATTTCTTACATCTTAGAAGCTTACCCATAAGCTTTACACCATGACCTTCTGTACCACCAAGGTTTAGTTCAAAACCCTTATGTGCACATCACTATACTTACATTACAGGTACTAACACATAGTAAAGGCATGTTCAAACATGCATATGTAAACACATTATACCATTTTAACCCCTTAACGCCAGTTGAGTGGTTTATAGTTACCTTCTTGCTTCTTTACTACAATGTTACCTCCAACCTCCTAAAAAAACACCTTTTCCTCGAGGCCTAAAATAACATTGCATGTGCTTTTTTAAACAATGCCTAATTCTTAACAATTTTAAAACTCTAACACATATTTCCTTAGTACTCTTGTACACCACATTTTAACTGTTCCACTGCCGATATATCAAAGTTGCATGCTTATAAACTAGGCAACCAAATTTACAACATCGACCACATTACCAACAAAGCTTAGCCTGAACTTCTCACATCCACGTCATTATACACATAGACTACAACTAATTGTTTTCTTCACTGCATCGTTGAATGGTGGTAGACCTTTATTATGAATGTATGCGATGTCATAAATTCCCACCTTTTCCCACCATGTGCTACTTGCCCGCCAACAATGACACACACACCATAGGAAACCGAAGGTGCTCACATGATGTATTGTGCTCTTGATGAGCCGGAATGCTTCGCCTCTAAAACTAACAAGTTCCTCTTTTCACCACTTTTACTTGCCCCTATTACATGTCCCCAACATATCTATGCATGCGTAATTGCTTCGTGACCTACATCCCATATGTTGTACTAATATTCCTCGTACTCCTTATTTCTAGTTATATCATTGCTTCTTCTCTTGCATGCTCCATTCATCAACCCTACATGACTACTACAAATAATACCCACCCTTGGTTGGCCTATGTTGAGACTACAGATGTGTCCAACAAGCCACACCAAGTAAGAAACCCATGCACTCACCCCAACACAAATATGCCCCCTCCTACTTGATATAGACCCCATTAGTCTTAATAATATCCAAAAAAACTCGCTCGATCGGTTAGACTCCCTATTTTGTCAACATATCTGCTCCATATGCAATGCATCATACCTAGGGCTGCAAACCAAAGCCACAAATATAGGAACTTCGTCCATTACGAGAAATTACTCTCTGTTGCCTCCCATAAGAGTCTAGACCATGTCTCACGTCCCCTATCTTAGGATTTCCCAACGGCTCACCATTAACTAGATCTCCCAACAACTCTCTCAACCCACGACCCATCCCATCCATTCTGAAAATGAAACTACCTACTCTATAATAGGGCATCGTTCATCTACCATATAGAGTCTAGATAAGGCCCCCTCCAAAACTAGCAAAAACCATTTATGTAAAAAAACACATAACGAAGAATATTTTTACATTGTCCCATTTGCAAAAGTACAAAAAAACCCAAACATGTCTCAGTAATCTCTAATTTTTGGTTACAATATATAATCATTTCAAGCTTTCTAAATATTGTGACTACAATACACATCTCGACACCTACTCCACTTGTATGTTAGATTTTACCTTTTCTACTACCGCTATAGAAATGCACCATGCTTTGTAGCTTTACTGGCGGTTTCACATCGTCCCCTATACTACCCCCTAATATTTATTCCAAACCCTAACTTGTACCTTAAAGCATCTACCTTACCCACCTAAAATCCCTTTTGGCATTAAATTGAATTACATGACCCCCACAATTACTTTCAACTAAAAATTTAAGTTTTAAAACATTTTAAAGAAGATATGTTTTTAGATTTTGAATCTTAAGAAATCATATGTAAACCATTACACCATGACCATGGTGGCCACATTAATGTGATTTAGCAAATTATAACAAAGCATCCTCAAAGGCTAAACAAAAACAATCATATTTCTACTCTAGAAGTTTCATGTTAAAGGTGGGGACCGCAGTACGGATATCGATGAATTGAGGACAGCTGGCATGGAGCGTGGGCAGGTGGCATGGAGCATCGGAAATAGTTCCGTTGATGAAAAGTGAATATAAAATTCTTTCTCCACCTTTAAAATGTAATTTCGTTGGAGTTTTTGTTTTCTGGTTTGTCTGCGCTTTGCAATTTGGAGTCTGTTTAATTTGTCATGTGGTTGTTGCATTTTTATTGTGTTGCATGGCCATGCTGTTTGATTTTTTTTGATTTGTTTTGAATGGTTTTTTATTTTTTTTGTGTCTGTGTTTGTGTCTTTAATGTTTTCTTAGTTTGTGAGGGTTTGTATTTGTATTTTGTCTGTATATTTTGGTTTTTTGTTTCGAGGTAGAAGAATCGATCAGGGAGCAGGGCAGATCCGTGGATGCGTTCTGAGCAGCCTGATAGTATTCAGAGTGGCGGATCCTCTTCAGGATAAGCTGAAAAGGTATGAAAAGGTTTTTCTTAGGCTGTTTATTTTGGTAGCTCTGCTCTTATCATTTTGTTTACCGATGTTTCCGTTATTTTTGATTAAGGGTTTGTAGAATGGTTTTAATTTGCGCCATTTCTTGACATTATGGACGTATTCAGAGTAGTGGACAAAATGAGTGTGGGAAGCTTTTCTGTTTTTCGCCTTCGTAGTTGAAAACGTATGAAAAGCTTTTTCTTAGGCTGTTTATTTTTTTAGCTCTGCTAGTAATGTTTTGTTTATCGGCATTTCCTTTGTTTTTTGTTTTTTTTGTCGAAGGGCTTGTTGAATGGTTTTAATTTGTGCTATTTACTGCCATTATGGGATTTCATATATGAAATATGGTAGGTAGTAGCACCCTTGATTGGTGGGGGGTGCTGTTTTTTTGTTTTTGTTTTATTTTCTATTAAATTGCGATGCCTTAGATTTGGGACATGCACAATGATCCTATAGAGCCAACATTACCAAACCAGTCCTCTGCCATTTATCGGATTCAAACCCGGTGCCTCTATCCACTAATGTTTAGCCTGCATATCCTTTTCCACCTCCCATCTCCATCACACAGTTATTTTCTGCATTTTTCACGAGCCCTTTCCCCTTAAATTTGCTCTTGAGGTTTTTTTTTGGGAATATGAGATCTACTATTTTTGTTTCCCCGATTCAGTTTATTATTGAGATGACAAAGTTCATGCTGGTTATTTTGTTGCATATTCCTATCACATCCTGTCCCACTTCCCCTGTTTTGCCACTGAGAATCTGTAGCTAATGTACTCGCTTCTGAACTCATCGTCTGTAATGAAGGGGCATTCTCTTCTGGCTGTCAAGGTAGAAGAATATAGAATATTTGTACGATGAATGTCCCTCATACCTTGCATGTTTCTAGGGATAACCATACCGGGAGCTTCCTAGCCAGTATTAAATCTGACTTTCACTTTCTTGCACATTCATGCTTTCGATCCAATTTTATTATTAATTCCAAGGCCTTGATATGATGTGGGCATCACAGCTAATCTGATAGGCATTTGATTAATACAGAGGCCGTCATTATCCCAAACTCAAAACCCGTCCTCCAAGACTCTGGTAAAAATCTTGACTCAAGAAATGAACAATGAAGATACCTTAGGAAGGATTCAAAGTGAGTTTCGAAGGAACTGTTTACATCACATTGGCTTTATACCAGAAGCAATACTGGCTAGGTGAAGACCCTATAGAATGTGAAGTTGAACTGTTGCTATACAACTCGGGTATATGAAGAAATAGAATGTATGGTAGAAGCAAGGATAATTTAGCATCAAGTGATTGTACATTACTACTAGTAATAGCACCAAAGAAAAATACAAATAGAATGAAGGTTTGTGGGAGTTTCTGGAGCCTAAATGTAGTTACAATGAAAAGATCCATTTCCAATACCTTTTACAGACACAATTTTGGAATAAGTAGCTGGCAGCAAGTTGCAACCAGGGGTTAAATTTGATGCCCACCTATGCCTGTCAAACAATTTTTGGGTGACGGTAATTTTTCAATATTTCACTAATTATTCTATATTTATTATATCTTTTATAATATAAATTTACATATTTTTTTATAATATTTATACAAATCTATATAAAAAATAACAGTCATGTTTTAAATATGCAAGTTGCGTGTAACGGTTAGATCAGATATTTACAAGTATTTTATGTCTAAAATCACAAAAAAAACGTCTAAACGGCCGTCAAATTTCACCCGTTGTTGCAACCATTCTCAAGAATGGATTTGCAGGCTATAATCAAAATAATATACTTGAAAAAGTTAAGTTAAAGACAATAATTGTATAGTGGAATTTAGTATTTATGTATGCAATCTGATGCTGTTCCGATGCTGTTTCGGTTGTAGTACAATCCATCAGCCACGTTTCAAAGGACCATATTATTTACTTTTTGAGAAATTTCAACAAAATACATAAAATCTTTTTGGGTGAGAAGGTTGTCCTTTGGACGAAAAGATGATTATTCGAGGCATTGGCTCAATGTAGATGCTTATGTTAGGAAGCGATATTGCCATTAAATCCCCAAAATTGTCAATTATTAGTACCATATGGTAAGCTGTCGGGAGACGTAGTGGGAAACGTTAATACGAAGACAGATCCAGACAAAATTACGATAATAAGTGAATTTCCAAGCTGCAAGGATGTTTGGGCAAGTTGGATCCTTTCTAGGACAAATTGGATAGTACCTAAAGATTCATTGAGAATTTTGTGGGACTATCACATCACACCTGTTGGATTATTTGTTAAGAAAGGAAGTTCTGTTTGAATGGGGTGAGAAACAACAAGAAGTTCTTGAAACTCTTGTCAAATGCACTAGGCTTTTTGCTAAACCATGGAATACACCAACACCAGCAGAAATTTCCTTATAATATGCCCCCCTAAATTTCATGGGGATGGTCTGGTTATTGCTTCTCTTGACGCTATATCTGAAAGGATATCTGATATTTTTACTTATTTGTTTTAGTCTTTAAACTTTCTATTATTATATATTTATCAGGTCACCTGTTATATGGATTGTTTGTGTTTTTGTAATGTTTTGGGGCTCATATTTTCCTAGTATTTCAATAACGGCACCTTTTTTCAAGTTTCGTGTAACCTACAGAGTAATGATACCTTTTCATTACTGCTACAATTAAATACAAGATATATGAGGTAGGTTAACAAGTTTAATTTGTTGGAAATACGAAGTTTAGACATTGTTGCTGCAATCTTGAAAAAGTACATCTGCTGTCTTTTTCGAGCTTGGTGAAAGAGGAAATTAATTAAAGGCTAGCAACAAAGTATTGTTCATACATTACAAATACACATTAAACATAGAGGTAGCTGGGATGTTTTCATGTCCCATATGATAACAGTCTCTATAGTAACAGCTCACTGAATAATAACTGGTATTTCTACTCCGTTGCACCATTTGATGCAAAAATACCTACATAGCTAGCCTAAGGATATATCAATTGCTGCCAGTTTTCCATAAAAGTGGGCAAATAGCGTTTATTAGTCTTTAGCTGTCACCCGACTGACACTAGTTTTGGCAGCAGTGTACTTATAAATTGCCCTGCAAAAACAGTAAATGATAGTGAATGCCTAAAAGTTCTTGGTGATCCGCCCATGTTTGTTGGATAATCAGTAGAGCAGAATTACGTAGATTCATGGTTTCTCATAATAGAATTACATAGATTACATTGTAGTTCTCTATGGGCTTTTTTTTAAAATCGTGGTTACGTGGTTATCCGGATTATCTGTAAGATAGGATGCAACAGATAATTTGTATTAATGGTATGGTTTATGATTTTAGAGTATTTTTTTAGTTTTGTATGACCAATGATTTGAAAGGGTTTGACAGGCGTAATGCTTGTTTTATCATGTCTAATGTGTTTCTCTTAATATTAAATTTTTTTCTTTTGCTGGTCGATGTGTTACAGGCTGCGATACAGGTTAAAAATTCTTAAAGGACCTCACAGAACGTCACGTGGGATCTTATAGGTTTGTGTACATCAATCAATGGCTTCTTTTATTAGTTTTTTACTACAGTTTTGTTTATTATCAAGGTATTGTCATGAATTAATATTCAAGTGTTTTGTTCTTTGCAGGTTTCTAGGTGGATAAGCCTGCCTTGAGAGGCAATAATTGGGTAAATTAGCAAATGTATCCTTTTACACGGCTCTAGCAAACTAATTTTTTCTGTAAGATTTTAAATTGAACATACAACTTATTAGTCATTATTATATTGTAAACATTGCTACAATGATTTTAAGAAATGAAATATTATTTAAAAAGTTAAATAAAATAAAATATTATTTAAATAAGTTAACTTAAAATCTTTTTAATTGAGGCAATGTTTTTTAATAAATAAAATATTATTTAAATAAATAAATTTCAGACCTTTTAAATTGAGGGTGGGTTGGAGGATGAGTTGGAGGGAAAAGGAGGGAGGAAAGAAAGTGGGGGGTTGGAGGGAAAAGGAGGAAGGAATGAAGGTGGTGGATTGGAGGGAAAAGGAAGAAGGAATTAAAGTGGTGGGTTGGAAGGAAACGGAGGAATGAAAGTTGTGGGGGGGAGGAGTTGAAAGTGGAGGATTGAGTTATCGCTTTTTAAAAAGCATAGACTAAGTTATCACCTTTTTAAAAGTAAATTATTTTCCTTAATTTATTAATAATTCAAAAAAAATTGTAAATTTCTTTTCTTAATAGTAATAAAGATTTAGAATATTGGTTTATAAATATTTTAATGTGTGTGTGTGTGTGTGTGTGTGTGTGTGTGTTAAAGTGTGATATCTTGGCAAGGTTTAAGCTTTCACCTTTTAAGTAAAGTTTTTTTTTTGAGGCCATATCAAAGCTTCCACCTTCACGTGGTTGGCCTTGTTAGTAGAGAATATATTTCTCGAAGCTAAGAGAAGTAATTTTTTGATAAATTATATGTTAATAATAACGTATTTAACTTCATGTGGTTGACTTTGTTAGGAGATAATATATTTCTTGAAACTAAGAGAAACAATTTTTTGATAAATTATATAATTAATAATAACGTATTTAACTTCAATTAACTTTAAAATTGTATTTTATTATGATAACTAATAGTTATAACATATAATTTTTATTTCTAAATAAAATTTATGTAATAATTAAATTTTCATCTTGATTGATTTATGACATAAGTGTTTTTTAATTGTTAGGATGATTATGACTCTATTGGTTGAAAAATACAATTAATTATTTTTAAATTTAAGTTTTCCTTTATAGATAAGTTATATTGATTATTGTAGAAAATTTAATATTATTTTAGTTGTGATGATTGCTTTTATTTGTTAGAAATATTAAAAGTATAAGGAAAATGTAATTAAATGGTTTAATACAATATGTAAGTAAATTCAATTTGTTTTTAAAATATGTTAGTAAAATTGAGGTGTTAAGGAAAATATAATTAAATACAATTATTTGTTTTTAATTAAATAAAATCAATTATATTCAATCCTTGTTTTTAATTAAATAAAATCAATGGAAGTAAATGGTTTGAGGTTCTTGCTATGCCTCTCCCCCACAATTATCCTTTCCATGGGTAAGATTATACCCTCATAAAAAATGTGTAGTGGCCCTACTACTTGCTATGTTATCCTCTTATTCATCCTCATGTGTCTCAAAAGTACTTGTATGGAGGTGGCACCAACAATCTCTCTAAGGAAATTTCTCATATTGACCCATTCCTCATTAACCATGGCCCACCATTTCTCATCTTTAAGAAATTATAGGGAGCCATCCTCTAAGTCTTTCATCATAAGAGACCTCCATCTGACAATGAATGAAGAATCCATGCCACAGTAACTCCCTTTCAATGTCCAAAGCATTGACATCAATACTTATGTATTTGATGCCTATAAGCTTGTCTAAGAAATGCTCCAATTGTATTGTAGTCACCATGAAATGCATAAAATTCCAGTTCATCCATCGATACTTTATGATCCGAACCCTTAATAAGAAAATTATGTGGAGTGATGTGAAACTCCACATAATCCTTATATGGAGTGACCAAATCCTTTATGATCCATTGCACATCCCCAAACACCTTTAGTAAGCTCTAGTTTTGGAGGTGCGAGCGAGCCCTTTATTGCACTCTTATGGATCCAAGGAATTCATACAACACATATAGACTTGTTCTTGCTAGTATAAGTACAAAGGTTAACTATTCTTACCCCAGATCTTGGGCTACATGGGCTTTTGTAGTCAATTCTATTGTCACTCTCTACAAAAATTACTTTATTCTCCTTATTTGCAAATCTTTGCACAAGGTGGACTACCCCCCCATGATCCTTGCGTGATGCGATTTGTGAAGGTCAAATAAGTGGTGATCAATCACACAACTCATGAAATGCTCCAATTGTATTGTAGTTACCATGAAATGCATAAACTTCCAATTCAGCCATCCATACTTTGTGATCCAAACCCTTATAAGAATATGATGTGGAGTGATGCGAAACCCCACATAATATAAATACGGAATGACCAAATCCTTTATGATCCGCTGCACATCCCCAAATACCTTTAGTAAGCTCTAGTTTTGGAGGTGTGTGTGGGCCCTTTATCTCACTCCTATGGATCCAAGGAATTCATACAACACATACGGACCTGTTCTCGCTAGTATAACTACAAAGGTTAACTATTCTTACCCCAGATCTTGGGCTATATGGGCATTTGTAGTCAATTCTTTTGTCTCTCTCTATAGAATTTACTTTATTCTCCTTATTTGCGTATCTTTGCATAAGGTGGACTACCCCCCATGATCCTTGTGTGATGGGATTTGTGAGGGTAAGATAAGTGGTGATTACACAACTCATGAAGATGCATCTTATATGTTATCTAATGCATATGACTTAGTCCCCATCATCCCTAGTGAGCTTTGGTTTGATCCTATTCTACAAACATTCATGAAGTTATCCATGTGTTTATGTGAATGTTATGTGTGCCACTAAACTAATTAGTTTTTGCATCGTTGGTTTATTCACCTATTTAACTAAGTGAATAAATCATGATTACCATAAATAGCCTTGCTGGAATTTACTCTAAGAAATTACTTCTAAGAGCTACTTGTTAGTTGTTCTTTCATCACTATATGTGAAAATTTTCTCATTCATCCTACCTACTTTAAATATTATATTCACTTCAAAAACTTGACTCATTTACTCTCTCTACAAAAGTGTGAGCTAACTCATTCACACTCTTCCAAAAACAAAATGACCTCGCTACCATTTCTACTTTTTTTGAACTCTACAAGAACTATTGTTCTAAAAAACTTCCTTTATCTTTTATTCACAAAAATACTACTAATTCCTAATTTAGGGTAAAATTTAGTGGTAAATCTTCACTAATTCATAAATATTTACAATTTTGAAATTTGCATTTGGCAATTTTGAAGAGTTGTATGAAGCAACATTTCGCCTAAAATTTCAGGATGCAAGTTACCTTTGTGGGTCAACTCGTTTAGTGTTTAAAATGAATTTCATACTTGCACATGTATATTGTTGTTACCTCAAAACACCAATTGGGTACATACACCAATATATACTCGTAAAAAATTTAAGCATGTTCAAAATTCAAAGGTTCTTATATAAAAGATGCCTGACGGATGAATGCAGATGCTTGATGGATGAGCTCATCCACATAGTCTATATGCATGATTGCATACTCCAGATCTATGTTGACATAGTCCAGATGCTCGATTGCATAATTTCAGATGTGTGGCCTTTATATAATCCAGATCTTCGATTGCATACTCCAAACGCCTGACTATATAACCTAGATGCTCGGCTACACAACCCATACGTCGGAGTGCATATTCTAGATGTTGGACTGCATTCTGCAGATGCTAGCTTGGACAATCAAGTGAAGAAGTGTAGGGTTTGAAGAGAAATGGTTAGCATTCTATCTTCATCTATGCAAACACTTTATGTTGTCTTCATTATAACATAACATTAATGTAACAACATTTCACCTAAAATTTTAGGATGCAAGTTACTTTTTTTGGTCAACCCCTCTAGTGTTTAAAATAAATTTCATACTTACGCATGTATATTGTTGTTACCTCAAAACACCAATTGGGTACATACACCAATACATACTTGTAAAAAATTTAAGCACGTTCAAAATTCAAAGGTTCTTATATAAAAGATCCTTGACGGATGAATGCAAATGCTCAATGGATGAACTCAACCACATAGTCTAGATGCATGATTGCATACTCCAGAATTATATCGACATAGTCCAGACACTTGACTGCATAATTTTAGATGTGTGGCATTTATATAATCTAGATCCTTGATTGCATACTCCAAACGCTCGACTATATAACCTAGATGCTTGGCTACACAACCCATACGCCAGACTGCATATTCTAGATGTTGGACAACATTTCGCAGACGCCAACTTGGACAATCAAGTGAAGAAGTGTAGGGTTTTAAGAGAAATGGTTAGCATTCTATCTTCATCCGTGTAAACACTTTATGTTGTCTTCATTATAACATAAAATTAATGTAATGCTAGAGTTGTCATGCTTAGATTCATATTTATTTGCTCTGCAAAGTCTTATATCATTTTCTATGGTGATTGGATGTTACCCATGTTCATATTCAGGAAGTTTCAATTGCAGATTTATTTGTATTTACTATTGCATGGTAGTATATGCAGTCACTTGATAGTATATGTAGATGGGTGTCTGCATGCACAATTACCCAGTTGTATATGCAGACGGGTGACTACATGCGTATACATGTGTAGATGCCCAGTTACATACAAAGATGGGCGTCTGTATGTGCAGGTGTATGTCGTCTAATGATTCCATACAAACGTCTCGTCTACAATTGCAGACGTTTACTTATTAGACTTTTGTACAACCGATGTGTCTGTCTTTTTTTGTGATCGTTCCCCTGCCATCGTCCCCAACATCCCTTTTCTCGAATAAATTATTTGCCTGCATCACTATATACATTTTTCTCATATTTTCCATCAACACAAAATCCTTTTTTCTACAAATTTTCCAAAAATAATCAAGTTGATTTTGGTAAGGGGTCTTAAAATTTTACCTGCTAATTCCTTGTACACTAGAAAATAGAATATCCCAATCACAAAATTTGTTTCCTATAAACTATCAAAATTGAATCATATATATATATATAAATATATAAATATATTTTGATATAAATACAATTGTTTAGATTATTATCTCACTTATTTTGCAATAAAAATAAAGTATTTATTGGTAGATATCCTTATTAGTCCTTCAAGTTTCTACAAAGTTAAGCTTCATAGGATTTAAGCCTACTCCCATTCAAATGTAGAGTAACCCATTTCCCATCCAATTTGCATAACTTTGATGCATCATACGTCAAAATGTGATGGATGATAAAGGCTCCATCCACCATATATGTAGCTTCCCTAGATGTTTTGTGTAATGCCCACTTCCTTACGACACTTAGTTGATTACCATTTTGAGTTATGCAGACTTTGGATATGGACATGACTTATACTTATGTTGATTAGCATGATGTTTTGTGACTATATGCATTTGGATTATGATTGGATTTTGTTTTCAGTATGACCTACACTGACTCATGGACAGACTATTGGATACCGATATTATTTTTATATGGATATATTGCATGTGTTCTAACATTGAATTTCTTCGCCATGATGAAGTAGAATGTAGTTGTTGAATTTACATTACTATAATTTTGGATAATGATGAAATGCATAATTAAGTTGTGATTTAGACCTAGAAATAATGATTGATTAAATTACGTATAGATGTTAATAAATTTCATGCATATGGTCATTTTGGATATTTTGACATGGCCGCAAGGCCGAAGGAGGTATTTTGCATTTTGCAGGAAACACAACATGATCACAACCATGAGGGGGATTGGGAACCAAACACAATAGGATGTCGGGTGGTTACAACTTTTGGTCGTCAAGGCAACTACTGAATTGTATTGTGTTACCTTTGTTCTTCTATGTGTTAAGAAAAATTTCCATGAGGGGGAAATTTTCTTATGTGACCAAGGGGGTAAGAATTTTAATTACCTTTTTTTAACTTACTTTAGTAGGTGTTTTTATTTGTGATATTTTTTTAAAATTTACTTTGCTAAGTGTGTTTAGATTAATGTAATATCTTGTTTTAATTTTTAAGTTTTAGAGGGAAGTCAAGTGGGTGTAATTAATTTTGATGGTTGGCTCCTTGAGCCTTGTGTTTCCTCATGTATTGAATGTTGATTTTGAGTGTTGACCACTCCAAATCCTTTGAATCTCGAATTTGAGATTTTGGGCAATTTTAGGGGACTTGTGGGACAAGTTGAACTTGTCCCACACTTCCCAAAACCCCCTTACCAACCATATATATGGATTAGGAATCCAAAAAGGGGATTATTTATTGTTTTGGGAAGGGAAATGTGACTTTGGAGTGCACTTGTCTTCTTTTGCATTAAATTGTGCCTTAAGACACATGGGAAGGGATGGATGTGGAAAAGAGATGTCAATCAACCCAACCACCCATTTATGGTGTTTTGGGATTTGAGTTGACTTTGGGAGGTGGCTTGAGGATGTGTGATGTGGCATCCTACATGGAGCCACATCACCCTCACTCCTTCCTTTTGTCTATTTATTGAAACTTTCTCTCTTGTTAAGGGGGTTGGAGTTTTGTTTTTGTTTTTGTTTTGTGGAAGAGTTCTCTTTTTATTTTGGGAGAGAAAAGAATTGGGAGAAAGAGAAAGAAGAGAGTGCTTGGACTTGCATGCTTGGATTGTTTTGGAGGGAGCTTGGACAAATTTCTTGGTTTAGGCTTCTCTAATGGAGAGGGAGGAAACCTTCTCCTTTGTTTTGCTTTCATATTATTGTTGCTTCTATGCTAAATTTGTGAATAATGCATGTTTACTTTGGTGTATTGTGAAAAATGTATAGAATGCTTATTGTGTAGTATAGGAGAGGTCTATGGGAATACTCATGAGGGAGGCATAAGAGTAGATTAGGATATTGTGGAGGGATTTTGAGAGGGATGCCCATCTTGGGTGAGAATGTTTACATTCTTACTTTGTTCTTGAGGGAGCCATAAGAGGAGGGAGACATAAGAGTATGGGAGGAAAAAGGGGTACTTGAGGGAGGCATAAGAGTCATAGGGGCTTGAGTTTTATTGTGGAGGGTTTTGGATGGGCATCTCATCTCAATGGGGAGGCATAAGGAAAACTTTCCCATAGTTCCTTCTCTTGTTGGATTGATGAAAGCCTTGTTGTGAAATGTTTGGTGTTATTTTTGTGTCTCCTTGTTTCTTCTATTTTAGCTTTGAATGTTGTGAAGAAATTGTATTGTGGAAGCAAGTATTGTTGCCTTGAGTTGGAGACCACCCTTCATTGTGTTGTGTTTGGGGCTCGGGGGTCAATGGAGGAGATTGCTTCTCTTCTCCATTGAGATTTGGTTGGGAGGAGAGTGTTGCCTCTCCCCCTATCTTGGTTGTGCTTTGAGCTACTTGGAACTTGGAGCATGGATGAAGAACATCTTGGAACACAAGAACCTTATTGTTGACAATGTAAAAACATCATGTATTTACCCACCTTGGGTGGAGGAAAAATGTAGTATTGCTTTACTTTCTTCAGCTTACATTATTGCAAATTTATTTCCACATGAAATAGAAAGTGTTGTAACAAATATTGAATGAAAGTTGTCTTTTTTTTTTGAATTCCAATAATAAGTATGCAATATAGATGGAATCAAAAGTTGAAAGGATGACAATCTATCTATTCTCCTTATTACTTGACTTGGAACCTCTCTTGAGTATGTTAATCTTGTTTACATGTTAGTAGTCCTTGCTTTAAACCTTATTGAAAGTAATTTTGGAACCCTCTTGAAGGGTGTTGGGAAATTTTACAAAAACACCTTTCAATATTATAACTTATTCTTAATTATATACATCAAAAGCTTAAATTTTCCCTCATCTCATTTACATGTCTTTTTGCTTCCTAAGAATGTTTTATTTAATCCTTTATATAAATCTTATATTTGCTTCCTAAAACATCTATATTGTATAATTGATGTATAGATGAATTTTTTTATCACTTTAGTTATATTTTATGTATATATATATTATTTATATCATATCATATTTTATTCTATATTGTTGTTGAAATGACCTTAATAAGTATAAAATTAAAAAATGTATGAGGAATATCTTGAGCTACGAAATACATTTTTGCAAGGGAAAACTGTTAAAAGGCGTGTCATTTTCCTCACTACCATATTATTAAGATGTGGAGTAGTAGTTTTACACAGATTGATCTTGAACCATTACAGAATTTAGAAACTGGAAATAGAACCTGGTCCTTTCTTTATCACCATAGGTCTGACACAGTGCGCCTTGTTATGGTGTAAGCCTATGTTTACAAATTGCTTCACTTAGCGTCAAAAATTATGTCTGCAAGCCTGATACATTACATTTTTTTTACTGTGCAAAACTATGTTTACAGATTGCTTCACAAATATCAGGCTGCATGGTAGGCCTCGCATCTGCCCAAACAAATGTAAAGTTAGTCTCAAAATCAAGAACAGTCAATCACCCTTAAATCGTGCATAAGAGAATAACTGCTAAATATAAAAAAAAAATAAAATAAAAAATGATGATACGTTTCAGTAGATACGCCTGATAGACAACTTGATACACAAAGCGCTGACTGTCACAGCGAATATTTAAAATGTTGCAATGCTTACAAATCTTTTTCAAACATTTTTTTTTACAGATTAGGACACTGCGAATGGTCTTAGCTTCACAAATATCAAGCTGCATGGCAGGCCTCGCAACTGCCCAAACAAATGTGAAGTTAGTCTCAAAATCAAGACCAGTCCATCACCCTTTAATCGTGTCTAAGAGAATAACTGCTAATATAAAAAAAAAGATGATACGTTTCAGTAAATACGCCTGACAGACAACTTGATACACAAAGCACTGACTGTCGCAAGAGAATATTTCAATTACTGCAATGCTTGCAAAAAAAAAAAAGAAAAAAAGAAAAACGAGTTCTGTGTTCGTCTAATTTAGAGTGTCGCTTTAGACAAACAATGGTTGCTGGTATAAGAGATCCATACTGATCAGAATTCAACCAGGCTGGACAGGCCGCTGATATTTAACGTTTCTCACTGCCCCCTAATCGATTTGACCTTCCTTTGGGGCGCCTCCTCTGTCCCACCGATTTTGATAAAAATATTTTGAAGGTGAAACCCGTTTTTGAGGATGCATTCAATACTGAACAGATAACAACACAGTCGGAACAGTGGGTAGAACAGACCAAGGGGAGGCCAAGATTTGCAAATCTTGGTGAGTAGATGTTTTTACGGCCTGTAGGAGTGATCTTCACGCCAGACAGGGAGTCTTTATGGGGACAGTTGGTTGTTGGCCACCCGCCGTCTCATCTTTAAAACGTGAGTTCAGTTTAAATGCCCATTGTATTGGGTTAGTTAATGTTATTACCCAAGATGTGGGTCGACCAACTATAGCCAAAGGTGGCATTGGATGTTCCTTCTAATATTTGATCACTTTTTTTTTAAAAGGACTCCTTTGAATGCAGTTTGTACTGTAAAAATATCATATTCCTCTCAACTTGTGGTTGTTTAAATATATGTAGTTTTTTTTAATGCATTATACCTATATTACACCTTTGCAAGGTAATGTAGAGACATCTAAGTGTAAATTTTGATAATATGCATATTAAAATGCCGGTCGAATTGACTCTTATTCCTTAAATTTCAAATTTAAATGTATGTATAGGAATATATGCTCATTCGAGTGTAAACTTGAAAATATATCTAAAATATACCACTTAATTAAAAGTATTTAATCCCTTTTAAGGGATACCTAACAACCCATATAGAAGGATTTCTAAAACGATTCGCTTCAGCTTTGATCTTAAAACGATCTTCCTTGGCGTAGGACTTGTAAGAAATGACGAGGGTATATATATATAGTAGCATATTATCTTTATGTAACACAATTATAAATTAGCAAAGTTAGCAGAGCAAATAAATAAAACCGCACTTGAATAAACCAATAGCGGGGGTAAGGACCCTCCCAGTAAATTGCACGTTTCGTTCACTCGACAATTTAGGACATCAGATAAGAATGCAGAACAATTGTAATTTGATGGATCATATGGTATGACACCTAAGAAGGTGTTTAGCAAACTTTTCTCAAATGAATGCTTGTCATGTTTTGTGGAAAACAAAGGTAAATAATTTGCAAAAACAAAAAAAAAAAATTGTCGCATTTTCGGGTCGTTTGTTTGTGGCGCGGCGTCATCGTCGTCGTCGTTGTCGTAGTGTCGTCGACTTTTAGCGGCGTCACATTTTGCATACTTGGAATCGAACAACATAACCTTGGTAGTTTCTTACCAAATCTTAGTCTTAATGTGTTTATCATGCCGAGTCTTTTATCATCCCTTTTCAACCTCTTAATTCTTGATTTTTTGTTGAATGCTTCCATAATACCATTAACTTGTGTATGTTAGGGTGTTGCTTTTAATGTGCTATCTTGAATTCTTACATGAGAGATGTATCTTCCCTAACATAATGGCCATAAGCCACTCCATCGTGACATGCCCACAAGAAATTCTTACAGTAATGCTCCATCACACAATTTCTAAAACCACATCCCTTCTTAAATTATGCTCCAATCAAGTGATATGGGAAGCCTTTACCATTAATCGCTTCTTCTATGCCACAAGCTAGCAATCAAGGGAATTTATGAAGTAAGAAATATTTTGTATAAGAACATATAAATGATCAAGGTAATGCATTTTATATTTAACGACCCTACATATTTACAAAACTACATGGAGCATAGCCTTAACCACCAATTGCTTCTTCTATGCCACAAGCCAGCCATCAAGGGAATTTCCAAAGTAAGAAATATTTTGGATAAGAACATATAAATGATCAAGGTAATGCATTTTATATTTAACGACCCTACATATTTACAACACTACTTAGAGCATAGCTCGCGCTTATTTTGTTTCTCAGAAATTATTGGATTCTAACCTTATTCAAGGTCCTGCTCAAAACTTGAAACCCTCGTACTCCATCTGTACCAAGTCCCGCACACAAATAATGGTGAGGGCGCTAATCCCATGATGAACCTAGTTCTATATATCCATCACAAAGACACAAGCCTTGTGCGGTGAAATATCAAGCCCATCCAAAATAGAATTTGGTTGCTTGCTTTGCAACGTAGATGTTGATGCCATCTCTATGCTACTTGTTGCATATCTCTTTATCCACATATGTGTTCTTGTGACTACTTCTTTTAGCACATTCATGCGATTAAATTATGGAATTTCTTTCATTACTCGCCTCTCCTACCCACTTTGTGTATCCAATGTTAGCTTCTATCCCAAATGCTTTAGCTCCCTCAACATTTCTCTTGTATCTATCATGTTCAGGTTCAACTTCTGTGGTGCTCAACTCCTCCCACTCTCTCCCTCCACTGGGTAGATGAGTACCCACAATTAAACCTTTAAGATTGATAGGAGTGCACTCTACAGGGTGTGTCCATTTCCACACCCAACACAAAAATTATCTTCTAGGTATGTTAGATACAAATGATTGAATGGTTCACATCACCAATTTCTACATACATTACTTTTTTTGATCAAACCAAAAACTGAATTAACCATTCCCACAATAGGACTTGCGTCATAGCACCTTCAAACTACTAGACCTTTTTCTCACAATATAGCATGATTCCTAAAGTCACCATGAACACAACGAATTGTAAGACATACATCATAACACCTTTTCAATCCCACTCATATTTTCCCCATAGTATTATATGATTCCTGAAGCCACCATGAACACATCAAACTAAAAGACTTGTATTGTAGCACCTTTTAACTCCTCACCTTTTTCACATGATATAATATGATTTAGAAAGCCACTGCACACATGCCAAATAGGGAGAATTCATCTCTTGTTCATTTTTTATGAGAGGTTTTGTGCATACATGTCCTAAATTGAGATTCAAAGGAGTGACAACCCTTTGTTCCACTTCTCAAAATACATAAATCTCTTTTTGAACTACACTTCTGGACAACTATCATAACACCAATCAACACCAAAGGATGAAAGGGTATCTATCTTTAGTATCCATCTCAATGACCTCAAAATCACTATAAAACGAGACTCTTGTGATGTTTATATACACGTCCCACTAAATACCAATGGGTCTTGTAGTGGTCTTAATCTTCGTGAATAGTGTGCTTCCCGTCAAGTGTAACATAATCCTCCCAATGCTTTTCCTTGTATCCTTTGAAATGAGGATGATTTCAAACCCTATGTGCATCAATACCTTGTGGAATTGATATCCATTAAACCTTACATATACCGAGATCTCTTGGCCAAAGGGTGCACTCAAATCAACCCTATTTATATTCCTCATTGGTGATACTTTGAGTCCCACAAATATCCAATTAGGTTCTTTGGGAGTCACCATACTTCACTTGAACCACATATTCAAAAAATCCATGGCACATTTTGTTTTTAGCAATACAAGAAGTTTAGTAAAATCTTTGAATCTCTGTGAGCCTCACCTCTACATTTTGCTCAACTTTTATGACTCAAGTCTCTAAAACAAATTTCAACTCCTCCTGCAACTCTCATAAAACTTTCTTTATTCATTGATGATAGCCTTTTTGATTTAATAAAATTAAATATAAGATAAAGACACTACTAATCATATAGATAAATCGATAAATAAGCAAGATCAAGCAAATGAAATACAAGCAAGAGTGATAGGGTTTCTAGAATACCCAACTTTCCACTGTAGGTTTGGACCAATTTTGAAGAGGTGAATGATCATAATAGATGTATTCTAAGATGTGTAAGCTTTGATTCTAAAACTGGCATGTGACGATCTCAGGGATAGGAGCACCTAGGAGAGGACACAAGCACATGGGCACTGACGTCTATTCTAGGATCTATTGTCTGTGGGATAACTCAGGATCAAATTATTTCTAAGTCACTTGTTATCACCTTTAGCTTGCTGTAGACCACGTTAGGTTTTGTGTTCCTTTGTTCTATTGCAACTATTCCTGCAAAACAAACCCTAGCTACCTACACACGACTCAAGTGCACATTAGACTGAATGAAAAATAAAAATGATGGAGTTAGAATGACCCTGACAGTCACCCCGGTGTGATCTTGTTGCCGAGTGCTGCACTAAGTTTCAGAGTCCATGTAGTTATTGTGGTGTGTGATTGAAATTGTCCCTTGAGCTAGGTTACACTCGTGCTAGCCGCACAAAAATATAGTGGGATACAACTACATTTTCCCAATGCAAAACATTAGTATGGAATTAAGAATAACCTTCCCCTATGCAGTGAATAATGTAGCCCAAAATGTAGTCCCATGTGTTGCTCTTTATATGTGGTAGATATAGAAAATGATAGCCCAATCACCCCTTATAATAGTTAGTAGCTTGTGTATATATATGAGTTATTTGTTTGAATTTTGGCACATATTGACACCAAAAGATAACCTAGGTCGTGAAAATGCGATGATAAAATACCCAAATCCAAAACAAACCGACCAAGGAAAAAATCAAGCAAATAGGATAGAAGCACCTAGAAAGACATTAGTGCTTGGATGCTACTTTCTTGTTTGTAAAGTATTGTCCTACAATATGAAAACATAAACAAAACCAAAGACATGAACATGTATCCCTGTGACTCAACCAAAAAGGTGCAAATGTCAGATAAAAGACATAAGCAAAGCCAAACAAAGCAAGAAAAGGACCAAAGAGGTTTCACCAGTTCCTAGTTTTCATACTGAGAAATCATGTATATAACATGTATACTAGAGGCGTAATGTAATAGTAATGAGTGCATATTTTAGTGACTACATTCTCCCCCTTTATGCTATTTGGATGAAATTCAAGTAGTATAAAGGATATTTAGGAGGAGCGTACTTGAAGTGAGCTTGATGAGTTGTAGTTGGAGTGTGCCGATAGTTAGAAACACAACATGGCAAACCATGGATAGATTTTTCTATCCTTGTGGGGTGACCTTTGTTGTCACATATGAGATATTGGATATGAAATTGCCAAGGAGATATAGGAGACTTCAAAACTTAGAGATTAAAGGAGAGATTGGGAGTGATCAGTTCCCGAACGTATCTTCTAAGGATTTGAATGTATTGGCAGTGGATTAAGGATTTGAGCATTTTGGCACTAAACTAAGGATTTGAGCGTTTTGGCACTAGAGAAAGAGTGTTGGGAGAGCAGTTTATTTTGATTTCCACCACGACGCTTTCTCGAAAAATAGGTTCTACCACTTTAGACGACAATGTGAACCCATTTTGTAACTTGCCTACTTCGAAAACCCCCGTAAGACAATGATGTCTCAGTACCCCCTCCCTTACGATGTAAGGGTGCAACTACTTGGTAAATTGAAACAATGGTGCCTGACAAATTGGATTGGCTCCTAAGTTAGGTCATCTGGGAGGAAAATTGGTACTTGGAATAAAATTTGTAATTACTAGTATTGATTTCGAAGATAGTGTTTTCTTGAATTTGATTTGAAACTATTTGTACTAATACATGGACTTGCAATTTGTACTAATACCCATATACCCTTCTTGAAAAAATTACAGTTTCAAATTAAAAATGTGGAAGTACTTCTTACAAATATATTTTTGTTTGAACAATGCATAACAACATAAATATTTATGCAACGACTAATGCAAAATTACAAAAAATATTTGTTGTTCTGGATGATGCTTGTTATAATATACTTGAAACCTCCCTCTTTATGTTTTTGGAGACTTTAATATCGACATGTGTTGTCCACTCAAAATTCCCTGCTCTGATAAAAGTAAAATTTCAAAATTTTGAGTTATGAGTGTTTTCTCTAAAGTGCTTAAGCCGTGAAAATTGAGAAACTCTGTGTTTTGGGTCATTTTGTATGTATTTCGGGCCTGTCGGACATTTTTGTCCCGCCTGTCCCAAGTACGAAAGTGCATTCTGTTCCCTGGTCCGCCGAAATCCCCGAAGTTGTTCCATTTTCGGGCCCGTTGGAACTTTTTGTCCCAAGTGTCCCAAAACTTTTTGTGCGAACTGTTCCAATTTCGGCCGAATCACCTGAACCGCGTACTTCGCACTTTCTTGTTCCAAATGTCCCAAATCAAAAAGTGCGAGTTGTTCCATTTTCGCCCGAACCGGCCGAGCCGCGTACTCGGGAACTTTTTGTCTCAAATGTCCCAAGTCCAAACGGGCCTTTTGTTCCATTTTTGGCCGATTCTCTCGAACCGCGCTTTCATGTCCCGAATGTCCCAAAGTTAATCGGGCCTTCTGTTCCATTTTCGGCCGATTCGCCCGAACCGCGTCCTTCGGAACTTTTTGTCCCGAATGTCCCAAAGTTAAAAAGTGCACGTTGTCCCGTTTTCGGCCGAAACTCCCGAGTTGTGTACTTCAGAGCTCTTTGTCCCAAATCAAAAAATGCAAACTGTTCCATTTTCGGCCGGTTCGCCCGGACCGCGTCCTTCGCGCATTTTCGTCCCAAATGTCCCAAAATGCATTTGTGCGTCTTCTCCCTGTTTCGTCCGAATCGGCCGAGCCTCGTGTTTCGCGCATTCGCGTCTCACATGTCCCAAGTGAACCTAATACAATTCATACTTAGTTTTTCCCGCTCTACCCGAATATGCTAAATATGAATCTAAGTTGCGGCTCTGATACTATCAATCCGAAGATCAAATTCCAAGGACACCTGGCAGAAAGACGAAGCCTTCAAGACGCCGGTTATATCAGTTTTCAAAGATATCCATTGTCATCTTCAAAATGAAAATTCTTGTGTGTCCCTCGTGGCAAAGACATAGCTGAGACGTGGAAGAAATTCAAGTAGCGGTTTCTGAAGTTGATGGGTCCCTCTCAGTGACCGGCCACCTGTCTTCTTCCCCATACGTTTCTCTTCTTCCCTTTCTTTTTCAGTTTTCTTTGTAATAGGTTGAGGTACTGCGATTTGGCGGTCCTTAACTATTCTTTAGTTAAAAGAAACGGTTACGAAGAGTAACTGAATTGTAAGCTATATAATGGTATTTTCCACGCCATTCCAGGAGGAGGAACTTGGCATATTTTCTGCAAGTGTAAATAGATTATAGAGAAATCAATACAGAAGGACTTTCCTTTCTTTGTCTATCTGATCTCTGTCTGTTCTAAGCTTTCATTTGTTTACTTTGTGAAGATCATTTATCTCAAATTCGTTAGTCTCATCGATTGCATACTCTTCAACTTTGCAAGCATGGTGATCTTGCACAACCAAGAAGGAACTTTGTTTCCTTGATAACGAATCTGTGTTACGTTAAGAAACTTTGCGTTCTGGCAGATGTTATTTACAGAACTTTGTGTCTTTAAATTCCATCTTACTCGTTCTATACGAATGATCTTGTTTTCAATTCACGGTGACTTCGCATACATAAAGAATTACTCTGATATCTATAATTCTGCATGTTTTCCTTTCTGCTCTCTTCCATGCTCTCATTTCCTCAGTCCTTTTGTAATTGATGACCTTCATAGAAAACACTTTCGTGGTATCCAAGTTTAACCAACAAATCATGTCCTGTACATTTGTAAATAGGTTTGTTTCTGAATAAGGGAACCTCTCCCATCAAAGAGGAGGGACTTCTTGTCCCCTGACTATTGCTCTTCTAAAAAGTCCTATTTGAAAACCAACAACATGAAAAAAGAACAAACAAATAAAATCTTCTTATAACATATATGAAAAACCACAACTTCCACTTTTGTATTGAGCGACCAAGCATATTCCTAAATAACAATATTGACCACCTTTGGTAAAAATCAAAAAAACTATTTATACAAATCATTTGAGAGGCTTGCATATAAGAGTGATCATCTTGAATTTTTCCTTCTTCTCGTGAGAAAAAAACAAAAAAACAAAATAATGTCCAATAGTAATTCTTCTTATTTCCTAACTTTATTTCCTTCCACAATCCACTTATGGATATAAACGGACTTTAATAATTTTGTTTTCATTTCATATCCCGATGAATCCTTTTTTGCAGACCAATAACTAAATATGGAACCAACAGAAATTAAAAAGGATCTTGCCAATAACATGCATCCTTCTAAAGAACATACATTTCCATCCACAAAAACATTGAAACGCCAACCTCATGAACAAGAGACTTAGCCATCAGTGCTCCAAACCTGAAAACAATATTCTTTTCTTTCTATTTCATGTTTTCCCATCTCATTGATGGGGCTATGATATTTTCTCTTTTCATATTAAATTTTATTCTTTTCTATTTAATCTTACTATTTTCATATCTCAATTCGGAAATATATGAAAATGTACAGATATAAAGCAAGCTCAAATGTCCCACAGAAACTACTTTGAATTTTATGCAATGAAATCAGGAAATGTATTGGTCGTTTATGGACCAGCTAGTGTAAAAAACACTTCCCCATCAAAATTTGAAATCTTGTATGTGAATATTATTGATAGTAATGGTAAAATGACCATTACCCTCAACATCAACAATATCTTTGTCCAAACATTTGTAAAAAAATTGTTCCTGGCTTGGGTTTGCACATTTCAGATTTCATTGTCAACGAAAAACAAAGTATGAAAGAGGTGATGCAACCAATACAAAAACCAATGCAAAGTATGAAAGAGGTATTACAACCAACGCATAAACTACAATGGAAAATATATCCCCTGTATGCATAAATCAAAGGCTAACAATTGACGTGACAATACAATATTTGTAGACTCATCTGCTCCATTTTCAATTGGCTCCTTCGGTGTTATCGTTACAGGAATCCACAACTGTAACGAACAATACACTCTCTATGTTAAAGACAACGACAATAATATTGGGAAATAAAGATCATTTTTCTCTTTACTTGTACCATAATTTCACTTAATTTATTTTCCCTCGCCCCTCATTAAGAGACGCTTCTCATTTATGTCAAGAAACTAGGCGGCCACCACTTTTATCTTTGTCATTAAATTAAATAAAGTGTAGAAATTATAACAATGCCACTTCTAGTTTTCAAAAATTTCTTGAGACAAAGCTTGGGAGGATTTCACACTATAGCTACAAGTATCTCTTCTTTCATTGACCCTTTACCCCAAACTCAACAAGAATAATTGAGTGAAGAAGTGTTCTTTTGGGTCGAGATAAACCTCCTAACAACGGTTAAAACAGCCGGTGACCGACATCTTCCCATTTCAATTTATTCCTTTCCGCAAGTTTGTAATAATTGTTTAGATTAGTATATTTATGATTGTGGGATTATGATTTAACCAATCAAACTTGTAGGAAAATTAGCTGTCACCATTTCTAAATTCTAATTGCGACAGTTTTTGAAGTATCAAAATTAATTTGGTCGGTGGACCGTATCATAACGTAATTTCACAAAGGGCGCATGGTCGCCGCCACGTGGCCCGCGTTTCCCGCCGTGGTTTTACATGCTCAATTATCGACTTACACGGCGGACAGCATGTGTCCCTGAATTTCGGCATTAATCCCGCAACTGCCGTTACGCTTTGAATCCAGATATATACGCACGACTGACCTTGGCATTTCTCATCCAAAAACAACTTCACCGAGACCATCAAGATGTGGAGGTCTCCCGTTCTCGCCGTATTTTTCATTCATATTTTCGTATGGAGATCTGTCACTGCAAGGAATGGTAAGTTCGATTCTTCCACAGCGTGTAATGTATTCTCCCGAGCAATGTAATGGTGTTTATTTTTTTCTGCCACAGTGTGTAATGCATTCTCCCGAGCAATGTAATGGTGTTTTTTATTTTCTGTGTGGTGTGCAGGGCTTCTTCCGAATGGAAACTTTGAAATGGGTCCAAAACCGTGGAATATGAAAGGGACGTTGATTTTAGGACAGAACTCGCTGCCATACTGGCGAGTCAAAGGCATTGTGGAATACATAACGTCGCAACGTAAGCCGCAAGATTTGATGGTGGTCGTTCCTGAGGGAACGCATGCAGTCAGGCTGGGAAATGAGGCGTCCATTATCAGCCGCATGGTCAGGGTTAACAAAGGATCTTACTATTCCCTTTCATTTCATGCTGCTCGGACCTGCGCGCAGTCTGAGAGCTTGAATGTTTCAGTTCCGCCGTTTTGGGGAGAGGTGCCCATTCAGACCGTGTACAGTAGCAACGGTTGGGATACGTACGCGTGGGGTTTCAGGGCTCCAGAGGATCTGGTTGAGTTTATTATTCACAACCCGGGCGTGCAAGAGAATCCTGCTTGCGGACCTGTGATCGACTCGGTGGCCCTCAAGAAAATGCGTTCGCCAAGATTCTCAAAATGTACATTATTTTTTTTTTAAATTTCAATTTTTTGTTTTGGTTTTAGTTGCTTGAAGAAGTCCATTTATTGCATATGTTTGCAGGTTTGGTCTATATATTTTGGGGGATTTATTATTGGTTGATCAATGGGGGTAAATATCACATATATTAGTAAGGTTAATTAGTCAACCAACCAATGATTAATACGTCTCAAAATGATACATAATCTATTGATTGGTTCACTTTTCAGGGTTGCAAACTCATGTGATGGATAGACACTTAATATTGATAAGCCTTTCAAGAAAATACATTTAATTTTGATTTAGTTGCGTGAAGAGTTTATTTATCACATATGTTTGTAACCCTGACCAATTGACCAACCAATGCCAACCCTGACTAATCAACCAATCAATACCTATAAGCTTGACCAACCAATATGTGAAGAGTCAATTTATCACGTGGCCAATCAATGTCCACCTCTGGTCCCATGTTGATTTTTTCAATTAGCCATACGGGAAAAATGAATCTTGACTTGATAAAATAGGAGCTCCACATTTTTCACCCATTAAACTTGAGAGGTGGTTGGAGAGTAAGGGTTGACAGTTTCCCCCTACTATTTAGGTTGTTATGTTTCCATGTGGCACAAAAAATGCATTCCCGCCACTATTTTTTTGTCATTTTAGGGAGAAATAAATTTCATATTTTAAATATGGTATACTTTTTAGCTCTCTACCCATGAAAGTCTATGGGATTATAAAACAAGGCTCTATCTATGAAAGTATATGGGACCATAAAACCACAATGGGTTCCTAGAATATCCCCTACAAAAATTGTACGGGAAAACGCTCTAAGCCTTACCAATCAACTATTTTTTGGGGGGATTTCTAATTAATTGGTTAACTAGTCAACCTTGCAAACTCATATGTTCACTCAGCTCAAACATGGCATGTCTGACAGGTCAACCAATCAATGATAAATCCTCCCTTGTCCCACTAGTGAACCCAAAATATTTAACAATTTATTAATTGGTTGACTAATTAATTTTACAAACTCGTGTAATAGATAGACTCTTCAGTCATATTTAAGCTGAACAGTTGCCTGTGTTCTTTTTATATTGATATTTGATATGTTTGTGTGCAGTTAATCTGGTGAAGAATGGGGATTTCGAGGAGGGACCATACGTTTTTCCGAACGCATCCTCTGGGGTGCTCATTCCTCCGAGCAAACAGGATGCGATATCGCCAGTGCCGGGATGGATCGTGGAGTCGCTCAAGGCCGTCAAGTATGTGGACGCTCGCCATCGCCATTTTACAGTTCCGCAAGGGAATGCGGCGGTTGAGCTCCTTGCCGGGAGGGAGAGCGTCATTGCGCAGATCATCAGGACAGTCCCCGGTAAGAAATACATCCTCAGTTTTGCGGTGGGAGATGCGGGGAATAAATGCCAAGGGAAACTCGAGGTGGAGGCGTTTGCAGGGAGAGAGACTGTGAAGGTTCCTTACGAGTCGAAAGGAACGGGAGGCTTCAAGATCGCACAGCTTTCATTCACTGCAGTTTCTGAAAGAAGTCGCATTGCTTTCATGAGTGGATTGTACACCATGCGAAGCGACGACGCCGTCACGTTCTGTGGGCCGGTTGTGGATCGAGTCACTGTGCGTTAATTTTAATTTCTTGGTATTTGCAATGGGTGAAGTTGCACGTAAGAATAATAATACCACAACTTTTTCTACCGTTGTTTTGGACTGTAACTCCTTCGGCGGTGAATTATTATATAGAAACATTTCATAGAGAGATCTTCGATCTTCGCCAAATGTTGAATTCATACGTGAGCTCGGTGATCCTATTCTGGCATCCCATAATAATGGTTAGCGTATTTTAGTTTCTCAAGATTCATCAACAAAAGATATTGTTGTTTTGGGAGGGAAGATATGTAAGTAGACTTTCATAAGGGAGAGGATCCCATAACCGTGTACCCTAATTTTAGGGGCACGTAGATATAGGTAGGGGTCTTGTCAACATAAAAAAATTATATTATCGTATAGCATATCATCATGTCACATCAGCATTTTCGTTTCCCGTGTTTATTTGGAGGAAAAAGTAGTTTTTGAATTGATTTAAAATGAAAAAAAATAATATAAAGCATTTGAAAGAGGTACCAATAATATAAAGCATGTGTCACATTGTCATTGGCTCTTAAAAAGTGTCATTAATCAAATAGTGAACAACTATTAGTCATTTTTCCGACAACCAATAGTGAAAATCAATGTACAATTATTGGTACCTACACAATTATGGGGTCTTCTGCGCTAGTGAGGTCACTAGCTCGAGTCTCCCTAAATATATGAATCTCGTCAACAACATAAATAACAACATAAATAATAACTAATTGAACTATACCCACATGTTGCACCAAGGAAAAAAGAATAATAGAATCATGATTCGTCATAATCGACCTTCGATTGGCTTTGGGGGTAACTAACATCATCCACAAAACATGGCGGGCATTCATCTAGGGTTCTAAATTTGAATATGCGAAAGGCTAAGATTGAATATGCGAAAGGCTAGGGTTCTAAATTTGTTTAAAACTGTTTTTAAAAGAAAATTTTTAGTACTTTCTATAAATTTTTTTAATGTTAGTACTTTTCTTCACATTTTTCAGCGTTTGAGGGACTTTCGTTTTTATAGCAGTTCGGAGATTTGCTAGACTAAGTATATATAGAACAAAATTTATGAAATTTATAATTCATTTACGTTTTTGTTCATAATTTTTTTATATTTATAATTTATTTAGGTTTTTTTTGTTTTGTTTTTGTCACATTTTTTACAATTTTTAAAAAATGTAATGGGAATTTATTTTTTCTTTGGAAATGTTTCATGATTTATAATTTTGTATTTTGTACCATTTTATTTTATAATTAAGAATTTCATAATAAATTTAACATTTTTCTAGATAATTTGTATATTCAACATATACACTATTAAATTTATTCCAAATTTATTGTTATTTTTTCATTCAAATGTAATTAATTTATTGTGCATTATCATATAACAAAATATAGAAAAAAACTACTTGCTAAAAATATAAAGTTAAAAAAAATGTTAAATTATTCGATCACTACAATGTGTAATTAAATTAGCTAACACATCTTTAATTCTAATGGTATATTTTCTATAATTATGAAAATTTTATAATAATAGATTTAATTTGATCGGTGTATACACAATCTTAATTTCCAAAAGAGTCATCGTCACCATTTAAGCAACCTTTCTACCCTTGGCTTTGCATGTGTTGTTTTTTACTATTTCCAAATGAAGAGTAATAATAGACAAGTAAGATTTTGATCCCAGATATATACATATCTTCTGCCATCTTTACACACACTTTTTCTCTTCTTGTTTTATACAAGAAGAAAGTCTTGGTCTTTGTCAACATAGAAATTACAATGGAAATCTCAATGCTTTCACCTAACACATTATATTTTTCTATTGAATGTTCATGTCAAGATGCGTAACATATTATCTAACGAAACCAACTAAAAAGAAAAAATAAATAATGACACAATGCCCATTGCTGATTTCAACTCCGGCCTCCTAAAAACATGAAAATTAGAAAGCATTATTTTTACAAACCCAACTAAAAAGCATACCCTAAATACATGGTACTCCAAGAAGATAAACGTACTAAAAACAACATAAATGAAAACATAGTATTTAAGTATTTCGAGAAAACAACCATGATCCAACCTCGAATACTTATGAAAAAGGATACAACGAAGAAGCCAATAAATCAATAATTAACCACCTTATCAAGTGAAGAATTTTTAGGGATAACAATTCAATGGAAATAAAAGGATCCCTTATATGGAAACTAAGTTGGGACATTTATATTCTCTTTGAGATTAGTTTAGAAGAGAGGGTTTTAATGTTTTTTGCATTTTCTTACGTAAATCAAAGAGGTGGTATGTTCTACTAAGAAAATGAGAATGTTTTATTTACAAAAATATAAAAGGGCTTGTGTCATTTAATATTGGTAGAATTTATTTTCAAATATAAAATAGAAGATCGACTATTCAAATTTCACCCATCACAACCAAAATTTACTCAATTAGAATATTTTAATCCAATACCAATATTATGATCTAATTTATATGAAGGGAATTTCTCAACTACAATTTTAATAGTGACTGATTCATTATATTTTTAACAAACCTTAAATTTTTTATATTATTCATTATAAACAAAACATTGTACATCTTTCCAAATTGTTAAAATAATTATGAAACATAATAAACATTTTTTTGTTTGTTTGGCTGGCTATTGTTCCTTCTATTTTGAAACACAATCAAAATATATTGTAAATCATATTATTAATACCCCTAACTTCAACTTTAAACTTGAAAGAGGATCTCAACTCATCAAAATTCCCAAAATTTAACTCAAGTAGTCTTCCTAATGACATTGTCAATTTTTCCTATACTTGTCTTCTATGGTAGGGACAAATTTTTCTTGAACACTTCTTTTAAAAGAGCTTCCAACGCCTCTAAGAAATAGGTTTCCAACATATGTTTATCTCTCAAATTTTTATTTGGAAACTAAGTTGGGACATTTATATTCTCTTTGAGATTAGTTTAGAAGAGAGGGTTTTAATGTTTTTTGCATTTTCTTACGCAAATCAAAGAGGTGGTATGTTCTACTAAGAAAATGAGAATGTTTTATTTACAAAAATATAAAAGGGTTTGTGTCATTTAATATTGGTAGAATTTATTTTCAAATATAAAATAGAAGATCGACTATTCAAATTTCACCCATCACAACCAAAATTTACTCAATTAGAATATTTTAATCCAATACCAATATTATGATCTAATTTATATGAAGGGAATTTCTCAACTACAATTTTAATAGTGACTGATTCATTATATTTTTAACAAACCTTAAAATTTTTATATTATTCATTATAAACAAAACATTGTACATCTTTCCAAATTGTTAAAATAATTATGAAACATAATAAACATTTTTTTGTTTGTTTGGCTGGCTATTGTTCCTTCTATTTTGAAACACAATCAAAATATATTGTAAATCATATTATTAATACCCCTAACTTCAACTTTAAACTTGAAAGAGGATCTCAACTCATCAAAATTCCCAAAATTTAACTCAAGTAGTCTTCCCAATGACATTGTCAATTTTTCCTATACTTGTCTTCTATGGTAGGGACAAATTTTTCTTGAACACTTCTTTTAAAAGAGCTTCCAACGCCTCTAAGAAATAGGTTTCCAACATATGTTTATCTCTCAAATTTTTATTATTCTTATGATTCCTTAAACTCCATAAGATTAATAATGGCACCATTCACCATTCAGAAGCTGAATATTGATATAGATAGACTCCCTCCTCTTGGATTTTCTATTAATGCTCCTGAACTCACTAAACAGGAAGTTAACAGGGTTATACGAGAGGAGCTCACTAATTATTATTTGAAAGTTACATGGTTTTCTCCAAAAGAGCCTTTGAAACCAAAGCTTCTTAATTATTTTCAATTTTATTCCTGCTTCCATGAAGATCAAAACAAAATTCCAGAATACATGAAGAGGTTTTTACCTTCATGCCTAAGGACCCCTTTAGCTCAGTTTCGCATTTGCTCTCACCCTCTTCGGATGGAATATGATCATAGCCTTCCACAACATGAGCGGATTTGTCAGTTGCCTTTCCTAGACCCTGGAAGTGAATATTTCTTTTCAGAGATTCCAATGGATCTTTAAGGAGTCTCATTCGATATGAAGATCAGAAATGCTTAGCTTTATTTATTCGTGAGATACTTCAAATTCGGGAAAGAACACTCAAACTGCAGTCCTCAAACAGAAATGAGTATAGAAATATAAGTTCTTACTTCCAAATCACTGATTTCAGGAATCCTAAGAGATCTCATATGCAGACAACCTGTCTAGATGTGTCAGACAACACACTTTCTATTGGTTTCAAGATTTGCAACCTTCTAGCAGATGATTTGTTGTTTCATTTTTCCTGAGATGTTTTGGCACTTCCTTTATGTTTTGGTTCTTGGTTTGTATTTTCTATCCCATAGGTCATTCTTGGCCTTCTGTGGACATTAATATCTAAATTAAATTAAATTATAAACTTGTTAGTGACACGTTCCTCCCAACCGATTAAGACATCGAGCACAATCTCCAATACGATTCAATTTACATTCATCATTTTTTTAAAATTAAAAAAAACACATCTAAGTTTTCTGAGAAAAATATGATCTAGATTTTAGGGTTTCGAAATCATTATCACAAAACGTGCACTCTGAGCAAGGGTTAAATTTGATGGCCACCTATGCCTGTCAAACTATTTTTAGGTGACAACAAATTTTAAATCTTGCCCTTCAAAATTACAAAATAGGGTTATTTTTATGATGTTAATAAAATATTATTTTATATATATTTAACTATTTCAAATATATTTTTGTATAATTTACCTATAAATCTATATAAAAAACGACGGCCACCCTTAAAATTTGCAAGTTACATGTGACGGTTTTTCCAAATATTTGCAAGTATTTTACGACTAAAATCATGAAAAATGTCTAAACTGCCGTCAAATTTAACCCTAGACTCTGAGGGATCCTAGAAATGGATTCTTTGGTGTATATCCCAAGAAAAGGATTTACTTGGACGGCCTTCGATTGGCTTATGGGGGAACAAACCTCATCCACAAAACATGGCGGGGATTCCAAATAGTCAACGACCTTTAAATATTAGGGTTCCTAATTTGAATAAGCGAGAGGTTAAGATTGAGGAAATTTTTGGTACACAAAACAGTTTTTAAAGAGAACATTTTAGAACTTTCGCTTAATTTTTGTTTTGTTTATGTTTAGTACTTTTCTTCACATTTTTCAACGTGTGAGGGACTTTCATTTATGATTTGACATGTTTTTTATAGTTATTTTACGAACAAAATTTATAATTCATTTACATTTTTGTAATCTTATATTATTTATATTTTTGTATGTTTATAATTTATTTGAATTTTCTTTTACAAATTTTAACAATTTTTCGAAAATGTAGTGCAATTTTTCGAAAATGTAGTGTGATTTTTCTTTTTAGAAATGTTTTATTATTTGTGGTCATTTTATCATTTTTTGACAGTTAAAATTATCGTAATAAATTTGTAAGTAGAAGTTACAATTTAATTGTTGTATCTTTTATAAAAATGTAGAAATATTTCAATTAATATCCTTTTGGAAATTCTTTTAGATAATTTTGTATTTTCAACACACATACACTACTAAATTTATTGTTAATTTTTCATTCAAATGCTATTAATTATATTTAAATCACATATATATTGAATTGCATAAAATTGAAACAATATTTATTTTATTAGCCATCAAAAAAGTGAAACACAATTTATTTTTCATTATCATATATCAAAATATATAAAATAAAGAAAAAAAACTTCTTGCTTAAAATATAAAATAAAGTAAAACGTTAAATTATAAGCAAGAACTATAAAGTAAATCATTTATTTAAATATCAAATTCAAATTAAATAACCTCATATATATATATATATATATATATATATATATATATATATATATATATATTGATGATTAAACGCTTTTGACCGGAGCTATGAACCGGAGGGCGAGGCGAAAACCATACAAAGAGAAGAAAAGAGAAGAAGGAGAAGAGAGAAGGGTGGGCTGAAAACAGCCAACCGGAAGAAGGGAGGAGGAAGGAGAAAGAAGAAACGATGTCGGCATGAACCAAAATTGGGGAAGAACAGGAGAGGAGAGGAGAGACAAAAACACACCGAAAAAACAACGCCACCAGAGGAAAATCCAAAAGGTTCAGTGGTACGCGACGATTTACTTCCCTCAGAAGAAGACTGAACGCGTCACCAACACGATCTTTGAGCTTGTTCCAGTTTTTAATCGTGGAGTGCACCGGCAATAGAGCAACATCAATTTTGATCGCTGGGAGCAACCTGTGATCAAGCCTCCCCAATACGAACATGGGGTTCACATTTTGAGTGAAGTGAAGCAGGTCATGGTATTGGCCGCTAAGCCACTGAATACCCCTACCCGACCCCAGAGCCTGTTCGTCGACTTCCTCTATCCACAGGAGAGGATCAACCTCAAAAATATATTAAATGGAGATAAAAATATAGTTTCTATTTATCATAATAAGTGCAGACATTATAATGTTATTTTGGGATAAAAGTGACACTTTCCCTTAATTAATATTGCAAAATAAAAATAATATTTTGAAAAATTTCAATAATATTTGTTTCAGTTAAAAATTTAGTACAATATTTTTTATAATCACAAATGTTGTTTTGCACTTTGAGTTCCACACTTCTCATATATCATATTGCTTCAAATGACGTAATGACAAAAGTAGCATCTCCTCTCAAGCATTGCCTTGATAATTCTTACATTGAAAAAATGAAAGGGCATAATAATCATATATTCATAAAATTAAAAATTTGATACTAAATTTTTTTGACATAAGAATTTTAAGAGATGAAACAAACTCCAATCCTTGTGGAATTATAAGTAGTTGAATCTATGGATCCAAGACATATTTTTATAACGAGCTAACATTTTCAAGTGAAAAATTTGTAAACACATTGTAATTCAAATTTCATGAAACATGTTTTATATCAATCTGTGCCCAAAGAAGATACAATAAAAATAATAATTTACAACATTAGTCCATGTATAAAATCTAAATGAAAAGTTAGAATCTAAATAATAACACCTTTGTGCAATTGTAACTTACGTAAGGAAATAAATTCTTGGCTTAGACTTATATGAAACCCATTCAGATTCTCCATATTAGAAGCATCTTTAAATGGAAAGAAAGGTAGATCACACTATGTTTTTCAACTACCCCACCCTAAGAGGAGGATCTAGATTTTCACATGTATAGTTTTGTATAAAATCTTGAGAGCTTGTTAAACCTACCTTGCATGTCAATTTAGAACTAGAAGGTGTAAAAGAAAATTTGAAAATAAAAATTAGTGATGACGATTCCCAAAATTTCTCAAGCTTCTTAATTGTGTGACACCCAAACCATTCATTCCTTTAACAAATCAATCAATTTGTCAAAATAACAAAATAACTTGTATTTTTTAATTCCCAAGAAAGAAGAAATATACTATAACTGATCAAAATTTTGGAGTAAAAAATTGTAAATATTATTCCAAATCCCCACATTAATGGGTAACATTTTGCGTGCCCAAGAAAAATGGGAATTCATTAATGGAGGAGGTTATTAGCTTAGCAAAGATATTAAAAAAAAAAATTGGTGCCAAAATGCACTACCTTACATGTATGTTAGTTTTATTGAAAACAAATGAATTGTGAAACTTAAATAAATATGATGTGTGGTGTTTACTATCCATTGCTACCATGTAGTATATTTGGTACAAATTAGCGATCACACTCAAGTAGTGCAATGGATACACCAAAAAGGAGGAGTAGAGGACAATCAATGGTGGCTGAAGAATGAGTTTGTATTTATCATGTTTATATCACGATTATAATAAGGGAGTGTTTATGCAGGGAAATGAGAAAGGTGAGAACCACATGTACATCGTGGGAGACATGAAAATTACATTATAGTGTTTTTAAATAGAGGATAGTAAAAAAAGACACCCTTATAAAGGGCATTTATTAATGCTTAGATGTCATCTGAAGAGAATGATGACAAGCCTCATGTCATTGCCCATGGTATAAAAATTGTCCCTCTCTACTGAAAATAACTTAGGGGAATCCTAAATTTGTGGGTCATGCGTAATTGACTACATGTTAAATGTGGGGGAGATGCTTGACCAAGAATAAATATTCATTCTACCATGTTGATGTCTTGCGTGGAGAAGCTGCATTAAATGTAGATGAGATACAATTTTGTTTATCAGATATTGCATGTTGGTTTCTCTATCAAAGTATGCCTTGACTATGCTCTTGATATCTTCAATCTACACCTTCCTACCTTATCATATGGACATTTTCACCCTCAATTATCTAACCATGACATAGTCAATGATGGAATATCTATCAGTTATAATGATAAGTTTGTTTCTTCCTCATACACCAAGTGTTTCTTACATGAAACATCCATTTGCAATGACAAAATATCGTTCCCACTATAGTTGAGTATTTCAACTCCAAGGTATTACTGCAATCACATTATTGTATTGTTTCAAGATTATAAGCACAAAAGGTAAACCAAAAGATAATGGTAAACAAAAACAAGTTGGAGAGTATGGTATTCTCATCATCATGCCATTTGGACAATCCAACATAGTGATGGCCGGAAACTTAAAATAAAATATATTGTCTAACAATCTTTGTTCCCATCACCTCTTCATAGGATGTGATTCAAAAGTGAAGTCAAGTGATAGGAATTTCTCAGTTGTGTTTGAGGAAAAATATGACCTAGCATGGTGCATATTTATAGTGACCTGACACCTTATTCACTTGTTTAACAAACATCATTTTTTGTCATATCATATTACTATAATAGATAGATGAATATCAAAAATAAAATGGGTGAAAAATTTAATAATTAGAAAATAAATTCTAAAAACCATGCAAGCTAACATAAAAAAGTATTTTAAGGCAAGTGAAAATTAAATAAAACCCAACCATGAGATGAAACTCCTAGTTATCCATTTCACCATTACTTATCATGCTTCGATTATCTATCTATTCAAAATTGAGAAATTTAAAATTTGATAAAATAGGGAAAAAAACTTTCTAATTAATGTTTAAAATGGCATAATGATTTTGGATTAAATGAAATTTAGTTTTTTACTAGCCAACACAAAGACATGAATGGAAATTTGAAAAGAAATAGGTGGAAATCAAATCCTTGAATTTTTGACACATGTTACACATTCTCATAATGTTCCTACCCAAATAATATTTTCTATCTATACTCCACATCATCCTCTCTGTTTCCCTCACAGTATTCATGCAAGTGTGTTCCATGCTTATTTCCCTGGGTAAAATTAAAACTGAAAAAGAGGAGCTACTTAGAGTGTGGTTCCATGTTGGGGGCTACTAGTGTTATTTATCTAGGAAATGGGGTCCCATGTATAAAACATTTTTTATGCTAAAATCCAAAAAAAATTGTAAAAATTCCAAGTATATACACTTTAAGGAGGGGATTTCCAACCCCGTAAAGTAATTGGGGGCACAAAAATCAGCTGCTTAAAATTTTTAGGGAGATTTCGCGATGTGCTTAGCATTTATGTTTAATATTACCTCCTATTTTTTCCTTTCAATAATTTGTTTGGGATTTATGGGACCATACTTATATTATCGCTAAAGAATCTTATTTTGTATTTGTAGAGAAGAATAAAAAATCATGAGACCCTATTAATGCTAAAATATCTTATTTTTCTCTCCCGCACATGCTCAACAAAATTAGCTTGCCCCTTGCATGGGACCATGACCTTAGTGCCACAAAAGTTAGCATTGCGATTGTGTTTCAAACCTAGACCTCATCTAAGATAAATAAATGTGTAACTAGAATTTACTTTCTTTCATCCCATGTGGAATTCATTTTGCTATTTCTTTAGATTATTTATATTTATTTCATAGGATTGCCTAGAATTTAGAGTATGTGTTTTTTAAAATCAAGGATTTTAATAGTTTGTAAATTGGAGGGATGTGATGTATTGATATTGTTGGATTGTGATTTGGTTTTGAAAGGAAACTTTGGAATCTGAAAGATGGATTTAATTTACATATTGAAGATTGCAATGGAATCAACATGCTCAGAAGCAGGGTGTCATGTTTTGACATAATTACATTATTCTTGCTTGAGACATGATTCTCATATTAGGAGGTTTTTTGTCCAGATATCTCTAGGATGGATGACCCTATCCATCATGAATGTTCATGATGGGGTTAACCAAAATTGAACCCGTGACTTGGTAGCTATAAATTTTTCCACCTACCACTGTACCACACATATTTTTGACAAATCATATTCAAAAATTTGATTTTAACTTTGACTGTGAACGTGCATGAAACTTAGGTTGCTGCCTCTAGGACTAGGGGACTCTTTCACAACTGCCAACACTTTTTTGATTTATTTCTTCATTTTGAATCCATTCATGTAAGGGGGAAAATCCACTACGTATCGGGTTCAAAATACAGTCTCTATGTTTGTTTTCTTGTGGCACTGAGTAGCTTCCCTTTTTAGTTTTAAACTCTAGTAATTACAGGAAAACAATCAATGAACAAAATTTGGGAAAATATTAAATTGTGACTCTATAAGATTTCTTATGTTGTTTAGTGTAAGTTGATCTTTGATTTACAAGGACAATTTTTTACTAATAAAACCATCAAAGTGTCTTGAGAAAACAAAAACTGTAAAAAATTGAGGGAAAATTTATTAGATCTTGACAACATTTGAGACTATTCTTAAGGACGAAATATTTGTACATGTCTATGGAAGATTCAATAGACTTTGTAAAAAGAGAGATCAAGATGTTGTAGATAAGTTAGGGTTCCAAAATTGGAAGTACAATATTTTAATCCATTGTAGTGCCTTAAATTTAAGATTTTGAGATGTTGAAGTTGGTGAATGGTTGAAGGAAATTATTTCAGGTCAGAGAAGTGACTTAGATTTAGTTTTTTGAGATTTATTATCTGTCTTATGTTTAAAGACAATTAGTTTAGATTTGAGAAATTTTAGGTGCTTAATTATTTGAGAGAATGAAAAACAAAGAGTTGTGAAGGGAGATTTATGTTGCTTTCACATTTGTCTAATATTAAAATTTGCATATTGGTTAGGTGATTTGATGGGGATAATAGAGCTTCAATGTCATGGCATCCACTCAAATCGAGCCCTTCCATATCAGATGGAAAAACAAATTCTCATTTTTTACCGGCCCAAATTTGGTTTAGGAAAATATATGTTATATGGAGTAGGTGTTTGGAAACTGAAATAGTAGGAAATGTAGGTCATAGGATGAAAACTGCTGGGATTGTAGCTTTATTGGTTGGTTGAATAAAAGATACAATACAAACCCACCTCCATCCACTAAAAATAATTTTTTTTTGCGTAAACATCACAGTTAAAAATCATAGGTTACGGGTTCAAATTGTGTGCATGATACACATTCTAAAATGTATCTTTTGTACACAACACCATATGTTTACAACAAAATAATTTAGTTAAAAATGTAAAAAGTTAATGGCTGTATGTATTATATAGTATATTATATGGACATAAACTAGAAATCGTATGTGAAATGTATGATGGAAATGTAGAAGATAATGAATAGAAGAAATAAAATTGGAAGAAGTGAAAAATAAGGAGAGGAAGGTGGGAGATGAAGAAGGGGTTTGATGGAGGATGGGTGAAAGGGTGCTGAAAACAACCATCTCTGATTAAGAGTCATGAATATTTACTACAATGGAAAGAGGAATGTGATAAAATGGTATTGGGTGGTTGCGAGCCTCCTTCAGACTTTAACTGAACAATCTGCGGAGATGAAGGAAAGAAAACTTCCATAATCTATGGCCCCAAAATTTAGGGCATCATGTAGAGCTTGAATGAATTGCACAAATTTGAGATCCAAAATACTCCACACTTCGATACTCATGTCATTTGAACCTGAATACAAAAATCTTTGTTTCTTGTTCATAGCTAGGGAAGAAATGGAATCCATGTCCTTCAACCATGGATACTATCTATACTTTGGTTGTCAAGAAGGAAACCATTCTCATCATGTGACAGGGGATAATATGAGTGATAGGTAGATGTTATATGTCGATCGAGCTTTACGATATTAAGGTTTTCGATTGGAAGACATTCAATTTGTTAGATACATATTATATAAGAAAAAGAAATGAATGGAAATATGGAAATAAAAAGATGGGAAGTAAATACTTACAAATTTGGTGCGATAAAAAATGTAATAATGTAAAATCAATTTCAATAATAAATCTAAAAGCATATGTTCAATCCCCACCACCTAAGAAAGAGCTAATAGTCAAGATTTATGAAAGATTCGATGGTAAATATTTGATAAAGAGCCAATGGTCAAGATTGAAGGGAAGTTATTGATCTATATAAATTTAAATAAACCAATAAGGAAAAAATTGGTTTTCATGCTAAATATGATTTTGTTAGCTTTCAAGTGAAGGAGGGAATGCAAACCAAGAAAGAAATGGGATGGAGGCTAGGTGGCTATAGTCGTTAGAAAAAAAAGTAGTGAACAAAGAATGGAGGTAGTATTTTGGTGGATAGAGGAACATGGGTTAGAATTGAAAATTGAGCCCCTCCAATAGTAAAGTCATATGAGCGACATATAGAATTTATCCACAGATCAAACTTTTATTTTTTATTTAAGTTTTTTACAATGCCATTATCATTGATTGGATGACGTTTGATTTGTAAGCTTGAATATATGCATGAAATTGTTCATGCACTGGTAATGATGAATATATAGTTGAGCCCCTACATTAGTTGGTTATATGGGTGAGAGGTAGATGTTATATACCAATTAATATTGATGACATCAAGTTTCCGGATTGGATGACATTTAATTTGTTAGATAACACGAAGACATGGATGAAAAATTTGAAATAAAAAGGTGGCAAGTAAATATTTGTGGCTTTGGTGTAGTAAATAATGTAATAACATAAAATAACTGTGAATTAAAAGTTGAAAACCATCTTTTCAATGCTCATCACCTAACAAAGAGGTAATGGTCAAGATTTCTGAAAGATTTGATGGGAATTATTTGATAAAGAGCCAAAGGTCAAGATTGAAGGGAAGTCATTGATATGTGTTAAATTGAATAAAATAATAAGGAAACATATTGGTTTCCCTATTAAATATAATTTTTTAGCTTTGAAGGGAAGTAGGGAATAGAAACTAAGAAGGAAAATGAGATGGAGGTTGTGGCTATGGAGTTAGGGAAATGAGTGATAAACATTAAAGGTCATGAATCTTCGTTCCAATCAATGGAGGAATGTGATAACATGGTATTGGGTTGCCCTTATCTTTCTTTGTACTATAACTAAACAACTGGCGGAGCCAATGGAAAGCAAACTGCTAGGTCTGATGTCCCCAAAATTAAAATTAAAATTAAAATATTGAATGGGCTCCACACATTAGAGAACCAAAATCCTCCACACTTTGATAGTCATGTTTGACGAACTCAAATATAATAGAACTTATTTCTTATTTCCAGCCAGGGAAGAAATGGTGCCCATGTTCTTCATCTGGAGGCACTATCTATGCTTTGGTTGGGATGAAGGAAAATTTTTATCGGCATGAGACATGGGTTGGTGTGAGGGATAGTTATATGTTATATTCATATCAAGATTTATGACATCAAGGTTTTCGATTGAAATCCATTTAATTTTTTAAAATCATGTTAGATAAGATGAAGACATGAATGGAAGTTGGAAATAAAAAGGTGGGAAGTAAATACTTGTGGCTTTTGTGTAATAAAAAATACAATAACATAAAATACATTTGAATCAAAAGTTGAAACCCATCTACTTGATCCCTAACACCTAAGAAATAGCCACTAGTCAAGATTTGTGAAAAAATCAATGGGAAATATTTGATAAAGAGTCTATGGTAAATATTGAAGGGAAGTATTGATCTACATTAAATTGAATAAGATAATAGGTAAATTGATTGGTTTTTGTCCTCAATATGACTATTTTAGCTTTGAAGGGAAGGAGGGAATGCAAACCAAAAAGGAATATGGGAAGGAGGATAGGTGGCTATGGTGGTTACAGAAACAAGAGGTGAACATAGAATGAAGGTAGGATTTTGGCGGATGGAGGAACACGGGTTCAAATTGATAATTGAGCCCCTCCAAGCTAGGTCATACAAGGGACATGTATATTTTATCTACCAATCAAAATTTTCTATATTTTTATTCTCATTTTTTACGACATCATTATCATCGATTGGATGGTGTTCAATTTGGTAGATAGGATGAAGACATGAATGTAAGCTGTTGGAAATAAAAAATTGAAAATTAAATAGAAACATGTCCCACACTTATTCCATGGCTCATAAATTGCTATTTCCCAAATAATATCAGTTGTTGATACCTCTTGGTAATAAAAAAAATATATCTATTATATGTGCTCCACTTCATAGTCATGATCTTTCTCACACTCTTCACGTGAGTAAAATTCATGCTTAAAAGTCCCAAAATTAAAATAGGGTAATTCTAATAGGTTTCATGTTCAAAACCCATCCACAATGTTTTCTTCATGTAGCAATTTACAACCACCCTTTTGAATTATAAGCTCGAGTATTTGTAGGAAACATTTAATGCACCGATCACATGAGTTACATGTAGATGTTATATACCAATCAAACTTGAGGACATCAAGGTTGTCTATTGGTCAAAATTTAATTTTTTAGACAAGACGAAGGTCTACATGAATGGAAGGTTGGAAATAAAAAGGTGAAAATGAAATAGTTACGTCTTTGGCATAGTAGAAAATGCAACAACATAAAATAAATTTGAAAATAAAGTTGAAACTCATATTTTTAATCCCCAACACTTAATAAAGGGCTAATGGTCAATAATTTGAAAGATTAGATGGGAAATATTTGATAAAGAGTTGACAGTCCAGATTGAAGGGAAGTTATTGATTTCCATCAAAGTGAATAAACCAATAAAGAAACAGATTGGTTTCCCCATTGAATGTGATTTTGTTAGCTTTGAGGGGAAGGAGGGAATATAAACTAAGAAGGAAGATGGGAAGGAGGTTGGATGGCTATGGTGGTTAGAGAAACAATAGGTGATAAAAAATGGAGGTAGGATCTTGGCGGACAGAGGAACACATGTTGGAATCCCCATATGGTGTCATCTTAAATAAACAAATTGTAAACTTGTCTATTATAGTATGTATCAAAAAATAACATAATCATGACAGGGACTAGGTAGACCCTAAATTCATCACAATTAAGAGTTGAATTTGATGCATGTTTACATTTTTTATGATTATAACCATAAAATACTTATGAATCTTTGCACTAAGTGTCACATATAACATGAATATTTAAAATATAATTGTCAAGTTGTATATAGATATGTATACAAACCATATATATATATATATATATATAATAAATAAAAAATATCATTTTTTATGTTTTATTATTAGTGTATGTTTAAAGGGTAAAATTTTAAAAAATATCGTGACCTAAAAATTGATTAAATATTGGCTTGCATTAAAAGGAGTAAGATTTTTAATTGATTTAATTTTTAAAAAACAATTATATACGACGCACAATGATAAATATTATTTTTGAAAATATGATAAAACAATCATCCCTCTATCATATCGGGGAGCAAAAGTAGTTGTCGTCCCGTGATGACCGACCACGATAAAAAATGGTATTCCAAAATTCACGGGGAATAATATAATCCCCAAAATTCCTTCCCCTTCTCTGAACTGCCCATCCTGTCGACCTTGAAAATGCCCAGAAAACCTTGTAACTCCACTCCTTCCCTTCACTGCCTTATACAACCACCAGGAACCCACTGCGACAAAACCTTTTAAAACTTCACCTCACCCCTCAAAACAAGGTAGTTTTAAGAATAATGTGCTCACAAAAAATTGTCACAATCTCTGTCTCTGGCTTGTAAATAGCCTTCAAAATGATGAATTTTTTCCAAAAACCACTGTTAAACCTGTAAACAGGCCGCACACTACTGAAAACCACTGCTTTAGCTTTGTTAAATTAAAATATGAAATTCTTATGTCATTGACACACATGAGGATTTGAAGATTGAAGGAAACCATGAGGTGAACGTGATGGTTAGAGAAGTTTCCAAATTTGCATTTGAATGCCTTGCAAGTGAGAGGTATTTTGTATGAGTTAAATCAAACATGCACACAAAGATAAATATGTAACCCTAATATCTCCTCATTTTACTATATACAAATTGATTTATCTGGCTCTATATCTGTATCTGTAGTGGGTTCAATTGTCTCTGAGAAGAAACTACTGCTTGTTTCTGGTTTCTTTATTGTATGCAGAAGAAGAATATTTAGGATTATGAGGCACTTCATTCGGGCGTAATTTCTAGATGTATTGATTTTACTTCTTCTTCTTCTAAGTACCTATGCCACATGCACTATAACCTTTGTAGCACCATTCTTGAGGTACACGCTATCACTAAAACCTTTTCATCACGATTCTCAAGGTAGATGACAGTATAGGGGCATGCATAAGCGTTGGATTGTAACACATTTCCTGTATCCTAGCTCTGCACCATCGATTATCTGTAATTCGTCAGAAGTAGTTGAACTCATTCCAATATAGAAACACCTTTTGCATAATAAACTCTTGGGTGAGAAAAAATGTTGTTTAAAGATAAATATATAGTTTTCAATAAGTTAGGGGAAGTTATGTGCAAGAAGATAAGGCTTGTGATGAGTGAGGAGCTTGCAAGTGACAATAATGAATCAAAGTGGTGTGTATTCCATTTTTCACCATTAAAGTAAACATCAATTTATGTGAAAGTCCCATAAATCTCTTCATCCATTTTACCATATTTGAAGATAATATTTTTGGCTCCATTATCTCCATATGCATAGCTATCGGGGTATCCCTTTTTCATCCATGCTATAAGAGATCCCACATAATTTACTTCCCCCATTTTAAGTTTTAGTTGATTTTTGTAGATAAAGCAAAGTAAAGGGACATCAAATGAGTTTCATCAAAGAAATGATGGTTTTCACTTCCACCTTTAAGAATGCTATTCCTAAGAAGGGTCTGGCTACATTATTAGAAATGGTATCTATATCATACTTCTTTTCATGCCAGTAGATTTACAATACATGAAAATAATGAAAAATGTATGTTACAAAAGTACTTATCTAAATTATAAACAATATGTAATGCCCACTTCCCTTCAACACTTATTATATTTTGATCTCGACTACTATTGGTTATATACATGGATATTTTTGTATCATTTTGGCTTAGCATGATGATTAGATGATAGAGATACTTGGATTATTGATGGATTTTGATTCATAGTATGATTTGTGTAGATTTCTTAGAGAGACATTTTATATTGATGATGATGTATTGTTGACATATTTATATATTTCTGACATTCGACGTCTTCGTCATATTGAGTAGAATTTAGTAGTGAACTAATCTTGTGATCTTATTAGTATTGATGAAATATAGAATGGAAATGTTATTGAAATTTTAAAATAGTAACATTATTTTCTGAGATGATGATTTAATTTATGTATGGATGATTGTTGACTTATATGCATATATTTTATCTTGGATGTTTTGATGCGGCCTCAAGGCCAAAGGGGGTATTGTGTGTTTTGCAGGTGATTATATCACAACAATCAAAGGGGTATTAGAGAAAAACCACAACAAAATACCAGGTGGATACGAAAATGGTCACCATGGAAACTTGTGTTATGTTGTGTGTGTTTTATTTGTGGTTAGGAGGTCCCCATGGGGGGATGACCTCCAATTGTGACTAAGGGGTTTGTGTGTTGTTCTTTTCTTTTCCTTTATTTAATTTTAATGCATGTGATTTTATGGTGATGTAATTCCCTTTTATCATTAATTAAGTTATGTGTATAAATTAGTAAACTAATCATGTTAATAAACTAATTATGGATGGGAAAAAAAGAAGTCATTTATTAGATTAGATGGTTCTTTGGTTTATGTGTTTTAACTTGAGTGTATGTGATCTTGAGTGTTGTACACTTCACCTCATCTTGGAAATTCGGATTTGGCCTTAAGGGTCAATTTTGGAGGCTTGTGGGACAAGATAATCTTGTCCCACACCTCTTAATTTCTTATACCAACCCTACCTATGGGTTGGGGGGTCAAAAATAGACTCCATTATGTATTTTGGAAGGCAAAAGGTGAGTTTTAATTGCACTTTCTTACATGTGTTTAATAGAGGTAAGCACAATTATTTTCTCAAAATTGCATTGAAATATGATAATTATAGATTAAAATTTGAATTGAATACATATTTTTTATTGTTACAGTTAGAGGTCGAGGGAATCAACCACAACCAAACCCTTGTTATTCCTGTCATCCCTCCCGACACTCCCACAATTGCTCAACATCCCTCGGGTAGTCAAGAAGATTTAGCAGCCCAAATAGTTGAAAACAAAATTGAAATTGAGGATTTAATCAAAACAATGAGGGATGCACAATCTACAAACCCCCACCGCACCTCTCTTGCAAACACATTGGAGGCATTACTTGTTCAAATTGACGTGGCAACGGGGAAAATTGATCATTGGACAACTTACAGAGAGGGTTGTAGGGTTTATTATTCCAACAAATTGTCATATGTGGATGTAAAGAAAAAATAAATTTCAAAAGACCTCATATGCACCTTATTCACGGACCCCCACACTAATTTTCCTGTTCCGTTGACATGTAAATGATTTCCCATCCATTGGTGCAATAATAATTTGATTAAAAATAATTTTTGGGACCGATGGTGGATGGTGTTTGATTTTCCACCTTGTAATAACAACGAGGTGCCACTATACTTTCTGAGGAAACTCTATTGCGAGTTTATCCTCAACGAGATCCCAAATTATTTTGATTTCTGAGATTTCCAGGGCCGAGGAAAAGGATCTACACAGGATCGACCAGGTGCACAACGTGCACCTATTCAGTAGGGTAGATTCCCCACACAGAAGCCCCCTCACCCTGAGATTGTCCCTCAAGCAGTGAAGGAGACAGTAGAGATTGATACACTCCACGCGCTTCAGGGGCTATCTGTGACCCTTGTTCGACATACGAGGGAGATTTCTGAGCCAGATGCTCATGGAGGTACACAGAGTATTCCCTCAGGGAGTACTAGCATGAGGCCACATCTTTTCTCGTCATGTGGTAGCATATGTTTGGGGCCCGAGGAGGACGATACTTTCATGCGTACTGATTTTGGTGCACCTGGTGCTAGGGGTGAACATGATAATGTCACTATGTCAGATGTCCTTTTGAGTGAGACATTTGGATTACATTCATCGGCGTCACCTTCGCAGGTAAATTTGTTATGTTTTGTTATGTGTGTTACAAAAAGTTTGGAGTACCTGATTTACTTATATATGTTAAATTTTTGAAATAATTGTATTTGTACATGTACATGCATTGATATTACAGCGCGCGGGAGGCACATCTTCATCCCGACCACAGGCGGCGAGCACCATGCATACACATACATTCACAGAGGTAATTTAGAATGTTAATTATGTAAAATTTTCACATACATGTGTGTGTGTGTGTGTGTGTGTGTGTGTGTGTGTGTGTATATATATATATATATATATATATATATATATATTAATTTTGAAGTCAAATATATGTATGTTCTTGTATGTCCATCTAACTCACGTGATATACATGTTTGATAAAGATGTTGACTTCACTAGACACCCCACCATCTCTGCGACAAGTAGATAAAGGTGTTGCCACTGTGATTTCATCTGCGCAGCAACTCACTGAGGTATTCAAACAACACGTAAATTTTGTTAAATTTCTCGTGTAATTCATATTATGTTAAATTACATGTTAGTAATGTCTTTCATTGTAGAATTATTAAATTATGTTAATAATATCCTTCATTGTGTATATGCAGGAGTTACCTGTGACAGGTAGCAGCCCTGTTCATTTGATTCACAGGCGTGGCGGGGTAAAAACAATAGTTCTATATTGATAAAATTAGTTAAAATATTGTCATTATGTAGATACATGTACTTAGTTCTATTTTCACTAATTCTGATGTTAGATTTTCTGATCTTATGTGTATGTAGGGAACTTCAACCCCCTCCATTTTGACTTCGAGGGCACAGACTCCTCCATCTCATCATCTTCGTACCCCCGTTCGTACTGCAGGAGCTCCCGATGACTCATCTGAGCGTGAGATGCAAATTCGGCATGATCGAAACTTGCGGTAAGTTTGTGTATTTATGTAAATACTTTCATTCTAGCATGGTCTTAAATACATGTTGAAAACATATATAAATTAAGTTTTGACAAAAAAAACATTGTTTGCATTTACAGGCTCATCTACAGGTGAGTATTCAGTGGAAGAGGACTCAAAGCATGGGCTCAGATGATCCAAAGTCATCTCATGGATCTCCATCTTCGTCTAAGGGAGGGCCTTCTTCGAGCAAGGCCAAGAGAGGGATAGATTTTGATGAGTAGGAAATATATATGTCTTACATGACACTGTTTTTGTATGCCTATGTGCATGGCATTGTATGTACGCCTATATGGCATTTGAACTTGATGGTATATGACCTATTTGGGCATTTTTGTATTTATTATGCACATTAAAATACTATTTGGAACTTGATAATTTTGTATGAGACCTTACATTTCTGAGATTATTTTCGCATGAATCTAATATGATGTGCACTTGACAATATTTAAGACATTATGGATTATTTTTTCATTTATTGGTGATGTACATGTACTAGCATTTTCAATGTATAATATGCATCAAACTTTGGAAATCAATATTTATATAATGTATGTATATAAAGAGTTACCTAATCTGAGTAATTATTCATTCAATTTATCAATGTGTATATGTGTATTTACCTTACTTGCGCTTCTTCTTGCTCATGGTCTCTTTGTACTGGTTCCTATCTTATCATGCACTTACTACATTCTTCTATGCTTCGTAGTCTTCTCCCCTGTTAAAACACCCGAGAGTCGTCACAATTTGATGCCTTTCATCTGTTGATATTTTGAGAATGTCTCTCCATATACATTACTCCAATGCTTGAGAATGTCTCCAGATGCAATGACATTCTGATTCAGACACTCAATGATTCTTGATTGTCTAATCCTGTCCAATTCATGTTATTACCTTTAAATCTGTAGGCATTTCAAGTTATTTGGAAATCACATCACACCCTTCACTAGGCTTGATGACTACCCCTATCCTTTTTAAGGCACTTTTGAAAGCATCCATGGGTTTATCATAACATAAATTATCAATGAATGGAAGGTCACTAAGCCGTAGGCCAGCTGAATCCCATCCAGAACTAAACAAGAAATATTTACTAGGTGATTGATAACTCCCATGTGTTCTTAGACATACCCCTATCAAATTCATTCTTAAGCCAATCTAGTCATTCAGGGCTCTTAAGGGACTACGCCCGACGAGGTAGCCCAAAGCACGGGGAGCGTAGGGAACCAAAAAAAATGCCTCCACTAGTTCACCTAGCCACCCCGATGTGTTGGCATAGTTGGTTCGGTCCCACGAGCTTCCGTTTGCAAACTACAACCTCTGGCAGCCCTACACTGACTCAGACTGCACTATTTCGCGCGTTTGCAAACAATAGCACAACGAGAGAACCGGATGGAGATGGAGAAAACCACGAGAGGATTTTGTAGAGGGCCCTGACATGGAGGTCTTGGATCTGAACGAGACGTCTCTAGGTGCCACGGAGTCTGAGAAATCACCCATCGAAGATATGGCGTGTTTGGGCCTCAGGGCTCTTAAGGGACTACGCCCGGACGAGGTAGCCCGAAAGCACAAGGAGCATAGGGAACCAAAAAAAATCCTCCAATAGCATTCACCAGGCCACCCCAACGTGTTGGCGTAGTTGGTTTGGTCCCACGAGCTTCCGTTTGCAAACTACAACGTCTGACAGCCCTACACTGACTCAGACTGCACTATTTCACGCATTTGCAAACAATAGCACAACGAGAGAACCGGATGGAGATGGAGAAAACCATGAGAGGATTTCGTAGAGGGCCCCAACATGGAGGTCTCAGATCTAACGAGACATCTCTAGGTGCCACGGAGTCTGAGAAATCACCCGTCGAAGATATGGCGTGTTTGGGCCTCAGGGCTCTTAAGGGACTACGCCCGGACGAGGTAGCCCGAAAGCACAGGGAGCATAGGGAACCAAAAAAAAGCCTCCACTAGCATTCACCTGGCCACCCTGACATGTTGGCGTAGTTGGTTTGGTCCCACGAGCTTCCGTTTGCAAACTACAGCGTCTGACAGCCCTACACTGACTCAGACTGCACTATTTCACGTGTTTGCAAACAATAGCACAACGAGAGAACCAGATGGAGATGGAGAAAACCACGAGAGGATTTTGTATAGGGCCCCAACATGGAGGTCTCAGATCTGACGAGACATCTCTAGGTGCCACGGAGTCTGAGAAATCACCCGTCAAAGATATGGCGTGTTTGGGCCTCAGGGCTCTTAAGGGACTACGCCCAGACGAGGTAGCCCGAAAGCACGGGTAGCGTAGGGAACCAAAAAAAATCCTCCACTAGTGTTCACCTAGCCACCCTGACATGTTGGCGTAGTTGGTTTGGTCCCATGAGCTTCCGTTTGCAAACTACAGCCTCTGGCAGCCCTACACTGACTCAGACTGCACTATTTCACACATTTGCAAACAATAGCACAACGAGAGAACCGGATGGAGATGGAGAAAACAACGAGAGGATTTTGTAGAGGGCCCTAACATGGAGGTCTTAGATCAGATGAGACATCTCTAGGTGCCATGGAGTCCGAGAAATCACCCATCGAAGATATGGCGTGTTTGGGCCTCAGGGCTCTTAAGTGACTACGCCCAGACGAGGTAGCCCGAAAGCACGTGGAGCGTAGGGAACCAAAAAAAAAGCCTCCACTAGCATTCACCTAGCCACCCTTGATGTTTGGCATAGTTGGTTTGGTCCCACGAGCTTCCGTTTGCAAACTACACCCTCTGGCAGCCCTACACTGACTCAAACTGCACTATTTCACGCGTTTGCAAACAATAGGACAACGAGAGAACCGGATGGAGATGGAGAAAAACAGGAGAGGATTTTGTAGAGGGCCCCAACATGGAGGTCTTAGATCTAATGAGACATCTCTAGGTGCCACGGAGTCTGAGAAATCACCTGTCAAAGATATAGCGTGTTTGGGCTCAGGGCTCTTAAGGGACTACGCCCGGACGAGGTAGCCCGAAAGCACGGGGAGCATAGGGAACCAAAAAAAAGCCTCCACTAGCATTCACCTAGCCACCCCGACATGTTGGCATAGTTGGTTCGGTCCCATGAGCTTCCGTTTGCAAACTACAGCCTCTGGCAGCCCTACACTGACTCAGACTACACTATTTCACGTGTTTGCAAACAATAGGACAACGAGAGAACCAATGGAGATAGAGAAAACCACTAGAGGAATTTGTAGAGGGCCCTGACATGGAGGTCTCAGATTGGATCTACGAGACATCTCTAGGTGCCACGGAGTCTGAGAAATCACCCGTCGAAGATATGGCGTGTTTAGGCCTTAGGGCTCTTAAGGGACTACGCCCAGATGAGGTAGCCTGAAAGCACGGGGAGCATAGGGAACCAAAAAAAATCCTCCACTAGCATTCACCTAGCCACCCTGATGTGTTGGCATAGTTGGTTTGGTCCCACAAGCTTCCGTTTGCAAACTACAACGTCTGGCAGCCCTACACTGACTCAGACTGCACTATTTTGCACATTTGCAAACAATAGGACAACAAGAGAACCAAATGGAGATGGAGAAAATTGCAAGAGGATTTCATAGAGGGCCCTGACATGGAGGTCTTGGATATGATGAGATGTCTCTAGGTGCCACGGAGTCTGAGAAATCACCCGTCGAAGATATAACGTGTTTTGGCCTCAGGGCTCTTAAGGGACTACGCCCGGATGAGGTACCCCGAAAGCATGGGGAGCATAGGGAACCAAAAAAATCCTCTACTAGCATTCACCTAGCCACCATGACATGTTGACATAGTTGGTTTGGTCCCACGAGCTTCCGTTTGCAAACTACAAGCATCTGGCAGCCCTACACTGACTCAGACTGCACTATTTCACGCGTTTGCAAACAATAGGACAAGCGAGAGAACCGAATGGAGATGGAGAAAACCTATGAGAGGATTTCATAGAGGGCCCCAACATGGAGGTCTTGGATCTAATGAGACATCTCTAGGTGCCACGGAGTCTGAGAAATCACCCGTCGAAAGATATAGCGTGTTTGGGCCTCAGGGCTCTTAAGGGACTACGCCCGGACGAGGTAGCCCGAAAGCACGGGGAGCATAGGGAACCAAAAAAAATCCTCCACTAGCATTCACCTAGGCCACCAATGTGTTGGCATATTTGGTTCAGTTCCACGAGCTTTCATTTGCAAACTACAGCCTCTTGTAGCCCTACACTGACTCAGACTGCACTATTTCGCGCATTTACAAACAATAGCACAACGAGAGAACCTGATGGAGATGGAGAAAACCACGAGAGGATTTCATAGAGGGCCTCAACATGGAGGTCTCATATCTGACGAGACATCTCTAGGTGCCACGGAGTCTGAGAAATCATCCGTCGAAGATATGGTGTGTTTGGGCCTTAGGGCTCTTAAGGGACTACACCGGGCGTGGTAGCTCGAAAGCACGGGGAGCATAGGGAACCAAAATGAAGCCTCCAATAGAATTTAGCATGCCACCCTAACATTTTGGCGTAGTTGGTTTGGTCCCATAAGCTTCCATTTGAAAACTACAGCCTCTGGCAGCCCTACACTGACTCAAACTGCACTATTTCACGCGTTTACAAACAATAGGACAACGAGAGAACCAGATGGAGATGGAGAAAACCGCGAGAGGATTTTGTAGAGGGCCCCAACATGGAGGTCTTAGATTTGATGAGACATCTCTAGGTGCCATAGAGTCTGAGAAATCACCCGTCGAAGATATGGCGTGTTTGGGCCTCAGGGCTCTTAAGGGACTACGCCTGGACGAGGTAGCCCGAAAGCATAGGGAGCGTAGGGAACCAAAACAAAGCCTCCAATAGCATTCAACAGGACAACCTGACATGTTGGTGTAGTTTTTTTGGTCCCATGAGCTTCCGTTTGCAAACTACAGCCTTTGGCAGCCCTACACTGACTTAAACTGCACTATTTTACGTGTTTGCAAACAATAGAACATCGAGAGAACTAGATGGAGATGGAGAAAACCATGAGAGGATTTCATAGAGGGCCCTAACATGGAGATCTTAGATCTAATGAGACATCTCTAAGTGCCATAGAGTCTGAGAAATCACCCGTCGAAGATATGGTGTGTTTGGGCCTCAGGGCTCTTAAGGGACTACGCCCGGACGAGGTAGCCCGAAAGCATGGGGAGCGTAGGGAACCAAAACGAAGCCTCCACTAGCGTTCACCAGGTAACCTCGATGTGTTGGTGTAGTTGGTTCGGTCCCATGAGCTTTCGTTTGCAAACTACAGCCTCTGGCATCCCTACACTGACTCAAATTGCACTATTTCATGCGTTTGCAAACAATAGCACATCGAGAGAACCATATGGAGACAGAGAAAACCGCGAGAGGATTTCGTAGACTACATAAATCTAACCTAAATAGTCAGAGGAACAGACTAAATCAGCATTCTATTTCTCATATATAAAAGAATTTCTACCTTAAAAAAGGAAACTATGGGTGAATGCTCAATCAAAAAATAAATTACAATTCTAAACGAGTTTTAGGCTCAATTATCAATACTTCATTGCATTTTTTTTGCCAGTATGCTACTTTTGGAACTACCTGGTTTGATTTGTGAAGTTGAAGCAGCTGGGATTAATAAAAATAATCAACTTGGCATGTTTTCCTTAAGATTATCCATGATTCTATCGACAACATCACATAGATCTTCCATTCCAGTTAAGTTGTGATCCTTCCACGCTTCCCATTTTTCCTTTTCTTCCGCTCGTATCTTCTCTTTAAGTTCTTCCAGATGTTTTTGGGTAATCAAATTGACTCTTTATGACTTTTAAGAGGCATTTCTTCTTGAATCATAGTGACATCTTCACCTAATTGTTTTTCTTCACGATGTTCATTGTCATATAAAGTTGAAGACTGAATATTTATATGGCCTTTGGCTTCTTTTTGGGCACAAATAACCTTTTGTAATGTCCATTCTTTGACAGGTGATTTCTCAGACTCTGTGACACCTAGAGACATCTCGTCAGGTCCGGGGCCTCCATGTAGGGGCCCTCTACGAAAGCCTCTCGCAATTTTCTCCGTATCTATCCGGTTCTCTCGCTGTGCTATTATTTGCAAACGCATGAAATAGTGCAGTCTTAGTCAGTGTAGGGCTGCCAGACAATGTAGTTTGCAAACAGAAGCTCGTGGGACTGAACCAACTGCGCCAACATGTCGGGGTGGCCTAGTGAACGCTAGTGGAGCATTCATTTTGGTTCCTTGCGCTCCCCGTGCTTTTAGGCTACCTCGTCTGGGCGTAATCGCTTAAGAGCCGTGAGGCCCAAACACACCATATCTTCGACGGGTGATTTCTCAGACTCCGTGGCACCTAGAGATGTCTCATTAGATCCAAGACCTCCATGTCAAGGCCCTCTATGAAAGCCTCTCGCTGTTTTCTCCATCTCCATCTGGTTCTCTCGTTGTGCTATTGTTTGCAAATGCATGAAATAATGCAGTTTGAGTCAGTGTAGGGCTGCCAAAGGCTGTAGTTTTGTTATCCTGTAAAATTGGCAAGGGAAATTTTGTAGATAACCATACCAAAATTCTATTTTATTCCCCTGAGGAGGTCTGTTAACATTTAAAATGGCCTAAAAATTTCCTTCCGAAAATCAAGTTTTAAGAACTTAGCCATTTTCACCCTTTTTGAACTGGGCGCAAGAATTAACATGTCAACATAAAAAAATATGCGCCCCTTTGAAAATCCTTTAGCGTAGCAAATGACATGCCAACATCAATAAGGTTGTGCCCCTAAGGCGCTAAAAGTTGCATGTCAACATCAGTAAACATGCGCCTGAAATGCGCGCTAAGTAAATAGGTCTCAGGCGCGGGAAATTTTGTGTTGACATCTCCAAATGTGCGCTTAAGGCACTGAAAGTGTTATGTCGACGCTAACCAACTTGTGCTAAGGCACATCCAAACCCATGTTGACACTTTGAAAATTCCGCCAAAGAAAGTCGGTTGGGTAATAAATGCCAAATTTTTTATATATAAGCGCTTAACACCTGTCATTTTCATGAATTGAAAATTGTGAAAAGTATTCCTCTGCGCCTATCAGCTATCCCTGTCACGCTCGCATGCCTTTTTTTGATTTGTGGACCCCAATGTCGTCCTTTGTCCTTTATTAAACTAGGTAAGTGACTTTTATCCTTGTTGTTGTTTGTGGTTTTTTTTTTTGGTTGGGTTAGGTATTAGGATTGTTATAAAGGGTTAAATCTAAAAAGAACACATTTAAAATGAACTGCCCAAATGAAACCCCTTTTTCTCCCCTTCCAGATCTATAAATTTGGAAGGTCCCTACCTCTGAATAAACCATCCTTTATAGCTGCTTATTGCTATAAACCCCACAAACCCTCTCTTTGTCATTTTGCAAAATCAAAAAGAGAGAAATCATGTGAAAAGAGAGAAAGCGGCCAAAATCATCCAACTATTGAAAACCTTGGCGCACTGATTTTTCATGTTGCACCACACATAGTCAAGTTGTGGCGCACTTCACGCTCGCGTAACACACACTTTTCCCGTGCACAGCTAAAAACACTTAGCAATTTTCGTGAGGCGCGGGCGCACTTCTTTGAACAACAACATTATATGTTGTGTGATCTTGATCCGCGCCGCACGCTAAAACCTTTGGCGCACTAATCCCCATTGCAACATCTTCCATACCTACACCTTGGCACACCTTGAACTCATGTAACACAAAACTTATCTGCACCCTACCAAAGCACTCTTCTTAAAAGCACTGGGGCCATTTCTATAACACCAACACTGCATGTTGTGTGTTGCTTACCTGTGCCCCACGCTTTTTCCTTGGCGCTGCCTTCTATTATACAACACTCTCCAAAAGTGTGCCATTTATAATCCTTTGGCACAAATTTTTCCCTCTCAACACAGGTGCACCTTTTTGCATGTTGACATCCCCAAAAGTGCACCCAGCCTTTTTAAGCCCCTACAACATGCTATGAACTTGTGCTTTACGCCCTAAGCCTTATAATTGCTCATTCTTCTTTCTGCAAGATTTCATTATGAATAACATGACGGTTGACATGGATCTTCTGTGTTGGACCTCCTTGATCCTCCTTGTAGAACAACAACATCCATCCTCGAGCTCACACATGTCTTCGCCAAGAAAAAAGCCAACAAAGTCTAAAGGAAAATCAAAGTTGAGAGAGCAAGAGATGAAGTACAAATATAAAAAAGTCAAGATGCTTGACTCATATGTAGAGAGTGATCTCGATATCAGAGACTCTGAGCTTGGACACATTGATATGAAAGACTTCTGGGTGAGAACCAACTAGGAAACTAGTGGCCCCTGGATGAACAAACTGGTGGGCAATGGATTGCACTTTGCAGTTGGGCTGCCAGTAAGTGCTGTTAATAATGAGTTCATCATGTTGGTGGCTCGATGCTATAACAAGGACACAAGATGTGTCAAGGATAAAGAAGGAAAAACGGTCATCGACCTAACTACTCGTCACTTTGAAATAACCTTGGGCATCCCTCATCACAGGTAGTATGTCGCCATAAGCCTAGAAGACTGTAAGAAGGCATGGGACGACAATGAGGACAAGTGTATGCAAATGATGAACGAGCTATATCTTAAGAACAAAAATCCGGTGAGCCGATGACCACAGACCATCCACCGCAGTGACTTCAATGAGGAACTGAGTGATACAATCACCTTCCTGAGTAAAGTATTTGGGCTTCTTGATGCCCATCATTTCCATAAATGGATGCTGAGGTACTTAGAGACCATGAGCAAGAATGTGCCTAAGCAACATTTTGGCTGGGGAGAAATCATCAGTGACACCATCTCTCAGCAACTTCAATAGGTCATGACAACTAGGAAGTTCTATATGAATTCCTATGTTGTATACGCTGCAACATCAGCGAGAGATTTCGCAGGCCTAGCTCGAAATGGGGTATGGCCCAGGTCAAAATATATGAATACTACCCAGAGCTAAGGCTCGAGAACAACATCCCTCAGTTCTCAAAAATCAACGACGCCTTCTTCTATGAGGTGATCTACCTATTGAGGCCAAATATGAGGCATGGTCGAACTAGCCCCAGTGTGGTCACTGTCACAAAGAAGTGGGGAGCATTGTTCACTCAGTTTCCCACATTCACATATCTCAGGGCGGTGAATTTTGAGGGTGAACCAACCAAGCTACCAAGGTATGCAGGACCCAAGCTGATTCTCTTAGAGTTGTCAAGGCAACTAATCACATACCATGAGAGATGCATGAAGAGAAAGAAGGGAGGAACTCCATTCCCCCTTACAGTGGGCCGATACACCTGCACCACACTGGCCAAAGCACGGGAAATGTATGCCGAGCTTGAATTGCTGAATCTAAAGCACAACTTCCTAGCCAGGCCTACCTTTGATTGCCGAGGTTGCCTCCCAAAGGAAAAAATTGATCCTATCCATGTCCCTGAGATCGAGGACATCTACATCGACCTGACACACGAAATAGATCTCAGGCGAAAGGATCACTCCAGGATGGCTCTGGAAGAAATCAAACACTATGGCGTGGCCATCATTCCAAAAGGATTCCAAGAACCTGATCAAGAAATTGATCAAGTTTACCTTGACACAGATGGGGACGATTGGCCGTTCGCAGAGATTGACAGAGCCAAGGCACCAAAGACCATTCAGGAAAGGGTCAAGCACACATTGCAGTGCACCAAACATTGGTGCAAACAGAATGGTCTCACCTACCTCAGAGTAGATTTTACTACTTCTCCTTTAGGTAGAGCACCTCCAAGGCCGGCCCAAGTGCTGAAAGGAAAAGGGAAAGACAAGGAGGGAGAATCAAGCAAAGAAGAAGCTCCTCAAAGCCCTCCTACTACTTCTGAGAAGCAAGTGGTTGACCTAGTATCTCCAGCAAAAGAAGAAGAGACCACCAAAGTCTCAACGGATACATCCACTCAGGATGTGGTCACAGCTACAACCACTGAGGTACCCACCATTCCTTCTTCCGCTCCTTCTCCTCTCCCTATCGTTGAAGCATCTATCCTAATGGATGTTTCTTCTTCTCTCCCTTCCTCCCTTCCATCTCCCACCTCTTCCATCTTCTCCTCTCTCATGGATCTGTCACCTAGTGTTCCCTCCATCCCATTACAGATCCCTTCCACCTCCATGACCTTTTCTTCTCCTGTAGTAACTCCAGGCCCTACAAGCAGCAGCGTGTTAGACTCCTTGTCGATGCCACCACCAAGTGTCTCAACATTCTTCCCTGTGGCCTCTTCAGTTGCTTCCCCTTTCACTCCCATTTCTTCTTCCATTCCCTCTACTCCTTCTCCCATAAGTCCAAGCTGGATTTCTGACCATCTGGGTCAACTCAAGAGAAAAGTTCCCATAGCACCCATGGACTTCTCTGTCATTCCAAAGAAGGGACCAAAGAAGCAGAAAGTGATAACTCACTTTTCAAAAAGCACTTCAGGAGAGAGGGTCATGGAGATTGCATATCCTGATCCCACCAAAGAAAAGAAAGATCTGTCTCCTACAGACTTTATAGTGACCCAAGTCATAATGGGAACCTCATCTGAGAACCTGCAAGGAGAGGCCTTGTCTGCAGTAGATGCCCTCTGCAAGAAACTTCAAGAAGCAAAGGAGGAGAAGAGGATACTAAAGGAACAAAACAAACATTGCAAAGAATGGGCAACGCACCTCCTATGACTACCACCGAACCTCCTGAAGTTCTCAGTCAGGACAAGATAAATGAATACGCCAAGATTGGTGAACAAGGCATGGCAGTGTCCTCCTTGATAGAGCGAATCCTCAGAGATAGTGAGGAAATAATCAAGAAATTCACAGGACTCTACCAGGGTATAGATCAGGCAAACAAGGAGCTACAGGTAGTAGCAGGATCCCTCTCTGAGGAGTTGGACAATGCCAGATTGCAACATGAAACATTTCAGGAAATGGTCGACTGCTCAGCCGATGACCTATTAAAGGTCGGCGTCATTGATCACCCACGGGCACACAACAAAACTCTCGTCGCACTGATTATCGGGTTGATCAAATGGAGTATATCCTAGAAAGGATAGACAAAATCAAGGATGAAGCCCTGGATGCAAAATATCAAATGGAGTAGATGGTCACGAAGATGTCTCCAGGGATGCTTAGTGAAATGTTCACCTTGAGGGAGGCAGACGATACAATCCAGCTCTTCAAGGATATCACAACCCAAGGTTTGGCGCCAGAGGTCACTTTTGACCGAGAGTCTATCAATAACCTTCTGGCTTGCCGTGATTTCATTAGATACTTGATTGAGGCATGTGAAGAGTACGCCGGGCTACCTGACAAGCTCAAGATTGAAAAAGAAACTTGCGAAGTTATTGGTGACAATTTCAAGGGTCATGATCATGATCAAATTCAGACAATGATTAGCAAGTTTATGGAGTACCGAGCTCAGTGTCACATCACCTCTCCCGATCAGAAGCAAGACACTCCATTCAAACAAAGAGATGACGATGAATAGTTTCTCTTCTTGTGTACGCTTCGATCTTTTTGTAAAAATATTTAAAAAGTATGTTGGCATTTATGATGACATCATCCATGTTGCACCATGGGATGTTGCCATCCAAAACTTGCCCAAAGTCAACTTTTGACTTTTTAGATATTTTGTAAATAGTGGTTGGTTTCTTTTGTCTTCTTTCTCCTTCTCCTTCTATAAATACTGGAATACTTGTTGTATTCCAGGTGGACATTTTTATATGAAAAAGAGGTGAAGAGAGAAAGACTTTGTGCCTTCTTGTAACAGAAGAGATATTAATATATATGTTAAGACTTTGTGCTCAATATATGTGTTATCTGCATCAGATCTCTCTTAAGTTAGATCTATGTTTCTATTATGTTGGATTCATTCTTATTATCATCATATGTTCATCAGTATTGCTTTGTTTGTTTATGCAAGTAAGTTTGGCTCTGTTTACTACCAGCCCAAAGCATAAACCCTCTGACCTTTCTGTCTTGGAATTCATTTCTTTTCTCCCTTCAGATCTACCTTCCTCCATTCCTTCCCTCCTACCTTTCTGTTCATAGTTGGAACTACCTCTACTGGGATGAGATCCCAAACCCCCTGAAGTTAGAATAGTGTAGATTTGCACAGATTCCTGCTTGATAGAATAGTAATAAACCAGTTTCGCTTTGTTGTCTCAAAGAGGGGCTATGCCCTGCACACTGTTGGCCTGTTTCCCCATGACCTGTCTAACCGACAGATTTTCAAACCAACAGTTTTTGGCGACTCCGCTGGGGATCGAACTAAGGAAATAATTAAAAACTGTAAAAATCACTACCAATTAAAAATTAAAATTTTTGCAGAAGTGATCAAAACTGAAAATTTCCTTAGGCAAATCCATAGATCTGGACCAGATAGGAGCTTTTAGTTCACTGAGTTTTTACAAAAACTTGTATATTTCCATAGATCTGAGATTCTGACATTTTATGATATTTTCAAAACCTTGCAAAATTCAGGTCAAAGATCTGAAAATCAGCTTTCTAAATTAACCCACCTTTTATCCTTGTTAATCTTTGTCAGAAAACCACAATCTATTGTTATTAAAGAGGATAAATTTAAATATTAAAAAGTACATGCTGCTGATTTTTGCCAAAAAATCAGAAAATCAGCAAGTACAAACAAAAATATTGTTGTAGATCTACTCTTAATTGTTGCAGATCTAAACGGCTACACTGGCGGGTGAACAATTTACTCGTGGCAGAAGAGCTCGTGGAGAAGTTGATCCAATCTTTGATCTACTTCAAAGGCACAATTTCAGTATCACTCCAGCATGATTCACATCACTAAGTTCAGTGGATCGATCAGCAAGAAGTGCCTCACCTCCACGAAGGAGCCAGATTTCACAGGGTGCCTCGACATCAATTTGCAGTGCTCTCTTGCTAAGTGGAACCAGACTCCCTGCTCGTGTTCTTTTCCCCGCATTTCAAATGGCGATAAATCTACCTGTACCATGGGGAATGCCATGGGTCCTCTAATGTTGCTGTATCCAGTCAACTCCCTCCCTCACAGAAATCGCAAGAATTTCCTGAAATTTGATGGGAGCGGAAATCAAAGCACAGACGCGCATATAGCTGCATTTATTATGTCATGTAGTATTCTGGACGTGACTCATGAAGATGTATTTGTACGTCTCTTTCTTGAGACCTTGCAAGGGCCTGCATCAGAATGGTTCCAACATTTACCAGCCAGATCCATCACCAGTTGGGCCACATTACGAACTGCATTTGAAGATAGGTACAAGCCTTCAGAAGACGCATTCACGTTACTGTCAAAATCACTCACATGAAGAAGGAGGCCAATGAAACCATGCATGATTTTATCACCCGATTCAATTCACTAATCAACCGTGTGCCACCTGCCATGTTGCCAACATTAGAGAATCAAAAGTGTTTCTTTGTGAACGCAATGAGTTTGAGAGTAAGTTTCTTACTTTTACAAGAACAAATACCAGACTTGGTTCTTGCTCAAGCTGTGGCCATTCAGATAGAAGATAACCTCCTTATATCTGGCAAGTTAAGACAAGAGCCATCAAAATCAAAGGCTTCAACTTCTTCTCAGGCCACCTCATCAGATCCAACATTCCAGAAGATGGAAAATGATTTGCTCTCATTAAAGAAGCAATTGGCTCAAGCATCGTCTACTGCTCCATACCGGGATATCCCACGGAGGAACTTCACTCCCAACAATGCCCCCCAAAGGCCAAATTTTCCTGCTGCTTCTCAAAGGCTAGCAATTGAAGCCCCTCCAGTTAATGCCTTGGTTGAAATCGAAGAAGATGATACAAATTATGAAGAACCTTTGTCGCAAGACGAAGATGATCAAAATGTCGGTGAACCGACTGGCGACTCTACTATCAGGTATATGGAATTTGAAGATGAGGAATCTGATGAAGAAGAGGGTACCCAAGGGTATGCGAGTGGACAATCATACATAGTTTTCACTCACTCGCAAGGAAAAGAAGCAAAGGTTGCTGCTGAAAAACAAAAGGAAAAGGACGTGGTAGCTCCACCGCCAACGATTGCTAAAAGAGGTAATCCCCTTCCTACTCAACCTCCTGTTAAACCTTTTGTAAAGAAATATTTTCCTCCTATTTCTCCTCCAAACCAGCCTTCCTCCAATTCCATAAAGACCAGTAATCCTCCTCCACAAACACGAAACGAAGGACTCATTCCTTCGTTAGCGCAACCCTTGGTCGCATTTGATATAATTGATCATGCCAAAAAGACCAAGATCCAAATGTCTGAGGTTGAGTACCTTCAGTCCAACCCAGAGCAGCTTGTAAGATTAACTAAGTATATCCAAAGCCAGGCTGCCGTCCTTCCTCCTATTTCCCCAAAAGGAATTCTTCCCACCCCTCCTACGTCTCACGTAAACATTGCCTCGACTTCCGCATCAGGGAAAATTGAACCTTTTTACCTATCTCTCCTGATCAATGGTCATAAACTAAGTAACTGTATAATTGATTCTGGAGCTTCTGATAATGTTATGCCAGCAAAGGTTTCCCATGCTTTGGGCCTCACACTTACTAAACCTTTTGGTAGATGCTACTCCATGGAAACCAAGCAAGTACCATTGATTGGTCAGATCAAGGATGCACAATTTGCATTCGCGGCATTTCCTGAGAAAAGGGTAAAAATGACTATTCTCGTAGTTGATAGTCCAGTAGCATACGAAATATTGCTAGGGAGGAGCTTCTGTAAAGAAGTTGGTGGGGAAATTCATATGGACTGGTCCAAAGCCAGGATCCCTGTCAAAGGGGTGATGCAGACGTTGGAACCAGAATCACAAAAGAAATATCTAGTCACCAACTCTAATGACCCCAAGGCTCAAATTCTTTTCGAATCATCAGGGATGGGAAACTACTTCTTGTCCACTGACTTAAATAAAATGGACGTTCTCATCCAAAAAGAGGAGCTCAACAAAGTGTGGACGTTGCAGTTTGATGGTAGCTACGCAACAAGTGGATGCGGTGCTGGGGCTGTTCTAATATCTCCTGAAGAGGAGATTTTCCCTCTTTCTTTTAAATTACAATTTTTCAATACGAATAATACCGCCGAGTATGAATCCTTGTTACTTGGCATGCAAGCTGCAAAAGAGAAGGGAATCAAGAATCTAAAAGTGCAAGGTGATGCTGAGCTAATTGTCAATCAGGTAAAAGGGATATACCAAGTAAAGAATGACCGGCTCAGACACTACCACAATGTAGTATGGGATAACATCGAGGAGTTTGACGCTTTCTCAATCAAAGCAGTTCCGAGAGCTCAAAATGACATGGCTGATTCATTGGCCATCTCAACATCTCTCATGCTCCCTCACCCAGGGTTTAAAATACAGATACATATACCATTGAGGTGGTTTTTCACCCGAGTGTGCCAGATAATTCACAGCACTGGCAGGTGTTCAATGATGACAACCAGCTTATCACTTTTCTGGAGAAAGATGACAATTTCAAAGAGCTTCATTTCAATGGATCAACTTCTGCATGTCGTGAGTCTCTCACAGGTCAAGCACACGAATCTAAAAAGAAATAGTGATACAGCTCAAAGGAAACAAGATTCCAAAAGGTTTAGTTTCCTTAGAACAACTATTTGATAATCATGACCGTTTTGTAAAGAAAAAGTGACAAGATGATCCTTCCTCCTCTCTAGAAACTGAATCTGTCAATCTGGGTACCGCGGAACATCCTTGTTCCGTGAACATCAAGAAGTGTTGTACGCCTGAAGAGAAACAAAAAAATTTCAAGTTGCTGAGAAAGTACATGGATGTATTAGCATGGTCTTATGCTGATCTCAAGTCTTTCAAGCCAAAGGACATTCGGCATGACATCCCGCTCAAGGATGATGTCAAGCCTTTTCGTCAAAAGCAAAGGCATTACAACCCCAAAATCTCAGGTACCATCCAGGCTGAAATTCAGAAGATGCTGGATGCAAGAATCATTTTTCCAATTCATCACAGTACCTGGGTTGCAAATATTGTACCTGTACGGAAGAAGAATGGTGAAATACGCATATGCGTAGACTTTCACAACTTGAACCAGTCATCCTTAAAGGATAACTATCCACTGCTGATAATGGATCAAGTACTATAGGCAGTAACCGGTTTGGAAATGTTGTCTATGTTTGATGGTTTTTTAGGTTACAATCAAATTCAAGTCACGCCTGAAAGATTAGTTCAAAACAACATTCACCACCCCTTGGGGTACCTTCACCTACAGTAGGATGTCATTCAGTTTAATCAACGCCGGTGCCACCTTCCAATGAGAAATGGACTTTACATTCAAAGGTATGATGGGAAAGGTCATCATAGTTTACCTAGATGACCTGACCATGTTCTCCAAAAAATGAAGTGATCACTGTGATCATTTGGAACAAGTCTTGATCAGATGCCGAGAGCATGGGATTTCACTAAATCCCAAGAAGTCAGTTTTTGGGGTCACTGAAGGAAAGCTGCTAGGACATGTCATCAGCAGAGAGGGAACTAAGATAGATGTCGAAAGAGTCAAGGCTATTCAGAGCCTTACTTTTCCTACAAGCAAGATTGGTGTTCACTCTTTCTTCAGAAAGGTAAATTTTCTCAGACGCTTTGTTCCTGATTTTGCTGAGAAGACTCGTCATATATCTAATATGATGAAAGGGTCCCAAACATTCCAATGGAGTGAGGAAGGCAAGGCATCATTCGAAGACATAAAGACTTCTGTCACTCACACCCCTGTTCTGGTATGTCCTGACTTTCAGTAAAGACTTCATCATGTACAGTTATGCATCTGTGCATACTATATCAGCTATCTTGATGCAAAAGAACTCTGAGGATATTGAATCCCCGATTGCTTTCATGAGTTCTCCTCTTAAGCCTCATGAACTGAAGATGTCACAGTTGGAAAAACATGCCTTCACCATGGTAAAAGCAGTCAAAAGTTTCCGCTACTACATTCTGAATTCTCATACAGTAGTATTGGTCCCAGACACGGCTGTTAAGTCTATCCTGACTCAACAGGAGTTAGGGAGCTTACGAGGGAATTGGATCGCAAAGGTCCAAGAATATGATCTAGACATCAAACCAACCAAGTTGGTAAGGGGTAAGGGCCTGTGTCAGCTAATGGCTGAGAATAAAGACTCAGAGGTACCTAAGGAGCAAACTACTCACGTTGATGAAGAACAAAGTGAACTGGAGAAAGCGGATTCTTTACCCATGGTTCTATTTGTCACAACCAATGACAAATGGTATTCTGACATCACATTCTTTCTCACCTATGGAGAGTTCCCAACTCACCTAACCACTAAAATAAAGTGAGACGGTAAAGCTCAGAGCCATAAGATATGTCATATGGGATGATGGATTGTACAAATGTGGAATTGATGGCATTTTCCTATGATGTGTTGATAAGCCGCAGTAGATAAGATTGTTAAAGAGTTTTCATGACTCAGCCTATGGTGGTCACTTCTCCTCATCCGTGATGGCACATAAAATCATTCGGGCTAGGTACTATTGGCCGACGCTATTTCAGGATGCAGCTACCTAGGTAGCAAAATGTGAACTTTGTCAACAGTTCGTTGGCAAACCAAAGCTGGCTGCATTTCCCCTCAGGCCCGTCATTATTGACGAACCATTCAGACAATGGGGAATTGATTTCATTGGAGCACTCAATCCTCAATCAAGTGCCAGACATAGTTACATCCTAACAGCAACGGATTACTTCATGAAATGGGTGGAGGCCATACCTATCAAGCATGCCACTTCTGAAGTTGTTTGCAACTTCATCAAGGAAAATATTATTGTGAGATTTGGCATTCCACACAAAATCATTGCTGACAACGCTTCCAACTTCTCTTCATGGGAAGTTATTGGTTTTTGCTATGGATATGGGATAACCTTAGCTCATGCTTCTGATTACTATCCTCAAGGAAATGGTCAGGCAGAATCTAGCAATAAGAACCTAGTGACTATCATACGGAAGCTAGTTAATGAGAACCAGCGAGTCCTGGCACAAGTCATTATATGATGCTTTGTGGGTAGATCGTATCACTCCAAAGAGATCTCTCGGCATGTCACCTTTCTAGGTGTTGTATGGGACCAATGCCGAAAATCCCTATCTCTGCAGAACTTCTTGCTCTGCGCTTGGTTTGAGCAATCGAAGATGAAAATTTTCAGAGTTATCTTGAAAAGAGGATTATGTACCTGATGAAACTTGAAGAAAAATGAGTGAAATTGTTTGAAAAAATCACTGAACATCAGAATCAAGTCAAGAGATTGTTCGAAAAAAAATCTAGGCAGAGAGATTTCTAGGTAGGGGATCTTGTCCTTCTGTGGGACAAACAAAGAGAACCGAAAGGTATGCATGGAAATTTTGACTCTCTTTGGAGAGGGCCATACAAGATCAAGCAGCTCAATGGAGAGAATAGTTTCTATCTCTCATATCTAGATGGAACTGAGCTCTCGCTTCCCTACAACGGGCAGCACCTAAAGATCTTCAGGAAGTAGAGCTTGCTCTCTTCTTTGTATAGTTTGCTTTTGTTGTGTGTTTGCTTTCGTCATGTGTTTGCTTTCTGTTGTGTGTTCCCTTTCTTCCCTTTTTGGTCACCCTTGTTTTTGACTCTCTGTAACCCAATGGATAGGCACATAAAAATCTGGGATTCTCTACCCTTAAGTTTCACTTAAGGATAGTCCCCAGAAAGAGCTAGCTATTATCCTGTAAAATTGACAAGGGAAATTTTGTAGATAACCATACCAAAATTCTGTTTTGGTCCCCTAAGGAGGTCTGTTGACATTCAAAATGGCCTAAAAATTCCCTTCCGAAAATCAAGTTTTAAGAACTTAGCCATTTTAAGCCTTTTTGAATTGGGCGCAAGAATTGACATGTCAACATCAAGAAATATGCGCCCCTTTGAAAATCCTTTGGCACAGCAAATGACATGTCAACATCAATAAGTTGTGCCCCTAAGGCACTAGGGAAGTTGACATGTCAACATCATTAAACATGCACCTAAAAATGCACTAAGGCGCTAAGTAAATGATGTCAACACATTAAAATGTGTGCTAAGTAAATTCCCTTTGGTGTTGAAATTCTCATGTTGACATCTCCAAATGTGCGCTTAAGGCGCTGAAAGTGTTATGTCGACACTAACAAACTTGCACCAAGGCGCATTTGTACCCATGTCACACTCTGAAAAGTGTGCCAAAGAAAGTGGGTGGGATAATTAATGCCAAATTTTCTATATATAGGTGCTTAACACCTGTCATTTTCAAGAATTGAAAATTGTGAAAAGTATTCCTCTGCACCTGTCAGCTATCCCTGTCACGCCCGCGTGCCATTTTTTCAAGTTTGTGGACCCCAACGTCATCCTTCGTCCTTTATTAAACCAGGTAAGTGACTTTTATCACTCTTGTTGTTGTTTGTGGTTTTGTTTCTTGGTTATTGTTAGGTATTAGGGTTGGTATATCTAAGGGTTAAATCTAAAAAGAACACATTTAAAATGAACTGCCCAACCATCTAGAAACCCCTTTTCCCCCTTCCAGATCTGTAAATCTGGAAGGTCCCTACCTCTGAATAAACCATCCTTTATATCTGCTTATTGCTACAAATCCCACAAACCCTCTCTTTGTCATTTTGCAAAATCAAAAAGAGAGAGAAATCATGTGAAAAGGAGAGAGAGCGGCCAAAAATCACCCAACTGTTGAAAACCTTGGCGCACTGGTTTTTCATGTTGCACCCACACAGTCGCAGCATGGCGTACACTTCACGCTCGTGTAACACACGCTTTTCCCACGCACAGCTAAAAACACTTAGTGAATTTTGTGAGGCGCGGGCACACTTCTTTGAACAACAACATTATATGTTGTGTGATCCTGATCCGCATCGCGCACTAAAACCTTTGGCGCACTAATCCCCATTGCAACATCTTCCATATCTGCACCTTGGTGCACCTTGAACTCATGCAACACCAAACTTATCTGCACCCCACCAAAGCACTCTTCTTAAAGCACTGGCGCCATTTCTATAACACCAACACTGCATGTTGTGTGTTGCTTACCCGTGCCCCACGCCTTTCTCCTTGGCGCTAAAACCTTTTGTGCAACACTCTCCAAAAGTGCACCCTTTATAACCCTTTGGCATAACTTTTCTCCTGTCAGCACAGGCGCACCGTTTTACATGTTGACATCACCAAAAGTGCACCCAACCTTTTTAAGCCTTTGCAGCATGCTATGAACTTGCGCTTTGTGCCCTAAGCCTTATAATTACTCATTCTTCTTTTTGCAAGCTTTCATTATGAATAACATGATGGTTGACATGGCTCTTCTATGTTGGACCTCCTTGATCCTCCTTGCAGAACAACAACAACCATCCTCGAGCTCACACATGTCTTCGTCAAGCAAAAAGCCAACCAAGTCTAAAGGAAAAGAAAAGTTGACAGAGCAAGAGATGAAGTATAAATATCAGAAAGTCAGGATGCCTGACTCATATGCAGAGAGTGATCTCGATATCAGAGACTCTGAGCTTGGACACATTGATATGGAAGACTTCTGGGTGAGAACCAACTAGGCAACTAGTGGCCCCTAGATGAACAAACTGGTGGGCAGTGGATTGCACTTTGCAGCTGGGCTGCCAGTAAGTGCTATTAATAATGAGTTCATCATGTTGGTGGCTCGATGCTATAACAAGGACACAAGATGTGTCGAGGATAAAGAAGGAAATATGGTCATTGACCTAACTACTCATCACTTTGAAATAACCCTGGGCATCCCTCATCACAGGCAGTATGTCGCCATAAGCCTAGAAGACTACAAGAAGGCATGGGATGACAATGAGGACAAGTGTATGCAAATGATGAACGAGCTATATCTTAAGAACAAAAATCCGGTGAGCCGATGGCCACAGACCATCCACCACAGTGACTTCAATGAGGAACTGAGTGATACAATCACCTTCCTGAGTAGAGTATTTGGGCTTCCTAATGCCCATCATTTCCATAAATGGATGTTGAGGTACTTAGAGACCATGAGCAAGAATGTGCCTGAGCAGCATTTTGGCTGGGGAGAAATCATCAGTGACACCATCTCTCAGCAACTTCAACAGGTCATGACAACTAGGAAGTTCTATATGAATTCCTACGTTGTATACGCTGCAGCATCAACGAGAGATTTCACAGGCCTAGCTCGGAATGGGGTATGGCCCCAGGTCAAAATATATGAATACTACCTAGAGCTAAGGCTCGAGAACAACATCCCTCAGTTCTCAAAAATCAACGACGCCTTCTTCTATGAGGTGATCTGCCTATTGAGGCCAAATATGAGACATGGTCGAACTAGCCCGAGTGTGGTCACTGTCACAAAGAAGTGGGGAGCATTGTTCACTCAGTTTCCCACATTCACATATCTCAGGGGTGATGAATTTTGAGGGTGAACCGACCAAGCTACCAAGGTATGCAGGGCCCAAGCTGATTCTCTTAGAGTTGTCAAGGCAACTAATCACATACCATGAGAGATGCATGAAGAGAAAGAAGGGAGGAACTCCATTCCCCCTTACAGTGGGCCGATACACCTACACCACACTGGCCAAAGCACAGGAAATGTATGCCGAGCTTGAATTGCTGAATCTAAAGCACAACTTCCCAGCCAAGCCCACCTTTGATTGTTCGGGGTTGCCTCCCAAAGGAAAAAATTGATCCTATCCATGTCCCTGAGATCGAGGACATCTACATCGACCTGACACATGAAATAGATCTCAGGTGAAAGGATCACTCCAGGCTGGCTCTAGAAGAGATCAAACACTATGGTGTGGCCATCATTCCAAAAGGATTCCAAGAACCTGATCAAGAAATTGATCAAGTTTACCTTGACATGGATGGGGATGATTGGCCATTCGCAGAATATTGACAGATCCAAGGCACCAAAGACCATTCAGGAAAGGGTCAAGCACACGTTGCAGCGCACCAAACATTGGTGCAAACAGAATGGTCTCACCTACCTCGGGGTAGATTTCACTGCTTCTCCTTCAGGAAGAGCACCTCCAAGGCCGGCCCAAGTGCCAAAAGGAAAAGGGAAAGACAAGGAGGGAGAATCAAGAAAAGAAGAAGCTCCTCAAATCCCTCCTACTACTTCTGAGAAGCAAGTGGTCGACCTGGTCTCTCTAGGAAAAGAAGAAGAGACCACTGAAGTCTCAACAGATACATCCACTCAAGATGTGGTCACAGCTACAACCACTGAGGTACCCACCATTCCTTCTTCCGCTCCTTCTCCTCCCCCTGTCATTGAAACATCTATTCCAATGGATGTTTCTTCTTCTCTCCCTTCCTCCCTTCCATCTCCCACCTCTTCCATCTTCTCCTCTCTTGCGGATCTGTCACCTAGTGTTCCCTCCATCCCATTACAGATCCCTTCCACCTCCATGACCTTTTCTTCTCCTGTAGTAACTCCAGGCCCTACAAGTAGCAGTGTTAGACTCCTTGTCGATGCCACCACCAAGTGTCTCAACGTTCTTCCCTGTGGCCTCTTCAGTTTCTTCCCCTTTCACTCCCATTTCTTCTTCCATTCCCTCTACTCCTTCTCCCATAAGTCCAAGCTGGATCTCTGACCATCTGGGTCAACTCAAGAGAAAGGTTCCCATAGCACCCATGGACTTCTCTGTCATTCCGAAGAAGGGACCAAAGAAGCAGAAAGTGATAACTCACTTTTCAAAGAGCACTTCGGGAGAGAGGGTCATGGAGATTGCATATCCTGATCCCACCAAAGAGAAGAAAGATCTATCTCCTACAGACTTTACAGTGACTCAAGTCATAATGGGAACCTCATCTAAGAGCCTGCAAGGAGAGGCCTTATCTGTAGTAGATGCCCTCTGCAAGAAACTTCAAGAAGAAAAGGAGGAGAAGAGGATACTAAAGGAACAAAACAAACATCTCCTCCAAGCTTTGCAGAGAATGGGCAATGCACCTCCTATGACTGCCACTGAGCCTACTGAAGTTCTCAGTCAAGACAAGATAAATGAATACGCCAAGATTGGCGAACAAGGCACGACAGTGTCCTCCTGGATAGAGTGAATCCTTAGAGATAGTGAGGAAATAATCAAGAAATTCACAGGACTCTACCAAGGTATAGATCAGACAAACAAGGAGCTACAGGAAGTAGCAGGATCCCTCTCCAAGGAGTTGGACAATGCCAGATTGCAACATGAAACATTTTAGGCAATGGTCGACTACTCAGCTGATGACCTATTAAAGGTCAGCGTCATTGATCACCCACGGGCACACAACAAAGCTCTCGTTGCTTTAGATTATCGGGTTGATCAAATGGAGTATATCCTAGAGAGGATAGATAAAATCAAGGAGGAAGCCCTGGATGCAAAACATAAACATGGAGCAGATGGTCACGAAGATGTCTCTAGGGATGCTCAATGAAACGTTCACCTTGAGGGAGATAGAAGATACAATCAAGATCTTCAAGGGATATCACAACCCAAGGTTTGGTGCTAGATGTCACTTTTGACCGAGAGTCTATCAATAACCTTCTGGCTTGCCACGTGATTTCATTGGATACTTGATTGAGGCATTCGAAGAATATGCCGGGATACCTGACAAGCTCAAGACTGAAAAAGAAACTTGTGAAGTCATTGGAGACCACTTCAAGGGTCCTGATCATAATCAACTTTAGATGATGATTAGTGCAAGTTTATGGAATACCGAGCTGCAGTGTCACATCACCTCTCCCTGATCAGAAGCAAGACACTCCATTCAAGAAAAGAGATGATGATGAGTAGTTTCTCTTCTTGTGTACGCTTCGATCTTTTTGTAAAAATATTTAAAAAGTATGTTGGCATTTATGATGACATCATCCATGTTGCACCATGGGATGTTGCCATCCAAAAAACTTGCCCAAAGTCAACTTTTGACTTTTTAGATATTTTGTAAATAATGGTTGGTTTCTTTTGTCTTATTTTTCCTTCTCCTTCTATAAATATTGGAATACTTGTTGTATTCTAGGTGGACATTTTTTTATGAAAAAGGAAGTGAAGAGAGAAATACTTTGTGCCTTCTTGTAACATCAAGAGATATTAATATATATGTTAAGACTTTGTGCTCAATATATGTGTTATTTGCATCATATCTTTCTTAAGTTAGATTTATGTTTATATTTTGTTAGATTCATTCTTATTATCGTTATATGTTCATCAGTATTGTTTTTTTTGTTTATGCAAGTAAGTTTGGCTCGGTTTTCTACCAGCCCAAAGCATAAACCCTCCTGACCTTTCTATCTTGGAATTCATTTCTTTTCTCCCTTCAGATCTACCTTCCTCTGTTCCTTCCCTCCTACCTTTCTATTCACGTATTTAGAACTAACTATATTAGGATGAGATCCCAAACCCCTTGAATTTAAAATAGTGTATATTTGCACACAAATTCCTGCTTGATAGAATAACAATAAACCAGTTTTACTTTGTTGTCTCAAAGAGGGGCTATGCCCTGCACACTGTTGGCATGTTTCCTCACGCCCTGTCTAACCTACAGATTTTCGAACTAACAAGTTTGCAAATGGAATCTCGTGGGACCAAACCAACTATTCCAGCACATCGGGGTGGCCTATTGAACACTAGTGGAAGATTCATTTTTTTTCCCTACGCTCCCCGTGCTTTTGAGCTACCTCGTCCGGGTGTAGTCCTGTAAGAGCCTTGAGGCCCAAACACGCCATATCTTTGATGGGTGATTTCTTGGACTCCATGGCACCTAGAAACAACTCATCAAATATCCAATACCTCCATGTTGGGGCACTTTACAAACAGTATCTTACGTGGTTTTATCCATCTCCATTTGGTTCTCTTAGTGTCCTATTGTTTGCAAATGCATGAAATACTACAGTTTGAGTCAGTGTAGGGCTCCCAGACACTGTAGTTTACAAATAGAATATTGTGGGACTAAACTAACTACGTCAACACATCAGGGTGTCCAAGTGAACACTAGTGGATTCTTTGTTTTGGTTCCCTATGCTCCCCATGATTTCAGGCTACCTTGTCTGGCTGTAGTCCCTTAAGAGCCCTGAGGCCAAAACATGCTATATCTTCGACGGGTGATTTCTCAGACTTCGTGGCACCTAGAGACGTCTCGTCAGATCCATGACCTCCATGTTAGGGCCCTATAATAAATTCTCTCATGGTTTTATCTATCTCCATTTGGTTCTCTCGATGTCCTATTGTTTGTAATCGCACGAAATAGTGCAGTCTGAGTTAGTATAGGGCTCCCAGATGCTGTAGTTTGCAAACGGAAGCTCGTGGGAGCAAACCGCCTATGCCAACACATCAGGGTGGCCAAGTGAACACTAGTGGAGGATTTTTTTTGGTTCCCTATGCTCCCCGTGCTTTTGGGCTACCTCGTCTGGGTGTAGTTCTAGAAGAGTCCTGAGGCCCAAACATGCCATATCTTCAATGGGTGATTTCTGGGACTCCGTGGCACCTAGAGATGTCTCGTCATATCTGAGACCTCCACGTTGGGGCCCTCTATGAAATCCTCTCATGGTTTTCTCTATCTCCATTCAGACTGAGTCAGTATAAGGTTTTCCATTGCCAATCACCTGAATAAAAGGTGGTTCATAGGTGGTGAAATTCATACAATATAGGTGGTGAAATGAGAATTTCTATTTGTTGTTCCTTTCTAATATTTAATTTCTCTTAGCTTCACTTGGCTTTGAGAATAATAAATTTTCTACTGACAGTGCCAACCATGTGAAGGTGGAAGCGTTTTTGGCACCACTAACCTACATAAACATGTTAGTAAGTAATTAAATAGAATTTTAAATCATACAACATTCAAACAAAATAATTTAAGTAAATATTCAAATTAAATTTATGAAGAACATACCTTTGCAAATTAAATCCAATGAATCTCAAGGATCAACTCTATTCTTTACAGTAGCAAGAATTGCTTCATGATCTGATTCACGAACCTTCCACTGATTTTTGTTTGATGGCCAGCCTCGATATTTGATCAATTTAATATTTGTTGCAAGGACCAAATGTGAATAGTGAAGTATCTTCCATATGTACTTCATAGTATTCAAACAACCAAATGTTTTATTTTTTGATAGGATATCGTTTGAGCCAAGTTCTAGTGACTACCACTGACCCAGTGGGGTACTCAAGGTCTTCACTATCAATAATTGTGGAAGTCAATTTTTTTCCCTCTACACAACGAGACAAGAAGTAGTCTGTTCCCTCTTCATTAAATTCCATCGCAATAACTACAAAAACATGCCCTATGTATCACAAAGTAAAATTGCTCAGTCAATTTAAAAATACATTAAGAGTTGACCATTTAATAATTTATAAATCTAAAACATGGCATGTACATATATGTATGTACCTTGTTGCACAAAATCAAAGACTTGGTCAAAGTCAGGTGATGTTGTCATTTGATTTGAATACCCTGCAAGTTGTAATGCTCATGGAAATTGATGTGTGTCAAGTGGAATTAGAGGTCTACAAGTCCTATTCATCCACCCAGTGTTGTGACTCACATTCATTCCACGTAAAATCAATGCATGATATACAAAAACATGTCATACACCTAGTATAAATAATCCAAGCATTTTCCTCTGAACTACAAAATAAGTGCATATCACTTGATCCTGTAACTGTCATACAATATTCAAAATTTTCCAGATGTTGTTCCTCTATCAACCAAAAATATCTATGAACCGTTGATCTCTCTTGAGATTCATGGCTCATATTCTTGACACATCAATCAACAATATTTTTTACATTTGTAAATTTAGCACCATCCTTGAACTTTAATTCTTCTCTTGCAAGTGCTCTTTTAACACATGCTCTTGCACCATCATGCTCTCCTTTTCCATGCCCTACCTCAGTAAAAAATCTAGATATGGTGTACATTTTTTTCTTTGTGCATCTTGCTTAGCCAATAAAACATCCGTGCATTCTTGCATTGTGATGTGCAGTTGTCCAAACAAATTTTGATTGAAACTAATGTTCCTCTCATTCAAGTTCACATAAAACACCTAGAAACACCCTTGTACATATTCTGTAGAATGTGTTTGATCATCACTGATATATAAATGATACTCTCTTAACATTTTTCGATCTTGCTCAGTGTTTCAGGAGAGTGCATGAATGTTATATCCACGAAAATAGAAACTTGCATTGAGTTATAATATTGAGACTGAACCTCCATTTGTGGCTGCAATGTGTAATTATTTGCAAAGTCAACTACTGAAACAATAGTACTAAGTGGGAATGTGTCCTTGGTTAACTTGAATTTTTCATTCAACCATCGAGCTCTATGTGTGTGCCTTGCATACTTATAAAAAAAATTCCTCTCTGAATTTGACCATATATTCTAATACAGGTAATTGTTTTATAACAAGCTCACACCTCTTAGATTCTTTTCCATCTTTTAATTTATATGCCACCGATTTATATTTGGTGAAATCAACCAATTCTTTTCCTATTGAATATGTACTCTCCTCATGGATACAAATTTTTAGATTTGGCAAGCCACCGCATACATTGCATGTTCCATCCAAACATGTTTTGTTATAAAAAATATTGTCTTGTTGATTTTTCACAAAATATTGTCAGAATAAATTCCCTTGAAGATTTTTGTGGGACATTTATTCCACACTCCTACAACATGATGTCAGTATGCAAAACACGACGTATTTGACAAAAAATACATCATAATGCATTGAAAATTCAACATGATGCCTGCCAGAACAAGTGGTACATGAGTGATTGATTCTCACATAAAAGGGTTTGCTCATTTCAAATAATCTTTGGCTAATGTTAATTTGTGGATTTTCATTCTTAAACTTAGAGAACAATTCTGTTTGAGTCATATCTAAAAAATATTTTGCACACAATTCATGATTACGAGAACCTATTCTTCTTTTTACTGTTTCTTTTCTATTTGGTGACACCCTTGTGTTCTCATTCCAAAATTTTACAATTAATTCTCTTAGAATATCATATGTATTCTTGTCTTTTCACGGAAGTCTACTAGAGAAAGCCCAATAGTCAGTGTTATTGACTAGCTTAAGACGTTTACATCTCTCTATTGCTTTCATTAGTGTTTTTTCTATTTAGCTTCAAAGCACTGCTTGTTTTTCTAATCAAGTGTTTATTAATTGTTTTATCACTTACTATACAATTAGTAAGTGCATGTCGTGTAGCATTACTATCTTTGGTGCGTCTTTTGCCACCTATAGTTTGGTATGCTTTATGTATGTTTTAAACAATTGACGCATTTTGATCAACAACATTAGATGTTCTTAACCCCAGGGTCTTCATTATAGGTCTCATATTAATTAATTTCATCAATGAAACAAATAATTGACATATTTGTGTGTCATTTAAATTCTCAAAGTAATTATCCTAAATTCCACTAGCTTTTCTTCTCGCATTTCTTTCATACATTTTTTTAGGCATTGGTTTTATAATGTTTTCATCAATTGCAATTAAGTGAATTGGTTTTCTTCACAAAATGGAAGGAGTCGTTCTTAGAGGTGAAGATTCATTTACAAGGTTACTTTCTTTATTCATTGTTTTCATACAAATTTCAGGGTTAACATTTGGATTCTCAGGTAAGGGTTCAACAATTGGATTCATATCAATTTCTTCATCTATACCAACATTATCATTTAATTCAATATCATTATTCATTGCAAAATTTATTCTCTACATTTTCATTATGTATTTCATCCCCATTTTCTAATACATTAGCTACATTTGATAGTGGATGTACCTTGCCTTGCTCAAAGTGTTTGCATTCTCTTCAATTTCTTTATTCTCTTCTCTTCCAATTGCTCCGATGTCTTGTTCTTGACTTTCCTCTTGTCCTTAGCTCGACGTTTATCACTCATGGTTAGAAAAAATCAACTAGTGGCATAAGGAACAAAATAAACTTCTAAAAAATCATATAAGAATGTAGAGAAAATTGCAGACAAAATAGAATGTTTACAGAATTCCCGTGAAAGAGATGAAAGGGACATTGGGGGGCACAAAATATAAACAAAGAAAAATGCGTACGCGTACCCATTTTGTATTTTCTCTTTTTCCAAGCCATGCCTCAAGGCTTGGGGATGTTAGTGTAGGTTATTATTTATCCTTTTATTTATTTATCAGGATAATTCTTACACTTTTGTTAGCCCTACACTTGTTGGGTTAGCTTTCTTAGGTGTACTAGTTGTGTGGAGTTAGCTTCTCAGTTATGTGGAGTTAGCTTACTAGTCTTTTGGAGTTAACTTAACTGCTAGTATCAATTATTGGGATTTCTTCACCACTGATTTAGGTAGTAGTTGCACTTCCCTTCTCCTATATGTACATCTTTCTTATTGAATAATTCAAGTCATTATATTGTAATGTATTGAGCATTATGGATTATGCTGGATTTCAATATATGGTATTTTAGCTCTTCTGCTTTATAAATCTAATGTGGTGTGTTATTATCATCTGAGATCACGGCTTGGAAAAATATTCTTATCATTCCTTTCATGGTATCAGAGCAATAGATGATGTAGACATCCATCTTTAAGTTTTTCTTTACAAACAAGGGTTTATTATTTTCATGTATTTGGAATTTGTTAGGAATTTTCTGCAGCATGCTTTTTAATGCAAAACGGAGTATGCCATTAGATTTAGAAGGTGCCAAAACCATAGAATTGACTGTAAACTTAACCATATTTTGAGGAAGTCAAATCTGGATGTAGATTTGTACCCTACGAGTGCATTGTTTTATCCACTGGATGCAGATCTGTACCCTATGGGTGCATTCTTTTATCCATTGGATATAAACATGTACCTTTCAGATGCATTCTTTTACCCTCTAGATATTTCAGCTTTGGATGCAGTCTTTTATCCATTGGATGTAGATCTGTACCCTATGGGTGTATTCTTTTATCCATTGGATATTAGTGTGTACCTTCTAGACCCATTCTTTTACCCTCTAGATATTTCCGTTTTGGATGTAGTATTTTATCCACTGGATGCAGATCTGTACCCTCTGGGTGCATTCTTTTATCAATTGGATATAAGCATGTACCTTTTAGATGCATTCTTTTACCCTCTGGATATTTCAGTTTTAGATACAGTCTTTTATCCACTTGACGCAGATCTGTACCCTTTGGGTGCATTCTTTTATCCATTGGATATAAGCATGTACCTTCTGGATGCATTCTTTTACCCTCTAGATATTTTTGTTTTGGATGCAGTCTTTTATCCACTGGATGCAGATCTATACCCTCTGGGTGCATTCTTTTATCCATTGGATATAAGCATGTAGCTTCCGGATGCATTCTTTTACCCTTTGGGTATTTTGGTTTTGGATGTAGTCTTTTATCCACTGGACGCAGATCTGTACCTGCTTGGTGCATTATTTTATCCATTGGATATAAGCATATACCTTCCAGATGCATTCTTTTACCCTCTGGATATTTCAGTTTTGGATGCAATCTTTTATCCACTAGATGCAGATCTGTACCCTCTGAGTGCATTCTTTTATCCATTAGATATAGGTGTGTACTTGCATTATTTTACCCTCTTGAATGTAGATGATTTATTCTTTTATCCATTCCCTCTGGATGCATTGATTTACCCTCTGGAGGTTTTGGGAGCAGACTTTTATCCTTTGGTCGTAAGCATGTATCGTGTGGATGCACTCTTTTACCCTTTGGACATTTGGGTGTCATGTGTACCTTTTAAAAAGATCAACATTAAAATATTATTTTAATAGCAAAACCTTGTAGAGCTCATAACTTTTGATCCATAGCTCAGATTAATGTGTGTTTTTTTTGAAATTGTGTATTTTTTCGAGATCTACGCATTGGTGACATTTTTATACACATATTTTAAATGTAAAAGGTACTATTACTCATTGTTAATATTTACATGCACTCAATTATAAAGTACCAGAATTCAAGAGGGTGTTGTGATCACTTGTGGACGTAATTTCGGTTGAGCCGGACGTCCTAAAATTTTGGGTATTTCATTCTTATATCTATGGGTGTATACATTTATATCTCTCCTGTTTGTTGAGATATTTTGGATCTATATTTTCGACACTTTTTTTGGAATGTTGACAATCTCTCATGTGGGGGAGCTATTCTAGTGGATTCCAGTGTTAGTTTGTCAGTGTTTGAGTAGTTGATTTTGACAACTCATACAGATCTGTGGTGTCACTCTACCCATTTTACAGTATGGGAGGGTGTGGTGTTGATATTGCTTCTTCGGGTTTCATGTCCTTACCTTGTTACCTTGGATTTTCTTGGATCGTGACACTCCTATTTATTTGGATCTCATGTCCTTGCCTTGTTGCCTTGGTTATTCTTGGATCATGACACACCTATTTGTAGTAGTTGATCAAATTATGTTTGGTGTTTTTTTGCACTTTCGACATCACTCCATTAACAGTCTCCTTGCATGGAGCTATTCTGGTGAAGCCTCAGTGTCAGTTTTTTTTGAGTTATATGATCGAGTAGTGGATTCAGACCATAGTGTGCACCACACTTCTTCCACATTGTATGTGTTTTTGGAGTCGAGCTTCTGAGGATATTTTGCAGTAGGAATTTTCTCTCTCTCTTTGTTATTACTGGTTTTGGGTACCTTGCGATGTCCATTTTTCCCAGTTGTTATATGTGGGTACCTCATCAGGCCTTGTTGCCGAGACCCACCTTCTTTTTCACCCACCTAAGATATTCTTACGGGAGGGTGTTAGTGTAGGTTATTATTTATCCTTTTATTTATTTATCAGGATAATTCTTACAGTTTTGTTAGCCCTACACTTGTTGGGTTATCTTGCTCAGGTGTACTAGTTATGTGGAGTTAACATACTAGTTGTGTTGAGTTAGCTTCTCAGTTATGTGGAGTTAGCTTACTAGTGTTTTGGAGTTAACTTAACTGCCAGTATCAGTTATTGGGAGTTCTTCACCACTTATTTAGGTAGTAGTTGCACTTTCCTCCTCCTATATGTGCATCTTTCTCATTGAATAATTCAAGTCATTCTATTGTAATGTATTGAGCATTATGGATTATGATGGATTTCCATATATGGTATTTTAGCTCTTCTATTTTGTAAATCTAATGTGGTGTGTTATTATCATCTGAGATCGTAGCTTGGAACAATATTCTTATCATTCCTTTCATGGGATTTGGTTTAAATCCCCAAGCCTGAGGCATGGACCTATACAAACACAACAAACAACGTGTAAGAAATGTAAAAATTTCACTTCCTCTATGATAAATCAAAATAAAACAATTGATCCATTTAAAAAAATTTATACCACAACATAGAGCAGAGTTTCTTGTTTCTAAAAATATAATTTTTCAAATTTTCAGGACTAATATAAGGTTTCAATATTATTTATTTTCTAACTATGCCTTTTTATAGCTATTTTTTGAAGTGTAAATATGTCTATCTTTCATGGTGTATCTTTTTTTTGGGTGATCGAAATTTTAAAAAAAATTATACTAGCCCAAACTAGGCATAATTATATACATATTAAAAAAAATCTAATTTTCAATATTTTTTGAGGTAGTTAGGGGAGGGGGGGCCATGGTTGGAGCTCCTTTTTTTTTCAAAACATAAAATTTTTCTACTAGAAAAATCATAAATAAAAAAATATTTTCTATAAAAAAATTTTAAAAAAATGGAGCCCAAACTAGATGCTCCTAGCTATCTTTCTACCAAAAGGGTTTTCTAAAATACTAAATGGTGCTCAAAAAATAGTGGGGGGGCACGAAAGTGACTCTATTATGTTTTTTTAACAAAAACAGGAGCATTTGTTGGTATTTTAGTTGTTTGACCCACTTAAACTTATCCATTTTCAATAAAATTTTGTAGCTTAGAAACTAGACTCAAAATTCTATGATTCGTATTTCTACAACATATTCCAATTTTGAGTGTAACTATTTAAAAAAACTCATACAAGTTAAAGATTTTGTTTTTTCAGAAAAATGCATCCACTTAAGACACCCTTTTGGCCCCCCAACTTGGTGCACTTACGCTTTCTTCTTGTTTTCTTGTATGTTATGTGTTGTATGGATGTGTGTTCTTGTTTGAAGTGTTGGGTAGTAAATTAACCTTAGGTTGTGTTGAGATTGGGAAATGGGGATGAAATATGTTGGGAGGCATAAGAGATTCTTTGTGTGTTTAGGAGGGAGTGGGTTTTGGATGCCCCACCTTGTTCTTATTTTGTTATTTTGTGTATTATGGGAGGCATAAGAGAGAGGGAGGCATAAGAGAGGGAGGCATAAGAGACATAGATTTGTTGTTGTGGGGAGGCATACGAGATTTTGGGGTTGATTTTGTTTTGGAGGATTTTAGAGGTGGGCATCCAAACCCTTGGGAGGAACAAGGGTATCCCCATATTCCTATCTCTACTTGGCTTATTTTAAAGCCATTGTTTTGGGAAGTTGTTGGGTTTAAAAATGAGTGTTTTGTGTGGTTATCTTTCTTGTGTGTTTGTTTCTTGAAAGTAAGTGTGGAAGCATTACATAGTTGCCATGTGTTTGATCAATCCCTTATTGCCTTATGGTTGGGGCTCGGGCGCCAACATGAGAAGAATTGCTTCTTCTTCTCATTAGAGTTTTGGTTGGGTGGAGAGTGTTTCCTCTCCCCTATTTTTAGTGGTTGTGATCAAGTGAAGAAAGATGGAGCCATGTTGGAGATTTGAAGCTTGGAGAAACTAGAAAAAGACTAAGAAATTTTCCATTACAGTTACTGTTAGTGCAAAATCATAGCAACCCCAAATGGCATAGTTTTGTGTGGGTCATTCAGTGTGATCTACATAACATTGGACCATCTCTTAAGCCGTGGGACTTGCAAACCTGAGATGGACCTCCAAAGAAAGCTGGTTCTTGTTCCTAAGCTATCTGCCACAATCTACTCTAATGTAGGAAAAACTAACCTATTCTAATCTAACCATTCCAAGGAACCAGAGAGAAAAAGAGATTGAAAGAGAGCCTACACTAAAGCGATGATACACTAGAGAAGGAAAGATGTAAGATACTTTGTTGAGGGAGGATGAAACAAGGGAAAAAAGGAGATGAGGGAGGCCAAACAGAAGTGACACAATCCCAAATCCTAATCCACCACCGAAACTCCATGAAACACATCTTACACCTCCAAATATGAAATACATGCACAAATAAAAGATCTAAAAGGGAGAGGCACAGAGAAATAACAAAACTTGAGAAAGGGTTGAAGAGCACCACAAAACATGATTTTATTTCTCTAGAAGGTACAAAGACCATTACATTTCTGCTTAGAGGCACAAATATGTTTTGCAGGTGTAGGAGAAGGCTTACAACTCAAATGGAGTCGGGAAACAAATTTGATATAGTTTTCCCACATCCTATAATCTCTCCCCTAAAAATGAGAAGTGTTTATAATATATATCATGATGAAAACTAGAGAGAAAAAAGGAAAAAATGGACTCTGCTCTAAAAGCTCAACTACCAACCATCAATGCTCTACATATCCACCTCCAATCTATCAAGTCTGCCTCTCCATGTATTTGGCATGTTGAAGAAGGAAGAATGGCAGATCAAATCAAATATGATCTGGTTGTTGAAGTAATCAGATCATGGATTAATGGTAGGAAATACGTTTTCCTATTTTCCACCCACCAAAGCCTATTGAAAATAATAATTTATGCTTCCATGGCATAGAGGAGGTCGAGGTCTTTCCAATGGTACCAAATTTGTTGAATTTCGAGCACTGGATCGAAAGATATACCCATTTGAATATTTGAATCGAATCTATGCAAAAATGACAAAAAACAGTTTTGCAAAACATATCCGCGGACCCAAAATTCACTTTGGCGCCTTTTGCACAAAATGCAAAATTATAAAAAACCTCTCGCAGCCCCACAGGCTCGAAAATCACTTTAGGCAAAAAACCTCCGCGGGCCCAAAATTGAAATTGCGCCTTTTTCACAAAAATTGCAAAAGTCTCCCTCAGGCCCTGCAAGCTTCGCAACTTCACATTTTGAATTTGGCTTCTCAAGCCTTCTCAAGCTCCCGGGCCCACACTTGTAAACTGTGCCAATTGCAAAAGTTACAAAATTTCCAAAGTTTCCCTGATGGCTCACTTCTCCACAGCTGAAAAAGGCTTGCACGTGGCTACTTTGGGCATTAGCAGAGGTGCAACTTACTTTTATACTTTACGCCTTTTCAAAACAAAAGCTGAAAATTCTAAAGTTCCTCTGAGCGAACCCTTTAACTTGAACATGGACACATTTCCATTTGCGAGACCTTAGGCATTTTTCTCGCATTTAACTTTGTTTTGCAAATGAGTGCAAAATGTCACGGGTTCACGGGCTCCACAATTGTAAATTACATTTTTGGCGAAAATTTTGCAAAGTGCCCCGCAAACCTGCCAGCCCAAATTTACACTTGGGCAAAATTTCCTCTGCGGACTCGTATATTCACTTAGCAAAAGAAAACATTTGGTGGGTCCATATGCTTGCGGACCCGCAATTGTTACTTGCGCCTTTTGTAAAAAATGCAAAATGCCAACATATCTCCCAAGCCCCACCCATCCGCAATCTACCTTTGGCAAAAAGTCTTCCTCAGGCCTGCCAGCTCGCTTTTGGCAAAAAATCCTTCCAAGGCCCGTTGGTCCGTAACTTGCAAAATATGAGGAGTTAGAAGGACTTCTTTATATTTATGGAAAGGGGAAAAAATTTCCTATCTGATGGAAATGTTTTTAGGGGACATTAAATGCTTAAAATATATAAAAAATTAGATTGAAGAACAAAAGGGGGGAAAATGGTGTTAGTTGACCAAAAATAAGTGTGATCTTATTTTGGTTAACTATTTGGCGACTCATGGGGGTCACCTCCCTGCTAGGTGAAATGATCAGTTGCCTTGAAGCATCCGTTGGGCATGGAGTTTTCCTGGTAAACACAAATATGATATGAACTTTGAAATCTGATCCCTGAGTCACTTGGAACACCACTGAAACTGGAGCTGATCATACCAAATACCATTTCCAATGTACTTTACACGTGAAACAAAACACCATAACACACTATGCAAAAAACTTGAATTCATACACACCCTAAGTGGGATATGCAGAGTGTGCATAAGAACTTCTTTTACTGAAAGCAAACCTACCTACTCTACTCTAACTAGAGAGATGGGAAATTTCAAACAAAACCTGCTACTAGTGATGAGAAATAATTGCCCTTCCTTATAATTGGCAGCCATGCAATTGATTTGGAATTGAACATAACTGAGATTAGGAGTGGAAGGCTGGCTATAAATTATGTCTCCACTCCCTCCATCAAGGCTGGAAACAAAACAAACACCTCTTCAGTCTACTTCTTGCTTAGTTCCAAGAGATATTGTTGTTGATACTTGGCACTTTGAGGCTCTCCCTCATGCTTAGAAGAAAACATGACTGGTATTGGCTTCTCCCTTGTATCCATTGAAGCCAAGTACCTGATTGAGTAAGGTTTGGTCCTTTGAATTTTCCCACCGCTCTGATATTAAACTCCAAAAATTGAGTCTTCTTGCATATCTTCCTAGATGGATGTTGTGGAAGAGATGATGCCATCCTCTTGCTCTTTCCCTTCCTTCTTCTGTGAAGAACATGGAAGATTCATATCTTCCAACCTTGGTTCCAGAGGGGTGTTATGAAGTGCAGGCTGTTGTCCTTGAATGCTCTCCTTCATGGCAGTAGGCTCATGTGCTTGAAATGTGGATTATGGAGGATAAAATGATATGATCTCCATGGGCTCCTCTCCATCAAAGAAATCCTCCAAGTCAGATAGATAATCTTCCTCCTTGTTTTCCTGCTACATGTGCTTAACCTCCTCCATGGTGTCCTCCTAATCTGTAACTTTCTCACCATGGTTCCCCTCATCTTCAAACATGAAGTTTGAAAGCTCAAACTCTTCTTCTACATTAGAGTTTTAAGGGGATGAAGTGGGAGGAAGAACTAAAGGTTATTATATGGCCTGTTCTGTGTTTAAAGCCTCTTGAACTATATGGTTCTCCTCCATTATGGATTCATCAATCAAATCAGGCCCTTCAAATGAAAGTAAAAAATATTCAACAATACTTTCTTCATTGAGTGGCTTCAACTCTGATTTGATCTCTTCCATTTGCTCCTCTTCAATAGGAATTGGAGCTGATTGTTATTCTTCCTTAATGACTGATTGTGCAACTGGAATTGGATCAAAATTTTATTCAAATAAATTACCAACATGAACACTGCATTCTGAGCAAATAGATTATTGATCTTCTTCTTCTTGTTCTTGTTCTTCTTCTGCTACAAACTTAGCCTTAGCCACCATTGGCTCTTCAACCTTCACCTCCTCTATTGGCCTAACCATAAAAGGGATCTTTGTAATCCCAAATTTGAGAGCCAAGCTAACCAAGCTTCTAATATTTTCTTCTTCTCTTGGCTCTTCTTCTTGCCACTCTCCTTGATTGGTTGCCCGATTTTCATCTTCCCAACATGGATTTGGGGATGTAAGAGGAGGGGTAGGTTGGGATTAAACCAATTTTTGTTTTTGTTTGTGGTGGTGAGGGAAGTGGAACTTCTTATTTGTTTAGATGGAATGACTTCTTGGAAGGGAATAGGGAAGAGGAAATGAGATGAGATGGAAGGTTAGGAGATGGAGAAGGGAAATCAACACTTGGGGAAGCAAGTGAGAGGCTTGACTCTTGAAATTGTTGAAATGATAAAGATTGAGAAAGAGAAAATGAAGGACAAAGAGCTAGTGACTGACTTACCCATTAACAGGGTTGTCTTGTATCCAACTCATAAGCCTCAATCTCCTCAGTCCATTGTGAAATTTGGGGCAGGATTTCAACCATGAAGTCAAACTGCTCCTGAGGGATGTAATGTTTTGGAAAAGGGCCTTCCCATGGACAAGGTGCACTGTAAACAATCCTAAATTCCTTCATCTGTATTGTAGCCCTTGACTGAACCATGTCAGCATCCATTTTTTGAATCTTCTCCAACAGATCAGTGTTGTCCATATAACTATTATCATTATATGCATACCCTTGTTCTTGATAAGCTCCATAGCCAAACTGGTGGCACTGCTCATATGGGTAAGCATGATTATTCTGGCTCTAATCATAATGTTGATATGGAGGAGTTGTGAAATAAATTGGAGGACTACACTGCTGCTACAAATGTGAATTCCAAGATAGAAATGAAGTCATGATTGAACAACTTCATGGGATGGAAGGAAATGAAAGATGTGGAAAGAAGAATGGGTGGAAATGGATGGAAGGAAGGTCTACAACTCAGAGAATGGGTTCTTGACTAGATGGAGTCACCGGATGTGATTTGCATGTGCCTCCAAAGGTTGAAAACCTACAACAAGTGCACATCAATCTTGCTGCAATAAAAATGGAGACCTCTTAGTCCCACCGGGCGTGCCAAAACTTTTAGTGTGGTAGCACGCTGGCTTAAGATTTGTTGTTTGATATTTATACACCTTGGAAAGATTAGAAAAATCTAACCTCAGTGTCCCACTGGGCGTGCTAAAACTGTTAGTGAAAAATCACAACACCCCCGAATGGTCTGGTTTTGTGTGGGGCATTAAGTGTGATCTGCATAACATTGAACCATCTCTCAAGCTGTGGGACTTGCAAACCTGAGATGGACCTCTAGAGAAAGTTGGTTCTTGTTCCTAAACTACCTGCCACAATCTACTCTAATGTAGGAAAAAATAACCTATTCTAATCTAACCATTCCAAGGAACCGGAGAGAAAGAGAGAGTGAAAGAGAGCCTACACTAAAGTGGTGATACACTAGAGAAGGAAAGAGGCAAGATACTCTATTGAGGGAGGATGAAACATGGGAAAAAAGGAGATGAGGGAGGCCAGAAAAAAGTGACACAAACCCAAATCATAATCCACCATCGAAACTCCATGAAACACGACATCTTACACTTGCAAATGTGAAATACATGCACAAACAATAGATCTGAAAGGGAGAGGCACAAAGAAACAACAAAACATGAGAAAGGGTTGAAGAACACCACAAAAACATAAATTTTTTTCTCTAGAAGGTGCACAAACCATTACATTTCTACTTAGAGGCACAAATACGTTTTCTAGGCGTAGAAGAAGGTTTACAACTCAAATGGAGTTGAGAAACAAATTTGACATATTTTTCCCACATCCCATAATCTCTCCCCTCAAAATGAGAAGTGTTTACAATGAAAACCAGAGAGAAGTAAGGAAAAAATGAACTCTGCTATAAAAGTTTAACCACCAACCATCAATGCCCTACAAATCCACCTCCAATTTGTTAAGTTTGCCTCTCCATGTGTTAGGAATTAATAATATCTAAAGTGGAATAATTCCTTAGATTTGTAATAATAAGAAGTATGAATAGAACTACAGAAATGAAAAATGCACAACATGAAGACAATATTTAACGTGGTTCACCCAATGTGGGCTACATCCACTAAGAACACTTGCTCAAATTTTATTACAAGCCAACAATCTTCACAATTACAATAATAAGATCTTGTTTGGAGCTGCGCTCAACAAACCCTCCCGAATTCACACTTGAATTCACATACACTATTCACCTTCACAAAACACACTCATATATATCCTATTATATGTCCATCTATTTATAAGTACATCAATAGGTAGCCGAAGAGGTAGTTTTACAAAACAATGGGTACCGAAAAACCATGGGCCCAAAAACAACCCATAACAGTTACCCATTACCCATGGGTTAATAAACCACCCATGAAAATTTGCTTCGGGGGCTTCACCCCCCTGAACCCCCTTGATCCGCTCACCGACGAGCGGGACCACCGTAAAAATATCCGAGTGTAACACATGACAGGTGTACCAAACTCTAACATGAAAACATGCTCCATAAACATAACAATCTCCCACTTAGAGACTGATTTCAAATGGGCAAGCTTTTGAACCCTTCACTGTCATCCGCAAAGGCAAACCAAAGCTGAACATAGCTTTAGTTTATCCCTTGTGACCACCTTGGTCATCATGTCTGGAGGATTCTGACTGGTATGAATCTTCTCCAACTTCAACTTATCTTCCTCCAAAGTTGTCTTGATGAAGTGATATCTCAATTGTATATGCTTCATCTTGGAGTGGAAAGCAGAGTTCTTAGCTAGGTGTATAGCACTCTGACTATCACTATACAACTTACATTCCTCCTGCTTATGCCCCAACTCCTCAAGAAATTTTTGTAACCAAATAATCTCTTTGCTTGCCTCTGTGGCAGCAACATACTCAGTCTCCGTGGTTGACAAAGCCACCAGCTTCTGTAGTCATGAAATCCAGCTCATTGTTGTCCCACCTACAGTGTAAATATAACCTGTCGTGCTCCTCCTACTGTCTACATCTCTAGCCATGTATGAATCTACATAACCACGTAAAGTGGTGTTTGATCCACTGTAATACAAAACTGTCCCCATGGTCCCTCTCAAATACCGAAGGATCCACTTTACTGCTTGTTAATGCTCTTTACTTGGATCACTCATAAAGCTACTCATAGCTCCCACTTCATGGGAAATATCAGGCCCAGTGCACACCACAACATACATCAAACTACTAACCACTGATAAGTAAGGTACCTTGGACATCTGGTTTCTTTCTTGCTCTATCTTGGGACACTGCTCCTTTGATAACTTAAAATGGCCTACCAAAGGAGTCCCAACTGGTTTAGAATCCTGCATTTTAAACTTATCCAATACCTTCTTAATGTAATCTTCCTAAGATAAATTCAGCTTCCATTCCTTCCTATCTCGAGTTATCCTCATACCAAGGATTTGTCTGGCTACCCCCAAATCCTTCATATCAAAGGATTCACTTAGCTGTTTCTTGAGTACTTTTATTTATTACATGTTTTTACTTGCAACCAGCATGTCATCAACATACAAACACAGGATAATATAACTTCCATCCTCAAATTTCTTTGTATACACGCAATGGTCAGAATGACATCTAATATAACTTTGCTCCATCATGAAGCTATCAAACTTATTATACCATTGACGTGGAGCTTGTTTCAGGCCATACAATCTCTTCTTCAGTTTTCACACCATCTCCTCTTTACCTTTGAATTCATATCCTTCTGGCTACTGTGCATATAGCTCCTCCTCCAAATAACCATGGAGAAATGTAGTCTTTACATCTAACTGTTCTAAGTGCAAGTCTTCTACTACCACTATTCCAAGAACAATTCTGATAGAAGTCACTTTTACTACAGGAGAAAAAATCTCATCAAAATCTATACCTTGTTTCTATGCAAACCCCTTGACCACCAATCGGGCCTTATATCTTTTCTTTCCTCCTTCTTCATCTTTAACTCTGTACACCCACTTGTTTTGCAATTCTCTTTTGCCTTTCGGTAGCTTCACCAAATCCCAAGTTTGGTTCTCCATGAGAGATTTATGCTCCTCATCCATGGATTGCTCCCACTTCTTACTGGCATCTACCTGCATTACTTCATCAAAGCTCTCTGGCTCTCCACTATCAGTGAGTAATAAATAATAAAGAAAAGGAGAAAAACGTTCAGGTTCTTTTCTTACCCTAGAAGACCTCCTCACTGTAGGAGTTTGGGGTTCCTCTTGAGTAGGTTCCTGAACTGATTCATGGGTCACTGTCCCATCTGGAAGATCCTCTACCACTACATATTATTTCTTGGATTCTTCCCTGTTTTCCTGTAACTATTACTTATACATGACTTTCTTATTAAAGACCACATCCCTAGACCAAATGATTTTCTTGTCCTTAATACTCCAACATTTAAATCCAAAGTCATCACCACCATAACCAATAAAAGTGCATTTTTCTAATTTAGCCTCTAGCTTGGTCCTATCATCCTTGTCAATATGAACAAACACCTCACATCCAAAGACTCTAAGAAATGAGTAATCGAATTTCTTACCGTACCAAGCCTCCTCAGGTATGCCTCCATCCAAGGCACTTGAGGGTCCTCTGTTTATCAAGTACACAGCTGTGCTCACCGCTTCTGCCCAAAAATAAAGAGGCAGTCTTGCATGTATCCTCATGCTCCTAACACATTCCATTATTGTTCTATTCATCCTTTCTGACACCGCATTCTGCTACAGGGTTCTTAGAACTGTCTTTTTCCTATGGATTCCATTCTTAGAAAAATAATCATTAAATTCATTGCTGTAATACTCCCCTCCATTATCTGACCTGAGACATTTTAACTTAAGACCTGTTTCATTCTCTACCGAGGCTTTCCATTCAACAAAAGTATCAAATACATTAGATTTGTTTCTAATACAATAAACCTAAAATTTCCTTTTTGCATCATCAATAAAAGTAACATAATAACTTGAACCCCCAAGAGATGATACCTGAGCTGACCCCGACACATTGAAAATTACCAAGTCTAACTTACTCTCTTTCTTTGTAGGTCTAACCTTGAGAAACATTACATGCTTCTATTTCCCATATTTGCAGTTCTCACAGAAATCCAATCCTATTTCTGTATATCCAAGCAAATTCTTCTTTATGATGTCCACGCCCTTATGTCTCATATGACCAAGCCTATAGTACCATAATGTTGTATCTGCATCTGAAGCCACAAGATTACAATTATTAGTACTATTAGTGGATAAATACAAGGTTCCAACCTTCTTACCTCTTGCCACCACAAGAGCACCCTTGGTAACCTTCCAAGAGTTAGCTGTAAATATCACAGTACAACCATCACTTCCCAATTGTCCCGCTGATATCAAATTTTTCCTTAATGTAGGCACATGTCTGATATCCTTCAATAGCCATGTATTCACATTCTGCATCTTAACTTGAACAGAACCTTTTCCAACTATACTGCAAGGCTCATCATCACCAAGAAAAATATGTCCAAAATCCCCTTGAACATAATCAAAAAAATAATGCCTATGTGGAGTAGCATGAAAAGAAGCCCCTGAATCTAAAACCCAAGATTCAGTAATATTATGCAAAGAAAGAATCAAAGCATCCCCGATGCCACATTTACCTGTTTGTTTTCTTCTTGTTGTTTCTTCTTATCCTGAAGCTCCCAATAGTCCTTCTTTGCGTGCCTAGACTTTCCACAATTCCAACATACAATCTTGCTCTTGGATTTTGACCTTGCTCGATCTTTCGATTTTCCACGGTTTCCTCTATTCTTCTGTCTCCCTCTAGTTTCCACTGTCAAAGCATTCCTTGAAGTAGAAGATTCCCCAGAGCTTTTTCTTCGCATTTCCTCGCTTAGAATCACCCCTACAACATCCTCAAACTTCAACTTCAAGTTAGCTGGAACCGAGTTGCTTACCGCCATTACCAGGCTATTTCAACTTTTAGGTAAAGAGCACATAATTAATAAATCCCTAAATTCTTCATCAAATTCTATTGTAACCAAAGCTAGCATATTCACAACTGTATTGAAATCATTTAAATGATATGCTACTGAACTATTCTCATACATATGAAGATGCAAGACATAGCTGGATTGTCCCAAGTGCCTTCCTATCCAACAAATCCCATTCCACATCTGTCATGCTCGAGGGTTTGTTTACCTTCTCAGACAACGGAGTATAAAGATCCTTCTGATAAAGGTAATCTTCCATCTACATCTTCCAAAGACTGAAATTTTGCCCATTGAATTTATCAACCCTAGATCTTCCATCATCTGCCATAGCTCCCACTCAAGCTAAATTTTTTTCCTATGATTCAACACTTTAGCAAACCAAACTAGGCTCTGATACCAATTGTTAGGGATTAATAATATATAATGCGGAATAATTCCTCAGAATCGCAATAATAAGAAGTATGAATAGAATTACAGAAATGAAAAATGCACAACACGAAGATAATATTTAACGTGGTTCAGCCAATGTGGGCTACATCCACCAAGAACACTTGCTCAGATTTTATTACAAGCCAACGGTCTTCACAATTACAATAATCAGATCTTGTTTGGAGCTGCGCTCAACAAACCCTCCCAAATTCAGACTTGAATTCGCACACACTATTCACCTTCACAAAATACACTCATATATATCCTATTATATGTCCATCTATTTATAAGTACATCAATAGGTAGTTGAAGAGGCGGTTTTACAAAACAATGGGTACCGAAAAACCATGGGCTCAAAAACAACCCATAACGGTTACCCATTACCCATGGGTTAATAAACCACCCATGAAAATTTGCTTCGAGGGCTTCGCCCCTGAGCCCCCATCGGGGGGGCTTCACCCCCCGAACCATCTTAACCTGCTCACTGGCGAGTGAGACCGCCATAAAAATATCCAAGTGTAACATATGGAAGGTGTACCAAACTCTAACATAAAAAAAGGCTCCATAAACATAACACCATGTCTTTGGCATGTTGAAGAAGGAATAATGACATATCAAATCAAATCTGATCTGGTTATTGAAGCAATTGGATCATGCATTAATGGTAGGAAATACATTTTCCTATTTTCCACCCACCAAAGCCTGCTGAAAATAATAATTTATACTTCCATGGCGTAGAGGAGGTCGAGATATTTCCAATGGTACCAAATTTGTTGAATTTAGAGGACTGGATCGAAATATATACCCATTTGAATATTTGAATTGAATTGATGCAAAAATGGCAAAAAACTAGTTTTGCAAAATGGATCCACGGGCCTGAAATTCACTTTGGCGCCTTTTGCACAAAAATACAAAATATAAAAAACGTTTAGTAGCCCTGCAAGCTCGAAAATCACTTTAGGTGAAAAACTTCCACGGTCCCAAAATTTAAATTGCACCTTTTGCACAAAAATTGTAAAATTACGAAAGTATCCTTCAAGCCCGCAAGCCCGCAACTTCATATTTTGCATTTGGCGAACAAACCTCCTTGGGCTCGTGGGCCCACACTTGCAAACTACGCCATTTACAAAAGTTACAAAAATTCTAAAGTTTCTCCGAAGGCCCGCTTTCTTGCAAAAGACAAAGGCTTGACACGTGGCTTCTCTAGGCGTCGGTGGAGGTGTGGCTTACTTTTATACTTTATGCCTTTTCAAAATAAAAGTTGAAAATTCTAAAGTTCCTCTGACGACCCACCTTCCCACTTTGTCTTGAACATGGCCATGTGTCCCTTTGCGGGCCTTAGGCATATTTCTCATTTATTTGGCGCAAAGATCCTTTGCGGGCTCGCGGGCCCGCAATTGTAAATTGTGTTTTTAGCAAAAATTTCACAAAGTGCCAAAGTGCCCCGCAGACCCACTGGCCCGAATTTACACTTGAGCAAAATTTCCTCCGCAGCCCTGCATATTCATTTAAGAAAAGAAAACATCCCTGGGGCTTATGAACCGGCAATTGTAATTTTTTCCTTTTGCAAAAAATGTAAAATGCCAACATATCTCCCGAGCCCCGCCGGTCTGCAATCTACCTTTGGTAAAAAGTCTTCTCGAGGCCCGTCGGTCCGCTTTTGGAAAAAACTCCTTCCAAGGCCCGTCGGTTATGAGGAGTTAGAAGGACTTCTTTATATTTCTGGAAAGGGGAAGAAATTTCCTATTTGATGGAAATGTTTTCAGGGGACCTTAAGTGTTTAAAATATATAAAAAATTCAGATTGAAGCACAAAACGGGGGGGGGGGGGGAATGGTGTTTATTGACCAAAAATAAGTGTGAGCTTATTTTGGTTAGCAATTACCTTCTTGTAAAAATTGCCACTCAAAGTGGAAGATTATTGCATTGTCTCTTTTTAAGAAAAGTTACATTGAATATTTGTTATTGAGTTATATTGTATGTTGGAAAGGAAGGAATTTTAGCAAATCAAGTTTTATATAATAGAAAAGTGATTGGAGAGGAAAGAAACAACTTGTTCATATTTTAGTTGATTTATTATCTCATATAGGTGTGTAGTTCTTATTGGAAAGTTAGTAGTTCTTATTTTAAAACTTTTGGAAAAATCAAGTGATAAAGGTTTGTGAGAATGGTTGCAAAATTGTATTTATAAAAGCAAAGAAATGGTTATTCCCATTGTTTTACATGAAATGTATAGAGTAGTGAAGTAAATTTCATTTGTTCATTCTTGTATTGATTGAAGGAAGCCCAAAATGCATATGTGGTTATGGAATTTTTTTTTAAAAGTTCTTGATTTGTGGTTTTTTCAACAAATGGAATTGTTTCCTTTTATCAAATAGAGAAAATAAAATTAGTTCTTTTGCACCCTATATATATATATATATATTCTTAAGTTTAGATTTGGATTGGTTAACACTATAAAAAAATACTAATACCATTATCTATTGCTAAAAGTATTAATATGAAAACATTATTAATATTGATATTTAAAAATAATATTCTTTTCGTTATATATATTGTTTTATTAATTATAAATATTATTAGTATTGTTTTATTAGATATATAATATAATACTTGTTTTATTATATATTATATTATATTAAAAGTGTATATTATAACAAAAAAACAAGTATAAAAAAAATTTAATGAAAGAAAATAGTTGGTTTTAAGGTTGCGGCCTGTGGTAATGTTTTGTGGGGAAAAGGGGTTGGAGGGAGGGTCGCTGACCTCACCCCCACCCCATTAACAATGGGATGGGAGATGGGGTTGGAGACCCTCCCCCCAACCCCAAACTTTAGGCACCATAATATAAAACACCCCCACTTTCAATGCAAGGAAAACCGACCCAACTACTATGTGCCTTCTCATTTCTCTTTCTGCAAACTGTATGAAGCTTAAACCCACGGCCGAGGGTCTCATTTTCAACTCATATATATATATATATATATATATATATATATATATATATATATATATATATAATCACTAATATTTGTGATTTCGGGTTTTAATCAATTAAAATTTTCGAAATCACAAATATTAGTGATTATATGTATGTAGACACACACACACACACACATTCTCATACCCAAATGAAAACATATACTAAATCTGACCATATCACTAAAATGGGGCAAAACGCATATGCCATTTGTGCAAAATATTGAAATAATGAGGTAAATAAAATATACAAACACATTGCAACCCTAGAGGAGGGTGAAAATAAAACCAAAAAAGGGATGTGCATCGTTCTATAGCTTAAGATGGCCTCTAATTGCTTCCTCATTCTCTCCACCAATCTGCAAAACAAACGAGAAATAATAAGTCAAAATAAAAGAGAAAGAAGTCTTTCATAAGCAAACTTAGGGTTAGTGGAATCCCTTAATCTTGTGGCCCCAAATGAATCCATCCAATAAATGAGATTCATCCCTACAAAAATTAGCTGGGGAGTGAGTGAGAGAAAATTCAAAATTTAAATATAAAATGCATGGGTTCACTTTTAGGGGGCCCCTTTAGTTGTGTAGGGGGTGGGATTAATTGGTCTTGTTTTCAATTCGTATATATATATATATATATATATATATATATATATATATATATATATATATATATATATATATATAATCACTAATTTTTTTGATTTCGTGTTTTAATCAATTAAAATATTCTATATATATATATATATATGTATGTATATAATCACTAATATTTTTGATTTCATATTTTAATCAATTAAAATTTTCTAAATACATATATACATAGACACACACACACACACACACATGTATGTATATGTATGTATACACACACACATTCTCATACCCAAATGAAAACATATAACAAATCTGACCATATCACTAAAATGGGGCAAAACCCATATGCCATTTGGGAAAAATATTGAAATAATGAGGTAAATAAAATATACAAACACATTGCAACCTTAGAGGAGGGTGAAAATAAAACAAAAAAAGGGATGTGCATCCTTCTTGAGCTTAAGATGGCCTCTAATGGCTTCCTCATTCTCTCCACCAATCACCAAAATAAACGAGAAATAATAAGTCAAAATAAAAGACAAAGAAGCCTTTCATAAGCAAACTTAGGGTTAGTGGAATCCCTTAATATTGTGGCCCCAAATGAATCCATCCAATAAATGAGATTCATCCCTACAAAAATTAGGTGGGGAGTGAGTGAGAGAAAATTCAAAATTTAAATATAAAATGCATGGGTTCACTTTTAGGGGCCCCCCTTTAGTTGTGTAGGGGGTGGGATTATTGTTCTAACCCTTGTGATAAATTGAGGACCTTGTTAATTGTTTTAAACCTTGTCACCTTATGAGATTAATATAACTTTAGTATTTAATTAAATAGACCCCTTTTACCCATGGGATTAATTTGTTCAAGTTTGATTATAGTGGAATTTAAATGTTTATCAAAAAACATTTAGGGGGAACCTAAACCATACCTTAGACTAACTAAGTTTATTAAAAGGTAATGAGAGTTTTATTATTTTATTATAATGGGGATAAAAAAATGGGGAAATTTATATTATTAATTTAATTAAAAATAATAATGTGACAACCGTTATTTTTGAAACCTTTTTGTAGGCACGTTTTTCAAAAAAATATTCCATAATTTTTCTAGTTTGACCTAGGTTGTTCTTGGGTTTCATGCGGGGACACAATAATAAAAAATAATATGATGATATTTTTAAAAACACAAGGATAAAATAGTGTACGTTGCGTATGAAGAGATGAATTAATGCTAACTTTCATCTTGATTATTTCAAGGGGAAAACCCTAACCATCACCCGAGTTTTAGATGGGGACAATCGAAATTGAACCCACAACTTGTTGCCTGCAAATTCAACCACCTACCACTATGCCACACATATTTACAATAAATAATTTTATAAAATTTGACTTTATCCTTGACTGTGAACATACATGACACTTAGGATGGTGCATTTCTAGGTCCTACTACATGTTTATACAACTACCATTTCACCCAACCCCATTCCCACTCCATACACAGGGGGAGGGGAGGTTGGAGTGATGATAACATGCCCATATAGAGATAGGTTCCTTTGCTTGTGAAATGTATAGTTAGGCATGTCTAACAGCCCCTGAGATCCATTCTACTCACCCCAATTTAAAAATTGTTCATTCACAAAATCTTACAATTCATTCCAAAGGCAAGAAACATTGAAACCCCTCCTAAACAATGTTTTTTAATTTGAAATAATGAGAATACATAAGTGTATCTACCCACATTCTCAACCGAGTTGAGATAGTCCATGAACCTCTCAAGTGTGCTCATCCATATTTATATTTGGAGATCCTCTATAGGTATGCATTAAATTGTCTCCATCAATCTCTAAATAATTTCTTTTGTAAAGGGAAATACATAAATCATATAATATTATTTTCCAGATGAATTGTAGAAATAATTAAAAGTTATTTAGAGGATATAATGAATACACATAAATTATGGATATACTTGTGTAGAATAAATAGATTTAGTTCTGGTTACACATGTCATTGATAAAACAATCCATTTAAACAAAATTATGTATGATAATATAAACAATATAAAAATTTAGTAATTATTATATTAAATATATTAATAATTATATATTTAATACATACAAATTCATAATATAAATGATTATTATTTAATTTATTCGTTATTATTTATATTAATGAAATTTATTAATTATTACTTTTTTGTAAGTATTGGTAATAGTTAATTATTATTTATTTTAATTGTATTTTTCCAATAGATTCTTTTATGATTTTTAAGAATTAAATTCTTTCAAGATATTTTTAAAAAATATGTCATAAATATATTTATGATATGTAATATTTACACTTTTTTACATTTTTATACTGCTTTTACTAAAATATACAATAATTGTAAATATAATGGGTAATTTAATAATATTTTTTCCTTTCTTAACATTTTATTTCCACTTTATTTGATGTGGATGTTTCACCGCAAATGTAGAGATAAAATAAATAAGAGGTAAGGGTGAGGAGGAATACATGTGATAATAGAAGATGGTCTTCACACGTAGAACGTTAACCAAGTTGATTGTAGAGAGCTTCCCTTTATCTATGAGGAATGACATGAAATAGAACACAAGACCACAAGATAGAATTAAACAATATATGCAGTGGACTACCTAGCATGTGCTAGATCTAGGAAGTGTGATAATTCCTAGAGACGTTGTCAATCCACTGTTGTAAATAAATTAACGAAAGGAAATATTGTAAATAAATGAATCCCGCTGTATTTATTAATATTTAGGTATATCCTATAACATACAAGTAAATTGAAGCTAAAATGGAAAGTCACGATTAAATCCGAAAGGCTGATAGGTTGGTCTGGGTTCGCAAGTCTAACAGAGACTGTAGATGAGGTCTGAGCAAGGTTGGGTGAGGTTTTGGACTATTTTGAAGAGGTTATAAGATTTTGGTTTCAAAGAAATTACCAGTCACAGAGACTGATATCGATTCAGAGATCAATGTCGGCTACTGGTAAGTGACCGACATCGATTGGGTGACCGGTGTTGGTAGAGGAAATTTGGTAGAAATATTAAAAATGAGGTTTTAGGCACTCTTTGTGACTGCACAAAGAGTGAGGGGTAGTTTAGGTGAGGTCGTGGGATTATTATAAGGAATCATAGGTGATTAGATTGGTGTTTGGGCAAGGTATGAAAGGCAATAAAGAAGATAGTTAGATGGAGGTGGTGTGGGAGGGATCTGAGTAAGGTAGAATATGGAATGAAATAGATAGGTAATGAAATAAGTAATATACTCAAAATGACAAAGAAGAAATAATAATTACTTGTTGAATGTAGGTAGAAAACAAGTGGTGGAAATGGTTACAGGAGAGGGTGATCCCAAACAAATGCAACAATGATAGGAGGACATGATACTTTCCGGTGAGTGCGTTGGAGCTCTAGATCAATCTGGGGATGGACAGTGTGATGTCTGAATGTTGTAGAGGTCTTTAATATGTCACAATATCACTTGGAAACTTGAGAGCCAGGATGTTAGGTCACAAGAGCCTGAAAAAAAGATTTAGAACCTAAACAAAGAGTTAGGAAATCTTATTTAAGGAAACTAACGGTAGTTAGGTGACCGGTGCCGACCAAGCAATAACCGGTGTCAGTTAGGGAAAAAAGGCCGAGATTACTAAAAAATGCCTGATTCTTTAAAAATTTGGTGTGATTGAGATTTTGGTTTTAGGTCATAAGTGTATAATAGAACTAAATGGAGTGGGAGAGTAGTTAGAGGAATAATAGCCCATTAGGATTAGGGTTAGACATGTCTTAGTTGTGTAAGGGTGAGTGGGGAATTAGTCTTAGGAAATAAATAGGGTTGGAATGATTCTAGGGTGAGGTGGAGAGGTGAGGTAGAAAACTAACTTAATTTCAGTAATTAAATTAATTAAGATGTGTGCAAGTTGGCATGGTGACGGGATAGTATAAAATTAAGTAATCGAAGGGGGTTTAGAGGATTGCGACCCTTCTCCCTTTCAAGTTGAGCAGCATCATAATTTTGGCATGAAGCTTAGAGATCGATAGATCATGATGTGTGTTGTTTTGTAGCTGGGGATGAGTTCTAACTGGCCCTTTGTCACTCAGATTTGTGGAGAGATGGATAGCACCTTCAAGAGGATTTGACCTATCCTCACTACTTTAGGTTGTGCCTTTTGACCAAGGTGAGAGGACCCTTAGTGTAACCTCTGTTTGATGAAGGAGATGGAGATATTCTTCTTTTACACAAATTTTATGAAGAAAACCTTGGGAAAATATGGTCAATACTCCATAATTTACCTCTCAAGAGTTGTCACTTCTAAAATATGGAGATACTTTAAACACAAGGCTACGGTTACTGAAGACATTAAGAAATCATGATTGTTCTACATATTTTAGTAAATAGATTTTGTTCCTTTGTTGATAATCATGGAAAAACAGGGGTAGTTCAAGATGGATTCATGGTTTTTAAATAATTTTGGTGGGAGATTAAACAAGTTAAATTTGATTATACCAAATCTTTGAGGGACTTCACAAAAATGGACAACTCAACAACAAAAAGCTTCATAATAGTTAAGATGTTCTTTCAACCAGAAGGTGTGCTTTAATGACAGCCTAGATCAGCATATTTTCACACAATCTTTGAGACTCTAACATGAAGGATCGAGTTAAAAGACTCAATTAAACACCAAAATATCTTATCAACCACACCTAAGGTACACCAAAAGACTTATAAACAATATTTATCCACAAATGACAATGAATTGATTTTAAATTTGTTTATCTCATCACAAGATGAAGGATCTTCTTGAAATGAAATTACAAATGCCACTAAACTGTCATAGGGATGAGATCTTGTGTGATTTCACAAAGATTTCAATGTAAGATTGCAATAGGAACAAGAAACACTACTTGCAAACATTTTGAAACAAAGCAGACACTAATTGCTCCAAGATTGACACAAATTAATTTCAAAATTGCTTAGATTCATCAATAAGGGAAAGCTTCCAAAGAAATCTTAGTTCTAATAAATGGCTATACATCTGCAACAAACTTGAATTAATAGGTTATCTCAGATTGGTCTCTCAGGAAGACGAATTTTCTCAAATTTTCTCTTAAGAATTCAACCCCAGACCCTTTGCAAGAGTATTCTCATTGCATTTATACATTTCACTCACTCAATTTTCTACCCAAAAGAGAAGAATATTTAAGGGAACTTTTCTTGTTACCAATTATCCTCAGAAAGCAACATTTAATAAATTCACATCCAAAAGCCGCCAGGTGGACCAATTATGAACTGATCATGTTTCTCAGACCCTCGAACTAGGATGACATGCCAAAACCATTTTGGAATCCTTCTAATCATTTTGATTTTGCCGAGGACCCTTTTTAATCATTTTCTGGAGGCTCTACACAGCTGTGATCTGACATGTAATCCTTTTCTCTCGAGGAACACCTTAACCTAATCATCTTTCATCCTTTTCCCTATCTTTTTCCTCTGGACATCCATGCTTCTCTAGTAATTCCCATTTTTGCAAGTGACTTGAGCAATTCCAACTTCAAAATATCAACCTTAACAATCATTGGACTCACAAATTAAGTTTCAAATCAATTCAGTGGAACCTTACAGGCAAAAATGACAAGGAATTTCATCAAAAATGATGAAAAATAGTGTGTATTCGTATCTCCAGGAGTCTTGGAGAAAAAACGATAGAAAAATAGGTGAAATGCATAGCAACTGTTGATTCTACCCCTTTTCTACTTTATATTATAATCATCCATGTGTTTCCTTTGCACAACTACAAAGGTGAGGTACAGAGGCAAGTTTCCAAAGAAGAGCGGGCCTTCTATGTTACATGGGCCCAAGAAAAATGCCTTTTGGCCTTTGAAAAAGTTTCTATAAAAAAGGATCCAGCAGAAGCCTCCACGTGTCTATGCTGGCGCACTTTTAATATGGTGCCCAAAATTATAGACCCCAAACAAGCGCGAACTCACCACATGTCCTAGCTCTGGAAAATTTTTTGAAAAGTTTAAAGACTAGCAGAAGGTGCCATGTGTCTAGGGTATGAGACATTTTTCCTTGGCCATTAAAAAGTCCAAGCAAGGGCAGAGTGAGTGGAAGCCTCCAAGTGTACTCCTGGTGCTTCTTCAAAATAAAATTTAGGGGCCAGTCCCCAAATAGGTGTGGTCCCTCCACATGTCCCAGGCCTTTAGAAAATTGCTTTGAAAAATTTAGGTAAAGAGCAGAGCTAGCAGAAGCCTCCACTTGTCTCCCTGATGCAACTTTGAGATGGGACCCTAAAAGTGGATCCTCAAATGACCCTAAACCAAGTCGCATGGCTCACCACAACTGTATACTCCTTTGCATAAATTTGTCTAAGTCTGGGGCACCCTAACATGTGGATCCTCAAATGAGCGTCGAGAACCCTCCACATCTTTTTTCTTATTTTGCATTCTGTTGCACATCCATTTCCCCCCTTTTTGCACCTTCCTCCCACGTTCCCACTTTCTTCTCTTCTTCCCATGTACGCGCCTTCTTTTCTATCCCATCATGCCCTCCTTGTGTGCCTTTCTGTAGACGCCTTAAAATTAGCCATCCTTGTTCTTCCTCTTGTGTGCCCACGTACATCCTATTATACCAAAAAATGTGACTATGCAAAAATAGAACGAAGGGAAAAAAACACGATTTTACGCCCAAGTTACAAATCTTTCACATGGACAGAGGAATGGAAAACAAACTCTAGATTTAAAGTGATCCTCGACCAAAGGAAGGGACTAATCATGACAACCAAATGAAGGATAGATTTTTCATGCATCAATACGAGGAGATAAAAAAGACAAAAATGCCTGCAAATTGAAGAATTTCAAGGACAAAGTGGGAAAGACTAAATTGAGCACCAACATAGGCTCCGACTTGAGGATGGGCACTCCCTATGAGTGCCACAAGAAAAAATAAAAGACCAAGTGCCAAAATTAAACCATTGGGAAATAGATTCAAAGAATAATCTTGCAGGGAAGAAAAATAATAACCAACTCTGCCAAGGACAAACTGAGAAACCAACAAAATAGTCGCTAAGGACTAGGACAAACAAAAACAACAAAACCCGAAAGAAAAAAGAAACCAAAATACTATACACTATAAAATGGCGAGCATCTTGATTCAAAGAAAAAAATCAAGGAAAATCTTCAAGTGCCTATCATTCTAGATATGACCATGCTAAGCAGTTCTGATATGTCTTTAACATCAAGTCATATGATTCTCTCCATTTTCCATCCAAGTCATTATCTCACCACATTTTTTAAGGGTTATCCTTTGTGCCTGGGTCAAATTTTTTAACATCTTTCGAGGCTGCATCAAACATCAAAGTCTCAAGAAAATCATCCTACTCATGATACTTGCATTGATCAATTTCATATTCCTTGAAAGATACATAGCTCATAGAGTTATCAATATCAATATTTGCATGCAATACTTCATAAGAATCATTATTGGGATCTTCAATGAGGTGCAACATCTTCTTCTCTCCATACAGCTTTACAAGGCTTCCTTTAATTGGAATGGTGGCAAAAGACATATCCATATGAACACTTCCACCAAGACTTCCATCCCACTTTATTGATAACAGCATCCCTCATTTGGCAGGGCAATCAACAATTACAACATCAAGTTTCAAGTTCTTACCCAGATAAGCTGCAAGTTGTACCACCAAACCATTTACACATCCTACAACTGACACCTCTCTAGAATCCAGTGCAGTACACTTGCCATAAGCTACTGTCACTTTTATGTTCAATTCATTCATGACCTCTAGAGGCATAACATTACATGATGCTCTGGAATCAAACATACAATTGTGTAGAAGTCTATCCTTAATAATAAGCGTTGTAAAAAATAGATCAACATTTAATTGAGACTCAACCAAAGATGTTCCCAAGTAAAATTCAAGTGGTTCACCTATCTCCTCTAATGCTTGGGGTGTTTTTCTTGGTCTACAATGGTTGGAGGAGGAGTGTTTACATTATTTATATTTCTGCCTTGGGTAATCCTATTCTTCTTCCAATCCCAAATACTCAAAGGCCCTTTTCCTATGCTACAGGGAATCCTCAGTAAGCTTCAACAATTGGAACAAAAATCTTGATCTGACACAAGACTTGGGCAATGTCATAAGGAATGTATTTTAGCAATGCAACATGTTGGAGAAAGATTGACAAACTCATCGGATGGCACAAGGGTTTTTCACATTTTTGGCATGGGTGGAAACACTAATTCTACTTGAGACAATAAGGCCTTTCCCAGATGCATCTTTCTTTGGAGTTTATTTTGGGATATTGGTGAGAATTGGGATTTTTGTTTTGTCTTGAGGCCTTGGCCCTTTGACAGCCTTACTTCTTGTGTTATACTCTTTTTCTTGGGCAACAACAACATTCAACAACTGCATATCTTCCTTAGAAGGGATTCCTCCATCATACTTTTTTTATCATTAGATGCCCTTAACTATTCAAAATCATTGCTAGGAAATTCAAAATCTTGTACCATATCTATTTCTAAAGTATGAGAGGGAGGAAGAAGAGGTACCCGGTGAATACAATCCCAAAAAATTGCAGCAGTTCTTGCACTTATTACTTTAGTTGAATTTTCTCCTTGTTGTGAGCTTGTAGAGTAGTCCACCATGCATGCATCATCATCAGTGTTATCATCATCATCATCAGCTTCTTTAAATTTCTGATCTACTTCACATTGCGAGTGGGGTAAGAAACATATTTCACACCAATCAATTTCATTTGTCTCTTCAACAACAAAAACTCTGGCATTTAGAGGATCAAACACTACTCTATTTTCCTTAGCTTTGGGTTATCCAACTCCCATGGGTCCTTTACCTCTTTCATCAGATCTTTGATCATTTCTAGGATGATTTGTGAATTATTCTTGTCCTTGTTTCCTATACTAACCTTGAGAACCTTGTCCAATTCCTTTCTATATCCTAGCTAGCTTGTAAGAGATTTCTTTGACAGCTCTGGCCAAAGACTTTACAACTTCCTCAAGATCCACAACCTTACTTGATTGAGGCTTCTCTGGGTTGATCAGTTTAACACCCTCCCTCTTAGGAGGTTTTCCAACTGCTTTAATATTATTCTTAATTTGCAGATCCATGGTAAAGGCCTGCCTCAAAGTTTTTGGGTTGTTGTCTCTTAAATAATAGGAAACTTCCTTATAAAAAGCATCATAGTATTTTATCAAACAAGAAACATCACTTGGCCTTAGGATCATAGGAAGCCTATCTCAATGTCTTGTTGAAGCTTGTATTGAAGTCATGCACAGACTCATTTGGATTATTTTATATATTTTCAAATTCTGATAAAATAAACCTAGGGTCTGTTTTATCTCCATACTGTAATCTAAAAGCATTCTTCATTTTTGTCCAAGAATCAATGTAATTATCTGGAAAAGATTTATACTAGTCACTTGCATCTTCCTATAGAGTATGGATGAAAAATTTAATGTACACATCCTTAAATTCTATTTGAAATTCCTCCATCATATTGACAAAGAGCTTCAAGTGTTGATCACTAGTGATTCCATTATTTCCTTGAAACATAGGCAATCTATTTCTTACATCTTGTGGCACAACATTTGGATAGCTAGCCATACCTCTAAAATTGATGGGACCAAAAGTATTAACAAAAAATGGAGGTCTAGGTGGAGGCTGAGCCATATTATTTTGAGGAGGTGACCTTGGAGGAGATACAAACTAACAAGGAGTGAGAAGTCTGTGTGGTACAGGGATACAATTCTCAGAATGGATGTTCTCTAAAAACTTTGTTTCTTGGAAGATCCTATCAACTTTGGAGAATACAGGAAAAGAATGAGATGTAAATCTTTAAAATACAAAAGAAGGACCCTCTCCATTTGGAGAATTCAATTCAATAAAGAGACTACCTGATTCGGATTCATTTAAGGAAGTATTGTAATCTTCAATCACAGGTTGATCGGCTCCACCAATGGAGATATCTTTTCTTGATGCTTGATCTCCAACAACCTTCAAAATTCTTCTTCCTTTTGAATTATACTTTCCCAACTCTAGAAACAACCTTCTATTAGGGTCCTTGGCAAAGAAAGATCTTCTTCCTTCCATCTTTATAGATATTAATGACAAATCTTACTTGATATATGTTAAGACACTGGTATTTATTAAGAATTTAAATAGCACAGAGTTACCACTAAATATTTTCACCTTAGTTTATGCAAATACACTATGAAAGACCTATCAAATGTCTGTCAATACTAAATTCATGCAAAGCTTACAAGATCTTCTCTTCTTCTACCCAAATTTATCAATGATGATACAAAATTTAGTGCAATAACTGTATAAGCTGGAAATATTGCACTCAAAACTTACAACTTTGAAATATTCTTAAAGATCTGAGCAGATAATGATGTTTCAGCAATGTATTAGCACACAAAGAAGTATTACCAAGGGTGTGTAGAAGTAAATTACAAGGTGCCACTTGTATGTAAACAAATCCCTGACAATGGCACCACTTTTTAAAATACTTCAAAGAGTCCACCAGGTAACGCACCACTAACTGTTGTTCCAAATTTGTTCTCCCTTTTCAAGCTCGAGTAGTATCACAGATTTAGACACACTTAGAGACAGATAGATCATGATGTGTGTCATTTTGTAGCCAGGGATGAGATCTAATTGGCCCTTTATCACTCATATTTTAGAGATGGATAACACCTTCAAGAGGATTCCACAGTCCTCACCACTTTAGGTTATGCCTTTCGACCATGGTGAGAGGACCCTTAGTGTAACCTCTATTTGATGAAGGAGATGGAGATATCCTTCTTTTGCACAAATTTTATGAAGAAAACCTTGGGAAAATATGGTCAATACTACATAATTTAACTCTCAATAGTTGTCACTTCTAAAAGATTACTTTCTCACAAGGCTAAGGTTACAAGACATTAAGCAGCATCATTGTTCTACAGATTTTAGCACGGATTTTGTTCCTTAGAGATAGATAGAAAGATGATAGTGGATGGATCCATTTTTTAGTTTTTGGGAGATTAAGTAGGATAAAGTTGATTATACCATATCTTTGAGGGACTTCACAACAATGGACAACCCAACATCAGACAGCTTTAGAATAGTTAAGACATTCCTTCAACCAGAAGGTGTGCTTTAATGGAGGCCCAGATCAGCACGTTTTCACACAATCTTTGAGACTCTAACATAAAGGTTTGAGTTAAACAAATAAGTTAAACATCAATATATCTGATCAACCATGCCTAAGGTACACCCAAAGAATTACAAACAATCTTTATCAACAAAAGATAGTGAATTGATTTTAAATTTGTTTATCTTAGCACAAGATGAAGGCTCTTCTTGAAATGAAATTGTAAATGCCACTAAACTATCACAGGGAGGATATCCTGTGTGATTTCAAAAATATTTCAATGTAATACTGCAATAGGAACAAGAAAAACTACTTGCAGTCATTCTGAACCAAAGGAGACACATTTTCCTCCAAGATTGACACAAATTAATTCCAAAATTGCTTAGATTCATCAGTAGGGGAAAGCTTCCAGAGAAATCTCAGTGCTCATCAATGGCTATACATCTGCAACCAACTTGACATGATAGAAAATCTAACACAGAGGAAATTAACAGATTATCTTGGATTGGTCTCTCAGGAAGACGGATTTTCTCAAATTTTCTCTTAAGAATTCAACCATCTACCCTTTGCAAGAGTATTCTCATTGCATTTATACATTTCAATCACTCAATTTTCTCCCCAAAAGAGAATAATATTTGAGGGACATTTGCTTGTTGCCAATTTTCCTCAGAAAATGACATTTAACAAATTCACATCTGAAATCCACCAAGTGGACCAACTGTGAACTAATCACGTTTCCCAAACCCTTGACTAATGACTAGGAATCCATGCCACAACCTTTTTGCAATCCTTCTAATCATTCTAATTTTGTTACGGGACAAATCCTTGTTTTAATCATTTTCTAGAGGCTCTGTATAGCTAGATCTCATAGGTAATCCTTTTCTCCCTCCAGGCAACAACTTTTTTATCTTTTGCACCTGTAACCTTCATCATTTCATCCCTTTCCCTCTTTTTCCTTTACAATTCCTTCCCACATCCATCTTCTCTGGTAATTCACATTTTTGCAAGTGCCCGAGAAACTCCAACTTCAAAATATTAATCTTAACAATCCTTAGACTCACAAATTAAGTTTCAAATCCATTCAATGCCACTTTACATACAACAATGACAAGGAATTTCATCAAAAATGATGAAAAACAGTGTGTATTCATATCTCCAGGAGTCTTGGAGCAAAAATGGTAGAAAAATAGGTGAAATGCACAGCAGCCATTGATTTTTCCCCTTATCTACTTTATATTATAGTTGTCCATGTGTTTCCTTGGTGCAATTACAAAGGTGAGGTACAGAGGCAAGTTTCCAAACAAGCGCAAGTCTTCTATGTTCCCTAGGCCCAAGAAAAACACCTTTTGGCCTTTGAAAAAGTCTCAATAAAAAAGGAGCTAGTGGAAGCCTCCACGTGTCGTACTTGGCGCACTTTTGATATGGTGCTTCAAAAGTGAGAGACCCCAAACAAGTGCGAACTCACCACTTTTCTCTATTCCGGAAGATTTTGTTCAAAAAGTTGAAAGACCGAGTGGAAGGCACCATGTGTCTAGGGTTCGAGACATTTTTCCTTGGCTATTGAAAAGTACAAGCAAGGGTAGATTGAGCGGAAGCCTCCAATTGTCCTCCTGGAGCTTATTCAAAATAAAATTTAGGGGCCGGTTCCCAAACAAGCAGCGGTCTCTCCACTGTGTCCCAGGACCTTAGAAAATTGCTTTGAAAAGTTTAAGTATAGAGTGGAGTCTGGAAGAAGCCTCCATGTGTCTCCCTGATCGCAACTGTTGAGATGGTCCCCTGAAAGTGCGAGACCCTGAACATGAGCACCTACCCTCCACTTGTCCATGGTTTTCCAAAACTGTACCGGCCGCATGAAAAAATTGTCTCAGTCTGGGAAAGGTAGTGGAAACATCCACGTGTCTCCCTGGATCTTCTTCAAAATAAAATTTAGGGGGAGTTATCCAAACAGGTGCGGTCCCTCTTGTTTCTTCCTTCACATTTTTCTGCCCTTTCATTTCCCCCCTTTTTACGTCTTCCTCCCTCACGCCCGCTTTCTTCCCTTCTTCCTGCGCATGTGCACCTTATTTTCTATCCCCTCGCACCCTCCTCACGTGCACCCATGTTCTTCCCTTCTTCCCACATGTGTGCATTATTTTCTATTCCCTCACACCCTCCTCATGTGTTCCTTTCTGTAGATGCCTTACAATTTTCCATCCCTACTCTTCCTCTTGTGTGCCCGCGTACATCCTATTGTGCCACAAAACGTGACTGTGGAAAAATAGAAGGAAGGAAAAAAACATGATTTTATGCCCAAGTTACAAATATTTAACATGGACAGAGGAACGGAAAACAAACTCTAGATTTAAAGTGATCCTTGACCAAAGGAAGGGATTGATCATGGTAATGAAATGAAGGACAAAGTTTTCATGCATCAATATGGGGAGAAAAAATAACACAGCAGACCCGAAAAATTGAAGAATTCAAGGACAAACAGGGCAAGACTAAATTGAGCACCAACAGAGGTGATTAGATTGGTGTTTGGGAAAGGTATGAAAGGTAAATAAGAAGATAGTTAGATGGAGGTAGTATGGGAGGGATCTGAGTAAGATAGAATAGCTAATGAAATAAGTAATATACTCAAAATGACAAAGAAGAAATAATAATTACTTGTTGAATACAAGTAGAAAGCAAGTGGTGGAAATGGTTGCAGGAGAGGGTGATCCCGAACAAATGCAACAACGATAGGAGGACACGATACTTCCCGATGAGTGCACTGGAGCTCTGGATCAATCCAGGGATGGATGGTGTGATGTGTGAATGTTGTAGAGGTCTCTAGTATGTCGTAATATTTCTTAAAAACTTGAGAGCTAGGATGTTAGGTCACAAGAGGTTGAAAACAAGATTCATAACCTGAACAAAGAGTTAGTAAATATTATTTAAGGAAACAGATAGCAGTTAGGTGACCAGTGCCTACCGAGGAATAACCGGTGTCAGTTAGGGGAAAAAGGTTAAATTTACTAAAAATAGCCTAATTCTTCCTAAATTTGGTGTGATTGAGATTTTGGTTCCAGGTCATAAGTTTATAATATCACTAAATGGAGTGGGAGAGTAGTTAGAGGAATAATAGGCCATTATGATTAGGGTTAGACTAAGTCTTAGTTGTGTAAGGGTGAGGGGGGACTTAGTTTTAGGAAATAAATAGGGTTGGAATGATTCTAGGGTGAGGTAGAAAACTAACTTAATGTCAGTAATTAAATCAATTAAGATGTGTGCAAGTGGGCATGGTGATGGGATAGTATAAAATTAAGTAATCAAAGGGGGTTTAGAGGATTGCGACCCAATTTTGGATGTCTACATTTTCCCTTTTTTGTCACGTAGCTTGTATTGATAAGCGATGCTAACAAAAACAAGAGTGGTTTCCCCACGTATGGGTTGAGGTAAGGTTTCCCCTGGTATGTGTGGAGGTGAGGTTGCCTCAGGTATGGGTGGAGGTGACCCCCCTCAAAGAATGAATTGATGAAGTAGTAGGAAGAATCAGTGATTGGTTTGATAAAGTGGTGAGTGGTGAAAAATGAGGTAAGGTGTAATTATAGGTAATATCAGTGTGTGTAATAGGTGGGGGCATTTAAACACACACACATATATAAAATGCGACAAGGCACTAGGATGAAGAGCTCACAAACTCTACATCGTCAAAGGTCTATAGTTTATCGAAACATGATTGATGTGGTCCAGGTATCCAAGGTATAGGATACGGTCTTGGAAACACAATGAGGCTAGCTGCAAGGATGTGCATTAAGTGGGTTCCAAATAACCAAAAGGTTTTTTCTAATCAAGATAAACATCATGGTATAAGGAAAGGCAAGGTCAGTAGGCTAAACAACACGAGTAGCGTCATCGCAAGGTATAACGAGTAAGCGAATTTGAGTGTCCAATGGGCGGGTTCGGGTTGGGTGTATAGGTATGACCATGGGTAAGGCCGTGGTTTAGGTATGGTTTGGTTACTGTTATGTGATTGATGGTTTAATTTCCACTATATTGATATCATGGAAACTAGATGATTAGGCATGATTGAGTTGATGATGTTATTTATATTTCCAAGTTATTGATGTGATGAAAATTAGATCTAGACATGGTTGAGTTGTGTTTGTTTTGATTTAGTTTCCAAGTTATTGGTATTAAGGAAAATAAATGATGATGTAAATGAGAGATGTATGGTTTTGTTTATGAGTTGATTTCCAAGTTATTGTGTTGATGGAAACTAACTAACTAATTCTTTTTTTAATGGGGGAAATGATGATGTGGGAAAAAAAGTGGCCAAGCTAACCTCAGAGGGGGTCATGCCCTAAGAGTGTTGCCTACATAGCCCTTGAAAAAAGGGCCTCAGGCTAATATAGTTCTCCCATAAACTAGGGAAGAATGAAGATGGGTTAGGAAAGTTGAATAGGTAGGTGGTTTAGGTAATTTGGTTAGGTAAGGAAAGTTAAGGAAGATAGGAAAGGTTGAATTTTGAATATGTAATAGTCCAAGTGAATTAGGCATAGGCGTAGGTGAAGGTATCCTGATTTTGATGTCGATGATATTTTCTTGTTGAAAAAAAAAACAAGTAAAAAGATAAGAAAACAAAAGATGTGGTATGCCCATAGTTAACAAGGACCATGAATATCATACCCTTAGACTTATCGAACATACGCCCTTGGATACATTGCATGAGTGATAGGTCTGTATGTTAAAGAAGTTGCGTGATCACAATATGTAGAGTACATGCCATGTCCCTTGAGTTGATTTAGAAGATATTAAATAGAAGGTATGGTGGAAGGGTTTGTCTAGCGTAACATTGTTGTGGAAAAACATGTCACTTCTGCAAGATACCAAAAACCAAAATTGGCAAGTCCATGACCAAAAGTTTGTAATTTTGTTGACTTTTTATTTTGTTTTTTATAGAATTATCAATGCGGGAAGTCTATATTAGGATAAATACGTTCTCTTTGAGGTCTTCATGAAGCTGATCGATGCAGGAAGCTCCAAGATAGTTTTTGAATTTTACAAGTATATATTAGTCTTCTTTTTGGATAGACTAAATGCGATAAGTGGCTAACTTTTTATTGCTTTCCTTCGAGGGAGCAGTGTACTTATAGTAGCAAGAGAGAGACATAGATGTCCATTTGAGGGAGTCATCTATTTGCAATAATTTTGACTCAAGGAGTAGAGTTTTTGTTATCCAATATATTTTGTATTATTGTTATTATTTTTATTTTTTGGACTTGAAGTCATGGAAAAGACTATCAAGGAGTATAGGCCTATTTTATGAAGGAAAAACCATAGCATAAAAAGGTTATCTATGAAAAAGGGGTTTTAAGTGATGAACAACCATGGGATTCCATCCTAAAAAGGATGAAAAGTATCCATGAGAATCATGCCATGAGTAGAGCCATGGTACTCATATTGAAGACAAGGTTGAGTGGTGATGGAAAATCAGACAATTCTAGTTTAGTCATTGGTCCTTGAAACAAGTAGATGGAAGGAGAGGTTGGCTCAAGGGATGAACATGTAAGTGACATAAAGTGATGTAGTAATTTATTCAACAGTAGAATGGTCAAATATGTGAGGCATTAAGGAGCTCAGGTTTAGGTTTATCTTCAAGAGAATATAAATGATAAGCACCTGATCGATAGGCATGGGTGATGATATAGGTTCTAAATCAATTAGGAGGAAACTTGTCCCATTTAATTTTCTTCCATTTGGTTACGTGTTGATTTTCCTTTAGGAAAAGATCACTGACCATGAAATTTAATTCATGAACATGTTTTTCGTAGGCATGCTTCATGCATTTTTGGTAGATTTGAAGGTGGTCGAGAGCATTTAAACGACATTCATCAAGTAGCTCAAGTTGTACCAAACGGTCTTGGAAAAATTCATCATCATTGAGCATATATTTAAGTGAGATATGAAGAGATGGAATTTATACTTCGAGAGGTAAAATGAATTTTGTACCATATACCAAAGAGAAAGGTGTGGTAGTGGTAGAAGTGTGAATGCTGGTGTGATAGGCCCATAAGGCAAAAGGAATTTATTAGTGCCAATCCTTACAATTATCGTCAACCACCTTCATCAGAATTATGTTGAAGGTTTTGTTAGTGGATTCAACTTGACAGTTTGTTTGAGGATAATATAGTGAAGAGAAACTGAGTTGAATACCGAAGTTATCATAGAGTTTGCGTAAGGTTTTGTTTTTAATTTTTTTACCATTTTTAGTGATGAGGCGATGAGGAAACGAAAAATGAAAAATAATATGATGGTTGATGAATTTAGATGTTTTCTCAGATTTGGTATAAATGAGAGGGAATAATTCCACCCATTTAGTGTAGTATTCAGTTATTATGATTATCCATTGATGATGTTGAGAAGAATGAGGGTTAATCTCTCCAACAAGATCCAAACCCCATTATGAAAAGGGCCACAAGTCTCTAGTGACTTGTAAGGCATGACTTGGGGTGTGGTGAAGGTTAGCATGTTACTGACACTTCACACAATGTTTTACATATTCACAATAGTCATGACTAAGATTTGGCCAGTAATATCTGAGACAAAGGATGCATTTGGAAATGACGAGGCCACTAAATTTCCACCACAAATCCCATCATGGATTTCTTTAATAGTGTACAAAATTTTAGAACTAGTGAGGCATCGTAGAAGGATACAATCAAAAATATGTTTTTAAAGAAGACCCCCCACGATGACATAATGAGAGACATGTTGAAGAAAGGCTATTCATCCATTGTAAGAGAGATCTAGAGGTGGAATTGAAAGGGAAAAATAATCAACAAACTGCTTATACCAAATGTCACGTGGGTCGGGTTTGACTCATTCCAGAAAGTTTACATCATGAAATAGATAAGAGGGTGACTACATCCTTTGTATTGTGATAAAGATTTTGGAGTCTGAAGGTGAGGCAGGTCATTTTGAGGCGAGACAAGCCATCGTATCCACAAATTTGTTTGTGGATCGTAGAATAGTTTGAAGGTCATAATTATAAAAGGTAGTCAAAAACATGTCGACATGATGCTTATAATTTTGAAGAACCTCATTATGATACTGATATAAACCATTGAATTGATTTACGAAAATTTGAGAATTTCCAAATATATTAATGGATTTAACATCTAGGGAAATATTGGTTTGAAGACCTAATACAAGTGCTTCGTATTCGGCCACGTTATTCATGCAGTCGAAGTCAAGTTTGAAAGATAAAGGAATAGGATCACCATCAAGTGGAATGAGGATAACCACTACGCCACCCCCACATGTACATTTAGAACCATTGAAGAATAAGGTCATCTAATAAATGATATCATCCAAGGAAAGAGTATAGATAGATTCGTCAGGAAAATGAAAGTTTGAATGTTGATGCCTAGGAAGGGGGGCATCGACAAGCTGATTTGCAATGGTTTGTCCTTTGACATACTTTTTATGAATGAACTCTAGGTTTAAGTCTGTAAGGAACATGAGCCAATGCAAGTTTTGTTGGTGTTATTAGGGTTTAACATATATGTAATGTATAGGGTCAGTGTTGGTGACGATGAAGGTTTTATGGTTAAGTATATAGTGACGGAGTTTGGTAGCCATAAAGACTAAGGCTAGGAAAAGCTTTTCAACATGAGTTTACCTAGTCTCATAGTCTAAAAAAGTATGACTTATGTAATAAACTGCCTATTCTCTGTGTTTCTCATCAGGATGAGCGAGCATGGCACCCAAGGAATGGTCAGTGGTAGAAATGTATAAGTAGAACTATTTGTAATCTTTAGGGGGATGAGCACAGGTGGCTGAAGAAGGTATGTCTTCAATGCTTCAAAGGATTTATGGAACTCATTGATCCAAGTGAAGGAGACATCCTTTTTAAGAAGACGATGAAAGGGGTGACATTGGTCAGAAATTTGGGAGATAAAGCATTGAAGGGATTGCAATTTACCTTGCAAACTATGAAGCTGTCAAAGGTTAGTTGGTGGACGCATCTCTAGAATAACCTTGATTTTAGGAGGATAAACTTTGATGCCCTACAAAGAGATGATGAAACCAAGGTGTTTTCCAGAGAGAACAGCGAAGACACACTTCTTTGGTTGAAGGTGAATGTAGTATTGGATGAGGTGATTAAAAATGACTTTAAGAATGTCAAGGTATTCGCATCACTTTTTAGATTTACCGAGAAGGTCGTCAATGCAATCTTCCAGAATTTAATGGATGGTGTTGTGAAAGATACAGGTCATGGCATACTAATAGGTGGCACCAACATTTTTCAGGCTGAAGGGCATGATGTGATAATAGAAATTCCCCAAGGAGTGATGAAGGAGGTTTTGTGTTGATCTTCTGGTGTGAGTAATATTTGGTTATAACCCAAGAATCCATCCATAAGAGATAAAATCTCATGGCCGGCCATAAGATAACCAAGTTGTTTGATGCTAGGCAGAGGAAAATCATCTTTATGGAAAGTAAGATTAAGGTCACAGAAATCCATGCAGATGCGGAGTCTCCCCGTTGCTTTGGTGACAAGAACAATGCTAGAAATCCATTGTGGATAATCAATGGGTAGAATGAAGGAAAAAAATAAGGAGCTATAGTTCTTCTTTCACAAGAAGGGAAATTCATGGATGTATGTTTTTCAAATTTGTTTTCACAAGTTTGGCATTGGGGATGGTGATGATATTGTTAACCATGATATTAGGGTGAATACCGGGCATATTAGCAGAAGACCAAGAAAATGTGTTGATATGATCTCAAAGGAAATAGGTGAAGGCTTCTTGTTTGGTGGAATATAAATATTGGCCTATCTTTAGAATATGAGGGTCATCTTGAGTGTGAGTTGTGATCCCTATGGTCGATTCATTCAACATATTTTTTATCTTAGAAGGTAATAACTGGTGAATGTAGGAATGCTCTATGCATCTAGATAGGTGAGAATCAAATCATTTTCCTGACATTGAATGACATTTATAGAATGTGTATTGTCATCGATCATGTTAGGATAAAGAAAAGGAAGGAAAGAGGGAGCCTCACCATCACATTGATGGGTCAGAGGTCCCAAGCAAACAATGTTCATGATTTTTTTTAGGAGGAATGGATTCTAGATCCATAGATTCTATGGGTGAAGGCGACATGGTAAAAGAGTTAGGTGTAGAAGGTTTTTCTTCCTCAATGAGGTTGACTCGTGCCTTATTAGGAGGAGGTGGTACGGTAAAACTGATATTATAACAGTATTTATGTTTGCGTGTAGTTCAAGGTATGATGGTATGATGACCATGTTCATTAAGACAAAATCAAAAGTCCTTCCAGGCACATCGGTGATGGAAATTATGGGTGAAGTGGCGGTTGGTAAGGTATCATAAGTCAAATGAGAAAGGTTGGGTTTGTATTGGTGGTTCAGGAGAATGGAAAGAAGTATCAAGTCCCCCATATGTCAAGTTAGTTCAAAGGTGGGGAGGACCATAAGGAAGAACCTCACCCATGTGACAGTTATAATGTTGATGTTGATGAAGGCTTCCAGTAAGGAATGTATTGACATTATATAAGTGATATTCCCCCAAGGAAAGGTGTTGGAAAAAATCTACCAAGGGATCAGAGGTCATGAATTGAGTAATTGGAATGGATGAACTACTCAAAGTTTTAGAAGGTGTAGTATCAATTGACAATGAGAGAGGTGTGTTGATAGAGGGGATATCCATGGAAGCTATGGCATCAACTAGGATAGATGAATCAACTGTGGAAGATGATGGGGAAGAGGTGGTAGATGAGGTGAAAAAACAAGAGGAAGCATCCAAGGTAGTTGATGAGGGGGAGGCAGAAGATGAAGCAACTGAGTTAGTAGATTCCTTGATTGGGACAAGGACATCATTGGGTTGAAACAACATGTTACAGATTTTGAAAGGTGAGGGGTCTGACTTGATGGTGTAAGGCTATCCTTCATAATCAAACTTGACACAACGATGAAGGTTTGAAGTGATAAAACCCATAGCGCGAATCCATGGTCAACCAAGTAGAAAGTTGTATTGAAATTCCCCCTCTAGAACATAAAACAATTCAGGACTAGTGCAGGGATCCATGAGGATGTGGATATTAATAGTACCAAGGGTAGAAGTCAAGGCATTGTTTAAAGAATGCAACATAATGGGGTTTTTATGCATGTAGTGGTCAGGTATGCATAATTGTTTGTATGCATGGGAAGAGATGATATTGATGTTTGCACCTCCATTAATCATAACACGTTGAATGTGTTTATCATTAATGTAGGTGGTGATGAAGAGGGAGGGATAAGGATCATATGGTTAAAGAGGAGAAATATCTAAATCATTGAAACTGATAGCGGAAACTTTAGGAGAAGAAATAGGGGTAGAAGGTTTAGGCAAAGTGGTTAGGGAAGCCACATGGTGTAGGGTGAAGATGGAAAACCCAAGTGTGGGGTCATTTTGTGGAACCTCAATAGATAGTAGGTCCTCCATGATTTCTAGACAATGAGACTCATAGGTTTGGATTAAGTCGTAAAAATACATTGTTGATGCGGAATCATAGCACCCCTGATTGTTTGTAACTCAGTAGATTGAAATTGTCAGTGTGATTACATAACATGGAGATTTTACTATAGTGTGGGACTTTTGCAATCGAGAAATCTCTCTAGAGAAAGGTTGGCTTCTTATCCTATCCTAGTGCCAACTACTCCAAAGTGTAGAGAGTTGCAAATCTAACCCTAATCTAATATTTCCAAGGATACATAGAGAAAATTCATGAAAATAAAACATAATCTAAGGGAAGGTGATGCACCAAGAAGGATTTTGATCAACTTGCATAATAAACACAACACTACTAAGACTTTGTAATGAAAACAACAATAGTACACAATAACCTTGTATGCAATGAAAGATTAGAAAGTTGCAATATAACAAAAAAAGATGGTTTGAAGCATCCACAGATCTAATTTTATTTCTCTCAAAGTTGATTTAATACATCACATTTAGGGCCAAAGGCATAGATTTCGTATTACAATGTTCAATAGGGAGGTTTGAAATCTCCACAAATATATTACAAATAAGAAGAAGAAGGGAGGGGCATATACAAGGTGTCCAACCTTTTGAAATGAGCCCCTCCTTACAATAAATAGGAAGAATGAGAGAGGAATTCAAAATATTTCTTTAACCACCCAAAAATGCAACAAAATCACTTGAAACAATGATGGGTGCCACTGAAAAACCTATACCTCCATGTAATTTTCCTTGTTAGGGAAGAAAGGAAGCCCATACCTTCATTATTTTGGTAGGTGGGAAATTTGAAACACTCCTCTAAAATGGTGGACTACATTTCTTCATTTTGAAACACTTAATCTTACTAAAATTAATAAAACAATTCGTAGTTGTGTAGAGGAAACTAAGATCTTTCCAAACCCTCCTATTTTGTGCAAATCTGAGATCCCAGTCAAAAGTTATGGCCATATGAAGATGAGGGTGTCATACTGTAATAAATGTGGGTGGTTATCTAACTCTTTTTGGACTCTAAAAATGCATCGCAACCTACGAAATCTGAAATTTCGTACTTTTGGAATTCAAAGATTCGGGAGTTTGCACTTCAGAGATCATCGTTACTGTTCATTTCTCTGAGACCGTGAAACGTTCGAAATGCCAAAAACCTGAAGTCCAAAATTCAGAATTCAGGTTCGGACTTCGAAATTGTATTGTGGGGCACTATTCATTGTTTGAACCAAAAGTTTTGAAATTTTGAAATCCCAAAGTCTGAAATTTAGACTTCGGGTTTTAGAATTTTGTCTTTTTAGGGGTTCGGGTTTCAGGATTTTGAGGGTTTGGGTTTTGGGGTTTCAGGTTTTTCAGGATTTTGGGGTTCTGAGTTTCACATATTTTGGACTTTGGGGATTCATGTTTTAGGGATTTTGGTTTCGGGGTTTCGAGGATTTAGGACTTTGGGGGTTTGGGTTTTGATTATTGACCTAGTACATGAAACCTCCGAAATCCTGAAAGCCTGAAGTTTGAATTTTAGACTTTGGGTTTTAGAATTTTCTTCTCCCCACATGGCACTGTTCACTAACTACTAGTGAAACCTCTAAAAATACGAAACCCCGAAATTCAAATTTCAGACTTCAAGTTTCAGAATTCTCACTCCTTTTTCATGCTTCTTTCCACTGAGTCCTTGCATTTTTCTTCTTCCTACTATTGAACGACCACACCCTTGAAGTCCAAATTTAGAATTCAGAATTTCCTCATTTCATGAACTAGCTTGAACTCCTGAGCTCCTCTATAATGTGTTTGGTCCTCCTCAAGGTGTTCAGCCAATCCTGAAATGTGATCTCCCCTAGCTGGATCAATTTCGTATGAGGGGCCAAATTGGATAATAGACATCTTGAAAGAAGATTACTGGAGTTTTTTTTACCATACTATGATGTGTGACTCTATCAGAAATATGATAAGTAAGCCCACAAATGGTGACCTTGGGGCAGGTGCAGGTGAAACGGTGGGAGCAGGTGCATTGGAGGGGCAACAAGTTTTGTCTTTTCCTTTCTCTTTCTGTGACAACTTGGCTACTCAAACCATGTTGATTTCAAATATTGGAGTAGGAAAAGAGGAGTGTGAAGATGTAGGTGAATTCCACTGAATAGAAATAGGACTAGACTATGTGACAACAGATGAAGGGAGAATGGAATTCTCATGTAACATGTCATCTTTGTTGAAGATACCATCTGATGATAATAATGGTATAGCTCTGATACCAAATGATAGAATAGAATAAGATTGCAATGACCAAAGAGGGACGGAAGCCTCACAAATATTATTGATCATTAAATCAAATTACATAACAATGCAAGAGCTATAATATTTATAGATATTAGACAACCTCATATGGATAGACATGACACCCTATCAGGCACCAACTACGAGATGATAAGACCCATCTCACATGCACATGTAATTACTACTAATACCAATATTGAATGTTATCCAACATAACAATATTGAATGCAAGTCACTACACTAGAGTGCACATGTTGCACATTATTAAATAAAAGACAATGCAATAAAATGCAATAAATATGCCTATGCTAAATTATGCTAACATTCCCCCCCTTAATTTTTCATAGTTTCCAATGAAGTGGAGAGGAACTCTCTGAACAGTGTGAATTTTTCATGTGCAAGTGACTTAGTGAAAACATCTGCCTTCTATTCAGCTGTAGTATAGAACTGGAGCTGTATGTTGTGCTTCAAGATGCTCGCGTATGAAATGAACATGTACTTCAATATGCTTGGTTCTCTCATGAAATACTGGATTGCAAACAAGCTTAAGAACTCCTTCATTATCAACATATACTGGAGTAGATTTCTGTTGTGGTAGACCAATTCCTTCCAGTATTCGCCGTAGCCATATTGCTTCACAAACCGCTTCACCTACAGCTCGATACTCTTCTTCTGTAGAAGAGCGAGAAACAAAGTTTTGTTTCTTGCTTCCCCATGATATCGGTCTAGATCCCATAAAGAAGACGAAGCCTGATGTTGACTTCCTATCATCCATGTTTCCTGCATGATCTGAATCTGAATATCCTGTCAAGAAGAAATTGTCATTCTTCGTGTACTCTAGACCAAGGTCAACTGTACCCTTTAGATATCTTAGTATTCTCTTTGCTACTTTCCAATGAAATATTTTCGGTTGTTGCATGAAGCATGATAAATAGCTGACTGCAAAGCTGATATCTAGTCTAGTATATGTTAGGTAAATGAGACTCCTGATCAACTTCCGATAGAGAATTGCATTCATCGGTGGTGATGGATCGGAATGAGATAACTGAAGTCTCACTTCCATAGGTGTAGCAATAGGAGTGTAGTCCATCATCCTAAATTTCTCGAGTGTTGTCTTGGTGTATTTCAACTGCAACACAAAGATATGATTCTCTTTATGCCATACTTCCAACCCAAGACAATAGTGCATGAGCCTGAGATCTATCATGTCGAACGATCGATTAAAATCCTTCTTTGTTGCATCGATCATCTTCACAGAACTGCCTATAATGACTAGATCGTCGACATAAACAACCACAATGACGATCTCCCCCCCTTTCTTTTTGAGGTAGAGATTGGGATCATAAGGATTCCTTTCGAATCCATGACTTATGAGATGCTCATCAATTTTGATGTACCATGCCCCGGGTGCCTGTTTTAGGCCATATAGAGATTTTATGAGTCTGCATACCATCATCTCTTTTCCTTGTATTACATAACCCTCTAGCTGAGTCATATAGACTTCTTCTTGCAAATCTTCATTAAGAAAGGCACTTTTCACATCCATTTGGTGGACTTTCCAACCAAATTGTGCAGCTAGAGCAAAGATCATCCTAATTGTCTTGATCTTGGCTATGGGAGCAAATGTCTCCTCATAATCAATGCCTTCTTGTTGTGCATACCCCTTTGCTACAAGCCTTTCTTTATACTTGTCAATAGTCCCATCTGATTTGTACTTAGTCTTGAATATCCATCTGCATCCAATGGGTTTCTTCCCTGGTGGAAGGTCGACAAGTTGCCATGTGTTGTTCTTCATCACTGACTGATACTCTGAATCCATGGCATCTTTCCAAGCTTTTGACTGTAGGGCTTCCTGAACTGTAGATGGCTCAACTGTTTCAACAACTCTACTCATTAGGGCATAATTGACCTCTTCACGAGCTTGACTGTGAGTTCTAGGTCCAGGATTGGATGATGTGCTAGGTGCTTCATCCAAATTTGCATCTCTTATTAATTGAGTATACCATTTAGGTAACTTTTTAGTTGTTCCATTGGCTTGTGGTGGATCCAAGTTTTCACCATCATCCAATTCATCACTATCATCTTCAGTGGGAACTTCAAATTCTATCTTCACAAGAGGTGTATTATGCATGTTTGTTGAGTCGTTGAGTGGAGCATCTACTTGTTTCTTCTCAAAGAAATCAACATCCCTACTTGTGTATAATTTCTTTTCATTTGGATCCCATAATCTGTACCCAAGTGCTTCTTCACTGTATCTAATGAATATCAGTTTCTCAGCTTTCATATCCAACTTGTTCCTATTCTTCTTGGGTATGTGCATGCTAGCTTTACACCCAAATACTCTTAGGTGTGTAATTGATGGTTTCTAATTTGACCATGCTTCTTGAGGTGTCATTCCTTTAAGAGCTACTATGGGCACTCTGTTCAACAAATCGACTATAGTTCTTGCAGCTTCTGCCCAAAATGTCTTTGTTAAACCTGATTCATCAATCATACATCGCACCATTTCCATGATAGTACGATTCCTTCTCTCAACCATACCCTTCTGCTATGGTGTGTGAGTAGGAGGCATTTGTCGACGAATCCCATGAGCTTCCAGGTAAGTCTTGAACTCATTGCTTGTGAATTCCCCCCTCGATCTGAGCAGAGAGTTTTGATCTTGTGACCAACTTCATTCTCAACAAGTGCTTTGAACTTCTGAAATGTCTCAAAGACTCGACTCTTGTTTCTTAGACAATATATCCACATCTTTCTTGAGTAGTCATCAACACAAAGCATGAAGTATTGACATCCAGAATGAATTGGTTTCATGGGCCCGCAAAGATCGGTGTGCACCAAATAAAGCTTTCCCTTAGCTCTATATGTGTTCTTCTCGAAGGGTACTTTGTGTTGCTTTCCAGCTAGGCAATTGTGACACTTGTCAGTGTTGTGCTTGAGTGTAGGCAAACCTTTCACCATGTTGCCCTTTTGAAGTGTTTGGAGATAGCCAAAACTGATGTGACCATATTTGCGATGCCATAGTTCTGTAGATTGTGTGTCTTTGGCCACTAAAGTTTGATCATCCTTATGGACAAAATCAAGTTGGAACATGCGTCCCACATTTGAGGCTCTTGCTACAATCTTGGAACCTCTTGACTTATCTCTTATCAAGCACACTTTTTCTCCATTATTACTGTCAAAATCCAACTTCAAGTTGTGATCAAGGAGTTGACTAACTGATAGCAAATTCTTGGTCAACCCAGGTACATACAATACATCTATGATTTTAAAGTCATGCTTTCCAAGAGGTAATGAAATGTTTCCAATCCCCTTGACACTGTATGATGATTCATCACCTAATGACACATGGTTCTTGTTAGGTGAGTCACGTAGTGTGTAGAACCAATCCTTGTGTCCAGTCATGTGTTGAGTTGCACCCGAGTCAACATACTAGATATCTTGTGTGGACTTGGTTTCTTCATCAATTTGAGTATAATACATGTGGTGTCCTTCATCTGAATCATCCTCATGTTCGGAAATGTACCCTTGTTGTTTGTGTTTTCTTTTCCATTTACCATTTTTCTTCCCTTGATTGTTGTTATTATTGGACTTCCCTTGATTTGAATTGTGGTTACCCTGATGGTTGTTGGGTTTTGAATTGCTTGATGAAACCTTTTTGTAGGAACTGTACCAACAATATTTGATGTCATGTCCCCCTCTATTGCAAATGGGACACTTCTTGGTGTTGTCTCGTTGACTTTGGTACCTTTGTTGATTTTGATTTTGTTGGGACTTTCTGTGATTGGACTGAAATTTCCCCTTTCCTTTATGATTGGAAGATAGTGCTTGCTCATCTTCATGATCTTTGTTGTTCATTGCCTCTTCTTGTTAGAGTAGATTGACCAACTTCTCAAAGGTGACTGTGTGTTCACTCATATTGATAGTTGTCACAAAGATTCTGTAGGAAGGAGGAAGTGCTCGCAACAAAATTGGTACGAGGTCTTCATCACTTATCTCTTTTCCCAATGCCAATAGAGATGCCCTCAAAGTAGTAACTCGTCTCAAAAAAACTTCAACCTTCTCATTGAGCTTGAACTTGATAGTATGTAGTTGTGATAGTAGGTTGAGGAAGGCATTCTTGTTCTTTGCTTCATAGAATGTGCTCAACTTATCCCATGCATCCTTGGCCGACGTGGCATCTCTAATGTGGGGTTGTACATCGTCTGTTACGCTAAACAAAATGATCAACTTGGCCTTTTGATTGGCCTTATCAAATTGAACTTGTTGTCTTCCATCATCAAGTGATCTTGTTGTTTTTCCATCTACAACTGTCTATAAGTCTTCAAACTCAAGTAACATCTTGATCTTCGGTTTCCATGCAACATAGTTGTCTCCTCTAAGTAGTTGTGAATCTGGCAAGAAGAACTTTGGTGCTTGTGCACCCATTTCTGCAATCTGAATTTCTGAAACTCTGAATTTATGACAAAGGGTAAGGCTCTTATCACTCCAGGTTTATGGTCTCCCTCTCAATATACCATCAGGCCGATATACCAAACCTTTCTATATACGCTCCCTTCCGATATACCCGTTGGTACGTGGAAGAAGATCACCCTTTCAATATACTCGTCAGTACGGAAAGAGGTGTTAACGCACGTGAAAGAATTTAGTACGTGGTACTTAGACAGTACGGAGAGGGGTTTGTGCAAGCACAAATGGATGGGAGGGCTCAAATGTGTGTGTATTGTGTCCTTATTACGCCCCGTCGATTTTATAGGGTTGATACCTAGATGACGTTTAGGAAATTGTGTTAGGCGTTAAGTGCAGTAGTAGTCGCGATGGCATCACCCGTAAGTGCTTCCCAGAGGTACCGTATATACCGAACGCTGCTATGAGATCAAAGATCTCGTGTGATAGAACCAAACATAAAATAAAAAATTTGCACTTTTTTTTTTCACTTTATGCACCAAGATTAGTACAAAATGCTCCAAAAGTACATCAAAATGAAATTTTTGTGTTCCCCCTCTTTAGAAAAAAGGGTCTAGAATCACAAAATACACAATTTAGGCAAAAAATATTTTTTACCCCCAATAGGTGTTTTTCCGCTAAATTTAGCGATGGCTCTAAATGTGTTTGGTGAGCTTCTAAATTTGGAAATCTCCCAAAATTTAGTACTTTCTCCAAATTTTCCAAAAAAAATAATTTAATAAAAAATATGGAGAGAGTGAGAATTGAACCGTTGACCTGTTTGTTTCCAAGATCCAAACAAACAATCTGAATATTGTTTTCACCTTTCCTCACAAACCGTGATCTGAGTTTTTCTAAAATTTTGACAGCAACATCATACGATATTTTTCTTGAAACCCACAAAATTTAAGAAGAATCGAAATCTTATTTTTTGAGATCATACCAATTTACCAGCTAGATCTGATTTTTTTTTCAGAAAAACTAATCTGACTTGTACAAACTTTTCATCACATGTAGAGGCCGAATATGAAGATGATGTAAACTGTAAAGTTGTGCGTCTCATTCTTATATTTAAAAAAAAAAAAAAAAAACGGCATATCAATCTGACATTGTATGAAAAAGTTACGTCCTTTTCTCTAAGATCTATCTGCTGGAATTTTGTTGACGGGATTGCTTCAACCTTTGCTCCTAAATTCTTCACACCTCCACTTTCAGATTTGATTTTTTTTTTTATAGATCTGATCTTTTTTTTTTCACTCTTTTTTTTAGATCTGCAATTTTTTTTTCAAGATTTTTTTTTAAAGATTTTTTTTTTTCACAATTTTTTTTTTTTTTTCAAGATTTTTTTTTTAAAGATCTCCAAATCTGAAATATTCCGCCAATATGTTGGATCAATTGGTTGTGCCAATGACTAATCAAAAAAAAAATTTACCTTCCAAATAAGTGGATAAGTTAAATTTTAATTGAGGGATTCTTGGAAGGAATGGAGGCTGCGGGATGCTTCAATGGCTCTCCTTTGATGCAAATCTTCTTCTCCAATGGATCCTCTCCAATAGTGCTCCTCTTCAACCTTGCTTGGATAGAACCTACTCTGATACCAAATGATAATAATGGTATAGCTCTAATACCAAATGATAGAATAGAATAAGATTGCAATGACCAAAGAGGGACGGAAGCTTCACAAATATTATTGACCATTAAATCAGATTACATAACAATGCAAGAGCTGTAATATTTATAGATATTAGACAGCCTCATATGGATAGACATGACACCCTATCAGGCACCAACTATGAGATGATAATACCCATCTCACATGCACATGTAATTACTACTAATACCAATATTGAATGTTATCCAACATAACAATATTGAATGCAAGTCATTAGACTAGAGTGCACATGTTGCACATTATTAAATAAAAGACAATGCAATAAATATGCCTATGCTAAATTATGCTAACATCTGAAGTACAAAGTTGGAGGAGAATTTTTTTGAGGGCCTTACACCCTTCAACATCATGCCCTGGGGAGTGATGATATACATAGATTTTAGAGTCATCAAACCCTGTAGGTTTAGGTTTGAGCGGCTTGTAAGGTTTGATTGTCAACAATGTGATTGTGAAGGTTTCTAACAAACTAGTGAGGATATTAGAATAGGATCATGCCAATGGATCACAATGATAAGTTAGAGTGGGTGTGGATGAAGATACAAATTATTTTTGTGAAGAAGGTGGAGTTGGAGGCTGGGTTGGTTTAACTACCTTGTTGGTAGGTAGTGTGGTTTTTCATTTAGTTTGCACCTTCTTGGGTAAAGGTGTTGGAGTAGTACATGAAGAAGAGAGAGATTTGGAATATGTAGGCATGCAAGTCAACCAAGGTGACAATGGAGGTGTAGGTATGATCATGCTTAAAGGTAGTGCAGAAGGTGTAGGTAAAAGAGATGGTAAGGGTGTGGGTGATGAACAAGGTGTGGATACGATAGAAGGTCGAGGCAAAGGTGTGAGCTGTTTTGTTTTAGGTTTTCCTTGGAGGAGAGGTAACTTGAAAAGGGTCGATGGGTGTGGGCCTAATATTGATGGAAGAGGTGAAGGTGGATAATAAATCGTAGGAAAAAATAAGGTACAAGGCATAAGAGGTTTGATCTTTCTCTTAGGCATGGGAATAAACTTGGTGATGGTTTGTGAAGAGGAGGTCAAATCTATCTTTATAGGAGGATGGACTAGACTAGGCATGGGAAAGAACCCCAATGTAATGGTAGGTTTAGGTGTAGGTAAAGATTTGAGTGTAGGTTAAGATTTGGGTGTAGGTGAAGGTTTTGGTGTACGTGAAGGTTGGGGTGAGCGTGCGGTTGATGAAGATAAGGCTGATATGACTAGTTTGGGTATGATAGATTTGTTTGGCTTGAATACTTTAGGGTAGATGGTGGAAGTATTTGGGGATAACATTTGTTTTTTGGTAGAGATGGGGAGTCAAAGACCCCCCCGAAGTGTGGAGTAATCCAGGTATTATAAGCAATCAGAAAAATGAGAGATTGACGTATAGGTAGAGGAAGATGATGACGATTTGGTAGTAATCCCTGTGAAGAACTCTGAGGTTTGTGAGATAGGGATGTTTTTGAATTCTAACTCTGTGGGTAGAAGTGATGTAAGGGGGTTTGTAGGATCTTGAAAGACCCTAGGAGAAGCATCACTTACATGAAGAGGATATAAAATCGGATCCTTTATAGGTCTAGGGGGAAGCAAGGTAGGTGGTGTAGAATATTATTTAGGTAGAGAAGAGGGTAATATAGGATCCTCTATGGGAAGTAACGTGGATAATATGGGTTCCTCGATAAGTGGAGGAGCATATGGGGTAGGCTGCTTGGTAATTGAATCAGTGGGTAGGGTTAGCTCCTTCATGGGTAGAGGAGTAGATGAGGTAGGCTCCTCCATGGGTAGAGGAATAGGTGAAATAGGCTCCTCCATGGGTAGAGGATCTCCCGCAAGAATTTCCTCAATAGATGGGATGTGAGGATGCTGAGCAGAAGGGACAGGTACTACGTGAATGACAAAATAAACCTCTTGGAAATTGGTGTCATTGGTAGTTATTTTTCTTGCTTAGTTGGATAAAGTGGTATGGTTTGGTAAAGGCTTCTTAAATATTTGAAGGTTTTTTTTTACCAACGCATTAGGTTTATCGAATACGAGATCTCCATTATCTAACATTTCCTAGACAATGTTTTTAATTTTTTTACAATTTCCATCACTATGACCTTTAACATGGTGATAGTTACAGTAATCATTCTCTTAATACCATGTGAGTACATGATGAGAAGGGTCAAAACAAAGTATGTGGTTTGAACGGTGGAAGGGTGATGGCTCCTTTTTTTAACTGCTTCTCCAACATCGAGGATTAAGGCTCTCTTATGGGCGTATAATGTTTCTATTCATACTTATATTGGAAATTCTAAAAAAGAGATAAATTAGGAGTTTTTAGTTGGTTTGACGGATGAGAGGGGCCAACTTTTAGAACCACCATGTTGGTAGATCCTTTTACTTTAGAGTGATTATTTTGTGGTTTAGAAGAAGAATGAGAGTCATTTGTTTTAAATGGAGTGCCCTTGTTGCGTAACTGAAGCTTCTTCTCTTTGATATCAAATATTTCTAAGTTCCAAGCCATGGTGAATGCCTCGTCAAATGTTCAGAGTGTTTGTAACTGAAAAGGTTGGGAGATATGCCTGACACAAGCCCTAGTGAATAAATCTATTAGTTCGGTTTGTGGAAGTTGAAAGGTGTTGGTCGTTAAAAAGGACTTCAAGAAGAGCAACAGTCAGGGGATAAGAAGTCCCTCCTCTTTAATGGGAGAGGTTCCCTTATTCAGAAACGAACCTATTTACACATATACAAAGCATGATTTTCTGGTGGAACTTGGATATTATGAAAGTGTTTTCTATAAGGATCATCAATCACAGAAGGACTGAGGAATGAAAATGCGAGAACGAGCAGAAAGGCACCATTCAGAATTATAGATGACAGAGTAATTCCTTATGCATGCGAGGGTACAACGAATTGGAATAAGATCATTTGTATCACATTAATAAGATGAAATTTGAAAAGACAAAAAGTTCTGTAAATAACATCTGCAAGAATACAAAGATTCTCAGCATAATACAGATAAATGATCTAACAAGATTAAATGAATAGCTTGGGAATAAAGGAAACCAGATAGACAAAGAATGAAAAATCCTTCTGTATTGATTTCTTTAAGATTTATTTACACTTTCAGAAATAAGCCAAGTTCCTTCCCCTTTTCTAAATGGCGAGGGGAGGCCATTATATATTTTACAAATCAGTTACTCCCGGTAACTACTTCTTTTAACTAATGATTAGTTAAAGGGTTGCTAATCGCAATACCCCAACTAATTACAACAAATTCAAGAGAAAGAAGGGGAAGAGAAGAGAATAATTAGGAGAAGAAGACAGGTGCTTATGACTGGGAGGGACCCACTCAATTTAAGATCCGCTGTCTAAATTTATTCAACGCCTCTGCTATGTCTCTGCCTCGTGGGACTGATCTGAGCTCCGCAAGCGAGTACTGTGTCTGCACATCGTACTGAAATTGGGAAGCCACCGGCGAACGCCAAGCCACTATCATTAATCATCTGTGCCAAAGCTGAAGGGTTTGCATCTGTCATCCTTGCCCAAAAATCCCCAAAATCAAGGTGGCAAACTTCACTGTCCCCGATATCAGGAACGACAGACTCGAGTGGTGAAACTTGTTCCTGCCCCTGGAATTTGATCTTCATGTTGATAGTAACTCGGAGAGCAAAGCTACAAGCTATACTTGGGATGGAATCGCAAGGGAAATGGATACGCGTGCAGAAATATTGGTTGCAAGGGTTCGAGCAATAGATAGCATGAAAGCAGTGTGCAAAAATGCATAGGGGGCAGTTCATTATATAGCCGTTTAGGAGAGAGAAAGGCAATAAATGCGCATTTAAATTGAAAAGAAAGATATCCAGGTAGAGAAGGAAAAATTAGCATGAATGACACTTGGTTCATTTGGGACACGAGGGACGCGAAAGCGTGAAGTACGCGGTTCGGCCGACTCGGGCGATGCGGGGAAAAGACGCACAAATGCTTTTGGGACATGCGGGACGAAAGTATGTGGAATACGCGATTCAGCCGAATCGGACGAAAAGGGAACAACGGGTCCAAGCGAACTTGGGACATTTGGGACAAAAGTACGCAGAATACGCGACTCGGCCGAATCGGACAAAAAGGGAACAACTGGTCTGGGCGAACTTGGGACATTTGGGACAAAAAGTTTTGACGGGCCAGAAAATAATGGTTTTCGAGTAAATTGGCCGATCGGGGAACAGAGAGCCCAAATGAACCTGGGACACGCGGGACAGAAATGTTTGACAGGCCCGAAAAACACACAAAATGACCCAAAAAACGTAGATTTTCCCAATTTTATGACTTTTCACATCACTAGGACAACAAAAAAGACACTTAACCTCAAAATTTTAATTTTGAACTTCTTAAAAGCAGGTGAATTTTGAGTGGACAACAGCTGGATCCTTCTAGGGATGACTTGGCATAAATTCAAAGAATGAGACAAGGCAAGAATTTAGAAAAACTCGGGGAAGTAGACCAGTACCTTATCCATTGGGCCACAGAGTCATCGAATCAAACCAATACAGAGGACAACACACCAAAACATAGGGAAAGAAAAACAAAACACTATACAGAATATACAAAAGGACTTCCTAATCACCTATGACTTAAACAATTTCAGGTACTGCCCACTATAAGGAAGTGGGAGAGAAGAACCATCCATATAATCAAGGTAAAAAAGAATTCTTACCAGCGAAGTTCCTGATCTTGAAAGGTCCGAGCCAAAGGGAATCAAACTTGCCATGGCTACCACGAGGTTCATGCCTTTTATCCCACAACAAAACATTGTCTCCAACTTTGAAATCCCTGAGCTTGGCTTTCTTATCAAACAAGACCTTTACTTTCTGTTGGTGAGCAGATATCCTATCAGCAACTTCCAATCTGTCCTCATTCAATTTGTGAAGATACATGATTCTCTTATCCAAAGAATCATTGAAACTGGTATCTTCAATGGTCTTCATTAAATGCAGAGCTGGAAGCTCCATTGTAACTGGCAATTGGGCCTCCACTCGGTATACTACCTAAAAAGGATACATCCCAATGGCTCTCTTAGGTGTGATCCTATCTACCCAAAGAGAATCATAGAGTTTCTTGTGCCAGTTCCGTTGGGATTCATTGACTAATTTCCTTATTATGGCCACCAGATTTTTATTTGTTGATTCTGCTTGTCCATTTCCCTGAGGATAGTAATCTGAGGAGTGAGCCAGGGAGATGCCATATCCATAGCAAAAATCCATCATCTCAGTTGAAGAAAAATTTGAAGCATTATCTGTCACAATCTTGTTTGGCACACCATACCTTATCAAGATGTTTTCTTTGATAAAATTGCATACTACTTCTGAAGTAGTACTCTTTACTGGAATGGCTTCTACCCATTTGGTGAAATAATCTGTTGCAGTTAATACATGAGTATGACCAGCACTAGAAGAGGGATTAAGTGTTCCAATGAAGTCCAAACCCCACTGTTGAAAAGGTTCTTCAATTACAACGGGTTTAAGGGGCAAAGAGGACAACTTGGGTCTACCTACGAAAGTTTGACATGCTTCACATTTATCAACCCACTTTGATGCATCTCTGAACAAGGTAGGCTAGTAATATTCTCCATGAAGTATTTTATGAGTAGTGACAGTTGATGAGTAATGCCCTCCACATGCCTGATCATGAAAAGCTGAGAGTAGATTTTTCTGCTGTTCCTTGTCCACACATTTCAAAAACCTTCCATCTAACCCTTGCTTAAACAAGGCATTTTCCCACAACACATATTGAATTGACCTTAGTTTAAGAACCCTATTTTCTTTGGTAGACAAGTGAGAGGGGCATTCCCCATAGGTGAGAAAGTGAGTGATATCACCATACCATTCATCAACTGAGCTAAGAAACATAACGGTAGGAAGACCAACTTTATCCTCCAGTAACTCATGTTTATCTCCTTCAGCGATGAGTTCACACAGGCCTTTTCTACGGATGAGCTTGGTTGGTTTGATGTCAATATCATATGCTTGAACCTTGGCCACCCAGTTCCCTCTCTTGGATCCAAATTCCTGTTATGTGAGAATTGACTTGATAGTTGTATCTGGTACCAACACCGTGGAGTGAGAGTTAAGAATGTAAAAACAAAACTGCTTGACAGCTTTAACCACTGCGAAAGCATGTTTTTCCATTATGGTGTATTTTAACTCATGATTTTTTAGAATATAGCTCATAAATGCAATTGGGAGTTCGTGCTCATTAGAATCTTCTTGAGTCAAAACAACAGCCAAGGTGTTATCCGTGGCGTAGCAATAGATAATGAAATCTTTGCTGAAATCTGGACATGCTAAAACAGGAGTTTTAGCAATGGCCCTTTTAATACCTTCAAAGGCTTCTTTCCCTTCCAGAGACCAACCAAACGTTTGTCTTCCTTTCATCATTTGGGAGATATTCAAAGTTAGCTCTACAAAATCAGGGATGAACCTTCTCAAAAAGTTGATCTTACCAAAGAAAGAGTGCACTCCCTTTTTGCTGGTTGGAAGAGGAATTTGCTGAATAGACAACGTGCCCCAATAATTTCCCCTCTGTGACACAAAAAATAGATTTCTTAGGATTCAAAGAGATCCCATGTTCTCTACATCTTAGCAGAATTGTCTCTAGATGCTGGAAATGATCCGCCTTTGTTTTAGAAAATACAGTCAAGTCATCAAGGTATACGACGATACACTTTCCTTTCAAAATTCCAAAGGCCAAATCCATAGCCCTCTGAAAAGTGGCACCGGCATTGATGAGCCCAAAAGGAATCCTTTTGTAAGCAAAGGTACCCCAAGGGGTAGTGAAAGCTATTTTGTGTTGGTCTGTGGTATTAACTTCTACCTGGTTATATCCTGAGAATCCATCAAGCATAGACAACATTTCGGATCCCGTTACTACTTGCAAGACCTGATCCATCATAGGTAAGGGATAATTATCTTTCAAGGAAGCTTGATTTAGATTCATGAAGTCAACACAGATACGAATCTCACCATTTTTCTTTCTAACGGGCACAATATTGGCAATCCATGTTGAATGATGGATAGGAAAAATGATTTTGGCTTTCAACAACTTCTGTATTTCTTGAAAATGGTGTCAGCTATTTTAGGATTATATTGCCTCTGCTTCTGTTTAAAAGGCTTAATCCCAGGTTTGAGAGGGATAAAATGCTGCATCTCCTTTAGTTGGAAAGCTTTTAAATCTTCATAGGAATAAGCAAGAACATCCTTATACTTTTTCAAAAGACTCATTACCTTCTTCTTTTCTTCTGAGGTGCAACATTTTCCAATGTTCATGAGTTTAGGATTAGTAGAACTCCCAATATTAATTTTTTCATATTCAGCTGATTGTTGAGGTCCAGTAGAAGATCTAAACTTTACATACTTGTCGTGTTTGTCAAACAGTTTTTATAAACTCACCAATCCTTTTGGAATCTTGTTTCCTTTGAGTTTGATACACCCATCCTGATCCGCTTCTTCTTCTTGGGCAGCTTCTTTGTCAACAGGCACACTTTCACGAGGCAAATTATCATTTCCTTCAAAGTACAACTATTCAAAATTATCCTTGAGTTCTAAGAAAGAAAGCAAGTGTTGATCATCATTGAAAACTTGCCAGTTACTTGTATTATCAGGTACACTGGGTCTATGAATCATTTCAATGGTGAACTTATCTTGAGAAAAGTCAGGATGAGGAATAAGCAATGACCATGAGACTACTAGAGAATCAGCCCTGGTATTCTTCTCCCTAGGCACTGCTTCGATGGAGAAGGCGTCAAGAAATTCAATGGAGTCCCAAACCTGATTCTTGTAATGTTTCAAACTTCCATTCTTTACCTGGAAGAGGTTTCTAACTTGCTTGACAATCAATTCCGCATACCCACGAGCTAGAATATTCTTCACACCCTGTTCTTTTGCCACCTGGAGTCCAAGAATGAGAGCTTCATACTCTGCTGTATTATTGGTATTTTCAAATTGTAACTTGCATGAGAAAGGATGAATGCTTCCTTCAGGCAATACCAATATGACACCAGCTCCAGAACCAGCTGAAGAACAACTTCCATCAAACTCTAATATCCAAACATCATTAGGATTTTTAGGTGAGACTTTGGGAAGTTGGATTTCTTCTGGAGACATAATCATGTAGTTTCCGTGACCCATATCCTCATAGAGTATTTGTGCTTTGGGATCATCAGTTTTTTGTACAATATACTCAGACTGCTTCTCAGGTAGCAGCTTCTTCATTTTCCCATTAACAGGTATGAGGGCATGTGACCAATCCATTTGAATTTCTCCACCCACATCCTTACAGAAGTTTCTGCTTAACAACATCCCGTATGAAGGAGGAATATCTGCTACTAAGATAGTAGTCAAAACTTTCTTCTCTGGAAAAGTGGCAAAAGCCACTTGTGCATCCTTAATTCTTCCGACCAAGGGCACTTCCTTACTCTCCATGGAATAAAAAGATCCATAAGTGCGTGTGAGAGTCAAGCCTAAGGCGTGAGCTACTTTGGCATGTATTACATTGTCTGATGCTCCTGAGTCTATGACGCAATTACTGAGCCTATGGCCAGCTATAAGGAGTGTTACATAAAATGGTTTGATTTTGTCATTGGGTGAGGTGACAACGGCTACCAGATTAGGCTGTGGTGTAGAAGAAGGAGTGGGTAAAAGGCCTTTAGAGGTAGTTTTAGAATGGGAATTGACAAAGTGAATCATTTTAGCAAAAGCCTTGGGATGGGTTTGATAATATTCAGCGTCTGAGATTTGAACCTTAGTTTTTTTTAAGTGATCAATAATATCGAAAGACCCAGAAGTAGACGGATTATCATCACTTGAGATCCTAGTTTTATCAATTTTAGGGAAAAAATAAGTAACTTTAGTAGCAGAATTGACAGGACTCACCTTTGGTGTAGATGAAATGGGGAACGGAGATCCTCTTTTTGCAATTACAGGGATAGTTGCCGGCTGCTCCTTAGATTTCTTGGTGGGCTACATCACTTTCTCACTTTGATTTGTCTACTCTCGAGTCATGAGAGCATATGATTCGCTATTCATGTCTACCACTACTTCGTCATAATCATCCCCTTCATCAATGCCTTCAGTGGTGAAGAAATTAACTCGAGATCCCTCAAGTTCATCTGTTTCATCATCAACCTCTTCAACAAATTCCTCACAATCTTCATTAACTTCCTCATCCTCTGGTTCCTCAACTTCACAGGTTACATTGACAGGAAATTTAATAGGAGGTCCTTCAAGTGCTAGCCTAGTTTGAGAAGTAGGCAAATTATTTCTGGGCTGAAAATTCCTCCTTGGAACGTTTGCATAGGGAGTATGCTGAGCCAATTGTTTCTTAATGGCGATGAGATCATTTGCAAGTTTTTGTACCAATGGATCAGTATTAGGTCCAGGAGTAGAAGAGGAGGAAGAAGCAGACTTAGATTTAGAAGGGTCTCTCCTCAACTTCCCTGACATGATTAAATCATCTTCAACACTAACAACAACAATTTGATCCTCGGCCAATGTTGCGAGATTAGCCCTTCTCAGTGCATAACTAACTTCAGGAAATTGGGTGTTTAGGAAGAAGCATTTTTGAATTTGATCTACAGGTTGAGTATTTGGTGGAATTTTGTTAATCAACCTATTGAATCAAGCCACAAATTCTCTCATGGGCTCTTGTGATTCCTTCTTTATTTGAGAAATTTGGGCTAGCAAAGCATGCACGTCTTCCGCCGGTTTGAAATGGTTTTCAAACCTAGTTCTCATTGTGTTCCAGCTAGTGATAGCTCCAGCCGGAAGGTGATAGAACCAATCAGCAGCATTATCTTGTAAAGTCTCAACAAAAAGTCTTACGGAGACGTCTTCATGTTCAACTCCCATAACTCCGCATGCAACTATGAAGGCTGTGATGTGTTCATCAGGATGTACTCTACCATCACCTTTGAATTAAGAAAGTTCTTACGGTTACCTCTGGGTAACTCATGCAAAGGTTGAGAAAGGGCAAGAGGCCCAACATGATGGCCCCAAGGCAATGGTACCACCATTCTTGGAAAAATGGGTTGAAGAGGAACTGAAACACTAGCAAGAATCAAAGCTCAAAGATTAGGACTGATTTGCTCTGAAGTAACACCACCCGTAGGGATTTTATCTTTGATAGGTGGAGTGCTTATTGAATGAGCCTTTCTATTTCTTCTTGTTGAAGGGAAAGGAAAACCTTGCTGTTCCAAAAGTTGAAACTGAGAATCTTCAATACCAAGGGCCCTTCTCCCTCGAGTAAAATGTGGAGTTGCCAGATCAAAAGATGATCAATAAATGATTATAGAACTGGAATATGATTCCCCAGCGGAGTCGCCAAAAACTGTTGGTCGTCAAAAAGGACTTCAAGAAGAGCAACAGTCAGGGACAAGAATTCCCTCCTCTTTAATGGGAGAGGTTCCCTTATTCAGAAACGAACCTATTTACACATATACAAAGCATGATTTTCTGGTGGAAATTGGATATTATGAAAGTGTTTTCTATAATGATCATCAATCACAGAAGGACCGAGGAATGAAAATGCGAGAACGAGTAGAAAGGAACCATTCAGAATTATAGATGACAGAGTAATTCCTTATGCATGTGAGGGTACAACGAATTGGAATAAGATCATTTGTATCACATTAATAAGATGAAATTTGAAAAGACACAAAGTTCTGTAAATAACATCTGCAAGAATACAAAGCTTCTCAACATAATACAGACAAATGATCTAACAAGATTAAATGAATAGCTTGGGAATAAAGGAAACCAGATAGACAAAGAATGAAAAATCCTTCTGTATTGATTTCTTTAAGATTTATTTACACTTTCAGAAATAAGCCAAGTTCCTTCCCCTTTTCTAAATGGCAAGGGGAGACCATTATATAGTTTACAAATCAGTTACTCCCAGTAACTACTTCTTTTAACTAATGATTAGTTAAAGGGTTGCTAATCACAATACCCCAGCTAATTACAACAAATCCGAGAGAAAGAAGGGGAAGAGAAGAGAAGAATTAGGAGAAGAAGACAAGTGCTTATGACTGGGAGGGACCCATTGACTTTAAGATCCGTTGTCTGAATTTCTTCAACGCCTCCACTATGTCTCTGCCTCGTGGGACTGATGTGAGCTCCGCAAGCGAGTACTGTGTCTGCACATTGTACTGAAATTGGGAAGCCACCGGCGATCACCAAGCCACTGTCATGAATCATCTATGCCAAAGCTGAAGGGTTTGCATCTGTCATCCTTGCCCAAAAATCCCCAAAATCAAGGTGGCGAACTTCATTGTCGCCGATATCGGGAACGACAGACTCGAGTGGTGAAACTTGTTCCTGCCCCTGGAATTTGATCTTCATGTTGATAGTAACTCGGAGAGCAAAGCTGCAAGCTAGACTTGGGATGGAATCGCAAGGGAAATGGATACGCGCACATAAATTTTGGTTGCAAGGGTTCGAGCAATAGATAGCATGAAAGCAGTGTGCAAAAATGCATAGGGGGTAGTTCATTATATAGCCGTTTAGGAGAGAGAAAGGCAATAAATGCACATTTAAATTGAAAAGCAAGATATCCGGGTAGAGCGGGAAAAATTAGCACGAATGGTACTTGGTTCATTTGGGACATGAGGGACACGAAAGCGCGAAGTACGCGTTTTGGCTGACTCGGGCGATGTGGGGAAAAGACGCACAATTGCTTTTGGGACATGCGGGACGAAAGTACGTGGAATACGCGATTCAGCTGAATCGGACAAAAAGGGAACAACGGGTCCGGGTGAAATTGGGACATTTGGGACAAAAGTACGTAGAATATGCGACTTGGCCGAATCGGATGAAAAGGGAACAACTGGTCCGGGTGAACTTAGGACATTTGGGACAAAAAGTTCTGACGGGCCCGAAAAGAACGGTCGTCGAGTAAACCGGCCGATCGGGGAACAGAGAGCCCAAATGAACCTGGGACACGCGGGATAAAAATGTCTGACAGGCCTGAAAAACACACAAAATGACCCAAAAAACGTAGATTTTCCCAATTTTCTGACTTTTCACATCACCAGGACAACAGAAAAGACACTTAACCTCAAAATTTTAATTTTCAACTTCTTAAAAGAAGGGGAATTTTGAGTGGACAAAAAAAGGTGAGTTGATTAATAAGGCCCCGCCAATGTGTGATAAAATCTACTATAGATTCATCCTCATATTGGTGAATGGAATACAGATCAGTCATGGAGACCTTCTTAATGATATTGATGGAGAAGTGGTCAAGGAAGGCTTGGGCCAACTGATTGAAAGAAAATTTTGAGTGCCTAGGTAATGCACTATACCAATCTAAAGTAGGTTTTGTCAAAGATATGAGAAAATTCCTAAGGAGCAAGGCATCGTCATGAGAAATCAGATAATAGACGTGCTTGAATGATCACAAATGTTGTTGCAGATATTTCCTGCGATTAAATTGATTGAACTTGGGCATTTCCCAATGTGTGGGATAAGGATAAATGGGTATAGATGGATGAATAGGCTCATTACAAATTTTATCGTAAGTCAAGGTATTGCGAGAGCCAGAAACAGATGCTTCAAGGGTCTGCATCTTATCCATCATCATTGTTATAAGACGTGGGTATGTAAGAAGGAATATATGACGAAAGGATGTACCCTGAATAATAAGAAGAGGTGATATGTATTTGTTGAGGTTGAGTGTATGTGGGAGGAACTTGTGTGAAGACCCTCATGGTAATAGGCGGAAGAGTTTGGGGTATGGAGAGGACCAGGTTATGGAGGGGGGTATAAGAAGTTGAAGTGGCTGGTGGTTGAGAAGAAATGGGTACATGAGGTGTTGATGATGTGGGTACCATTACATTAAGAGTTGTAGATGATGGTGAGGTGGATGTAGAAGGGGTGACAAATGCTGAATCTGTGATAGATGCCATAGGTGTGAAAAATATTGAAGATGTAGGGATGATCTAAGAACAAACGGGTGGTGAGGTGGAAGCAGGTAATGCTACACTAGTGTTGGCTGATATGGAAGTGGGAGCGAGAGCAAGAGAAATGGAGGTAAGCATCCTGAATATAGGTTGACGTGATGAGTCACATGTGGAGGAATGGGTGAGGTAATATTTCAAGGATGCAGTATTATGATCAAGTAATTTCTTGAATTCCTTGTCACCTACGGGTATAACGGTAGAATAAGTGGGGTCCATGGGTGAAGAGATTGAAGGTGGTGAAGGGATAGGAGGTAAGGGATGACAGATAACATGAAACACAAGGGCATTGGATTACCAGCGAGTCAAAACCATGTGAATGGTGAAAAAGAAAGTGGTTTGAGCTTTGAAAATGCTACCGAAACATAGAAATGGAAGATGGGAATAATTTGGAAGGTATAGATAGGTTGTTGTTTCTAATAAAAATTAGAAACACAAAGAACGATGCCGGTTAGAAAAATGAACCGATGTCGGTGGGTGGACTAATGCTGATGATTGTGAAAAATGAATAAGTTTTGAAAACTTGGTGAAAAAGGGTGAAAACTAGATAAAAATGGGTCCTATTAGTGGTGATAGAGACTCAGAAATAAGTGTTATGAAAGATGTGTAACACATAAAGCTACAATTTTTTTGATATTTAATAATAATGGTGTTTTTGACAGAATAATCGGAAACATAGAGAAATCAATGCCAGTCAGGTACTCGATGCCTGTATGATGAATTAACCAACGCTGGTCACTGGATCAATGCTGGCTACTGAGATTTTTGAGAAAATGAAGAAATTTTTAGATTTGGAATGAAGTAAATAAAAATAAACCAAAACAAAATTTGTGTATGGAAAAAATGATGTTCTATCACACTAAGAAAAACCAGAATACATAGGCTTTGATGGTGGAGTGTAAAAGAGAAGAAAAAAAAAGAATCATTCTCACAATTCAAAATACAATTCAATAAAGCAAAAACTAGCAAAACACACAAATCGTAGGAATCATATTTTAATGTTTAGTGGCTTATACATTTTAAAACTCAATATGAATAAAATAGAGTTTTTGGATAACAAAGGATCCCTATAATCAATCTATGGCTGGTTTTTGGATAGTTTTGGATAAAGAGGCCTGATATACTTTTCAGTACGTGTGGTCCATTCTCTGATATGACAACCCAGACAGAACACCTTTCAGGGTCCACCGTCAAAGGGTTGTTAAATCCTTGATGAATTCTACCTAGAAAGGAGATGTTTAAGAAATGTGTAAATTATTTAAGTGGTTTGGCCTAGGGAGTGTGTGCACTAATGTGAACTACGCTTAATCCAAACCAATCACCAAGTGGTCATAACCTCCACCGTGTGATTGATAATTAAATCTATGTGATCTAATGCAATACTCAAAGTATGAAATGCACATATTTTAAATCCAAATCGAAAATAATATTTGATGTAACAAAAGGAGAATAGGAAGATAAATGCTCTTTCACTAAATGTAGTACAAAAGAAAAGAAGAAGTGTTCTTTTTAAGCACAAATGGAAAAATTTATTTTAGACAAATAGAAAGAAGAGAAGATTACCAGGGAGAGATTTAGTGTGAACATTTTCAGGAAAGAAACAAACACACAAATTTACCCTATATGAACAATGAAAAAACCCACAAAATGAGGGTCCCAATGGGCATGCCAAAAATTTTCATCGCAAATGTAGAGATAAAATATATAAGAGGTAATTGTGAGGAGGAATACCTATTGTTGCTGCTGCTCAATTTGATCTCGCCATGTTTGCTCTAAAAATTCTTCAATCTGCAGGCTCTGCCATATTTTATACTTCACTGAATGGATGCGTGAAATGGTTTATTCATTTGTATGTTGTTGAAAGATCCTTCTCCATGGTCGGGGATCACATTTGGGCCTTATATCATTTCCAAATCCTTTTTCCTTGAAGAAAAATTCAATTCCGGGCACAAACGATTATTTCCTTGCATTTTACGGTTTGACGGGTGTGTTTACCCCGTCAATTTATATCTTAGCATCTGTGGAAACATGGTCCTTTCTAATTGGATGCAGTTCGGTGAGGAATTTTGAAACTATAAGGCCCACTTTAACTCAATTCTTGTCCACGTGGAGGGCCTGCGCTCATCTAAAAATTCACCTCTTAGTTTGACCTTTGGATTTGCGCCATGGAGACATGTGGAGGTTTTTGTTGGCCCTGCCCAGACTTAGACATTTTTTTTATGTGGCAAGTGTAGCTTTGTTGAACCATGGACACGTGGAGGGCCGAAACTCATTTGAGGATCTACTTTTGGGTCCTACCTTATCAGTTGCACCAAGGAGACACGTTTTGAGCCCATGCTTATTTCGAGTCTCCACTTTTGGGCAACATCTCAAAGTTGCACCAAGGAAACACATGGAGGCTTCTACTGGATCCTCTCTATAATTAGGATTTTCTCGTAACTTTCTAAGGCCTGGGACATGTGGAGGGCCCGCGCCTGTTTGGGGACCTGCCCCTGAATTTTATTTTTGAAAGAGCGTCAGGAGGACACATGGAAGTTTTTGCTCACTCTGACCTTGCTTGGACTTTTCAACGGCTAAAGAAAATTTCTTGGCCCAAGACACATGGTGCCTTCCACTAGTCCTTAATATTTTTCAACAACTCTGCCGAACTGAGACACGTGGTGAGCCCATGCTTATTTAGGGTCTCCACTTTTGGGCTCCATATCAAAAGTGTGCCAGTGAGACACATGGAGGATTACACTAGCTCCTTTTATACTGAGAATTTTCAAAGGCCAAAGGGTGTTTTTCTTGGGCCTAAGGCACGTGGAAGGCCCCTGCTTGTTTGGAAACTTTCCTCTATGCTTCACCTTTGCAGTTGTGCCAAGGAAACAAGTGGACGAATCTAATCTAAAGTTGAGAAAGGAATGAATTGACAGTTTCTGTGCATTGCATCTAATTTTGCCACCATTTTTCTCCAAGACTCCTGGAGATGCGAATATGCATTACATTTCATCATTTTTTGATGAAATTCCTTGTCATTTTTGTCTGTAAAGTATGGCCTAATGGATTTAAAGCTTAATTTGTGAGTCTAAGGATGTAAAGTTGGAATTGCTTGGGCACTCGCAAAAACGTGAATTACCAGAGAAGTTGGATGCAGAACAGAGTTGCAGAGGAAAGAATGGGAAAAGGATGAAATGATGGACGTTTCAAGCACAAAGGATGAAAAACGTGTTGCCTCGAGGGTGAAAAGGATTTCCTGTTAGATCCAGCTAAATAGAGACACCAAAAACTGATTAAAATGGGGATTTCTCGCATGACAAAATAAAAATGATTAAAAGGACTGTCAAAAATTTGTGGCATGGAATCACAATCATTACTCAAGGGTCTGAGAAATGTGATTAGTCCATGATTTATCCACCTGACAACTGCTGGTGTAAATTTGTTAAACGTCACTTTCTGAGACAAATTGGTAATAAGCAAAGGATTCCTCGAATATTCTTATTTTTGGGGGGAAAATGGGGGATGAGTGAGTGAGTGAATTATATAAATGCAATGAGGATATTCTTTCAAAGGGTCAGGGGTTGAATTTTTAAGAGAAAATTTGAGAAATCCCATTTTGCTGAGAGACCATATGAGAAACCTGTTGATTTCCTGTGTTTTAGATTTCAATCACGTCAAGTTGGTTGCAAGTGTACATCCATCGACAAGCTCTGAGACTGTTCAAAGAAACTTTCCCCTTCTGATAAATCTAATCAACTTTGAATTAATCTGTTTTAATCTTGGGCCAATTTGTATCTGCTTTATTTCAGAATGTCTGCAAGTAGTTTTTCTTCTTCCTATTGCAGTCTTGTGTTAAAGTCCCTTTGAATCACATAGGATCTCATCCCTATGATAGTTTAGTGGCATTTGCAATTTCATTACGAGAAGAATCTTCATCATGTAATGAGATAAACAATTTAAAATCAGTTTAATGTCATTTGTTTATAAAGATTATCTGTAAGCCTCTTAGTGTATCTTAGGAGTGAGGAACCAAAGGTCTTTAATGTTTAATTGAGTCTTCAGATCAAGATTTCGTGTTAAATTCTTGGAGATTGTGTGAAACCGTGTAAATCTAGGCCTCCATTTATGAACACATTTTGGTTGAAGGAATATTTTAGGTGTTTTGAAGCATTCTGTCATTTAGTTTTCCAATTGTTGTATAGCTTCTCAAAGATCTAGAAAAATCAAGTTTATCCTGCTTAATCTCCCACCAAAAGTATTCAAAAACAATGAATCCCACCTGAACTACCCCTATTTTCCCCATATGTCCACAAATGAATAAATTCCATTGCCAAAATTTGCAGAAGGAATCAAGATTCCATAATGTCTATAGTAACCTTACCCCTGTTTAGAAAATATCACCATTCTTTAGAAGTGACAACTCATGACAGTTAAATTGTGGTGCATTGACCATATTTTCTTAGGGTCCCCTTTAAAATTTGTGCAAAGAAGGATATCTTCATTCTCCTTCATCGACAGAGGTTAAAAAATGGGTCCTCTCACCCTGGTCGAAAGGCACGGCCTAAAGTAGTAAGGATAGATCAAATCCTTAATGAAGGTGTTATCCATTTCTCTGATGCCCAAGTGACAAAGAGTCAGATGAATCCCCTCCCTAGCTACAAAACTACTCATAATAGGATCTGTTAGTCTCTCAGTGTCTTGCTAAATCTGTGATGCTTCTCGGTTTCCAAGGGAGAATCAATTTGGATACCAACACCAGAATGACGTCGTTTCTGAGGACATGAAGGTATGTGCAAAGTTTGAACACCATCAAACATGCATATAGACCATGGTAAATGCTTCTTACAAATTTTAAAGATTTTAAAGTGTAAATACCTTGTTGAAACATCATCTTGTGTCCCAATTTGTAAGAATCAAGAAAATTTACAACTTCTTCGTGTAATATTTCCAGGTTATGTTGGTTTTTGCACTAAGTTTACATCAACAATGTTAAATACGGGTGAAGGAAGGTCAGATCTGTGAAGCTTTGCGTGAATTTAGTGTTGACAGACATTTGACAGACCAATTTTAGTGCATTTTCACAACTAAGGTGAAAATCCTTAGTGGCGACTCCATTTTGAATTAATTTTTGATGAATGACAGTGTCTTAACCTCTGTCAATTGAAATTTATCACTAATCTCTGCAAAGCTAGAAGGAAGAAGATATTTCTTCGTTAAATACCCTGCTAGAAGGTTGTTTCTAGAGCTGGGAAAGACAAATTCTGAAGGAAGAAGAATCTAGAATGTTGTTGGAGTTCAGGAATCAAGAAAGGAGTTATCAATTGTGGAAACTGATAAGCCTGTCATTGAAGATTTCCATGCTTCCTCGAGTACTTCTGAATCAGGTAGTATTTTTGTAGATCTGAATTCTTCGACTTGAGAGGGTCCTTCATTTATATTTGAAAATTTTGCATCTCATTATGTCCTTATTTTTTCCAAAGTTGATAGGATCTTCCAAGAAATAGAGTTTTTGGAGAAAATTTCATCTCTGGGCTCAAATGGTCATTTTTCTACATTTTACGGTTTGACGAGCATTTCTCCTGGTCAAATTTACATCCTTACATCAACAAGAAATGTGGCCTCTTTTTGTTGGACACGGCTTGGCAGGGTACTTCAAAAATTTTATGAATCACCTCAACTTATAAACCTATCTACGTGGAAGGATGGCACTCGTTTGAAGATTTGCTTTTTGGTTTGGCCTTGGAGTTGTGTTGGGAGGACACGTGGAGGTTTCCATTGCTTTTCTTGGACTTAGACAATTTTTTATGTAACTAATATAGTTTGGCAGGATAGGGACACGTGGTGAGCCCACACTCATTTAGGGTCTTAAACTTGGGCACCATTTTGAAATTGTGCCATGGGGACGTGTGGAGGCTTCCGTCGGGTCTTACCATACTTAGAATTTTCTAACTATTTTTCAACGGCCTGGGACATGTGGAGGAATCGTGCATGTTTGGGGACCAGCTCCTAAGATTTTCTTTGAAGAAGCGCCAAGAGGACACTTGGAGGCCTCTGCTCACTTTACATTTTTCTTGGACTTTTCAATGGCCAAAGGAGATTACCTCGGACCCTGACACATGGCGCCTTCCACTGAGCTTTTAGTCTTCAAACAGATTTTTTCGAGCTAGGAAACGTGGCGAGCCCACGCTCATTCAAGGACTCAACTTTTGGCGACCATTTCAAGATGCGCCATTGTGACTCGTGGCAGTTTGAAAAGTCAAAGGGGTGGGGAAGCGGACCATTAGAGGCAACTTAGATTTTTTGCCTCTTATTCACAAAAGGGTCAAGATATCAAAATGGCCTGTAAGCCCGACAAAAAGGAGGTCAAGGTTGGCTTTAAAAAGTCAAAAGGACGGGGAGGTGGACCATCAGGGCAATTTAGATTTTTTTCCTCTTGCCACCAAAAGGGTTAAAACATCATAATGGCTTGCAAGCCTGATAAAAGGTAAGTCAAAATTTGATGGGAAGGTCAACGGTGGAGGTGCGGACTTTCGGAGGAAATATATAAATTTTTCCTTTGTAAAAAAAAGAGGGGTCAAAGTGAAGAAAAGGAGAGTATTTCCGTTGGGACCCACATTTGGACACCTATTAGGCCCATTTTTCGAAGGCAGAGGAGTAGAGAAAAATGGAAATTTTTTCCATTTTTTCAAAAGGTTGTAAAAATTCAAAAAGGAACCCCGGACCCATTTTAAATTGGATCTTCCACGCGGATGACCCAAATTCAAAGTAGAAATCAATGGCAGCTGTCTATCTAAATTTGATTTTCCCCCCATTTTTACTAAAAATCTCCTAGAATTGCGAGTCTTCATGATTTCTTGGTATTTCCTACATGCCAAGCAGAAAGGAGAGTTAATTTTGATATCTAAGTTTGGTGAGGAAGATCTGGAGACGTCTTTTACCATTAAGATGAGATCTGACCCTTGGGCTTGATCTGATCTTCCATTTTTCCTTCTTGGGTACGCAATGAACCAGATTTGATAGATTAGGGGTGGAAGTGGTTGGCGAATAGAAGGAAGAGTGATCTACCAAAGGGAGGAGTTGAATGCGGGAGATATTCAAAGAGATATACCCCCTGAGCGCCTGACACCTTTTTACAAATTGGATTCTGGGAATCGTGATCGAGATCATAGCGAGCACCGGTGCACTCAATGTTTGGTTTTTTGGGAGGAAAAAATCTGTTGTAAAAATGTTATAAATTACACAAATTTATCATGTAAATGGTTGGAGTGTTAGAGGTCAGGACCGATTTTCTAATAGAAAAGGCTTGATAGAACCCGTCTTTCTGAGAAGCCGTCTAAGAAACCTGTTTATCTCTTTTGTATTAAATTTGATCATGTCAAGGTGGTTGCAAGTGTACAACCATTGACAAGGTCTGAGATTGTTCTACTAACTTTCCCCTGCTGATAAATTTAATCAAACTCAAGTTATTCTGTGTTGATCTTGAGCAAAACTATGTCTGTTTCATTTCTGAATGTCTGCAAATAGTTTTTCTTGTTCTTATTGAAATCTTGTATCAAAATCCTTCTCAATCACACAGGTCTCAATCCTTGTGACAATTTAGTGGCATCTACAATTTCATTTTTTAGAAGATTTTTCATCTGAGAATGAAATAAACAATTTAAAATCACTTTTCTTTCATCTGTTGATAGAGATTGTCTGTAAGCCTCTGGGTATACCTCAGGCATGATTGGGCTTAGATCGTGATGCTTTGTTGGGTTTTCTAACTCGAGCCTTCGTGCTAGAATCTCAAAGGTTGTGTGAAAAGGTGTGAATCTGGGCCTCAATTGATGCACACCTTCTGGTTGAAGGAACATTTAGCTGTTCTGTAGCATTTCATTTGTTTAGCCTTCCATTTTGTAAAAGCTCTCAAAGATCTAGCAAATAAAGTCCATCCTGCCTCACCTCCCACCAAAAAATTCATTTAATTTAACCAACTAATCCTACCTGTATTACCCCTGTTTTTCCTATGTGTGTGCAAAAGCATAATTTCTGTTACCAAAACGTGCAGAAACAATCAGGATTTCAAATTTCTTTAGTAGCCTAAACCTTGCCTAGAAAATATCTCCACTATCTAGAGTGACAACTTGTGAGGGTTAGGTTTTGTTGTATTGATCATATTTTCTCCAAGGTCTTATTCATAACCTCACAAAGAAGGATATATCCATCTCCTTCACAAATAATAGGAAACAAAAGGGTACTCTCACCCTAGTTGAAAGGCACAACCATAAAGTAGTGAGGATAGATCAAATCCTCTCGAGGGTGCTATCCATTTCTCCACATCTAAGTGACAAAGGGCCAGTTAGATCCCATCCCCGACTACAAAACGACCCATTATGATCTATCTATCTCTAAGCTCCTTGTCAAACTTGTGATGCTTCTCAAACTTTGAGGGAGAATCAATTTGGGTACTAACACAACCACTGTACAATAGGGGTCATACAATCACCATATACCCCTAATTCACGACATAAACCATCACATAATACATGAAGTATACATATGATGAACACAATAACTAAAATTACAACATATAGTCAATTGCAGAATAACATGGTGATGAAAGCAATTCGTCACAACATGTTGGCGACATCACGATACAATCCAAATCACTCTACACCAAGTGTTTTATGCAGCACATCAACACACCTTCATATCACATAATAACAAAACACTCCAACACTCTATAATCTACAATACCATTGTTTTCACACACAATAAGGTGGCACATCATACGTGAACTCCTCATTGAGTCCACCAAAAGGAGATAAAATACTCTCATTACAAACACATCAATAAGATAAAAAATATGCACTAAGGAACATGTATAACATGTGCATTCATAATATTACAATTACAACATTGGTCACATCACAACACATATCATATTACTCTTCCAATTTCCATCACCACCATGTAAGATCATCACAAATCCAAACTATCCCAGAGGTTTGAGAGCATGAACCTCACTCTAATACCATATGTAATGACTACATTTTACACACAAATAAAACAACAAAATTACCGAAATATTTTGTTTTAGTTTTATCATTGCTCATAAAACGACACCACATGTGCTCAAATAGAAAAATTCAACATCACATAAGACACTTGCATAAGCATGGACCCACATAGACAACTTGATAACTTAGGGTACACATCAATGTCTTAATTAAATGGCGTAAACCAAGACAATGACCCAACTACGGTAAGGCACACAGGTTAGGCATGCTCCACAATATGGCCCCCTTTTTTATGGTTTACATATTTATTACATTTAGTTTTCCATTGTATAACCTTATAGGTTTCCAATGAATTAATCTTGCAAGGGTGTAAAATTTTCCTTTTTCTAAAACTTCAAATACTTTATTTTTGTATAGCATTAGCCTTTAAAAGAGAATGCATGGTTGATTCCTTTCTCAATTTCCATTAACTATCCACAACTCATTTGTTAATGAAATTCATTTTAAATGCATACCATCCTCCTAATATTCATTCTTATAGTAGAGGTTTGTTTCAATCAATCTATTAAATTAATGCTAAATTTTATCCTCATTATGAAAAGGAACTAACAAGGTGTTAAGGTTCTACTTTTCAAGACATATATTCGATGTTTAAACTTTAACTTTTCTAGACAAGGGAAAACTATCATGAGGTCAAGGAAGGTATGTTAAAGCTTAAAAGGGTGATTTATATTTGAGATATTTCTTCCATTAAACATCCTTCCATTATAGTACCCTATTTTCCAATTATAGTTGATATAGTTCAATTACTTGTTTGAATACATTCAACATTTCCACAACAAGAAATTTTATCTAGAGTTATATATATATATATATATATATATATATATATATATATATATATATATATATTGTTTTCTCGAAATTTTGATCTCACCAAGGGCAATTCATATTTATTTTTAACAACATGAAAGTGTCTAGTTGAGTTATAAGGACTTCAAGCATGACGTTATTCCTAACCAAAAATATCATTAAATTCCTGTACTCTTCACACTTACAACGTACATTGGTCTCACTATTGATATTTTTGAACAATTAAAATTCAAATGATACATAATTTACACTTAGCAATTCATGACTAGAAGAAGTTTTTACATTGCACCTATCAATTATTTCATTTCTCTTAGACCATCAAGAATCAAAGACATATAAAAAGACAACCCAACAACTATATGCTTCTTAAATGCCTTCCAAGGAACAATTTAAATCATTTTGTGAATAACAACTAGTGGTTCCTTCACCAAAATCCTTAAGAGATGCTTTACAATCTCCTAACTTCAAAATCATTTCAAGGATGGTGGATAAACTACCCCATAATAGAAACACATGGTATTCGACTACTACATACTAAGGGACACATTTATCTAAGAGTGACAAAAGGGGTTCAAATGAATAATCTATAAAATTTTATGCATTCAACAACCATCTAAAGCCATACATAGAATCATTGACAATCGTACATTGTATCCCCTTTGTTCGATATCATCAAGAGAGGTCACTCAATAAATTGCATTTATTAGTGCTTGAGGGTTTCTACACCTTACCACAAGATAAAATTTAAATAAATCAAATGTCCATGTCTTGCAAGGCATTCATGCCACTCGAGGTATTCCAAGAATACTTTTGGTCACTTTCATTTAATATTTATCTTATAAAGGGTTGCATTAGATTTGGTTCATTTATTTTACTTCCAATAAAATATATCACTCGATAGTTAATTTCAAATATCCTATCATATTCACATTTTAGGTTTAATTCTTAAATGGGAAACTATGTTTTCTTATTCACTTATTTTTTCATGGATCAAATCACGTCCACTTAACCTCATAAGAAATATTAAATATGTTGGAAGCAATATCCATGACCCTTGAAATGATTAGATCGACATCAAGAGGCTACATTCCCAAATGAGGGAAAGTTACAAATTGTCCTTTAGAAATAAAAACTTAATAGTGAAATAATGCACAACATAACTATCTTTGTGGTCCTACCCATTGTTCATTACATTCCACTTCTAACTTTGTTTAGTCTCCAAAATCAACCATGAGATTTCAAGCTCAACATGTCATCTTGTATGCCTTTAAAACGATGTTATTCTTCACACTAAGGAATCTAACACACTTTCATACATATGTAAATACTCTCAACTAGTCTAGGGATGAATACATAAACACATACAATACCTCGATGTCTCTAAGACTGTAAAATATGTTTGGAGCTAACCTAACTTGGATCTTACAAAAGAGGGTCATTACACTCTACAAAGGTAAATATTTTGAACTATGTGTTTGTTTGGTCACTTTCTGCTCAATAAGAAAACACACAGAATGTAAGTTGATATTTTTATTTGAAGATTAAGTGATTTCCTAGTTCATTGCAACACTAGCAGATAGGTAAAATCACGTCATTTTAAATTACTTGGTAACAATTTTACTAGCACGACCATATCCAAAATTTTCGGCTATAGTAAACATTTTAAATGACAAGGTTATAGTTTCATCCTCGTATATTTATTTTTACACTAAAAGAATAAATCTTTGACATCTTTTTACAATTTACATAATATAATCACCTCCATTTACTTAACATAATATACAATTAAACTAAGAATAACATTCATTAATTAGGTAAAATTACAACTACGTACCAAATAATACATTTTCCCAATACGCAACACTATCATTTTCATCACAAAAATAATGAAAATAATACATTTTATTCATAAAAATATCATCGAAATATTCTAAACAATTACATTTCCTTCAAATAACATGCTAATAAAAAACACAAATGTCATTTTTACTACTCCTTTTGTACAGGTACCCGCAAGCTACATTGCCTCAGTCCTAGGACCGAGTATGGAAATCCCCTACACTCAAGCATAAATCTCCATGTTCATCATTTCTAACAATTTCATTTAAATAGAAGAGAGGGAATGGTAGTGGGAGGAAAAAGCTAGAGTTCATTTCACATGCATTCACACTTTAACTTTCATTTGGTCTTAACGTTTTAATACTAGAGAGAGAGAGAGAGGAAAGAGACACTTATTCTTTCATTCAAAATATTGTGACCATTTCCTTTCATTTCCATTTTCATTTCATTTCAAACTAATTTACATTTCCCCATTCATTTATGTTTTCAAATCAACTCAAAGTTTCATAATTGTTTCTAGAGAGAGATGAGGGTAGAGAGAGAAGAAAACCATACATTTCAAAAATCACTCATATAGAATAAAAGACCAAATAATATTCTACATGACATTAGGATAGTATTACGAGGTCACATGCATCACTATAAGTCAATGAGACTCACAGAAGGTGATCCGAGCTAAAGTAACAAGTTGAGGAAACTAACTCAGACAACAAAAATGCTTACCAAATGGGTCTTAAATACTCTCATTCTAAGTTCAATCACAAATTTTTATGATTCATAATTACTCCCCCATATATATATAATTCCTCATGACTAGCAGAAGTCAGTTACGTCGAGCAGAGATCAAGTTAAAAGGGAAAATTGAGGGCCAGTTATCATAATTTCATCAACAACTCTTAACATAGTGACTAGTGTGTCCCAAAACCCACTTGCAAAATTAGTTTCCGAAGCGTTTTTGAAGGAATGAAATTATTGTATGATTCTTTGATTGGAATCCTAGAGGTATGATGTAGTGGATTTAATTTTTGTTGAAGCCAATCAATGAACATAAGCCAACACTAATATTATTTTATTAATACGAACACGTCACACAAGTGACTATTAAGCTAAAAGGGTTTAATAATATGACTTGCAAGTGCATTAAAAAAAAATCAAACAACTTGGTTAAGGCTCCCTAAGGTGTTCCATCTCACCAAGGTTCATTCAAAGAGTTCCATTTTTGTGGTAGGTTTGGGTGTGGCATTCCATGCACATGAGTTTGGATATTTTTTTTGTTTTGTTTTAAGATCTCGCGTTAAGGAAATATTTTTTACAATTTTTCGGATTTCGTTCCCTATCATTCAACATTTAATTTTAAAAATCTATAAATGATGAAGCAAGATTTAGTGTAAGCGAAAAGGGGAAAACCATACTTATATTTGAAATTTGTTGGAGTAGGGTAACATGGGGCTTTTCATCCTCACTTTAAGTTAGTTACTTGCATTCACTTGCAATTTCCCAATGAATTTTTTTCTGATGCCACAAATCCTTTTGTGCATATTGATCCAGCAAAAAATTCTATGAAACCATTTTGTTAACCAATTAGCGTGCTTTATGATGAGGCATTCCTTCAAGGCATTTTATCCAACAATCCATTTTCCTTTTTAGTCTCCCACCTTTACATATATGAAAAAGTGGTATTTGAACTAAATCTAAAAAATTCCTCTTTTTTTCCAAATTCTTTGGCAGTTGTTCATACCCTACTCCAAACCTCTTATTTCAATGCTTCCTTGAGGTAAAAAGGTGGTAAGGGTGAACTGATATGTAGAAACTTGTTGGTTGCATTTGTGAAACAGAAACAATGCTTTCAAAGCTCTCCTCTTGGCACAATGAGGAAATAATTCCATAGATTAAAGATCTCTACATTTTCTTGGAAAATTCCAAGGTTGTTTTAGCAAACCGCATGTGAAAATCCAACTATCAGAGTATTCCAATCAAAATAATTGGCAGAGTAGTGGTTCCACATAGAGAAAGACTGAAAGAGACAAATCTGACATAAACAAAACTGGGATAGCAGAAAAGGGCACTTTCAATGTCTTAATAAATGTAACGACTACATGAAATAAAAGATAAATAGTAGGAAAAAAGGAGAATGGTGTTTCTCAGGTTACAGTGCTTGTAGAAGATGTGCATAGAAGCAAAAGAAGTAAATTCATCACAAATAGACATTACCTAAGAATGAAGCGTTTCTCATTACTATGTCTTATTCATTCACTGCATAGAACAACAATTCAGTGTTAGGAAAGAGTTTCCTTTCAACTCAGAGGAAAATGAAACCACTTCAGGTAAATTAACAAATCCAGATCAGTAAATTTGCGTGTAGGACATATTTATCCAAGCCATAGACTGATATTAGGATGGCTATAGGTAGAGTTGTGTCTAGCATGGTTCCTTGTAATGTTTCGTATGCTACCAATATATTATTATTGTAAAATTAAAACTTTAACTTGGCTTCCAACATGGTTACCCTTTGGATCTCGAACATAGTGTTGTATTTATTATGCAAGGAGATTGACAGGTCAAAAAAAGATTTTAGGATGTACTTCTCTCCATTTTCTACTGAAAACATTGCCCCATACGCTGCCAACCTGACAGATGCCCTGACAAAGGCGCCTCAAAGTCTCTAATCGAGGGGGACATTACATGAACTTTTCATTATAGATCTCTGCGTATGTATGTGCATTGATAATAGATGCAATAGTGACAAGAGTAATGCCAACTTCCTCTACATGTGTTAGCATCATCCCTCAATTGTGACATAACACCAGAGGGTTAGTAAAATGGATAAGTAATCCATACGGAAATTTGGAAAGTGTAGAGCCAAAACAAGTTCTATTTTGGGATAAGATCTTCTGTCTTTAGACCGTGACCCACAATGGAAGATTTAGGAACTAAAGTTTGGAAGTATCATTAAATTTTAATGTTCTATGAAGATTGGAATAGTTAGTTATCTTGTTACTTTAGCTACTCCATTAGTTCTTTTTTTACACATGATTTATTAATCTCAAACTCTTAGTCTTCATTGTTTAGAATTTAAATTGATATTATGTTCGTGGGTGCCCAATAGTAACTGGCCTTTCACAATGTCACATAATAAACTGCAACACAACATAATGCTTGAACCCATTGAGACATATTGCCTTACATACTTTCGACGTAAATTGTATTGACATCACTAAGACCTCTAATTCCACCTTCTGAAAGAGAAACAAGTGGTCCACATAGGCAGCAAGTTAGGATTTGGGAAAATTTTTGTCATAGGCATGCACATCCAACAAACACATGTAGACTGATAAACAGTGATCATCATTGTTTTGGTTGCATGATCTCTAATACAACTGTTATCACATGCCCCAATAGACCATGATTGGTGATCTCTTTGAAAAAATTCCTTTAAGGAATGTGAACTTCTTATCCTAATAGGTACATACTAACCAAGGGGAGAGTCAAACAATCAATCATAACAATTCCTAAAAATGACTCATGGTTGATGGCTACACATAATTCAATAATTTTTCAGACTCCACACATCAAAAAACAACTCCATATGCCTTGGGAAAGAGAAATGAATCATGGAGAAGCCAAAACCAAGTAGAGTTCACTCAAAATACATTGGAGCCCTATCAAGAAAATGCCTATTTGACATTTCTTCCATATGTGGGTCACTCAGACCATAGATCCCCATAAACTAATATTGGGCCACTCAACCATCGAGCCCCATAGAGATGTAATATTGTGGTCACTGCAACCATAGAGCCCCATCGAGAATTAATAAGGGGGTCACTCAATCATAAAGTCCCATACATAATATCAGGTAACACTTCCTCCAATAGAGTCTCATCTCCTTAATCTCACAAGATTTAATGAGGTTGGTAGTGCATGGCTATGTCCCTAAGCATGATAGAGCCTCGTCACCCCCGCTCAAGTGGTGGAAGTAACCTGTAGTTCAAAAACTACATGGCGAATTATGACCCCCTTGGGGCAATACCCCCATATAACGATGAGGTTCCATAGGTCCAATGCCACTCCATGGTTGAATCTCATGCACCAAATGGATTTGTGGAACATGCTTTACAAACATTGCGAACCAAATAACATGTCACTATTTCAAAATGCCAAGTGGTAAAAAAATTCCTCAAGTTGATTCAGGCTAGGCTATAAACCTTGTGTATTGGCATGAAAAGAAAAGTTAAAATGTAATGAAGAGATCAAATGGCTAATTAGCCTATAGGATAAGTGCATCTGAAGTCTACTCATGTTATGTACAATAACCAAATAAAATTGACACAAAATCTAAGAACACATCAAATCATCAGAAAAATATTGGTAATTAATTGCATGCTACAGAACACCAGATGTGATCCGTAATTCTATAGGAGCCTGAGTTTTCTTTTAAGGAAAAGTGGCATGGAGGTGAACCCAGAGCCCTACAATTTCTAACATAAGGAACAGATCAATATCTTAGTCATAATCACGTAAACCAAGAGAATAGCTTGTATCTCCCACTACAATGAGGGTCATCCGATCCGAATAGGCATACTCCTTGCTAAGATCCACTTCTACATAAATCCTAGCATAAGTATTACAAGTTACCGCTCCTCATCCATTGGTTTAACCTTATAGGTTTCTAGATGAATCTAAACTATTAAGGTTTCCAAATTTCCTTTTTTCTAGAACTGCAAATGCTTTAGTTTCGAAGGGAAGATTGGCCTTGGAAAACCCAGAATTGGAACCCTCGTGATGGAGATGGTATTCGGGTCGAAGTTTGGAAACCATGGGGTAGTGAAGAGCCCATTTGTTAATCGAACCCATTTTATACACAAACGAGCCCTCCTGAATATTCATTTCTAATAATCCTTAAGGTTTTGCATCTGAAAATATGACTAATTGAAGTTAAATTTTATCCTCGTTATGCACAAAATAAAACTATTGTACAATCTTATGTCCATGAAGTATGAATCCTTAGGATGTATAACTGATGTTAGATTCGATGGTACATATGTCCCATAAACATCCTACATATCATAGGTACCCTGATTTTATTTCTTGTAGGAGATTTTCTAAATAGTTCTACATCTTAGTTATGTCCAGGGTTGGGACCTCAAAGAATTTACACGTCATACAATATAGGTGGGAGTAGGAGGAGTAATCCTAGCGGTTTTGAGGAGGCGGAATTTCTTAAAGAGTGCCTCCTTGAACAATTTGTATTCTCTTTTTTCTTTACCTCCTCCCGAAATAATCCTAAGTCATATTAATCATCAAAATCAAGCATAACTTTATTCACATATGAGAGGAACATAGAGGTGTCTACAAGGGATTTTCCAGCATACCCTTACATGCCCGTTACTACTCCACTCTTAATGTACAATGTTTTGAGCAAGATAAAATTTCAAATCCATACATCGATCACAGTTGATTTATTTGAATGCACAAGGATTCATGACCTACTCAGAGTGCAGATCCTGAACTTGGAGCAAATCATAATGGTCATCTGGGGGCTTCTGAACCCAAGTATTTGAGCACATAACATGACAACCCAATGGACTATATCCATGTCAATTTAGCTGAGAAGGAACTATGTCAAATTTTTTAGCAATCATGGGGGGGGGGGGTTGTTTTTCAGGCCGAATCCCAACTCCCTGAAGGATGCGAGCCACGCAGTCATCTATTAACTTGAGTGAAAATCATGGGTCCAGCCAACATAGGAGTCCCAGATCTAGAAAACACAGTCGTCATCCTTGACCCCAACCATATTGCAAAAGTTACCACACATCCTGTATGGTATTGTCCCTCCCCTGATACAAGTGACATTAACACCCTCAGTGGAGGTACCAATAGGATCATTTTTGTCGTTTTCCCATGAATGCGATTGTAAAAAAAAAGTCGCTCACCGCAATTAGGGTTCATGGTGAAGAACTCAGAGCCATCGCTTCTACACACTTTCACTAGATAAATACGTTGTTATTTAGTGCAAATAGCAGGGTCCTTAGTAAAGCCTTCATGCCACTTGATGGAATTCCAAGATATACAATTTCATCATATCTCCTTTGTTCACTTAGTCATCTTAAGAGGTAACATTAGATGCAGTTACATTCCATTTGCTACTCACTGGTTTCTATGCCTGACTATAGGTCAGTTTAAGGAGTGAAAACATATTTATCCCATTAAACCTTCATAAGGGAAAAAGGTGTAAAGTTGTTACTAGCCAAGGTGATATATTTGTCTATGAGGAACTAAAGATATCATTAACAAGATTTCAACGCATAGTACACTAGTGCACTAACTCCACTTGTGTCATCAGGATCTTACGAAGGGTTCATTCAATGATAAAGGTATCCCAAACTATCTTCTTAAGAATATGGTTGACCACTAGGACACGAAGGTCCAACCTAAACATTGAAATCTAACTCATCCATGAAGATGAGTAGACCTATGACACCGAGAAGTGTTAGTCTTATTTACCCTATTAATGACAAGGTTACTCAACTGATTTGTTGCTTCGTGCAAGGAAACTTAAGTTATAGAAATGTTATTTGAAGAATTATCTTAAGTGTAGGATAAGAAATCTAATTGTGAAGATTAAAGTATTTATTAAGACATTAGGGTTTTACAAACCTAGATGTGACATGATTAAGAGGGAGAGAATGACAAAAGTGTGATTACTCACTTCATTTATATGGTGTAAACAATGATAAAGTTTCTTCCAAACATTTGGATTTTATCTATAATGAAAATAATTATCAGGTAGGTGATTGTTTCAATCGTCTAAAGCATGAGATATATATTAAAAATTCAAATGGGATTATCACCTATGAAGTGAATGGTATGCTTTTTACTCATTTACAAAATTCAACTAGCTTCCTTGTTTATCTATTTAACATAGTTGTTCCTACATTAATTATTTGTCACTTGTTAGAGTAGGTATTTACCTTAGCTCATGCTCACCTAGGTACTTTATTTACCTTTATTGTATTTATCATCACCCACTTATGTGTGTGGATATTTATTTTTATTTATTTAGATATTTCAGGGATATTAACTAGTTTTTAGGTATAGTTCTTTCCTAAATCTATGGTCTTGACTAGTTCTTTCCTTGATTTATGGCTTGATCTACGACCTTGACTGGTTCTTAGATTGTTATCCCTTGCCTATATAAGAAAGACTCATTCTCATTGTATTTCATTGAGTTCCATACTAATATATGATATTGCTGCTCATTTGTTTGCAAAGGTTTATGTAAAGTTATTCTGGAAAATTGCTTTCATTTTATTGATCGTGGTTTTTAATTAACATCTAATTTACTGGCTTGGTACGATCTATTTATCATTCCATTTACGGTATCAGAGTTGGCTAGTTAATCACACCAAACCTGGAGTAGTACTGGGATGAGTGACCTCCCAGGAAGTCCCGGTGTTGTTCCCTCCTAATGTTGTTGGACCTAATTGTGTGTATACGTGGTGGGCCCAGAGCTCGCGTGGTTGCATCCGGCTCCATTGTGTGGGGGTGTGTTGGCGTAGCAGTTGGTTAACAAGATGAGATCCCTCTCCACCACCAATTCAAGCTTTTGGTGTGATGAAAAATCATACATGGTATCAGAGCAAGAGATTGTTGTTGACATCCGTCTATAAGTTTTGTTTTGTAAACATTTTTTTTGTATATTTGTATATTCGGGATTTATTGGTATTTTATTGTTGTGTGTGTTTTTATGCAACACATATCCTTCAAATGGATCTAGAAGGTGGAAAAACCCTAAGAATGACTATAAACTCAAACATTTCTAGATGCATTCATTGTTTTGTTGTTGTAGAGAAATGTGTTGGTTCACTTTGGGATTCATGTCACGAAAGAAGAAAACCTAGAAAATCAATTTCTAAGTTTTTTCAATATCCGCACTATGTATTTTATTCTATGGTATATAATTTTGAGAGGTGTGTAGCATACTATTTTAGGAAGGATGTTTCTTTCCTTTATTGGCAGGGGTTCGTGGGTTGTTGTGCATGGTTTGCTATTTTGAGAAAATCCATTAAAATATTTAGCTCTTAGTCATATGGTATGGTTGTATGAGGTCTTAAAGTTTGTGATTCCTATTAGTAGGAGATGAACTCTATCCCTCTTTCATTTTGTTTGTGTGGTGAAGACAAGAGAATTTTATTTTGTTTTAGTGACAACTAAAATAAACCGTAGAGCATAAACTTGTAAAACTTGTATATTTTATCGGTAGTTCGGATTTGAGTGTCGCTTTTTTAAAAAGTAATTTTTTTTCATGCTCTTTCCATTTGAAATATTTATTTTGAGAATCATTATAAAGTTTCATATTATAACACACACTCATTATAAAGAAAATCTAGGGGGCTCTTGTTGCATTACTTGGGGCTCTTATTGCATTGCTTAATTCTTGCATTTATTTTGGTGAATATTTGAGAATGGTGTCTACTTATACATTAGATCATGTTGATCCATTAATGTAACACATAATTACCACTCATGAAAACCAAGAATGTAAACAATAATTAAGCGGAAAGGATTATGGGCTTTAAATTCTTCAGAACAACCAATGTTCACTAGATAATATGAGAAATTTCAGTACCTGTGCAAATTTAGTGAGTGTATGGGTTTGATATGAACTTATGTAAGTGACACTCTTTTGTTTCATTTGGAAAAATGTGTCTATCCTTTCAAAATATGGGAGAAATTAGAAGATGTATTTGGTAAGGTGGATCATATGAGAAACATGCAACTTGATATTGAGATCACCTCTCTTAAACCTGAATTTTTTCCAAAAATTATAGACTATATTACCAAGTTCAAGATTTTTTTGACACAATTGAAGGGGAGTGGAAGAGATAAGAAAGATGAAGAGTGTGTTTACTTGATTCTATCTAAGTTGAGAGGACCATTCCAAATTTTTTCTTCTACCTTTTTCTCTAACATGGATGCCTTAGGTGAAACATTCAAAATGCTTGACTTAGAAATATTTTGTGAATGACTTACTAAGGAAGAATCCAAATTGTCTCACCTTGAGTCTTCCACCTCTCAAAAGGAATTAGTTACATCTAATCCTAAGGACAAGGGAAAACTAAAAATTAAAAGTCAAATACACCCCTTCTCCATCTCAAAGTGATCCTAAACCAAAGAAAACAACTCTAAACCCAGGGAGTCTTCTAAATACAAGAATAAGTCTAGTCTTTCATGCTCTTTTTGTGGGGGTATTGGTCATGAATAAAATATGTGTTATAAATAAATGAAATCCTTAGAGGATACAATAAAAAAACACAAAATTTATATCTCCACTGCACCTCCTTCAAATCAACATGGAAATACACTCAATGTTATTGGGAGATCTCAGTCACCACTTGCAGAAAGTTGGGTTATTTATTATGGTGCTTCTCATCATATGAATTCTTCCAAAGAGTCTTTTGTTTCTCTAGGTTTGAGTTATACTTCTAAAATTGAGGTTGGATATTCTTCCTTTGTGTTTTTTGAGGGAAATGGTGATATACACCTTGATGGTGGAAGTATCCAAGATGCACTATATGTTCCTAACATCACAAAACATTTTCTTTCTGTATATAAAATTTATCATTTTGGTCAGGGAAAATTAGTGACTTTTACACCACATGAGGCAGAAGTAAAAACTTTGTTGGAGCCTCATTCACTTGTCGCTCAAGGTATTGTTGATCATAGTTATAGACTATATCACTTTTAGGGTTTTGATGACACTTAATCTATAGGGACAAGATTGGTTTGTCATGCAGATTCAAAGGGTAAGCTTTGACACGAGAGATTTAGACATCTGAATCACAAATATTTGAAGGAGTTGAGCACTCATGGTATGGTAGATGGTCTTCCTAGAGTTTATTGTCTTGAGGAAGTTTGTCATGGCTGTACATTAGGGAAACAACACTAAGATCATTTTTCTAAGAATTTTTCTAAAAGAGATTTTTCACCATTTGAGCTTTGCATAGTGATTTGATGGTTTTTCCTACCCCCTCTTTCAATGGAGCTAAGTATGCACTTACCTTTATTAATAAATTTTTGAGGCATACTTGGTTTTGTTTTCTCAAGTACAAAAGTGATGTTTTTTCACACTTCAAAGTGTTCACTGATTTGGTCGAGAAACAAACTTCTAGTTGCATAAAGAACCTTCACACGTATAATGGGGGGAGTACTTCAACAATGAGTTTTCTAAAATTTTTACAACTCAATACATTGTTCACCAGCACTCTATTCATCATACTCCACAATAGAATGGCTTATCAGAATGGAAGAATATAACTTTGAAGGAAATAGCTAACTGTATGATGCATTCTAGAGATTTACCTCATATCTACTGCCCAACAGAAGCAGTTAATTGTGCTAACTACATTTAGAATCACACACCACATAGAACACTTGAGAATTTTACTCTAGAGGAAGCTTGGTCAAATACTAAGCCATATGTCTCATTTTTTTTGAGTCTTTGGGAGCCATGTTTGGTCCTTTGTGCCAAAGAAGAAAATGAAAGCCTTGGATAAGAAGAGAAAACCCTTAATCTTGGTAGGGTATTGTGAGAACATGAGAGCTTATCAAATTTTAGATCCTAATACTCATGAGATCATTTTTTGAACACATGCTCAATTTGATTAGCGATTCACACCTCATGAATATTTATCTTCCTCTATGCCTACTTATTCTTCTTTATCTCATCTTGAGGATCCTTTCTTTGAGGAGGTTGATGACCAGGTTATAAATACAATGGAGGATCTTATTCCCATTGATGATGTCATTATCCTTAAGTGGGCTTGTACTATAGTTTCTGAGGCAAAACCTTTCATGTAGGATCTTCCACCCACTAGGCATTATCACACACATTCTACAGGTTCACGAATTTTGTGTCAGGCATTTTCTGAGGATCCACGGTATTTTTCAAAGGCTGAAGGGATATAGAAGTTATATGATGTGATGATAGTTGAGTATTCTTCTTTGATAAAGAATCATACTTGGGATTTGGTATCTCTTCCTAAAGGACAAAAAATGGTTAGGTGTAAGTTGGTATACAGAACCAAATATGAAGATGATGGGTCCATTGACAAGTATAAGGCTCGTCTTCTTCCAAAGGGTTTTTCACAAGTTGAAGGTATTGATTACTCTGAGAATTTTACACCCGTTATCAAGATGGATTCTATACGCCTTGTAATTTCTATTGCTACATCACAGGGGTGGCCTGTATACCAGATGGACATGAAGAGTTCCTTTTTACATGGATATTTACAAGAGGAAATATACATGGAGCAACCGGTTGGATTTGTTCATGATTATTCTCTTGTTTGTAGACTCAGAATGTAGTGCCCACTTCCCTTTGACACTATTTTTCTGATCGTCAGACTATGGATTATGTATTAGACACTATTTTGGCTTGGTTTAGTATGATGTTGGATTATGGACTTAATTACTGACTGGACTTATACAAGATGCATGATGATTATTATAAACATTATATATATAGATGTTGATGCTTTATTTGACGTAGTTATATCATTGATGTTATCTGGATATGTGATGTTTAATCATTTGATTATATATAGAAAATGAAAGTTTTAAATGATGATAGAATGGTTGATTTAATTTATAAAATGATATAGTCGCTATTTCGATGTGTGTTATGCAGTTATACTTATGATGCTTAGATTTATAATATATTATTTTTGGGAGTTCTAATATGGCCACGAGGCCGAAGGAGGTATTTGTATTTTGCAGGCTATTTTATATCAAAGCAGACATCATGGGGATTGGAGACTAACCACAACAGAATTTTGGATAGATTCAACACGATCACCATGGCAACTAGTCGTTTACGTCTTGTTTTTTGTTGGGGGGTTACCATGGGGGGGATCGCCTTTATATGTGACCATGGGGGTTTGTGTGTGTTTGTATGTGGTCCTTCTTTTATTTTTATATTGCTTGTGTCTTATTTGTGAATGTGTCTATTCTTTCATTTAAATAGAATGTGAAAGATAAATTTAAATAAGACTTGCTTGAATATAGTTATTGATGTGTTGATCCTTGCATTTAATGTGTGTAATAGAGTTGATCTTTGGAGTATGAAACACTTCACCATCTTGAAACTCGGATTTGTCCTTGGGGGTGTTTTTGGAAGCTTGTGGGGCAAGCCAAACTTGTCCCACACCTCTTAAAAGCTTCATACCAACTTTATCTTGGATTGGAGTGTTTATTTTTGCCTCTTAAATGTATTTTTGCTTGTCAATCTTGCTTGTGTAAGTGTAATTTCTTACAAAAATTTAATTGGTTGTCCTTGAGGTGTAAGTGGAGGTTTCCAAGTAAAATTGATTTGATTGGCATAAGGACATTATATTCCTTTTTGGTTTTCATTTTTGGTCTTTATTATTTGGACTTGCATTTTTGGAGAGAGCTAGGAGAAAGTCACATTTTTTCTTCTTCTTTTTTTTGCTTTTTTAGAGCTGCATGTTTTGGAAGCCATTTGTTTCTTCTCTTGTTGGAATTTTTGTTGTTAGATTGTCTCCTTGGCATTAGAGACAGATATTGTTTTAGACTATCATTTCTTCTTCATTCAAGCTTGTTGTTGGACTGTCTTCTTTCCGTTTGAAGCTATTGTTTTAGACTGTCATGTCTTCTTCATTCAAGCTTGTTGTTGGATTGTCTTCTTGGCGTTTGAAGCTATTGTTTTAGACTGTCATTTCTTCTTCATTCAATCTTGTTGTTGGACTGTCTTCTTGGCGTTTGAAGCTGTTGTTTTAGACTATCATTTCTTCTTCATTCAAGCTTGTTATTGGACTATCTTCTTGGTGTTTGAAGCTGCTGTTTGGAATTGTGGAGTTATCATTCTTCTTGCTTTATGGGGACTGTTTTTCCATTCTCCAGCTTACTGTTAATTGGGACTATTTTGGTGGACATTTAAGTGACTGTTGGGGCTGCATTCGTATATTTGAAGACTGTTATTTCTAAAATGTGAGTTGGACATTCTTGTTGTTGTTTTGAAGACTATTTTGTGGACATTCAAATTGATATTTGGGGCTGTATTTTCTTGCTTACAAAGGTGTTGTAATTACTATGGCAAGGTAAGAACTTGTCCATCTTTAAACTGTCATTTTCTTACATGTTATTATGGAATGTAAATGTGTGTTTCTTCTTCATTAGTCTGGTTGGGTAGACTACCTAGGGATGGTGTAGGAGAAGGCTATGGGGAATTATTATGGGGGGCATAAGGGAATGCTAGAGGCATCAAATATTGAGGAGGGAGTTTGAGAATGGGGTCCACCATGGAAAAGAAATAGCTTGCATTTCTTACTTTTGTGGGGACATAAGTAATTTTTTGGGGGGCATAAGGAGGTTATTGGGGGGGGGGGCATAAGGATGTGTGTGATGATATTTCATGGAGGGATATTCAGGTGGATGCCCATTGCTCATTGGGAGGCATAAGAAGCTTCCCCCATAGTCCTTGCTCCTTTGGCTTGATTAGATACAACCTATATGTTGTTTGATTGTGAAATACAGTGGAAATATGTATGTGTGTCTTGATTGTTTTGTTGTTAAAAATATACATATGTGTGTTTTGAAATCCTGTGGATGTTGCCATGCGTTGAACCTCATATTTCATTGTGTTGTGGTTGGGGCTCGGGGGCCAATGATGAGAGAGACTTCATCTCTTCATTGGATATCTTGGTTGGGCGAAGAGCGTTGCCTTTCCCCCTTTCTTCTTGATGTGATCGATCGAAGGAAACATCTAAAGCATGCTGTTGTTTTGGAATTAGTCATGGTGCAGAGTTAACATCCATCATTATTAGTTTACTTCTTACTGTAATTTCCTTTCCCCACTCTATGTGGATGGAATGTAACTTTCATTATATTGTAAAGATGTTGTATGGGCCTTGCAAGATGTATTTTGATTTGAAAAAGGGAAACAACTTTGTCTTTTTGTTGTTGAGAGAACTGTAATGGTATTGTATTTGTGCATTCATGGCATAATGAAAACGATATATGGTGTTGCCTGCATTGGATTGCATTTGTCCAAGTTGATTGCTCAATTGTAATGTAACTTCATGCTTGAAAGAATATAAAGGGATCGAGTTGTGTTTTGTATATTACATTTGAAATGATTGAAATAATTACTTTGTTGCATCTGTTGGTATGAGTTGGTGTAAGTAAGAATCATTCAAATGCATGTAATTATTTCTTTTGGAATGTTGGAAGAAAATATTGCATAAGGGAATTATGCTATTCTTGTTACTTGTCTTGCTAGGAAACGTTCAATCTATAAAGAATAAGAAGGACTTCGTTTAGATCTTGTTATCAATCGTTAAAGAAAGAAGTTTGTTTTAAGCTAGCATGAAATGAGTATAAATGATGTTCTTACATACTTAATAGTTGTTGTTTCAGTTAGTTAGAACGTAGTAATATGATCTTCCCTTACTTCACTATGCATGTACGCTTAATCAACCAACAAATGAACCAAACAACCCCTCAAATCATTAAGTAATGAATGAACTGAACCAACTAAGCCTTGCAAGACCAAAAAAGACCCAAGAAAGACTTGCACACTCAAGGAATTTACCTTAAAAGCTTTCAATCAAACAAATTTAACAAAAGGACTCACTTAGAAAATTGTCAGTCTTGACTGGAGGAGCTTGCAGGACTATTTTGCAAAATTTACTATCTAAATCTCATCCAATCCTAAGTTTTATGATTTCTGTGCAAAGTAGACATTGTCACCTTTCCAAAAATTCTAGTTTTGTCAAAAATTGAATTCCCAGTCAAAATTTATAGCATTTTGAAGTTCTTGTTGCAGGTAGTTCTGGAAGTTGCTACGGGCTGTTGTAGGAGTACAACCAGTTGCTACGGGCTGTTGTAGAAGTACAGCCAGTTGCAACGGGCTACTATAGGAGTACAACCAATTGCTACGGGATGCTGTAGGAGTACAACCAGTTGCTACAGGTTGCTGTAGGAGTATAACCAGTTGCTACGGGCTGCTGTAGGAGTACAGTTAGTTGCTACGGGATGGTGTAGGAGTACAACAAGTTGCCACAAGATGGGGCCTACTACTTCAAAATCTTATGGCCTCTTGTATTTTGTACATGGAGACATTAGAAACATCAGTTTGCACAAGAGACTAGATTCACCAAAGTAAATAAGTATATTAGATCTTAATGAACATATAAAACTAAATATATGCAAAATCATAACTTTGATCTCCTCTTGTGGTAGATTCAAACGTGTGTGTGTCTTAGATTATGCTTGTGATAGTATTTAAACAAAAAAAAAAAATTATTCCTCTTTCAGCTAACTAAGCCTAATTTAATCATAGATCTGCAGAGGGTTGGTTTTAGGGGCGTTACACAGAAGGTCTCTCGACAGTCTCAAACAAGCCCCTTGGGATTTGTACGAGAATATGGATTATTTTCTTCTATCTACTAGTTTTTTCATTTCCAATTTGATCATACAATGTATCTCTAGCATGTTTGTGAAGATATTGTAATACTTGTCTTATATGTTGATGATTTGTTACTTACTAGCATCTCTTCTTCCCACATTTAGTGTATTTAGAGGGGTATTTCTACATAGTTTGACATGACAGATCTTGGATTATTGCATCATTTAGTTGGTCTGCATATTTATCAGACAGATTCAGGGATTCGTTTGAGTCAGCGAAAGTAAACCCATGATCTTCTTCGGTGCTTTGATATGGTTGATTACAAGACAAGTCCATCTCCTTTTCAGTTTGGGGTTACTGTTACTTCCATACGTACCACACCACTTTGTGATCCTACATTGTATAGGCAATTGGTTGGAAGTGTCATGTACTTGACCCATACTCACCCTGATATTTCATTTGCAATAGGACTTGTATCTTGGTTTGCACATTATCCTTATAGTAGTCATTGACATGATGTTAAATGTATTTTGTGTTACTTGCAAGGAACTTCCCACTTCAGCCTACACTACACTAAGGATTTTACTTAGTTGGTTAGGTATACAGATTCAGATTGGGTAGGTTCTATTGATGACAGGAATTCCACTTCTGGCTATCCTTTTTGTCTTGGTTGTTCTCCAGTTGTTTGGGCATACAAAAAGTAAGAGGCTATTGCAATTTAATCTTTAGAGGAAGAGTACAGGGAAGCAGTTACAACAAGTTTATAGATTCTTTTTCTTTAATAGTTATTCACAGATTTTGGATTCCCATAGGATTCACTGACTGTAATTTGGTGTGAAAACCAAAGTTCAATTCACATTTCTCGCTACCCAGTTGAGTACCAGTGGACTAAGCATATTAAGATACACATCCACTTCATTCGTCAGCACATTTAGGATGAAGTTCTTTGCTTGGAGTACATTTTGACATAGCACCAGGTTGCGGACATCTTTATGAAACCTTTTGTAACTCCTTGCTACCTTGAGTTGTGTGGAATGCTTGGTGTTTTAGAAGTTGTTCTCGGGGGGTGTTCGTGAGAACATATTCCCTCTTCTTCTTCTTTCTCTTTCCTTCTAACAGTATTCTTTCTTTCTTTTGGTTCGAGATTACTTCATTGATATATTGTACATGAGTACCTCATCAAGCCTAGTTGTTGAGACTCATACTGTAGAAATTCTAATTCTATTTTGGCCCATAGCTTCACTTGAGGGGGGTGTTATAGTAGGTATTTACCTTAGCTCATGTTTACCTAGGTAATTTATTTACCTTTATTGTATTTATTCTCACCCACTTATGTGTGTGGATATTTCTTTTTATTTATTTAGATATTAGGGGGATATTATCTAGTTGTTAGGTATAGTTCTTTCCTTGATCTATGGTATTCACTAGATCATTGATGTCTAGTTCTTTCCTAAATCTAGGGTTTTGAATAGTTCTTTGATGACTAGGTATTTCCTTGATTTATGGTTTGATCTACAACCTTAACTGGTTCTTAGATTGTTATTACTTCCATATATAGGCAATTCTCATTCTCATTGTATTGCATTGAGTTCCTTAATAATATATGATATTGCTTGTCATTTGTTTGCAAAGGTTTATGTAAAGTTATTCTGGAAAATTGATTTCATCTTATTGATCATGGTGTTTGATTAGCATGTGAATTCTTAGCCTGGTACGATCTGGTTATCGTTCCTTTTATTACTCCTACTAGTGTTGTAAGGTTATCTTTAACATAAGGTAGATACAACAACATAGTTTTCCATATACAATGCTTGAAATATAAGAGTCTAAGAGGAATAGTAGTCTTCAACACACTACTTTTGATAATGCAATTCTTTTTAAGTCAATTTCATTTAACATTCATAATTTATATGAATATACAATATCTTAATGTCATCTCATTGATTACAACATATCACACTCTGATTCTTCTTTTTTGGAGTACCTGCAACCAACGTTGCATCAGTCCTAGGAATAAGTATGGAAATCCCCTACACTAAAGCATAAATCCACACATTCATCATTTCTAACATTTTCAATTAAATAGAAGAGAGAGAGAGAGAGATTGTTTCTCATGCATTCACGCTTTCACATTCATTTTGCACTTTACGGTTGGGTGAGTGAGAGAGAGAGAGAGAGAGAGAGAGAGAGAGAGAGAGAGAGAGAGAGAGAGAGAGAGAGAGAGAGAGAGAGAGAGAAAGTTATGTGACATTTTATTTTTCATTGACAATGAAACAACCATTTATGTTTCATGTCCATTTTCATTCCATTTTAAACTAATTTACATTTTCAAATCAACCAAGGTATCATAGTCATTTCTAGAGAGAGAATTTAGGGTAGAGAAATAAAATAACCATACATTTAAAAATTCATTTATACAAGATAAAAGATTAAATAAAATTCTACATAGCATTCCAACAGTATTACGAGGTCACACATGTGGCTAGAATTCAAACAAGACTTAAAAAGGAGATTCTAGATAAGGTTGAGAAAACTGTCTGAAACAACAAAATTGCTTACGAATGGGTCTCAATTAACCATTGCTCTACCAATTATTTTTATTGGAATGCACTGATAGTTGGAGTTTCACATGCAGTTTGCTTAAATAACCTTGGAAGTTTCCAATAAAATGAAGAAATATTTAATCTATGGAATCATTTCCTCATTGCGCCAAGAGGAGAGATTTGAAATCATTGTTTCTATTTCACAAATGCAACTAACAGGTGTCTACATATCGGTTCTCCCTTACCACCTCTTTTCCTTATGGTAGCATTGAAATAAGAGGTTTGGAGTAGGGTATGAACAAATGTAAAAGCATTTGGAAAAAAAGAGGAATTTGTTAGATGTAGTTCAAATACCTGTTTTTTATATATGTAAAAGTTGGAGACTAAAAAGCAACATGGACTGTTGGATAAAATGCCTTGAATGAATGCCTCATCATAAAGCACACTAATTGGTTGACAGAATGCATTAAAACAAAATGGTTTCATGGAATTTTTCGCTGGCTAGATATGCACAAAAATATTTATGGAAAAAAGGCATTGGGAAATCACAAGCGAATGCAATCCATCAGCTTAACGTGAGGATGAAAAACCCCATGTAATCTTACTCCAGCAAACGTCGAATATAGGTATGGTTTTCCCCTTTTCACTTGCACTAAATCTTGCTTCGTCATTTCTCATTTTTAAAAATTAAATGTTGAATGATCTAGGGAATTAAATCCCAACAATTGAAAAAAATCTTACCTTGATGTGAAATCTCAAAAAAAAAAAATCTCGAAACTCATGCACATGGAGCGCCAGACCCAAACATACCTCAAAACTGAAACTCGTTGAATGACCCCTAGTGAGATGGAACACCTTAGGGAACCTTAACCAAGTTGTTTGAATTTTTTTTTAACACACTTGAAAATCATATTCTGAAATCCTTTTAGCTTAATTGTCACCTGTGTGACGTGTTCATTTTAATAAAACATTATCGGTGTCAGCTTATGTTCATCGATTGGCTTCAACAAAACTAAAATCCACTATCTCATACCTCTATGCTACTGACCAGAGAATCATAAAATAATTTCATTCATTCAAAAATGCCTTCGGAAACTAATTTTGTAAATTGGTTTTGGGACCCACTAGTCATTGTGTTAAGAGTTGCTGACGAAATTACGATAACTGGCCCCGAATTTTCCCTTGTAACTTGATCTCTACTCGACGTAGCTACCTTTCACCAGTCACGAGGAATTATTTATATATGGGGGAGTAATTTTGAATCATAAAACTTCATGATTGAACTTATAACGAGAGTATTTAATACCCAGTTTGTAAGCATTTTTTATGTCTGGGTCAGTTTCCTCAACTTGTTACTTTAGCTCAGATCACCTTTTGTGAGTCTCGTTGACTTCTAGCGATGCGTGTGACCTCGTAATACCATCCTAATGTTATGTAGAATAAATTATTTGGTCTTTGATTCTATATGAGTGATTTTTGAAATGTATGGTGTTTTTCTCTCTCTACCCTCTTCTCTCTCTAGAAACAATTATGAAATTTTGGGTTGATTTGAAAATATAAATGAATTGGGAAATATAAATTGGTTTGAAATGAAATGAAAATGGAAATGAAAGGCAATGGTTAGATTATTTTGAATGAAAGAATAAGTCTCTCTCTCTCTCTCTCTCTAGTATTAAAATGTTAAGTCCAAATGAAAGTGAAAGTGTGAATGCATGTGAAACAAACTCTATCTTCTTCCTCCCCTTACCACTCCCTCTCTCTTTTATTTAAATGAAACTGCTATAAATGATGAACGTGTGGATTTATCCTTGAGTGTAGGGGATTTACATACTCGGTCCTAGGACTGATGCAACGTTGTTTGCAGGTACCTAAACAAAAGGAGTAGTAAAATTAAACGACATTTGTGTCTTTTATTAGAATGTTACTTGAAGGAAATGTAATTGTTTAGAATATTTCGATGATATTTTTATGAATAGAATGTATTATTTTCATTATTTCCATGATGAAAATGATAGTGTTGCGTATTAGGAAAATGTACTATTTCATACGTAGTTGTACTTTTACCTAGTTAATAAACATTATTCTTAGTTGTAATTGTATATTAATTTAAGTAAATGGAGGTGATTGTATTATGTACTTTGGAAAAAGATGTCAAATATTTCTTCTTTTAGTGTCAAAATAAATATAGGAGGCCAAATTTTTTGGATATGATTGTGCTAGTAAATTTGTTAGCAAGTAATTTAAAATGACGTGATTTTACCTATTTGGTAGTCTTGTAATGACCTAGGAAATCACTTAATCTTCAAATAAAAATATCAACTTACATTGTGTGTGTTTTCTTATTGAGCGGAAAGTGACCAAACAAACACATAGTTCAAAATATTTACCTTTGTTGAATGTAATGACCCTATCTAGTAAGATCCAAGTTAGGCTAGCTCTAAACATCTTTTGGAGTCTTAGAGACAAAGAGGTATTGTATGTGTTTGTGTATTCCTCCCTAGAAAACTAGTTGAGAGTATTCACATAGGTATTAAAGTGTGTAAGATTCCTTAGTGCAAGGAATAATATCATTTTAATGGCATACAAGATGACATGTTGAGCTTGAAATATCATGGTTATTTTTGGAGACTACACAATGTTAGAAGTGGAAAGTAATGAACAATGGGTGGGACCACAAAGATAGTTATATTGTGCATTATTTCACTATTAATTTTTTAATTGTAAAGGATAATTTGTAACTTTCCCTCGTTTGGGAATGTAACCTTGTGATGTCAATCTAATAATTTCAAGGGTCATGGATATTGCTTACAACATATTAAATATTTGTTATGAGGCGAAGTGGATGTGATTTGATCCATGTGAAAACAAGTGAATAAGAAAACATAGTTTTCCATTTAAGAATCAAACTTAAATTGTGAATATGATAGTATATTTGAAATTAACATAGATCGGGTGATATATTTTATTGGAAGTCAAATAAACGAACCAAATCTAATAGAACACTTTATAAGATAAATATTAAATGAAAGTTGTTATGTTTGTGGAGCCTATTTTCATGTTAGAGTGTGGTACACCTTCCATGTGTCACACTCGGGTATTTTTACAGTGGTCCTGCTCGCCGGTGAGCGGCTCAGGGGGTTGAAGCCCCCCCAATTGAAGGGGGTTCGGGGGTGTAGCCCCCGAAGCAAATTTTCATGGGTGGTTTATTAACCCACGAGTAATGGGTAACCGTTATGGGCTGTTTTTGGGCCCATGGTTTTTCGGTACCCATTGCTTTTGTAAAACCGCCTCTTCGGCTACCCATAGGTTTATGGGACGGTTTTGTTTTTTTCCCATTGTTTGATACCCATGGTTTTGTAAAACTACTTAAGCAGTTGTCTATTTATATGGTCTTATGCATATGATAGAAAAAACAAGCAAACGCATTGCATATGTGTTTTGAATTTGGGTGTGAATTCTGTAGAGTTTGTTGAGCATAGCTCCAAACGGATCTGGGTATTGTATTGAGAGAGTGGAGGCTTGTAATAAAATTTGAGCAAGTGATTCTTGGTGGACGTAGCCCAAATTGGGTGAACCACGTTAAATCTTGTCTCTCTATGTTGTGTTATTTATTCTGCACTTTTATTTGAGATCTGTAATATTTTCTGCATATTAGTTTCTACTGTTGCGATTCTGTGAGGGATTATTCCGCATATTTTATCTCTTATTTCCTAACAATTGGTATCAGAGCCTAAGTTTGGTTTGCTTAAGTGTTGAATTATAGGGAAAGTTTTATCTTGAGTGGGAGCTATGGCAGATGATAGAAGATCTAGGGTTGATAAATTCAACGGGTAGAATTTCAGTCTTTGGAAGACCGCAGATGGAAGATTACCTTTATCAGAAGGATCTTTATACTCCATTGTCTGAGAAGGTGAACAAACCCTCGAGTATGACAGATGTGGAATGGGATTTGTTGGATCGAAAGGCACTTGGAACGATCCGGCTATGTCTTGCATCTTCGGTATTATTTAATGTTTCAAAGGAAAAGACTACAAAAGATCTAATGGATGCATTAGGGAAGTTGTATGAAAAACCCTCTGCCTCTAACAAGATATTTTTAATGAAAAAAGTTGTTTAATATGAAGATGTTTGAGAATAGTTCAGTAGTAGATCATTTAAATGATTTCAATACAGTTGTGAATATGCTAGCTTCGGTTACAATAGAATTTGATGAAGAAGTTAGGGCTTTATTAATTCTGTGCTCTTTACCTGAAAGTTGGAATAGCCTGGTAATGGTGGTAAGCAACTCGGTTCCAGCTAACTCGAAGTTGAAGTTTGAGGATGTTGTAGGGGTGATTCTAAGCGAGGAAATGCAAAGAAAAAGCTCTAGGGAATCTTCTACTTCAGGGAATGCTTTGACAGTGGAAAATAGAGGGAGACAGAAGAATAGAGGAAACCATGGAAAATCGAAAGATCGGGAAAGGTCAAAATCCAAGAGCAAGATTGTATGTTGGAACTGTGGAAAGTCTGGGCATGCAAAGAAGGATTATTGGGAGCTTCAGGACAAGAAGAAACAATAGGAAGAAAATAAGGAGGCAAATGTGGCATCGGGTAATGTATGTCAGGATGCTTTGATTCTTTCTTTACATAATATTACTGAATCTTGGGTTTTTGATTCAGGGGCTTCTTTTTCATGCTACTCCACATAGGAATTATTTTTTTGATTATGTTCAAGGGGATTTTGGGCATGTTTTTCTTGGTGATGATGAGTCTTGTAGTATAGTTGTAAAAGGTTTTATTTAGGTTAAGATGCAGAATGGGAATACATGGCTATTGAAGGATGTCAGACATGTGCCTACATTAAGAAGAAATTTGATATCAGCGGGGCAATTGGGAAGTGATGGTTGTACTGTGATATTTACAACTAACTCTTGGAAGGTTACCAAGGGTGCTCTTGTGGTGGCAAGAGGTAAGAAGGTTGGAACCTTGTATTTAACCACTTATAGTACTAATGATTGTAATCTTGTGGCTTCAGATGTAGATACAACATTATGGCACTATAGGCTTGGTCATATGAGCCATAAGGGCATGAACATCATAAAGAAGAATTTTCCTAGATATACAGAAACAGGTTTGGATTTATGTGAGAACTGCATATATGGAAAATAGAAGTGAGTAAGGTTTCTCAAGGTTGGACCTACGAAGAAAGAGAGTAAGTTAGAGCTGGTACATTCTGATGTGTGGGGGTTGGCTCAGGTATCATCTCTTGGGGGTTCAAGTTATTATGTTACTTTTATTGATGATGTAACAAGGAAAGTTTGGGTTTATTGTATTAGAAACAAATCTGATGTATTTGACACTTTTTTTAAATGGAAAGTCTTGGTAGAGAATGAAACAGGTCTTAAGCTAAAATGTCTCAGGTCAGATAATGGAGGGGAGTATTGTAGCAATCAATTTAATGATTACTGTTCTAAGAATGGAAATCTGCAGGCAAAAGATGGTTCCAGGAACTCCACAGCAGAATGGGGTATCAGAAAGGATGAATAGAACAATAATGGAACGTGCTAGGAGCATGAGGTTACATGCAGGACTGCCTCTTTCTTTTTGGGTAGAAGCGGTGAGCACAATTGTGTACTTGATAAATAGAGGACCCTCACGTGCCTTGGATGGAGGCATACCTGAGGAGGCATGGTATGGTAAGAAATTTGATTATTCATTTCTTAGAGTCTTTGGATGTGAGGTGTTTTTTCATATAGACAAGGATGATAGGACCAAGCTAGAGGCTAAATCAAAAAAAAATGTACTTTCATTGGTTATGGTGGTGATGACTTTGGATTTAAATGTTGGAGTATTAAGGACAAGAAAATCATTCGGTCTAGGGATGTGGTCTTTAATGAGAAAGTCATGTATAAGCAACAGTTACAGGAAAAAAGGGAAGAATCCAAGAAAGAATATGCAGTGGTAGAGGATCTTCTGGATGGGAAAGTGACCCATGAATTAGTTCGGGAACCTACTCAACAGGAACCCCAAAATCCTACAGTGAGGAGGTCTTCTAGGGTAAGAAAAGAACCTGAACATTTTTCTCCTTCTCTTTATTATTTATTACTCACTGATAGTGGAGAGCCAGAGAAATTTGATGAAGCAATGCAGGTAGATGCCAGTAAGAAGTGGGAGCAAGCCATGGATGAGGACCATAAGTCTCTCATGGAGAACCAGAGTTGGGATTTGGTGAAGCTATCGGAAGGAAAAAGAGCATTGAAGAACAAGTGGGTGTACAGAGTTAAAGACGAAGAAGGAGGAAAGAAAAGATATAAGGCTCGGTTGGTGGTCAAGGGGTTTGCACATAAAACAAGGTATAGATTTTGATGAGATATTTTTCTCCTGTAGTAAAAATGACTTCTATTAGAATTGTTCTTAGAATAGTGGCAGCAGAAGACTTGCACTTAGAACAGCTAGATGTAAAGACTGCATTTCTCCATGGTGATTTGGAGGAGGAGCTATATATGCAGCAACCAGAGGGCTATGAGGTCAAAGGTAAAGAGGAGATGGTGTGTAAAATGAAGAAGAGCTTGTATGTATTGAAACAAGCTCCATGTCATTGGTATATGAAGTTTGATAGCTTCATGATGGAGCAAGGTTATATTAGATGTCATTCTGACCATTGCGTGTATACAAAGAAATTTGAGGATGGAAGTTATATTATCCTGCGTTTGTATGTTGATGACATGTTGGTTGCAGGTAAAAACATGCAGGAAATAAAAGTACTCAAGAAACAACTAAGTGAATCCTTTGATATGAAGGATTTGGGGGCAGCCAGATAAATACTTGGTATGAGGATAACTCGGGATAGGAAGGAATGGAAGTTGACTTTATCTCAGGAAGAGTACATTAAGAAGGTATTGGAGAGGTTTAACATGCAGGATGCTAAACCGGTTGGGACTCCTTTGGTAGGCCATTTTAAGTTATCAAAGGAGTAGTGTCCCAAGACAGAGCAGGAAAGAAACCAGATGTCCAAGGTACCTTACTCATCAGTAGTTAGTAGTTTGATGTATGCTATGGTGTGCACTAGGCCTGATATTGCCCATGCAGTGGGAGCTGTGAGTAGATTTATGAGTGATCCAGGTAAAGAGCATTGACAAGCAGTAAAGTGGATCCTTCGGTATTTGAGAGGGACCATGGGGATAGTTTTGTGCTACAGTGGATCAGACA